>JAVLUU010000064.1:0-1200000 GCA_032206185.1 Columba guinea | reverse complement strand
GTCACAAACCACATTGGACAGCGTGTGTGTCACAAATACTTTTGGACAGTGTGTGTCTCACAAACCCCACTGGACAGCGTGTGTGTCACAAAAACCCATCGACAGTGTGCGTGTCACGAACCCCATTGGACATCATGTGTGTCACAAACCCCATTGGACAGCGTGTGTTTCACAAACCCTTTTAGACAGTGTGTGCCTCACAAACCCCTTTGGACAGTGTGTGTGTCACAAACCCCATTGGACAGAATTTGTGTCACAAACCCCATTGGACAGCATGTGTGTCACATACACCATTGGACAGTGTATTTTTCACAAACCCCATTGGACAGCACGTGTGTGTCACAATATGCATTGGACAGTGTGTGTGTCACAAACCCCATTGGACAGAATTTGTGTCACAAACCCCATTGGACAGCATGTGTGTCACATACACCATTGGACAGTGTATTTTTCACAAACCCCATTGGACAGCGTGTGTGTCACAAATCCCATTGGATAGCGTGTGTGTGTCACAAACCCTCCTGGTTAGTATGTGTGTCACAAACACCATTGGACAGTTTGTGTGTCACAACCCTATGGGACAGTGTGTGTGTGTCACAAACCCCATTATAAAGTGTGCGTGTCAAAACCCTATTGGATAGCGTGTGTATATCACAAACCCCATTGGACAGTGTGTAGGTCACAATCCCCATTGGACAGCGTCTGTGTCACAAACCCAATTGGACAGCGTTTTTGTCACAAACACCATTGGACAGCATGTGTGTGTCCCAATCCCCTTTGGACAGTGTGTATGTCACAAAACCCATTGGATAGCGTGTGTGTCACAAACCCCATTTGAAAGTGTGTGTGTCATAAACCCCATTGGACAGCGTGTGTGTGTCACAATCCCCATTGAACAGTGTTTGTGTGTCTCAAACCCCATTGGACAGCGTGTGTGTCACAAACCCAATTGGACAGCGTTTTTGTCACAAACACCATTGGACAGCATGTGTGTGTCCCAATCCCCTTTGGACAGTGTGTATATCACAAACTCCATTGGACAGCGTGTGTGTGTCACAAATCACACGGGACAGCGTGTATGTGTCACAAACCCTATTGGACAGTGCGTGTGTCACAAATACTTTTGGACAGTGTGTGTCTCACAAACCCCACTGGACAGCGTGTGTGTCACAAAAACCCATCGACAGTGTGCGTGTCACGAACCCCATTGGACATCATGTGTGTCACAAACCCCATTGGACAGCATGTGTGTCACAAACCCCATTGGACAGTGTGTGTTTCACAAACCCCATTGGACAGTGTGTGTGATGTCACAATCCGCATTGGACACCGTGTGTGTCACAAGCCCCATTGCACAACGTGTGTGTCACAAGCACCATTAGACAGCGTGTGTCTGTAACAATACCCATTGAACAGTGTGTGTGTCACAAACCCCATTGGACAGAGTTTGTGTGTCACAATCCCCATTGGACAGTGTGTGTGTGACACAATCCCCTTTGGACAGTGTGTGTCACGAACCCCATTGAACGGAGTGTGTGTCATAAACCCCATTGTACAGAGTGTGTGTGTCATAATCCCCATTGGACATTTTTTGTGTATCACAAACCCCATTGGACAGCGTGTGTGTCACAAACCCCTTTGGACAGTGTGTGTGTCACAAACCCCATGGGACAGATTGTGTGTGACACAATCCCCTTTGGGCAGTGTGTGTGTCACGAACCCCATTGGACAGCGTGTGTGTCACAAGCCCCATTGGACAGCGTGTGTGTCACAAGCACCATAGGACAGCGTGTGTGTATAACAATACCCATTGGACAGTGTGTGTGTCACAAACCCCATTGGACAGCATGTGTGTCACAAACGCCCGTAGACACTGTGTGTGTCACAAACCCCATTGGAAATCGTGTGTGTCATAAACCCCATTGGATATCGTGTGTGTCACAAATCCTTTTGGACAGTGTGTGTCTCACAAACCCCGCTGGACAGCGTGTGTCTCACAAACACCCATGGACAGTGTGCGTGTCACAAACCCCACTGGACATCATGTGTGTCACAAACCCCTTTGGACAGCGTGTGTCTCATAAACCCCTTTGGACAATGTGTGTGTGTTACAAACCCCATTGGACAGAGTGTGTGTATCACAAACGCCATTTGACAGCGTGTGCCTCATAAACCCCATTGGACAGTGTGTGTGTGTCACAAACCCTATTGGAAAGTGTGTGTGATGTCACAATCCGCATTGGACAGCGTGTGTGTCACAAGCCCCATTGGACAGCATGTGTATCACAAGCCCCATTGGTCAGCGTGTGTGTCACAAGCACCATAGGACAGCGTGTGTGTGTAACAATACCCATTGGATAGTGTATGTTTCACAAACCCCATTGGACAGCGTGTGTGTCACAAACCCCATTGGACAGAGTGTTTGTCACAAAGACTATTGGGCAGCGTGTGTGTCACAAGCCCATTGGACAGAGTGTTTGTGTCACAAAACCCACTGGACAGTGTGTGTGTCACGAATCCCATTGGGCAGCGTGTGTGTCACAAGCACAGTTGGAGAGAGTGTGGTGTCACAAAACCCATTAGAAAGTGTATGGGTCACAAACCCCATTGGATAGCGTGTGTGTGTCACAAACCCTATAGGACAGTGTGTGTGTTACAAAACCCACTTGACAGCGTGTATGTAACAAACCCTATTGGACAGAGTTTGTGTCACAACCCCTATTGGACAGCGTGTGTGTCACAAACACCATTGGACAGTGTGTGTTTCACAAACCCCATTGGACAGCGTGTGTGTGTCACATACCCCATTGGACAGCGTGTATTTCGCAAATCCCATTGGAGAGCGTGTGTGTCACAATCCCCATTAGACAGTGTGTGTGTCACAAAACCCACTGGACAGCGTGTGTGTCAGAAACCGCATTGGACAGCGTGTGTGTGTCACAAGCGCAATTGAACAGAATGTGTGTGTCACAAACCCCATTAGAAAGTGTGCGTGTCACAAATCTCATTTGAAAGTGTGTATGTCACAAACCCCATTGGATAGCGTGTTTGTGTCACAAACCCCACTGGACAGCGTGTGTTTTCCGAACCCCATTGGACAGCTTGTGTGTCACAAGACCCATTGGACAGAGTGTTTGTGTCACAAAACCCATTGGACAGCGTGTGTGTTCACAAACCCCATTGGAAAGCGTGTGTGACACAAACCCCATTGGACAGTGTGTGTGTGTCACAATCCCCATTAGACAGCGTGTGTGTCACAAACCCCATTGGACAGCGTGTGTGTGTCACAATCCCCATTAGACAGCGTTTGTGTCACAAACCCCATTGGACAGCGTGTGTGTCGCAAACACCATTAGACAGCGTGTATGTCAGAAACCCCATTGGACAGCATGTGTGTGTCACAAACCCCATTGGACAGGGCGTGTGTGTCACAATCCCCATTGGACAGGGCGTGTGTGTCACAATCCCCTTTAGACAGTGTCTGTGTCACAAACCCTATTGGACAGCGTGTGTGTGTCACAAGCCCATTGGACAGCGTGTGTGTCACAATCCCCATTTGACAGCGTGTTTGTCACAAACACCATTGGACAGCATGTGTGTCAGAAACCCCATCGGACAGTTTGTGTGTCATAAACCCCATTGGACAGAGTGTGTGTGTCACAAAGCCGATTGGAAAGCGTGTGTGTCACAAAAACCATTGGACAGAGTGTGTGTCACAAACCCCATTGGACAGCGTGTGTGTGTCACAATTCCCATTAAACAGTGTGTGTGTCACAAACTCTTTGGACAGTGTGTGTGTCACAATCCCCATTGGACAGCGTGTGTGTGTCACAATCCCCATTGGATAGTGTGTGTTTTACAAACACCATGGGACAGAGTGTTGTGTCACAAACCCCAACGGAAACTGTATGTGTCACAAACTCCATTGGATAGTGTTTGTGTGTCACAAACCCTATTGGACAGTGTGTGTGTCACAAAAACCACTGGACAGTGTGTGTGTCACAAGCCCCATTTGACACAGTGTATGTGTCACAAACCCCATTGGACAGTATGTGTGTCACAGTCCCCATTGGACAGCGTGTGTGTCACAAACCCCATTGAACAGATTGTGTGTCATAAACACCATTGGACAGCGTGTGTGTGTCACATTCCACATTGGACAGCGTGTGTGTCAAAACCAATCTGGACAGTGTAGTGTGTCACAAACACAACTGGACAGTGTGTGTGGCACAAGCCCATTGGACAGAGTGTGTGTGTCATAAAACCCACTGGACAGCGTCTGTGTCACGAACGCCATTGGACAGCATGTGTGTCACAAGCAACATTGGACAGAGTGTGAGTGTCATAAACCCCATTGGATAGTGTGTGTGTCACAATCCGCATTAGAAATTGTGTGTGCTTTTCAAACCCCATTGGACTGCGTTTGTGTCATAAACCCTATTGGATAGCGTGTGTGTGTCACAAACCCCATGGGACAGAGTGTGTGTCACAAGCACCATTGGACAGATTGTGAGTGTCACAAACCCCTTTGCATAGTGTGTGTGTCACAAACCCCATTAGAAATTGTGTGTGTCAGAAACCCCATTGGATAGATTGTGTGTGTCACAATCCCCATTGGACAGCGTGTGTGTCACGAACCCCATTGGACAGCGTGTGTGTCACAAGCACCATTGGACAGAGAGTATGTGTCACAAACCCCATTGGAAAGTGTATGTTTCACTAACCCCATTGGATAGCGTGTGTCTGTCACAAACCCTTTTGGACAGTGTTTGTCACAAAACCCACTGGACAACGTGTGTGTTCACAAACGCCTTTGGACAGCGTGTTTGTCACAATCCCCACTGGGCAGCGTCTTTGTCACAAACCCCATTACACAGTGTGTGTGTCACAAACCCCATGGGACAACGTGTGTGTGTCACAAACCCCAGTGGAAAGTGTGTCACAAACCCCATTGGACAGTGTGTGTGTCACAAACACCATTGGACAGCGTGTGTGTGTCACAAACCCTATTGGACAGAGTTTGTGTCACAAGCACCACTGGACAGAGTGTGTTTGTCACAAACCCCTTTAGAAAGTGTGCGTGTCACAAACCCCATTGGATAGCACGTGTGTGTCACAAACCCTATTGGACAGTGTGTATGACACAAACCCCATTGGACAGCGTGTTTGTCACAAACCCAAAGGGACAGAGTGTGTGTCACAAACACTCTAGGACAGCGTGTGTGTGTCACAAGCCCATTGGACAGAGTGTCTGTGTCACAAAACCCACTGGACAGCGTATGTGTCACAAACCCTACTGGACAGCGTGTGTGTCACAAGCACCATTGGACAGCGTGTGTGTCACAAACCCAATTTGATAGAGTGTGTGTGTCACAAACGCCATTAGAAAGTATGCGTGTCACAAACCCCATTGGATAGCGTGAGTGTGTCACAAGCACCGTTGGACAGAGTGTGGTGTCACAATCCCCATTGGACAGCATGTGTGTCACAAACCCCATTGGACAGTGTGAGTGTGTCACAAACCCCATTAGATAGAGTGTGTGTGTCACAAACCCCATTGGACAGCGTGTGTGTCACAAGCCCCATTGTACAGAGTGTATTTGTCACAAAGCCCACTGGATAGCGTGTGTGTCACAAAACCCTTTGGACAGCGTGTGTGTCACAAACCCCATTGGACAGGGTGTGTGTGTCACAATATCCATTGGACAGTGTGTGTGTCACAAACCTCATTGGACAGAGTTTGTGTCACAAACCCCCGTGGACACTGTGTGTGTCACAAACCCCATTGGACAGTGTGTGTGTCACAAACTCCACTGGACAGCGTGTGTGTCACAAACACCCATGGACAGTGTGCGTGTCACAAACCCCATTAGACAACGTGTGTGTCACAAACCCCTTTGGACAGTGTGTGTGTCAGAAACCCCATTGGACAGCGTGTGTGTGTCACAATCCACATTGGACAGTGTGTGTGTCACAAACCCCATTGGACAGCGTGTGTGTCACATGCGCCATTGGACAGAGTGTATGTGTCACAAACCACATTGGACAGTGTGTGTGTCACAAACTCCCTTGGACAGTTTGTATGTGACAAACAGCGTGGGACAGAGTGTGTGTCACAAACCCTATTGGACAGAGTGTTTGTGTCACACACCCCACTGGCAGCGTGTGTGTCACAAACCCCATTGGATAGTGGGTGTGTCACAAGCCCCATTGGTCAGCGTGTGTGTCACAAACACCATTGGACAGCGTGTGTGTGTCACAATCCCCATTGGACAGTGTGTGTGTCACAAACCCCCCTGGACTGTGTGTGTGTCAGAATCCCCAGTAGACAGCGTGTGTTTCAAAACCCCATTGGACGGTGTGTGTGTGACAAAACCCACTGGACAGCGTGTGTGTCACAAACATCCATGGACAGTGTGAGTGTCACAGGCCCCATTGCATAGCGTTTTTGTCTCAAACCGCTTTGGAAAGTGGTCTGTCACAATTCCCATTGGACAGTGTGTGTGTCACAAACCCCAATGGACAGCGTGTGTGTCACAAACCCTATTGGACAGTGTGTGTGTCATAAACCCCATTGGAGAGCGTGTGTGTTTCACAATCCCCATTGGACAGAGTGTATGTGTCACAAACGACATTGGACAGCGTGTGTGTCACACACCCCATTGGACAGTGTGTGTGTCACAAACCCCACTGGACAGAGTTTGTGTCACCAACCCCCATGGACACTGTGTGTGTCACAAACCCCTTTGGACAGTGTGTGTGTCACAAACCCAATTGGACAGTGTGTGTGTCACAAACACCCATGGACAGTGTGCGTGTCACAAACCCCATTGGACAGAGTGTATGTGTCACAAACCCCATTGGACAGCGTGTGTGTCACAACCCCATTGGACAGTGTGTGTGTCACAAACCCCATGGGACAGAGTGTGTGTCACGAACCCCATTGGAAAGTGTATGTGTCACAAACCCCTTTGGATAGCCTGTGTGTGTCACAAACCCTCCTGGTCAGTGTGTGTGTCACAAAACCCATTGGACAGCATGCGTGTCACAAACACTATTGGACAGTCTGTGTGTAACAAACCCAATTGGTCAGCGTGTGTGTCACAAACCCCATTGGATAGCGTGTGTGTGTCACAAACCCCACTGGACAGCGTGTGTGTGTCACAATCCCCATTGGACAGTGTGTGTGTCACAAAACCCATTGGATAGCGTGTGTGTCACAAACCTCTTTTGAAAGAGTGTGTTTTACAAATCCCATTGGATAACGTGTGTGATGTAACAAACCCTATTGGACTGTGTGTGTGTCACGAACGCCATTGGACAGCGAGTGTGTCACAAGCGCCATTGGACAGAGTGTGTGTGTCACTAACCCCATTGGAAAGTGTATGTTTTACAAACCCCATTGGAAAGCGTGTGTGTGTCAAAAACCCTATTAGAAAGTATGTGTGTCACAAACCCCATTGGGCAGCGTCTGTGTCACAAACCACATTAAACATCGTGTGTGTCACAAACACCGTTGGACAGCGTGTGTGTGTCACAATCCCCATTGGACAATGTGTATGTGTGTCACAAAACCCATTGGATAGCGTGTGTGTCACAAACCCCCATGGACACTGTGTGTGTCACGAACAGCATTGGACAGTGTGTGTGTCAAAAACCCACCTGGACAGTGTGTGTGTCACAATCCCCAGTGGACAGCGTGTGTGTCAAAACCCCATTGGACTGTGTGTGTGTGACAAAACCCAATGGACAGCGTGTGTGTCACAAACACCCATGGACAGTGTGACTGTCTCAAGCCCCATTGGACAGCGTGTCTGTGTCACAATCCCCGTTGGACAGTGTGTGTGTCACAAACACCATTGGACAGCGTGAGTGTCACGAACTCCATTGGACAGCGTTTGTGTCACAAGCACCATTGGACAGAGTGTGTGTGCCACAAAACCCATTGGATAGCGTGTGTATTCACAAAACCCATTGGACAGCGTGTGTGTCACAATCCTAATTGGAGTCCGTGTGGGTCACAAACCCCATTAGACAGAGTGTGTGTCACAAGCCCCTTTGGACAGAGTGTATGTGTCACAAACCCCATAGGAAAGTGTGTGTCACGAACCCCATTGGATAGCATGTGTGTGTCATAAACCCTATTGGACAGTGTGTATGTCACAATCCCCACTGGACAGCGTCTGTGTCACAAACACCATTGGACAGCGTGTGTGTGTCACAATTCCCATTGTACAGTGTGTGTGTCACAAACACCATTGGACAGCGTGTTTTTCACAAGACCCATTGGACAGAGTGTGTGTGTCACAAAGCCCATTGGACAGCGTGTGTGCCACAATCCCCATTGGACAGCGTGTGTGTCACAAACCCCATTGGACAGAGTTTGTGTCACCAACCACCGTGGACAATGTGTGTGTCACAAACCCCGTTTGACAGTGTGTATGTCACGAACTCCACTGGACAGTGTGTGTTTCACAAGCCCATTGGACACCGTGTGTGTCACAAACCCCTTTGGACAGCGTGTGTGTCACAAACCCCATTGGACAGCGCGTGTGTCACAAACCCCATTAGAAAGAGTGTGTGTCACAAACCCAATTGGATAGCGTGTGTGATGTCACAAACCCTATTGGACACTGTGTGTGTCACAAACCCAACTGGAAAGTGTGTGTAACATATCCCATTGGACAGCGTGTGTGTCACAAACCCCATTAGAAAGTATGTGTGTCACAAACCCCATTGGATAGCGTGTATGTGTCACAAACCCCATTATAAGGTATGCATGTCACAATCCCCGTTGGACATCGTCTGTGTCACAAACCCCATTGGACAGCGTGTGTGTCACAAACCCTCCTGGTCAGTTTGTGTGTCACAAAACCCACTGCACAGCATGTGTGTCACGAATCCCATTGGACAGCGTGTGTGTCAAAAGCACCATTGGACAAGGTGTGTGTGTCACAAACCCCACTGGACAGTGTGTGTGTCACAAACCCCATTGGACAGCGTGTGTGTCACAAACCCCATTGGACAGCGTGTGTATCAAAAGCCACATTCGACAGAGTGTATGTGCCACAAACCCCATTGGACACGTGTGTGTCACAATACCCTTTGGACAGTGTGTGTGTCACAAACCCCATTAGACAGAGTTTGTGTGACAAAACCCATTGGACAGCGTGTGTGTCATAAACCCCATTGGAAAGTGTATGTGTCACAAACCGTATTGGATAGCGTGTGTTTGTCACAAACCCCATTGGACATCGTGTGTTTCACAAGCCCATTGGACAGAGTGTGTGTGTCAAAAAACCCAGTAGACAGCATGTGTGTCATGAACCCCATTGGACAGCGTGTGTGTCTCAATCTCCATTGGACAGAGGGTTTGTCTCACAAACATCATTGGAAAGTGTATGTATCACAAACCCCATTGAATAGCGTGTGTGTCACAATCCCCATTAGACAGCGTGTGTGTCACAAAACCCATCGGACAGCTTGTGTGTGTCACAATACCCACTGGACAGTGTGTGTGTCACAAACCCGTTTGGAGAGACTTTGTGTCACAAACCCCATTGGACAGCGTGTGTATCATAAACCCCATTGGAAAGTGTATGTGTCACAAACCCCATTGCGTAGCGTGTGTGTGTCACAAACCCCATTGGACAGCGTGTGTGTCAAAAACACCATTGGACAGCGTGTGTGTGTATCAATACCCATTGGACAGTGTGTGTGTCACAAATCCCATTGAACAACATGTGTGTCACAAACCCCTGTGGACACTGTGTGTGTCACAATCCCCTTTGGAAAGTGTATGTGTCACAAACCCCATTGTATAGCGTGTGTGTGACACAAACCCTCCTGGTCAGTGTGTGTCTCACAAAACCCTTTGGATAGCATACGTGTCACAGACCCCACTGGACAGCGTGCATGTCACAAGCGCCATTGGAAAGTGTTTGTGTCACAAACCCAATTGGACAATGTGTATG
Organism: Columba guinea; assembly: GCA_032206185.1. Classification (NCBI taxonomy): domain Eukaryota; kingdom Metazoa; phylum Chordata; class Aves; order Columbiformes; family Columbidae; genus Columba; species Columba guinea. Next base: position 1,190,026 of record JAVLUU010000064.1, on the reverse strand, counting down.
TCACAATCCCCATTAGACAGCGTCTGTGTCACAAATCCCATTGGGCAGCATGTCTGTCACAAACAACATTGGACAGCGTGTGTGTGTCACAATCCCCATTGGACAGTGTGTGTGTCACAAAACCTATTGGATAGCGTGGGTGTCAGAAACCCCATTAGAAAGTGTGTGTGTCACAAACCCCATTGGACAGCGTGTGTGTGTCACAAAACCACTTAAATAGTATGTGTGTCACAAACCCCATTGGATAGCGTGTGCGTGTCACAAACCCAATTAGAAAGTGTGCGTGTTACAAACCCCGTTGGATAGCTTGTGTGTGTTACGAACCCCATTGGAAAGCATTTGTGTCACAAGACCCATTGGACAGAGTGTGTGTGTCACAAACCCCATTGGACATCTTGTGTATCACCATTCCCATTGGACAGCGTGTGTGTAGCAACCCCTTTGAACAGCGTGTGTGTCACAAACACATATTGACAGTGTGCATGTCAAAAACCCCATTGGACATCGTGTGTGTCACAAACCCTTTTGGACAGTGTGTGTGTCAGAAACCCCACTGGACAGCGTGTGTGTCACAAACACCCATGGACAGTGTGCATGTCACAAACCCCATTGGACATCGTGTGTGTGTCACAAACCCCATTAGAAAGTGTGCATGTCACAAACCCCATTTGAAAGTGTGTGTGTCAAAAACCCCATTGGATAGCGTGTGTGTGTCACAAACCCCATTAGAAAGTGTGCGTGTCACAAACCCCACTTCATAGCATGTGTGTGTCACAAACCCCATTAGAACGTGTGCGTGTCACAAACCCCATTGGATAGCATGTGTGTGTCACAAACCCTGTTGGACAGTGTGTATGACACAATCCCCATTGGACAGCGTCTGTGTCACTAACCCCATTGGATAGCGTGTGTGTCACAAACACCATTGGACAACATGTGTGTGTCACAAACCCTCTTGGACAGTGTTTGTGTCACAAACCCTACTGGACAGCGTGTCTGCCACGAACCCCTTTGGACAGCTTGTGTGTCACAAGCCCCGTTGGACAGAGTGTGTGTGTCACAAACCCCATTGGACAGCGTGTGTGTCATAAACCCCATTGGACAGTGTGTGTGTCACAAACCCCATTAGAAAGTGTGTATTTCACAAACCCAATTGGATAGCGTGTGTGTGTCACAAACCCTATTGGACTGCGTGTGTGTAACAATCCCCATTGGACAGCGTGTGTGTCACGAACCCCATTGGACAGCGTGTGTGTCACAAGCACCATTGGACAGAGTGTGTGTGTCACAAACCCCATTGTACAGCGTTTGTGTCACAAACCCCATTGGATAGTGTGTGTGTGTCACAAACCCTATTGGACAGAGTGTGTGTCACAAAATCCACGGGACAGCGTGTGTGTCACAAACCCCGTTGTACACCATGTGTGTCAAAAGCCACACTGGACAGAGTGTGTGTTTCACAAACCCCATTGGACAGCATTTGTGTGTCACAATACCCATTAGACAGTGTGTGTGGCAGAAACACCATTGAACAGAGTTTGTGTCACAAACCCCATTGGACAGCGTGTGTGTCAAAAACCGCATTGGATAACGTGTGTGTCACAAACACCATTGGACAGCGTGTGTGTGTCACAAAACCCATTGGACAGCGTGTGTGTCACAAACACCATTGGACAGCATGTGTGTGTCACAATCACATTGGACAGCGTGTGTGTCACAAAACCCACTGGATAGCGTTTGTGTCACAAACCCTATTTGAAAGTGTGTGTGTCACAAAACTCATTGTATAGCGTGTGTGTCACAAGACCCATTGGACAGAGTGTGTGTGTCACAAACCCTATTGGACAGCGTGTATGTCACAAAACCAATTGGACAGCATGTGTGTTACAAAGCCCATTGGACAGTGTGTATGTGTCACAATACCCGTTAAGCAGTGTGTGTGTCACAAACCCCATTGGACAGAGTTTGTGTCACAAACCCCATTGGACAGCGTGTGTGTCACAAACACCATTGGACAGTGTGTGTGTCACAAAACCCCGTGGACACTGTGTGTGTCATGAATGTCATTGGACAGTGTGTGTGTCACAACCACCCCTGGACAGTGTGTGTGTCACAATGCCCAGTGGACAGAGTTTGTGTCACAAACCCCATTGGACAGTGTGTGTGTCCAAATCCCATTCGACAGCATGTTTGTCACAAGCACCATTGGACGTAGTGTGTGTGTCAGAAACCCCATTGGAAAGTATATGTGTCACAAACCCCATTGGATAGCGTGTGTGTGTCACAAACCCTATTGGACAGTGTGTGTGTCACAAAACCCACTGGACAGCGTTTGTGTGACAAACCCCATTAGACAGTGTGTGTGTCAAAAGCCACATTGGACAGCGTGTGTGTGTCACAAACCCCATTTTACAGCGTCTGTGTCACAATCCCCATTGGACAGAGTTTATATCACAAACCCCATTGGACAGCGTGTGTGTGTCACAAACCCCATTGGACAGAGTGTTTGTGTCACAAACCCCGTTGTACAGCGTCTTTGTCACAATCCTCACTGGACAGCGTCTGTGTCGCAGACACCATTGGACAGAGTGTGTGTGACAAACCCCATTGGACAGAGTGTGTGTCAGAACCCACTTTGGAGAGGGTGTGTGTCACGAACACCATGGGAAAGCGTGTGTGTTTCAAAATCCCCATTGGACCGTGTGTGTGTGACACAATCCTTCCTGGTCTGTGTGTGTGTCACAAACCCCATTGGACAGCATGTGTTTCACAAACCCCATTGGACAGTGTGTGTGTGTCACAATACCCATTGGTCAGTGTGTGTGTCACAAACCCCGTTGCACAGATTTTGTGTCACAAAACCCATTGGACAACGTGTCTGTCACAAACACCATTGGACAGTGTGTGTGTCACAAACCTTATTGGACAGCGTGTGTGTGTCACAATCCCTCCTGGTTAGTCTGTGTCACAAAACCCATTGGACAGCGAGTGTGTCAGAAACCCCTTTGGACATTGTGTGTCACAAATCTCATTGGACAGTGTGTGTGTCACAAACCCCTTTGGCCAATGTGTGTGTCACAATCCCCATTGGACAGTGTGTGTGCAACAAACCCCATTGGACAGCGTGTGTGTGTCACAATAGCCATGGGACAGCTTGTGTGTCACAAGCGCATTGGACAGAGTGTTTGTGTCACGAAAACCACTGGACAGCATTTGTGTCACGAACCCCATTGGACAGAGTGTGTGTCACAAGCTCATTGGACAGAGTGTGTGTGTCAAAAATCCCCGTGGACACTGTGTGTGCCACGAATTCCATTGGACAGTGTGTGTGTTACAACCCCCCCTGGACAGTGTGTGTGTCACAATCCCCAGTGGACAGAGTTTGTGTGTCAGAAACCCCATTGGAAAGTGTATGTGTCACAAACCCGATTGGATAGCGTCTGTGTGTCACAAACCATATTGGACAGTGTGTGTGTCACAAACCCATTGGACAACCTGTGTGTCACAATCCCCATTGGACAGTGTGTGAGTCACAAACCCCAATGGACAGTGTGAGTGTCACAAACCCTATTGGACAAAGTTTGTTTCACAAACCCCATTGGACAGCGTCTGTGTCACAAACCCATTGGAAAGTGTCTGTGTCATAAACCGCATTAAATAGCGTGTGTGAGTCACAACCCCCATTGTACAGCGTGTTTGTCACAAGCCCTTTGGACAGCGTGTGTGTGTCACAATCCCCATTGAATAGTGTGTGTGTCATAAAACCCATTTGAAAGTGTGTGTGACACAAACCCCATTTGATAGCCTGTGTGTGTCACAAACCCTATTGGGCAGTGTGTGTGTCACAAACCCCATTGGACAGCGTGTGTGCAAAAAACCCCATTGGACAGCGTGTGTGTCACAAGACCCATTGGAAAGAGTCTGTTTGTCACAAACCCAATGGACAGTGTGTGTGTCACAAACCCCATGGGACAGTGTGTGTGTGTCACAATACCCACTGGACAGAGTGTGTGTCACAAACCCTTTGGACAGCGTGTGTGTCACAATCCCCATTGGACATAGTGTTTGTCACAAACCCCTTGGACATCGTGTGTGTCACAAACCCCTTTGGGCAGTGTGTGTGTCACAAACCCCATTGGACAGCATGTGTGTGTCACAATCCCCATTGGACAGAGTGTGTGTTTCATAAACGCCTTTGCACAGTGTGTGTGTCACAATACCCATTGGACACTGTGTGTGTCACAAACCCCAATGGTCAGTGTGCGTGTCACAAATCCCATTGGACATCGTGTGTGTCACAAACCCTTTTGGACAGTGTGTGTCTCACAAACCCCATTGGACAGAGTTTGTGTCACAATACACATTGGACAGTGTGCGTGTCACAAACCCCATTGGACAGAGTGTGTGTGTCACAATCCCCATTGGACAGTGTGTGCGTCACAAACCCCATGGGACAGCGTGTGTGTCACAAACCCCATTTGAAAGAGTGTGTGTCATCAACCCCATTGGACAGCGTGTGTGTCACAAACCCCCCTGGACAGTGTTTGTGTCACAAACCCCATTTCACGACGTGTGTGTGTCACAAACACTATTGGACAGCATGTGTGTGTCAAAAAAACTTTGGACAGTCTATGTGTCAAAAACCCCACAGGACAGTGTGTGTGTCACAAACGCCCGTGGACAGTGTGTGTGTCACAATCCCCATTGGACAGCGTGTGTTTCAGAAACCCCATTGGACAGTCTGTGTGTCACAAACACCTCTGGATAGCTTGTGTGTCACAAAAACCCCTGGACAGCGTGTGTGTCACAAACACCCATGGACTGTGTGCGTATCACAAACACCATTGGACAGCGTGTGTGTCACAAGCCCATTGGACAGAGTGTGTGTGTCACATAACCCACTGGACAGCGTGTGTGTCACAAACCCCATTGGACAGCATGCGTGTCACAAACACCATTGGACAGTGTGTGTGTAACAAATCCAATTGGTTAGCGTGTGTGTCACAAACCCCTTTGGAAAGAGTGTGTGTCACAAACCCCATTGGAAAGTGTGCGTGTCACAAACCTCATTGGATAGCGTGTGTGTGTCACAAACCCTATTGGACAGTGTGTGTGTCACAAACACCACTGGACAGCGTGGGTGTCACAACTCCCATTGGACAGTGTGTATGTGTCACAACCCCCATTGGACAGTCTGTGTGACACAAAACTCATTGGATAGCGTGTGTGTCACAAACCCCATTAGAAAGTGTGTGTGTCACAAACAACATTGGAGAGCGTGTGTGTGTCACAATCCCCATTGAACAGTGTGTGTGTTACAAAACCCATTCACTAGCGTGTGTGTCACAAACCCCTTTAAAAAGTTTGTGTGTCACAAACTCCTTTGAATAGTGTGAGTGTGTCACAAAACCCATTGGACAGTGTGTGTGTCACAAAACCCACTGGACAACGTATGTGTCACGAACCCCACTGGACAGCTTGTGTGTGTGTCACAAACTCCAATGGACAGCGTGTGTGTCACGAACACCATTGGACAGCTTGTGTGCACAAGACCCATTGGACAGAGTGTGTGTGTCACAAACTCCGTTGGACAGCGTGTGTGTCACAATACCTATTGGACAGCGTGTGTGTCATAAACCCCATTGGACACCGTGTGTGTGTCAGAATCCCCATTGGACAGTGTGTGTGTGTCACAAACCCCATTGTACAGCGTCTGTGTCACAAACCCCTTTGGACAGTGTGTGTGTCACAAACCCCATTTTACAGCGTCTGTGTCACAAACCCCTTTGGACAGTGTGTGTGTCATAAACCCCATTGGACAGCGTGTGTGTCACAAGCGCCATTGGACAGAGTGTGTGTGTCACAAACCGCATTGGAAAGCATATGTGTCACAAACCCCATTAGATAGCGTCTGTGTGTCACAAACCCTCCTGGTCAGTGTGTGTGTCACAAAACCCATTGGAGAGCATGAGTGTCACAAACACCATTTCACAGTGTGTATGTAACAAACCCAATTGGTGAGCGTGTGTGTCACAAACCTCATGGGACAGCGTGTGGGCGTCACAAACCCCATTGGAAACTGTCTGTGTCACAAACCCCATTGGATAGAGTATGTGTGTCACAAACCCCATTGGACAGCGTGTCAGTGTCACAATACCCATTGCACAGTGGTTGTGTCATAAACCCCATGAACAGAGTGTGTGTCACAAACAATATTGGACATCGTGTGTGTGTCACAAGCCCATTGGACAGAGTATGTGTCACGAACCCCATTGGACAGCGTGTGTGTCACAGGCACCATTTTACAGAGTGTGTGTCACAAACCCCATTGGACAGTGTGTGTGTCACAAACCCCATTAGACAGCGTGTGTGTCACAAACCCCTTTGGACACAGTGTGTGTCACAAACCCCATTGGATAGCGTGTGTGTCACAAACCCCATTAAAAGAGTGTGTGTCACAAACCCCATCGGATAGCGTTTGTGTGTAACAATACTCATTGTACTGTGTGTGTCACAAAACCCATTGCACAGCGTCTGTGTCACAAACCCCCCTGGTAAGTGTGTGTGTCACAATCCCCAGTGGACAGCGTGTGTGTCAAAACCCCATTGGACACCGTGTGTGTCACGAATCCCATTAGAAAGATTGTGTGTCACAAACCCCATTGGATAGTGTATGTGTGTCACAAACCCTATTAGAAAGCTTGTGTGTCATAAACCCCATTGGATACCGTGTGTGTGTCACAAACCCCATTATAAAGTGTGCGTGTCACAAACCCCACTGGACAGCGTGTGTGTCACAAACCCCATTGGATAGCGTGTGTGTGTCACAAACCCCATTGGAAAGAGTGTGTGTCACAAACACCATTAGACAGCGTGTGTGTGTCACAATCCCCATTGGACAGTGTGTGTGTGACAAACTCCAGTGGACAGCGTGTGTGTCAAAACCCCATTGGAGAGTGTGTGTGTGCCAAAACTCACTGGACAGCGTGTGTGTTACAAACACCCATGGACAGTGTGAGTGTCACAAGCCCCATTGGATAGTGTGTGTGTCAGAAACCCCTTTGGACAGCGTGTGTGTCACAAGCCTATTGGACAGAGTGCGTGTGTCACGAAACCCACTGGACAGCGTGTGTGTCACGAACCCCATTGGAAAGCGTGTGTTTCACAAGCACTATTGGACAGTGTTTGTGTGTCACAAAACCCTTTGGAAAATGTATGTGTCACAAAACACATCAGATAGCGTGTGTGTCACAAACCCTATTGGATAGTATGTGTGTCACAAAGCCCACTGGACAGCGTGTTTTTCACAAGAGCCATTGCACAGAGTGTGTGTGTAACAATCCCCATTGGACAGGTGTTTGTCACAAACACCATTGGACTGAGTGTGTGTGTCACAAACCCTTTTGGACAGTTTGTGTGTCATAAACCCCATTGTACAGCGTGTGTGTTTCACAATCCCCATTGGACAGAGTGTATGTGTCACAAACCCCATTGGACAGCTTGTGTCACAATCCTCATTGGACATCGTGCTTGTCACAAACCCTTTTGGAAAGTGTGTGTGTCACAAACCCCACTGGACAGCGTGTGTGTGTCACAATCCCAATTGGACAGTGTGTGTGTCACAAAACCCATGGGACAGAGTGTGTGTCATGAATCCCATTGGACAGCGTGTGTGTCAATAGCGCCATTGGACAGAGTGTGTGTGTCACAAACCCAGTTGGAAAGTGTATGTGACACAAACCCCATTGGATAGCATATGTGTGTCACAAACCCTCCTCGTTAGTGTGTGTGTCACAAAACCCATTGGACAGCATGCGTATCACAAACACCATTAGACAGTGTGTGTGTAACACAATCAATTGGTCAGCCTGTGTGTCACAAACCACATTGGGTAGCGTGTGTGTGTCACAAACCCCATTAGAGAGTATGCGTATCACAAGCACATTGGATAGCATGTGTGTGTCACATACCCCATTAGAAAGTGTGCGAGTCACAAACCCCATTGGAAAGTGTATGTGTCACAAACGCAATTGGATAGCGTGTGTGTTTCACAAACCCTCCTGGTCAGTGTGTGTGTCACAAAACCCATTTGACAGCATGCGTGTCACACACAGCATTGGACAGTGTGTGTGTAGCAAACCCAGTTGGTCAGCGTGTGTGTCACAAACCCCATGGGAGGGCGTGTGTGTGTCACAAACCCTATGGGATAGTGTGTGTGTGTCAAAAACTCCATTAGAAAGTATGTATGTCACAAACCCCATTGGATAGCATGTGTGTGTCACAAACCCTATTGGACAGTTTGTATTTCACAATCCCCATTGGACAGGGTGTTTGTCACAAAACCCATTGGATAGCGTGTGTGTCACAATTCCTATTAGAAAGTGTGTGTGTCACACACCCCATTGGACAGCGTGTGTGTCATAAACCCCATTGGACAGAGTTTGTGTTTAACAATACCCATTGGACAGTGTGTGTACCACAAGCCCCATTGGACAGTGTGGCATCACAAACTATATTGGACAGAGTTAGTGTTTAACAAAACCCATTGGACAGTGAGTGTGTAAGAAACCCCATTGGACAGCGTGTGTGTCATAAACCCCATTGGACAGAGTTTGTGTTTAACAATACCCATTGGACAGTGTGTGTACCACAAGCCCCATTGGACAGTGTGTGTGTCACAAACTATATTGGACAGAGTTAGTGTGTAACAATACCCATTGGACAGTGTGTGTGTGTCACAAACCCCATTTGAAAGTGTGTGTGTCACTAACCCCATTGGATAGCGTAGGTGTGTCACAAACCCTATTGGACAGTGTGTAGGTCACAATCCCCATTGGACAGCGTTTGTGTCACAAACACCATTGGATAGCATGTGTGTGTCACAATCACCATTGGTCAGTGTTTGTGTCACAAAACCCATTGGACAGTGTGTGTGTCACAAACCGCATTGGACAGCGTGTTTGTCACAAACCCCATTGGACAGCGTGTGTGTCACAAACACCATTGGAGAGTGTGTATTTAACAAACCCATTAGGTCAGAGTGTGTGTCACAAACCCCATGGGACAGCGTGTGTGTGTCACAAACCCAATTAGACAGTGTGTGTGTCACAAACCCCATTGGACAGCGTGTGTGTCTCAAACCCCATTAGACAGCGTGTGTGTCATAAACCCGTTTGGACAGTGTGTGTGTCACAAACCCCATTGGACAGCGTGTGTGTGTCACAATCCCCATTGGACAGTGTGTATGTCACAAGCCGATTGGACAGAGTGTGTGTGTCACAAAACCCACTGGACAGCATGTGTGTCACGAACCCCATTGGACAGCGTGTGCGTCACAAGCACCGTTGGACCGAGTGTGGGTTCACAATGCCCATTGGACAGCGTGTGTGTCACAAACCCCATTGGACAGTGTGAGTGTGTCACAAACCCAATTTGATAGAGTGTGTGTGTCACAAACCATATTGGACAGCGTGTGTGTCACAAAACCCACTGGATAGCATGTGTGTCACAAACCCCATTGGACAGCGTGTGTGTCACAAGCGCTATTGTACAGAGTGTATTTGTCACAAAGCCCACTGGACAGCGTGTGTGTCACAAACCCCTTTGGACAGTGTGTGTCTCACAAACCCCATTGGACAGCGTGTGTGTCACAAACCCTTTTGGACAGTGTGTGTGTCACAAACCCCATTGGACAGAGTCTGTGTCACAAATCCCCATGGACACTGTGTGTATCACAAACCCCATTGGACAGTGTGTTTGTCACAAACTCCACTGGACAGTGTGTGTGTGTAACAAACCCCATTGTATAGAGTGTGTGTGTCACAAACCCCATTGGACAGTGTGTGTGTGTCACAATCCCCATTGGACAGAGTGTGAGTGTCACAAACCCCATGGGAAAGAGTGTGTGTCACGAACCCCATTGGATAGCGTGTGTGTGTCACAAACCCTATTGGACAGTGTGTGTGTCACAAAACCCACTGGATAGCGTGCATGTCAAAAACCCCAATGGAAAGCGTGTGTGTCACAAGCCCCATTGGACAGAGTATATTTGTCACAAAGCCTATTGGACAGCGTGTGTGTCACAAACCCCATTGGACAGTGTGTGTGACACAAACCCCATTGGAGAGCGTGTGTGTCACAAACCCCATTGGAGAGGCTATGTGTCTCACAATACCCATTGGACAGTGTGTGTGTCACAAACCTCATTGGACAGAGTTTTTGTCACAAACCCCAGTAGACACTGTGTGTGTCACAAACCCCAATGGAGAGTGTGCGTGTCACAAACACCCATGGACAGTGTGTGTGTCACAAACCCCATTGGACAGCCTGTGTGTCACGAACCCCATTGGACAGCTTGTGTATCACAAGACCCATTGGACAGAGTGTGTTTGTCACAGTCCCCATTGGACAGGTGTGTGTCACAAACACCATTGTATAGAGTGTGTGTGTCACAAACCCCATTGTACAGTGTGTGTGTCATAAACCCCATTGGACAGAGTTTGTCTCACCAACCCCCGTGGACACTGTGTGTGTCACAAACAGGTTGGACATCGTTTTTGTCACAAAGCCTATTGGACAGCATGTGTGTCACAAACACCCATGGACAGTGTGCGTGTCACAAACAGGTTGGACATCGTTTTTGTCACAAAACTCTTTGGACAATGTGTGTGTCACAAACCACATTGGACAGCGTGTGTGTCACAAACACCCATAGACAGTGTGCGTGTCACAAACCCCATTGGACATCGTGTGTGTCACAAAACACTTTGGACAATGTATGTGTCACAAACCCCATTGGACAGCGTGTGTGTCACAAACACCATTGGACAGCGTGTGTCTGTCACAATCCCCATTGGACAGTGTGTGTGTCAGAAAACACATTGGATAGCGTGTGTATGTCAGAAACCCTATTGGACACTGTGTGTGTCAGAAAACCCACTGGACAGCGTCTGTGTCACAAACCCCAGTGGACAGCGTGTGTGTCAAAACCCCATTGGACAGTGTGTGTGTCACAAAACCCACTTGACAGCGTGTGTGTCACGAACCCCATTGGACCGTGTGTGTGTCACAAGCACCATTGGACAGCGTGTGTGTGTCAAAAATCCCATTGGAAAGGGTGTGCGCGTTCACAAAACCCATGGGATAGCGTTTGTGTGTCACAAACCCTATTGGACAGTGTGTAGGTCACAATTCACATTGAACCGCGTCTGTGTCAGAAACCCCACTGGACAGCGTGTGTGTCACTAACACCATTGGACAGTGTGTGTGTCACAAACCCCATTGGACAGCGTGTGTGTGTCACAAACCCTCCTGGTCAGTATTTGTGTCACAAACCCCACTGGACAGCGTGTAGTTTCAGAAACCCCATTGGACAGTGTGTGTCACAAAGCCCACTTGACAGAGTGTGTGTCACAAACCCCATTGGAAAGTGTATGTGTCACAAACCCAATTGGATTGCCTGTGTGTGTCACAAACCCTCCTGGTCAGTGTGTGTGTCACGAAACCCCATTGGAAAGTGTGTGTCACGAAACACATTGGATAGCGTGTGTGTGTCAAAAACCCCAATAGAAACTATGTGTGTCACAAACCCCATTGGATAGCATGTGTCTGTCACAAACCCTATTGGACAGTGTGTATGTCACAATCCCCATTGGACAGGGTGTGTGTCACAAACCACATTGGACAGCGTGTGCGTCACAAACCCCATTGGATAGCGTGGGTGTGTCACCAACCACATTTGAAAGTGTGCGTGTGTAGCAATCTCCTTTGGACAGAGTGTGTGTCACAAACCCCATTGGACAGCTTGTGTGTCACAAGCACAATTGGACAGAGTGTGTGTGTCAGAAACCCCATTGGAAATTGTAGGTGTCACAAACCCCATTGAACAGCGTGTGTGTGTCACAAACCCCATTGGACAGCGTGTGTCTCACAAGCCCCATTGGACAGTGTGTATGTCACAAAACCCATGGGACAGAGTGTTTGTCACAAACACTATTAGACAGCATGTGTGTCACAAGCCCATTGGACATAGTGTGTGTGTCACAAAAACCACTGGACTGCGTGTGTGTCACGAATCCCATTGGACAGCGTGTGTGTCACAAGCACCATTGGAGAGAGGGTGGTTTCACAAACCCCATTGGAAAGTGTACGTGTCACAAACCCCACTGAATAGAGGGTGTGTGCCACAAACCCTATTAGACACTGTGTGTGTCACAAAACCCACTGGACAGCGTGTGTGTCACAAACCCCACTGGACAGCGTGTGTGTCAGAAACCCCATTTGACAGAGTGTGTGTCACAAACACCATTGGACAGTGTGTGTGTCACAAACCCCATTGGACAGTGTGTGTGTCACAAACCCCATTGGATAGCATGTGTGTCTCACAAACCCTCCTGGTTAGTGTGTGTGTCAGAAACACCATTGGACAGTGTGTGTGTCACAAACCCCACTGGACAGTGTGTGTGTAACAAACCCAATTGGAAAGTGTGTGTCACAAACCCCATTGGAAAGTGTGTGTGTCACAAATCCCACTGAATAGCGTGTGTGTGTCACAAACCCTATTGGACAGTGTGTGTGTCACAAAAACCACTGGACAGCGTGTGTGTCAAAAACCTCATTGGACAGCGTGTGTGTCAAAAACCCCATTGGACAGTGTGTGTGTCACAAACTCCATTGGACAGCGTGTGCGTGTCACAATCTCCTTTGCACAGTGTGTGTGTGTCACAAAACCCATTGGACAGCGTGTGGTGTCAGAAACCCCATTGGACATGGTGCGTGTCACAAACCCCATTGGACAGAGTGTGTGTGTCACAATCCTCATTGGACAGTGTGTGCGTCACAAACCCCATGGGACATCGTGTGTGTCACAAGCGGCGTTGGAGAGAGTGTGTGTGTCACAAACCCCATTGGACAGTGTGTGTGTAATAAACCCCATTGGACAGCGTGTGTGTCACAAACCCCTTTGGACAGTGTGTATGTCACAAAACCCATGTGAGAGAGTGTGTGTCACAAACACTATTGGTCAGCGTTTGTGTGTCACAAGCCCATTGGACAGAGTGTGTGTGTCACAAAACCCACTGGGCAGCGTGTGTGTCACGAACCCCATTGGACAGCGTGTGTGTCACAAACCCCATTGAACAGTGTGTGTGTGTCACAAACCCCATGTGGTAGAGTGTGTGTGTCACAAACCCCATTAGAAAGTATGCGTGTCACAAACCCCATTGGACAGCGTGTGTGTGTCACTATCCCCTTTGGTCAGCGTGTGTGTGTCACAAGCCCATTGGTCAGAGTGTGTGTGTCACAAAAACCACTGGACAGCGTGTGTGTAATGAACCCCATTGGACAGCGTGTGTGTTACAAGCACCGTTGGACAGAGTGTTCTGTCACAATCCCCACTGGACAGTTTGTGAGTCACAAGCCCCATTGGACAGAGGGTGAATTTCACAAAACCCATCGGATAGTGTGTGTGTCACAAACCCCATTAGAAAGTGTGTGTGTCACAAACACCGTTGGACAGAGTGTGTGTGTCACAAACCGCATTGGACAGCGTGTGTGTCAAAACCCCATTGGACAGCGTGTGTGTCACAAACCCCATGGGACAGAGTGTGTGTCAATAAACCCATTGGACAGCGTGTGTGTGTCACAATCCCCATTGGACAGCATGTGTGTCACAAGCGCCATTGGACAGACTGTGTGTGTCACAAACCCCATTTAAAGTGTATCTGTCACAAACCCCATTGGATAGTGTGTGTGTGTCACAAACCCCACTGGTCAGTGTGTGTGTCACAAAACCCATTGTACACAATGCGTGTCACAAACACCATTGGACAGCGTGTGTGTGTCACAAACCTCATTGGAAAGTATGTGTCAGAAACCCCATTGGATAGCGTGTGTGTCACAAACCCTTTGGACAGTTTGTGTGTCACAAACCCCATTGGACAGCGTGTGTGAGTCACAATCCCCATTGGAACGTGTTTTGTGTCACAAAACCCACTGGACAGCGTGAGTGTCACAAACCCCATTGGATAGTGTGTGTGTCACAAAACCCATTAGAAAGTGTGTGTATCACAAACCCCATTGGATAGCGTGTGTATATCACAAAACCTATTGGACAGTGTGTGTGTCACAAACCTCATTGAACAGCATGTGTGTCACGAATCCCATTGGATAGCGTGTGTGTCACAAGACCCATTGGACAGAGTGTGTGTGTCACAAACCCCATTGGACAGCGTGTGTGTCACAAACCCCATTGGACAACATGTGTGTCAGAAATCCCATTGGACAGCGTGTGTGTGTCACAAAACCCATTTGACAGAGTGTGTGTCACAAACACCATTGGATAGAGTGTGTGTGTCACAAACCCTCCTGTTCAGTGTGTGTGTCACAAAACGCATTGGACAGCATCCGTGTCACAAACACCTTTGGACAGCGTGTTTGTGTCACAAACACCTTTGGAAAGTATGTGTCACAAACCCCATTGTATAGCCTGTGTGTGTCACAAACCCTATTGCACAGTGTGTGTGTCACAAGCCCCATTGGACAGAGTGTATGTGTCACAATTCCCATTGGCCAGAGTTTGTGTTACAAACCCCATTGGACAGCGTTTGTGTCACAATCCCCATTGGACAGTGTGTGTGTCACAAAACCAACTGGACAGCGTGTGTGTCACCAACACCCGTGGACAGTGTGTGTGTCACAAACCCCATGAGACAGAGTGTGTGTCACAAACCCCATTGGACATCGTCTGTGTCACAATCCCCACTGGACAGAGTGTGTGTGTCACAAACTCCATTGGACAGATTGTGTGTCATAAACCCCATTGGACAGTGTGTGTGTCAAAACAAAATTGGACAGAGTGTGGTGTCACAAACCCCTTTGGAAAGTGTATGTGTCACAAACCCCATTGGATAGAGTGTGTGTGTCACATACCCCATTAGAAAGTGTGTGTGTCAGAAACCCCATTGGATAGAGTTTGTGTGTCACAAAGCCCATTGGACAGCGTGTGTGTCACAATACCCATTGGACAGCGTGTGTGTCAAAACTAAATTGGACAGTGTGTGTGTCACAAAACCCACTGGACAGCGTGTGTGTCACAAAACCCGTTGGGCAGTGTGTTTGTCACAAAACCCACTGGACAGCGTGTGTGTTCACAAACCCCATTGGACAGCGTGTGTGTCACAAACACCATTGGACAACGTGTGTGTCACAAACCCAATTGGACAGGGCGTTTGTGTCACAATCCCCATTAGACAGCGTGTGTCTCACAAACCCCTTTGGACAGTGGGTGTGTCTCAAACCCCACTGTACAGCATGTGAGTGTCACAATCCCCATTGGACAGTGTGTGTGTCACAAACCCCATTGGGTGGCGTCTGTGTGTCACAAACCCTATTGGACAGCGTGTGTGTGTCACAATTCCCATTAAACAGTGTGTGTGTCACAAACCCCTTTGGACAGTGTGTGTGTCACAATCCCCATTGGACAGAGAGTGTGTGTCACAATCCCCATTGGACAGTGTTTGTTTTACAAACACCATGGGACAGAGTGTTGTGTCACAAACCCCAATGGAAAGTGTATGTGTCACAAACTCCATTGGATAGCGTATGTGTGTCACAAACCACATTGGACAGTGTGTGGGTCACAAAACCCACTGGACAGTGTGTGTGTCACAAACCCCACTGGACAGTGTGTGTGTCACAAGCCCCATTGGACAGAGTGTATGTGTCACATACCCCATTGGACAGAGTTTGTGTCACAAAACCCATTGGACAGCGTGTGTGTCTGAAAGACCATTGGACAGTGTGTATGTCACAAAACCCACTAGACAGCGTTTGTGTCACAATCCCCAGTGGACAGCGTGTGTGTCAAAGCCCCATTGGACAGTGTGTGTGTCACAAAACCCACTGGACAGCGTGTGTGTCACAAACACCCATCAACAGTGTGAGTGTCACAAACCCTATTGGACAGTGTGTGTGTCACAAACCCTTTGGAAAGTTTGTGTGTCACAAATCACATTGGACAGCGTGTGTGTGTTACAATCCCCATTGTACAGTGTGTGTGTCACAAACACCATTGGACAGCGTGTGTGTCACAAATCCACGTGGACACTGTGTGTGTCACAAACCCCATTGGAAAGTGTATGTGTCACAAACCCCATTGGATAGCGTATCTCTGTCACAAACACTATCGGACAGTGTGTGTGTCATAAACAACATTGGACAGAGTGTATGTGTCACAAACCCCATTGGGCAGCGCGTGTGTGTCACAAACCCCATTTGACAGAGTGTGTGTCACAAACACCATTGGACAGTGTGTGTGTCACAAACCCCATTGGACAGTGTGCGTGTCACAAACCCTATTGGACTGAGTGTGTGTGTCACAAACCCTATTGGACAGCGTGTGTGTAATAAACACCATTGGATAGCGTGTGTGTGTCACAAGACTCATTGGACAGCGTGTGTGTCACAATCCCCATTGAACAGCATGTGTGTGTCACAATCCCCATTGGACAGCGTGTGTGTCACAAGCCTGTTGGACAGAGTGTGTGTGTCACAAAACCCAGTGGACAGCGCGTGTGTCACGAACCCCATTGGACAGCGTGTGTGTCTGAATTACCATGGGACAGAGTGTTTGTGTCACAAACCCCATTGGACAGTGTGTGTGTCACAAAGCCCACTGGAGAGCGTGTGTGTCACAAACACCCATGGACAGTGTGCGTGTCATAAACCCCATTGGACATAGTGTGTGTCACAAGCCCATTGGACAGAGTGTGTGTCACAAACCCCTTCGGACAGCATGTGTGTGTCACATTCCCCATTGGGCAGTGTGTGTGTCACAAACCACAAGGGACAGAGTGTGTGTCACGAGCCCCATTGGACAGCATGTGTGTCACAATCCCCATTGAACAGCTTGTGTGTCACAAATACTATTGAACAGAGTGTGTGTGTCACAAAACCCACTGGAGAACTTGTGGTGTCACATTGGAAAGTACATGTGTTCACAAACCCCATTGGACAGTGTGTGTGTCATAAACAACATTGGACAGAGTGTATGTATCACAAACCCCATTGGTAGCGTGCGTGTGTCACAAACCCCTTTTGACAGAGTGTGTGTCACAAACACCATTGGACATTGTGTGTGTTACAAACCCATTTGGACAGTGTGCGTGTCACAAACCCCATTGGACATCGTGTGTGTTACAAACACCCAAGGACAGTGTGTGTGTCACAAACCCAATTGGACAGTGTGTGTGTCACAAACCGCATGGGACAGAGTGTGTGAGTCACAAAACCTATTGGACAGCGTGTGTGTCACAATACCCATTGGACATCGTGTGTGTGTAACAATACGCATTGGACAGTGTGTGTGTCACAAATCCCATTGGACAGCGTGTGTGTGTCACAATCCCCATTGGACAGCGTTTGTGTCACACGCCTGTTTGACAGAGTGTGTATGTCACAATACCCAGTGTACAGTGTGTGTGTCATGAACCCCATTGGACAGCGTGTTTGTCTGAATCAGCATGGGACAGAGTGTGTTTGTCACAAACCCTATTGGACAGTGTGTTTGTCATAAAACGCACTGGCCAGTGTGTGTGTTCACAAACCTCATTGGACATAGTGTGTGTCACAAACCCATTTGGACAGTGTACATGTCACAAACGCCATTGGACATCGTGTGTGTTACAAACACCCAAGGACAGGGTGTGTGTCACAAACTCCATTGGACAGTGTGTGTGTCACAAACCGCATGGGACAGAGTGTGTGTCACAAAACCCATTGGACAGCATGCATGTCACAAACACCATTGGACAGTGTGTGTGTAACAAACCCAATTGGTGAGCGTGTGCGTGTCACAATCCCCATTCGACAGCGTGTGTGTCAGAAAACCCATTGGACAGCGTGTGTGTGTCACAAACCCCATTGGACTGCGTGTGTGTAACAAACCAGTTGGATAGCGTGTATGTGTCACAAGCGCTCCTGGTCAGTGTGTGTGTCACAAACAGCATTGGACAGTGTGTGTGTCACAAACCGACTTGGTCAGCGTGTGTGTCACAAACCCCATTGGAAAGTGTGTGTCACCAACCCCATTGGATAGCGTGTGTGTGTCAAAAACCCCATTAGAAAGTATGTGTGTCACAAACCCCATTGGATAGCGTGTGTGTGTCACAAACCCTATGGGACTGTGTGTATGTCACAATCCCCATTGGACAGCTTCTGTGTCACAATCCCCATTGGACAGTGTGTGTGTCACAAAACCGATTGGAAAGTGTGTGTCTCACAAACCCCACTGGAGAGCGTATGTGTGTCACAAACCCTGTTGGACAGAGTGTGTGTGTCACAAACCCCATTGGACAGCATGTGTGTCTTAAACCCCATTGGATAGCGTGTGTGTGTCACAAACTCCATGGGATAGAGTGTGTGTCACGAACCCAATTGGACAGCATGTGTGTGACACAATCCCCATTGGACAGTGTGTGTGTCACAAAGCCCATTGGATAGCGTGTGTGTCACAAACCCCACTGGACCGCATATGTGTCACGAACCACACTGGACAGTGTGCGTGTCACAAACCCCATTGGACATCGTGTTTGTCACAAACCCCTTTGGACATTCTGTGTGTCACAAACCCCATTGGACAGCATGTGTGTATTACAATCCCCATTGGACAGTGTGTGTGTCAGAAACACCATTGGACAGTTTGTGTGTCACAATCCCCATTGGACACCGTTTGTGTATCACAAAGCCCATTGGACAGCATGAGTGTTTCACAATCCCCATTGTACAGTGTGTGTGTCACAAACCCCATTGGACAGCGTGTGAGTGGCACAATCCCCATTGGATAGCGTGTGTGTCACAAACCCCATTGGAAAGTGTATGTGTCACAAAAACCACTGGACAGCGTGTGTGGGTCACAAACCCCATTAGAAAGTATGCATGTCACAAACCCCACTGGAAAGTGTGTGTGTGTCAAACACCATTGGATAGCGTGTGTGTGTCACAATCCCCATTAGACAGTGTGTGTGTCACAAAACCCATTGTACAGAGTCTGGTGTCACAAACCCCATTGGACAGTGTGTGTGTCATAAACCCCATTGGACAGCGAGTGTGTTTCACAATCCCCATTGGACAGTGTCTGTGTGTCACAAACCCCATTAAACAGAGTGTGTGTCACAAGCCCATTGGACAGAGTGTGTGTGTCACAAAACCCACTGGACACCGTGTGTGAAACGAACCCCATTGGACAGCGTGTGTGTCACAAGCACCATTGGACAGAGTGTGTGTGTAACAAACCCCATTGGAAAGTGTGTGTGTCACAAACCCCATTGGACAGTGTGTGTCTCACAAACTCCACTGGACAGCGTGTGTGTCACAAACAACCATGGACAGTGTGCGTGTCACAAAACCCATTGGACAGAATTTGTGAAACAAACCCCATTGTACAGTTTGTGTGTCACAAACCCCATTAGACAGCGTGTGTGTGTCACAATACCCATTGGACTGTGTGTGTGTCACAAACCCCATTACAGCGTGTGTGTGTCACAATCCCTATTATAGAGTGTGTGTGTCACAAACACCACTGGACAGCGTGTGAGTCACAAGCCCATTGGACAGATCGTGTATGTCACAAAACCCACTGGACAGTGTGTGTGTCACGAACCCCATTGGACAGTGTGTGTGTCACAAGCACCATTGGACAGAGTGTGTGTTTCACAAACCCCATTGGAGACCGTGTGTGTCACAAACCCCATTGGATAGTGTGTGTGTCAACAGCCCCATTGGGCAGCGTGTGTGTCACAAACACCATTGGAGACCGTGTGTGTGTAACAATACCCGTTGAACAGCCTGTGTGTCACAAACCCCATTGGACAGCGTGTGTCTCACAAGCCCCATTGGACAGTGTGTATGTCACAAAACCCATGGGACAGAGTGTTTGTCACAAACACTATTAGACAGCATGTGTGTCACAAGCCCATTGGACATAGTGTGTGTGTCACAAAAACCACTGGACTGCGTGTGTGTCACGAATCCCATTGGACAGCGTGTGTGTCACAAGCACCATTGGAGAGAGGGTGGTTTCACAAACCCCATTGGAAAGTGTACGTGTCACAAACCCCACTGAATAGAGGGTGTGTGCCACAAACCCTATTAGACACTGTGTGTGTCACAAAACCCACTGGACAGCGTGTGTGTCACAAACCCCACTGGACAGCGTGTGTGTCAGAAACCCCATTTGACAGAGTGTGTGTCACAAACACCATTGGACAGTGTGTGTGTCACAAACCCCATTGGATAGCATGTGTGTCTCACAAACCCTCCTGGTTAGTGTGTGTGTCAGAAACACCATTGGACAGTGTGTGTGTCACAAACCCCACTGGACAGTGTGTGTGTAACAAACCCAATTGGAAAGTGTGTGTCACAAACCCCATTGGAAAGTGTGTGTGTCACAAATCCCACTGAATAGCGTGTGTGTGTCACAAACCCTATTGGACAGTGTGTGTGTCACAAAAACCACTGGACAGCGTGTGTGTCAAAAACCTCATTGGACAGCGTGTGTGTCAAAAACCCCATTGGACAGTGTGTGTGTCACAAACTCCATTGGACAGCGTGTGCGTGTCACAATCTCCTTTGCACAGTGTGTGTGTGTCACAAAACCCATTGGACAGCGTGTGGTGTCAGAAACCCCATTGGACATGGTGCGTGTCACAAACCCCATTGGACAGAGTGTGTGTGTCACAATCCTCATTGGACAGTGTGTGCGTCACAAACCCCATGGGACATCGTGTGTGTCACAAGCGGCGTTGGAGAGAGTGTGTGTGTCACAAACCCCATTGGACAGTGTGTGTGTAATAAACCCCATTGGACAGCGTGTGTGTCACAAACCCCTTTGGACAGTGTGTATGTCACAAAACCCATGTGAGAGAGTGTGTGTCACAAACACTATTGGTCAGCGTTTGTGTGTCACAAGCCCATTGGACAGAGTGTGTGTGTCACAAAACCCACTGGGCAGCGTGTGTGTCACGAACCCCATTGGACAGCGTGTGTGTCACAAACCCCATTGAACAGTGTGTGTGTGTCACAAACCCCATGTGGTAGAGTGTGTGTGTCACAAACCCCATTAGAAAGTATGCGTGTCACAAACCCCATTGGACAGCGTGTGTGTGTCACTATCCCCTTTGGTCAGCGTGTGTGTGTCACAAGCCCATTGGTCAGAGTGTGTGTGTCACAAAAACCACTGGACAGCGTGTGTGTAATGAACCCCATTGGACAGCGTGTGTGTCACAAGCACCGTTGGACAGAGTGTTCTGTCACAATCCCCACTGGACAGTTTGTGAGTCACAAGCCCCATTGGACAGAGGGTGAATTTCACAAAACCCATCGGATAGTGTGTGTGTCACAAACCCCATTAGAAAGTGTGTGTGTCACAAACACCGTTGGACAGAGTGTGTGTGTCACAAACCGCATTGGACAGCGTGTGTGTCAAAACCCCATTGGACAGCGTGTGTGTCACAAACCCCATGGGACAGAGTGTGTGTCAATAAACCCATTGGACAGCGTGTGTGTGTCACAATCCCCATTGGACAGCATGTGTGTCACAAGCGCCATTGGACAGACTGTGTGTGTCACAAACCCCATTTAAAGTGTATCTGTCACAAACCCCATTGGATAGTGTGTGTGTGTCACAAACCCCACTGGTCAGTGTGTGTGTCACAAAACCCATTGTACACAATGCGTGTCACAAACACCATTGGACAGCGTGTGTGTGTCACAAACCTCATTGGAAAGTATGTGTCAGAAACCCCATTGGATAGCGTGTGTGTCACAAACCCTTTGGACAGTTTGTGTGTCACAAACCCCATTGGACAGCGTGTGTGAGTCACAATCCCCATTGGAACGTGTTTTGTGTCACAAAACGCACTGGACAGCGTGAGTGTCACAAACCCCATTGGATAGTGTGTGTGTCACAAAACCCATTAGAAAGTGTGTGTATCACAAACCCCATTGGATAGCGTGTGTATATCACAAAACCTATTGGACAGTGTGTGTGTCACAAACCTCATTGAACAGCATGTGTGTCACGAATCCCATTGGATAGCGTGTGTGTCACAAGACCCATTGGACAGAGTGTGTGTGTCACAAACCCCATTGGACAGCGTGTGTGTCACAAACCCCATTGGACAACATGTGTGTCAGAAATCCCATTGGACAGCGTGTGTGTGTCACAAAACCCATTTGACAGAGTGTGTGTCACAAACACCATTGGATAGAGTGTGTGTGTCACAAACCCTCCTGTTCAGTGTGTGTGTCACAAAACGCATTGGACAGCATCCGTGTCACAAACACCTTTGGACAGCGTGTTTGTGTCACAAACACCTTTGGAAAGTATGTGTCACAAACCCCATTGTATAGCCTGTGTGTGTCACAAACCCTATTGCACAGTGTGTGTGTCACAAGCCCCATTGGACAGAGTGTATGTGTCACAATTCCCATTGGCCAGAGTTTGTGTTACAAACCCCATTGGACAGCGTTTGTGTCACAATCCCCATTGGACAGTGTGTGTGTCACAAAACCAACTGGACAGCGTGTGTGTCACCAACACCCGTGGACAGTGTGTGTGTCACAAACCCCATGAGACAGAGTGTGTGTCACAAACCCCATTGGACATCGTCTGTGTCACAATCCCCACTGGACAGAGTGTGTGTGTCACAAACTCCATTGGACAGATTGTGTGTCATAAACCCCATTGGACAGTGTGTGTGTCAAAACAAAATTGGACAGAGTGTGGTGTCACAAACCCCTTTGGAAAGTGTATGTGTCACAAACCCCATTGGATAGAGTGTGTGTGTCACATACCCCATTAGAAAGTGTGTGTGTCAGAAACCCCATTGGATAGAGTTTGTGTGTCACAAAGCCCATTGGACAGCGTGTGTGTCACAATACCCATTGGACAGCGTGTGTGTCAAAACTAAATTGGACAGTGTGTGTGTCACAAAACCCACTGGACAGCGTGTGTGTCACAAAACCCGTTGGGCAGTGTGTTTGTCACAAAACCCACTGGACAGCGTGTGTGTTCACAAACCCCATTGGACAGCGTGTGTGTCACAAACACCATTGGACAACGTGTGTGTCACAAACCCCATTGGACAGGGCGTTTGTGTCACAATACCCATTAGACAGCGTGTGTCTCACAAACCCCTTTGGACAGTGGGTGTGTCTCAAACCCCACTGTACAGCATGTGAGTGTCACAATCCCCATTGGACAGTGTGTGTGTCACAAACCCCATTGGGTGGCGTCTGTGTGTCACAAACCCTATTGGACAGCGTGTGTGTGTCACAATTCCCATTAAACAGTGTGTGTGTCACAAACCCCTTTGGACAGTGTGTGTGTCACAATCCCCATTGGACAGAGAGTGTGTGTCACAATCCCCATTGGACAGTGTTTGTTTTACAAACACCATGGGACAGAGTGTTGTGTCACAAACCCCAATGGAAAGTGTATGTGTCACAAACTCCATTGGATATCGTATGTGTGTCACAAACCACATTGGACAGTGTGTGGGTCACAAAACCCACTGGACAGTGTGTGTGTCACAAACCCCACTGGACAGTGTGTGTGTCACAAGCCCCATTGGACAGAGTGTATGTGTCACATACCCCATTGGACAGAGTTTGTGTCACAAAACCCATTGGACAGCGTGTGTGTCTGAAAGACCATTGGACAGTGTGTATGTCACAAAACCCACTAGACAGCGTTTGTGTCACAATCCCCAGTGGACAGCGTGTGTGTCAAAGCCCCATTGGACAGTGTGTGTGTCACAAAACCCACTGGACAGCGTGTGTGTCACAAACACCCATCAACAGTGTGAGTGTCACAAACCCTATTGGACAGTGTGTGTGTCACAAACCCTTTGGAAAGTTTGTGTGTCACAAATCACATTGGACAGCGTGTGTGTGTTACAATCCCCATTGTACAGTGTGTGTGTCACAAACACCATTGGACAGCGTGTGTGTCACAAATCCACGTGGACACTGTGTGTGTCACAAACCCCATTGGAAAGTGTATGTGTCACAAACCCCATTGGATAGCGTATCTCTGTCACAAACACTATCGGACAGTGTGTGTGTCATAAACAACATTGGACAGAGTGTATGTGTCACAAACCCCATTGGGCAGCGCGTGTGTGTCACAAACCCCATTTGACAGAGTGTGTGTCACAAACACCATTGGACAGTGTGTGTGTCACAAACCCCATTGGACAGTGTGCGTGTCACAAACCCTATTGGACTGAGTGTGTGTGTCACAAACCCTATTGGACAGCGTGTGTGTAATAAACACCATTGGATAGCGTGTGTGTGTCACAAGACTCATTGGACAGCGTGTGTGTCACAATCCCCATTGAACAGCATGTGTGTGTCACAATCCCCATTGGACAGCGTGTGTGTCACAAGCCTGTTGGACAGAGTGTGTGTGTCACAAAACCCAGTGGACAGCGCGTGTGTCACGAACCCCATTGGACAGCGTGTGTGTCTGAATTACCATGGGACAGAGTGTTTGTGTCACAAACCCCATTGGACAGTGTGTGTGTCACAAAGCCCACTGGAGAGCGTGTGTGTCACAAACACCCATGGACAGTGTGCGTGTCATAAACCCCATTGGACATAGTGTGTGTCACAAGCCCATTGGACAGAGTGTGTGTCACAAACCCCTTCGGACAGCATGTGTGTGTCACATTCCCCATTGGGCAGTGTGTGTGTCACAAACCACAAGGGACAGAGTGTGTGTCACGAGCCCCATTGGACAGCATGTGTGTCACAATCCCCATTGAACAGCTTGTGTGTCACAAATACTATTGAACAGAGTGTGTGTGTCACAAAACCCACTGGAGAACTTGTGGTGTCACATTGGAAAGTACATGTGTTCACAAACCCCATTGGACAGTGTGTGTGTCATAAACAACATTGGACAGAGTGTATGTATCACAAACCCCATTGGTAGCGTGCGTGTGTCACAAACCCCTTTTGACAGAGTGTGTGTCACAAACACCATTGGACATTGTGTGTGTTACAAACCCATTTGGACAGTGTGCGTGTCACAAACCCCATTGGACATCGTGTGTGTTACAAACACCCAAGGACAGTGTGTGTGTCACAAACCCAACTGGACAGTGTGTGTGTCACAAACCGCATGGGACAGAGTGTGTGAGTCACAAAACCTATTGGACAGCGTGTGTGTCACAATACCCATTGGACATCGTGTGTGTGTAACAATACGCATTGGACAGTGTGTGTGTCACAAATCCCATTGGACAGCGTGTGTGTGTCACAATCCCCATTGGACAGCGTTTGTGTCACACGCCTGTTTGACAGAGTGTGTATGTCACAATACCCAGTGTACAGTGTGTGTGTCATGAACCCCATTGGACAGCGTGTTTGTCTGAATCAGCATGGGACAGAGTGTGTTTGTCACAAACCCTATTGGACAGTGTGTTTGTCATAAAACGCACTGGCCAGTGTGTGTGTTCACAAACCTCATTGGACATAGTGTGTGTCACAAACCCATTTGGACAGTGTACATGTCACAAACGCCATTGGACATCGTGTGTGTTACAAACACCCAAGGACAGGGTGTGTGTCACAAACTCCATTGGACAGTGTGTGTGTCACAAACCGCATGGGACAGAGTGTGTGTCACAAAACCCATTGGACAGCATGCATGTCACAAACACCATTGGACAGTGTGTGTGTAACAAACCCAATTGGTGAGCGTGTGCGTGTCACAATCCCCATTCGACAGCGTGTGTGTCAGAAAACCCATTGGACAGCGTGTGTGTGTCACAAACCCCATTGGACTGCGTGTGTGTAACAAACCAGTTGGATAGCGTGTATGTGTCACAAGCGCTCCTGGTCAGTGTGTGTGTCACAAACAGCATTGGACAGTGTGTGTGTCACAAACCGACTTGGTCAGCGTGTGTGTCACAAACCCCATTGGAAAGTGTGTGTCACCAACCCCATTGGATAGCGTGTGTGTGTCAAAAACCCCATTAGAAAGTATGTGTGTCACAAACCCCATTGGATAGCGTGTGTGTGTCACAAACCCTATGGGACTGTGTGTATGTCACAATCCCCATTGGACAGCTTCTGTGTCACAATCCCCATTGGACAGTGTGTGTGTCACAAAACCGATTGGAAAGTGTGTGTCTCACAAACCCCACTGGAGAGCGTATGTGTGTCACAAACCCTGTTGGACAGAGTGTGTGTGTCACAAACCCCATTGGACAGCATGTGTGTCTTAAACCCCATTGGATAGCGTGTGTGTGTCACAAACTCCATGGGATAGAGTGTGTGTCACGAACCCAATTGGACAGCATGTGTGTGACACAATCCCCATTGGACAGTGTGTGTGTCACAAAGCCCATTGGATAGCGTGTGTGTCACAAACCCCACTGGACCGCATATGTGTCACGAACCACACTGGACAGTGTGCGTGTCACAAACCCCATTGGACATCGTGTTTGTCACAAACCCCTTTGGACATTCTGTGTGTCACAAACCCCATTGGACAGCATGTGTGTATTACAATCCCCATTGGACAGTGTGTGTGTCAGAAACACCATTGGACAGTTTGTGTGTCACAATCCCCATTGGACACCGTTTGTGTATCACAAAGCCCATTGGACAGCATGAGTGTTTCACAATCCCCATTGTACAGTGTGTGTGTCACAAACCCCATTGGACAGCGTGTGAGTGGCACAATCCCCATTGGATAGCGTGTGTTTCACAAACCCCATTGGAAAGTGTATGTGTCACAAAAACCACTGGACAGCGTGTGTGGGTCACAAACCCCATTAGAAAGTATGCATGTCACAAACCCCACTGGAAAGTGTGTGTGTGTCAAACACCATTGGATAGCGTGTGTGTGTCACAATCCCCATTAGACAGTGTGTGTGTCACAAAACCCATTGTACAGAGTCTGGTGTCACAAACCCCATTGGACAGTGTGTGTGTCATAAACCCCATTGGACAGCGAGTGTGTTTCACAATCCCCATTGGACAGTGTCTGTGTGTCACAAACCCCATTAAACAGAGTGTGTGTCACAAGCCCATTGGACAGAGTGTGTGTGTCACAAAACCCACTGGACACCGTGTGTGAAACGAACCCCATTGGACAGCGTGTGTGTCACAAGCACCATTGGACAGAGTGTGTGTGTAACAAACCCCATTGGAAAGTGTGTGTGTCACAAACCCCATTGGACAGTGTGTGTCTCACAAACTCCACTGGACAGCGTGTGTGTCACAAACAACCATGGACAGTGTGCGTGTCACAAAACCCATTGGACAGAATTTGTGAAACAAACCCCATTGTACAGTTTGTGTGTCACAAACCCCATTAGACAGCGTGTGTGTGTCACAATACCCATTGGACTGTGTGTGTGTCACAAACCCCATTACAGCGTGTGTGTGTCACAATCCCTATTATAGAGTGTGTGTGTCACAAACACCACTGGACAGCGTGTGAGTCACAAGCCCATTGGACAGATCGTGTATGTCACAAAACCCACTGGACAGTGTGTGTGTCACGAACCCCATTGGACAGTGTGTGTGTCACAAGCACCATTGGACAGAGTGTGTGTTTCACAAACCCCATTGGAGACCGTGTGTGTCACAAACCCCATTGGATAGTGTGTGTGTCAACAGCCCCATTGGGCAGCGTGTGTGTCACAAACACCATTGGAGACCGTGTGTGTGTAACAATACCCGTTGAACAGCCTGTGTGTCACAAACCCCATTGGACAGTGTGTGTGTCACAAACCCCCGTGGACACTGTGTGTGTCACAAACCCTTTTGGACAGTGTGTGTGTCACAAACCCCATTGGACAGCATGTGTGTCACAAACCCAATGGGACAGAGTGTGTGCCACGAACGCCATTGGACAGCGTGTGTGTCACAAGCGCCATTGGACAGAGTGTGTGTGTCACAAACCCCATTGGAAAGTGTATGTGTCACAAAACCCATTGGATAGCGTGTGTGTGTCACAAACCCTCCAGGTCAGTGTGTGTGTCACAAAACCCATTGGACACCATGCGTGTCACAAATACCATTGGACAGTGTGTGTGTAACAAACCCAATTGGTCAGCGTGTGCGTCACAAACCCCATTGGAAAGTGTGTGTCACAAACCCCATTAGAAAGAATGCGTGTCACAAACACCATTGGACAGCGTGTGTGTCACTAACCCCATTCGACAGCGTGTGTGTCACAATCCCTATTGGACAGTGTGTGTATCACAAATTCCAGTGGACAGCGTGTGTAGTCTCAAACACCCATGGACAGTGTGCGTGTCACAAACCCCATTGGACAGAGTTTGTTTCACAAGCCGCATTGGAAAGTGTGTGTGTCACAAACCCCATTGGACAGCGTGTGTGTGTCACAATACCCATTCGACAGTGTGTGTGTAACAAACCCCATTACAGCGTGTCTTTGTCACAATCCCTATTGTACAGTGTGAGTGTCACAAACACCACTGGACAGCGTGTGTGTCACAAGCACCATTGGACAGAGTGTGTGTGTAACAAACCCCATAGGAAAGTGTATGTGTCACAAACCCCATTAGAAAGAGTGTGTGTCACTAACCCCATTGGACAGTGTGTGTGTCACAATCCCCATTGGACAACGTGTGTGTCACAAACACCCATGGACAGTGTGCGTGTCACAAACCCCATTTGACATTGTGTGTGTAACAAACCCCTTTGGACAGCGTGTGTGTCACAAACAGCCATGGACAGTGTAGGTGTCACAAACCCCACTGGACATCCTCTGTGTCACAATCCCCTTTGGACATCGTGTATCTTACAAAACCCATTGGACAGCGTGTGTGTCACAATCCCCATTGGATAGTGTGTGTGTCACAAACCCCATTGTAAAGTGTATGTGTCACAAACCACATTAGTTAGCGTGTGTGTCTCACAAACCCTCCTGGTCAGTGTGTGTCTCACAAAACCCATTGGAGAGCATGCGTGTCACACACACCATTGGACAGTGTGTGTGTAACAAACCCAACTGGTCAGCGTGTGTGTCACAAACACCATGGGCCAGCGTGTGGGTGTCACAAACCCCATTGGAAAGTGTGTGTCACGAACCCCATTTGATATGGTGTGTGTGTCAAAAACCCCATTAGAAAGTATGATTGTCACAAACCCCATTTGATAGCGTGTATGTGTCACAAACCCTATAGGAAAGCGTGTGTATCACAAACACCATTGGACAGCGTGTGTTGTTGCAGAAACCCTATTGGACATCGTGTGTGTCACAAACCGCTTTGGATAGTGTGTGTGTCACAAGCCCCATGGGACAGCGTGTGTGTCACAAAAAGCATTGGACAGTGTGTGTGTCACAAGCCCATTGGACAGAGTGTGTGTGTCAAAAAACCCACTGGACACCGTGTGTGTGACGAACCCCATTGGACAGCGTGTGTGTCACAAACACCATTGGACAGCGTGTGTGTGTAACAATACCCATTGGACACTGTGTGTGTCACAAACCCCTTTGGACAGAGTTTGTGTCACAAACACCATTGGGCAGCGTGTGTGTCACAAACCACATTGGACAGCGTGTGTGTGTCACAATACCCACTGGAGAGTGTGTCTGTCACAAACCCCATTACAGCGTGTGTGTGTCACAATCCCTTTTGTACAGTGTGTGTGTCAGAAACTCCATTGGACAGCGTGTGTGTCACAAACCCCATTGTAAAGTGTATGTGTCACAAACCCCATTGGATAGCGTGTGTTGTTTAACAAACTCTATTGGACAGTGTCTGTGTCACAAAACCCACGGGACAGCCTGTGTGTCACAATCCCCATTGGAGAGTGTGTGTGTCACAAAACCCATTGGATAGCATGTGTGTCACAAACCCCATTAGAAAGACTGCGTGTCAAAAACACTATTGGATAGCGTGTGTGATGTCACAAACCCTGTTGGACAGTGTGTGTGTCACAAACCCCACTGGACAGCGTGTGTCGTGAACCCCATTGGATAGCTTGTGTGTCACAAGACCTATTGGAAAGAGTCTGTGTGTCACAATCCCCATTGGACAGCGTGTGTGTCACAATGCCCATTGGACAGCGTGTGTGTCACAAACCACATTGGACAGTGTGTTTGTGTCACAATACCCATTGGACATCGTGTGTGTGTTACAATCCCCACTGGACAGTGTGTGTTTTACAAACCCCATGGGACAGAGTGTGTGTCACGGACCCCTTTGGACAGTGTGTGTGTCGCAAACCCCATTGGACAGCGTGTGTGTGTTACAATAACCATTGGACAGTGTGTGTGTCACAAATCCCATAGGACAGAGTGTGTGTCACGAACCCCTTTGGACAGTGTGTGTGTCACAAACCCCATTGGATAGCGTGTGTGTTACAAAATCCATTGGATAGAGTGTGTGTGTCACAAACCCTCCTGTTCAGTGTGTGTGTCACAAAACCCATTGCACAGAATGCGTGTCATAAACACCATCGGGCCGTGTGTGTGTCACAAACACCATTGGACAGCGTGTGTGTGTCACAATACCATTGGACAGTGTGTGTGTCACAAAACCCATTGGATAGCGTGTGTTTCACAAAACCCATTAGAAAGAGTGTGTGTCACAAACACCATTGGATAGCGTGTGTGATGTCACAAACCCCATTGGATAGCGAGCGTATTCCAAACCCCATTTGATAGCGTGTGTGTGTCACAAACCCCATTGGACAGTGTCTGTGTCACAAAACCCATTGGATAGCGTGTGTGTCACAAACCCCATTGGACAGTGTGTGTGTCACATACCCCTCTGTACAGTGTTAGTGTTTAACAATACCCATTATACAGTGCGTGTGTCAAAAACACCATTGGACAGCGTGTGTGTCACAAGACCCGTGGACACTGTGTGTGTCACGAACGCCATTGGACAGAGTGTGTGTCACAATCCCCAGTGGACAGCGTGTGTGTCAAAACCCCTTTGGGCAGTGTGTGTGTGACAAAACACACTGGACAGCGTGTGTGCCACAAACACCCATGGACACTGTGAGTGTCACAAACCCCATTAGATTGCGTGTGTGTCACAAACCCCTTTGGACAGTGTGTGTGTCAGAAACACTATTGGACAGCGTGTGTGTCACAAGCCTATTGGACAGAGTGCGTGTGTCACAAAACCCACTGGACAGCGTGTGTGTCACAAGCACCATTGGAGAGAGTGTATGTGTCACAAACCCCTTTGGAAAGTGCATGTGTCACAAACCCCATTGGATAGCGTGTATGTGTCACAAACCCTCCTGGTCAGAGTGTGTGCCACAAACCCCATTGTACAGAGTTTGTGTCACAAACCCCATTGGACAGCTTGTGTGTCACAAACACCATTGGACAGTGGTTGTGTCACAAAACCCATTGGACAGTGTGTGTGTCACAAACCTCCTGGACAGTGTGTGTGTCACAAACCCCATTGGACATCGTCTGTGTCACAAACCCCATTGCACAGTGTGTGTCACAAACCCATTTAGACAGTGTGTGTGTCACAATCCCCATTGGACAGTGTGTGTGTCACAAAACCCATTGGACAGCGTGTGTGTGTCACAATCCCCATCGGACAGTGTGTGTGTCACAAACCCCATTGGACAGCCTGTGTGTGTCACAATACCCATTGGACAGAAAGTGAGTCACAAGACCATTGGACAGAGTGTGTGTGTCACAAAACCCACTTCACAGTGTGTGTCAGGAATCACATTTTGCAGCGTCTTTGTCGCAAGCACCATTGGACAGTGTGTGTGTCGCAAACCCCATTGGACAGCGTGTGTGTGTTACAATAACCATTGGACAGTGTGTGTGTCACAAACCCCATAGGACAGAGTGTGTGTCACGAACCCCTTTGGACAGTGTGTGTGTCACAAACCCCATTGGATAGCGTGTGTGTTACAAAATCCATTGGATAGAGTGTGTGTGTCACAAACCCTCCTGTTCAGTGTGTGTGTCACAAAACCCATTGCACAGAATGCGTGTCATAAACACCATCGGGCCGTGTGTGTGTAACAAACCCAATTGGTCAGCGTGTGTGTCAGAAACCCCATTGGATAGCGTGTGTGTGTCACAAACCCCATTAGAAAGTATGCGTGTCACAAACCCCATTGGACAGCGTGTGTGTCACAAGCACCATTGGACAGAGTGTGTGTGTCAGAAACTCCTTTGGAAAGTGTATGTGTCACAAACCCCATTGTATAGCGTGTGTGTGTCACAAAGCCTATTGGAGAGTGTGTGTAGTCACAAAACCGACTGGAGATCGTGCGTGTCACAAACCCCATTGGACAGCGTGTGTGTAACAAACCTCTTTGGACAGCGTGTGTGCTTCACAATACCCTTTTCACAGTGTGTGTGTCAGAAACCCCATTGGACAGAGTTTGTTTCACAAAACCCATTGGACAGCGTGTGTGTCACAAACACCATTGGACAGTGTGTGTGTCACAAACCCCGTTGGACAGCGTGTGTGTGTCACAAACCTCCTAGTCAGGGTGTGTGTCACAATCCCAAGTGGACAGCGTGTTTGTCACAATACCCATTGGACAGTGTGTGTGTCAGAAACCCGTTTGGAGAGAGTTTGTGTCACAAACCCCACTGTACAGCGTGTTTATCACAAGCCCTTTGGGCAGAGTGTGTGTGTCACAAACCCCATTGCACAGCGTGTTGGTCACAATCCCCATTTTACAGCGTGTGTGTCACAAACCCCAATGGACAGAGTGTGTGTGACAAACCCCATTGGAGAGCGTGTGTGTCACAAACCCCATTGGAGAGCGTGTGTGTCACAAACCCCCCTGGACAGTGTGTGTGTCACAATCCCAAGTGGACAGCGTGTATGTCAAAACCCCATTGGACAGTGCGTGTGTGACAAAACCCACTGGACAGCGTGTGTGTCACAAACACCCATGGACAGTGTGAGTGTCACAAACACCATTGGACAGCGTGTGTATCACAAGCCTATTGGAAAGTCTGTGTGTCACAAACCCCATTGGAAAGTGTATGTGTCACAAACCCCATTCGATAGACACTGTGTGTCTCAAAGACTATTGGGGAGTGTGTGTGTCACAAAACCCACTGGACAGCGTGTGTGTCACAAACCCCATTGGACAGAGTTTGTGTCACAAACCCCATTGGACAGCGTGTGTGTCACGATCACCATTAGACAGAGCGTGTGTTCACAAACCCCATTGGAAAGTGTATGTGTCACAAAGCGCATTGTATTGAGTGTATGTGTCACAAACCGCACGGGAGAGCGTGTGTGTGACAAACCCCATTGTACAGCGTGTTTTTCACAAGCCCTTTGGACAGAGTGTGTATGGCACAAATCCCCTTGTACAGCTTGTTTGTCATAATCCCCATTCGACAGCGTGTGTGTCACAAACCCCATTGGACAGAGTGTGTATGTCAAACCACATTGGATAGAGTGTGTGTCACAAACCCCATTGGACAGAGTGTGTGTGTCACAAAACCCACTTCACAGTGTGTGTCACGAGTCCCATTTTACAGCGTGTTTGTCGCAAGCACCATTGGACAGTGTGTGTGTCAGAAACCCCATTGGACAGCGTGTGTGTGTCACAATCCCCATTGGACAGTGTGTATGTCACAAACCCAATGGGACAGAGTGTTTGTCACAAACACTATTGGACAGAGTGTGTGAAAAGCCCATTGGACAGAGATTGTGTGTCACAAAACCCACTGGACAGCGTGTGTGTCACAATCCTATTTGGACAGCATGTGTGTCACAAACCCCATTGGACAGCGTGTGTATTTCAAACCCCTTTGGACAGTGCGTGTGTCACAAACCCCATTGGACAGCGTGTGTGTCATAAAACCCCGTGGACACTGTATGTGTCACGAATGCCATTGGACAGCGTGTGTGTCACAAACCCCATAGGATAGCGTGTGTGTCACAAACCCCACTGGACAGCGTGTGTGTCACAAACACCCATGTACAGTGTGCGTGTCACAAACCCCACTGGACATCGTGTATGTCACAAACCCCATTGGAGAGTGTGTGTGTCACAAACCACATTGGAAAGTGTGTTTGTCACAAACCCCATTGGATAGCGTGGGTGTGTCACAAACCCTACTGGACAGTGTGTGTGTCACAAGCCTCATTAGACAGCCTGTGTGTAGTCACAGTCGCCATTGGACAGTGTGTGTGTCACAAAACCCATTGGAGAGCGTGTGTATCTCTAACCCCATTGGAAAGAGTGTGTGTTTCACAAACCCAAAGGACAGCGTGTGTGTCACAATCCCTATTGGACAGCGTGTGTGTCAGAAACCCCATTGCACAGAGTGTGCGAGTCACAAACTCCATTCGAAAGTGTGTGTGTCACAAACCGCATTGGATAGCGTGTGTGTGTCACAACCCCCATTGGACAGCGTGTGTTTGTAACAATAATCATTGGACTGTGTGTGTGTCACAAACCCCATTGGACAGCGTGTGTGTGTAACAATACCCATTGGACAGTGTGTGTGTCACAAACCCCATTGGACAGCGTGTGTGTCACAAACCCCATTGGAAACTGTGTGTGTCACAAACCCCATTGGATAGCGTGTGTGTCACAAACCCCACTGGACAGCGTGTGTGTCACAAACACCCATGTACAGTGTGCGTGTCACAAACCCCATTGGACATCGTGTATGTCACAAACCCCATTGGAGAGTGTGTGTGTTTCACAATCCCCATTGGACAGTGTGTGTGCCACAAACCCCATGGGACAGAGTTTGTGTCACAAACCCGATTGTACAGCGTATGTGTCACAAAAACCATTGGACAGTGTGTGTGACAAGCCCATTGGACAGAGTGTGTGTGTCACAAAACCCACTGGACAGCGTGAGTGTCACAATCCCCATTGGACAGCATGTGTGTCCAAACCCCATTTTACAGAATTTGTGTCACAAACCCTATTGGACAGCGTGTGTGTCACAAACACCATTGGACAGTGTGTGTGTCACAAAACCTCCTGGTCAGTGTGTTTGTCACAAACCCCATTGGACAGTGTTTGTGTCACAAACCCCATTGGACAGTGTGTGTGTGTCACAAACCCCATTATAAAGTGGACGTGTCACAAACCCCATTGGATAGAGTGTTTGTGTCACAAACCCTAATGGAGAGCGTGTGTGTCAAAAACACCATTGGAGAGAGTGTGTTTCACAAACCCCATTGGAAAGTGTGTGTGTGTCACAAAGACTCCTGGTCAGTGTGTGTGTCACAAACCCCATTGGACAGTGTGTGTGTCACAAACCCCATTGGACAGCGTGTGTGTGTCACAAACACACCTGGTCAGTTTGTGTGTCACAAACCCCATTGGACAGCGTGTGTGTCACAAACCCCTTGGACAGTTTGTGTGTAACAAACCCAATTGGACAGCGTGTGTGTCACAAACCCCATGTGACCGCGTGTGTGTGTAACAAACCCCACTGGAAAGTGTGTGTGTCACAAACCCCATTGGATAGCGTGTGTGTGTCACAAACCCCATTATAAACTGGGCGTGTCAAAAACCCCATTGGATAGCCTGTGTGTGTCAAAAACCCTATCGGATAGCGTGTAGGTCACAAGCCACATTGGACAGCGTCTATGTCACAAACCCCACTGGACAGCGTCTGTGTCACAAACCCCATTGGACAGCGTGTATGCACGATCCCCATTGGACAGAGTGTGTGTACAAAGACCCATTGGACAGTGTGTGTGTCACAAACCCTATTGGACAGTGTGTGTGTCACAAACCCCATTGGACAGCGTGTGTGTGTAACAATACCCATTGGACTGTGTGTGTGTCACAAACCCCATTGGACAGCATGTGTGTGTGTAACAATACCCATTGGACAGTGTGTGTGTCAAAAACCCCATTGGACAGCCTGTTTGTCATAAACCCCCGTGGACACTGTGTGTGTCACGAATGCCATTGGACAGTGTGTGTGTCTCAAACCAGCCTGGACAGTGTGTGTGTAACAAAACCCACTGGAGAGCGTTTTTGTCACAAGCCCATTGGACAACATGTGTGTCACAAACATCATTGGACAGCGTTTGTGTGTAACAATACCCATTGGACAGTGTGCGTTTCACAAACCCCATTGGACAGAGTGTGTGTCACAAACCCTATTGGACAGCGTGTGTGTCACAAACACCATTGGACAGTGTGTGTGTCAGAAACCCCACTGGACAGCGTGTGTGTGTCACAAACCCTCCTGGTCAGTGTCTATGTCACAAACCCCATTGGACAGCGTCTGTATCACAAACCCCATTGGACAGCATGTTTCGCAAACACCATTGGACAGCGTGTGTGTGTCACAAACCCCATTTGAAAGTGTGTGTTTCACAAACCCCATTGGATAGCGTGTGTGTGACACAAACCCTATTGGACAGTGTGTGTGTCACAACACCCGCTGTACAGCCTGTGTACAAGGATCCCCATTGGACAGAGTGTGTGTCACAAGACACATTGGACAGAGTGTGTGTGTCACAAACCCCATTGGACAGCGTGTGTGTCACAAACCCCACTGGACAGTGTGTGTGTCACAATCCCGACTGGACAGTGTGTGTGTCAAAAACCCCAATGGACAGCGTGTGTGTCATAAACCCCCGTGGACACTGTGTGTGTCACGAATGCCATTGGACAGTGTGTGTGTCACAAACCCCACTGGACAGTGTGTGTGTCACAATCCCCACTGGACAGTGTGTGTGTCAAAAACCCCAATGGACAGCGTGTGTGTCATAAACCCCCGTGGACACTGTGTGTGTCACGAATGCCATTGGACAGTGTGTGTGTCAAAAACCCCAATGGACAGCGTGTGTGTGTCACAAAACCTCCTGGTCAGTGTGTGTGTCACAAACCCCATTGGACAGTGTGTGTGTCACAAACCCCATGGGACAGCGTGTGTGTGTCACAAAGCCCTTTGAAAACTGTGTGCGTCACAAACCCCATTGGATAGCGTGTGTGCCACATACCCCACTGGACAGCGTGTGTGTCACAAACACCCATGTACAGTGTGCGTGTCACAAACCCCATTGGACATCGTGTATGTCACAAACCCTATTGGACAGCGTATGTGTCACAAACACTCATGGACAGTGTGCGTGTCAAAACCCCATTGGACATCCCGTGTGTCACAAACCCTTTTGGACAGTGTGTGTGTCACAAACCCCACTGGGCAGCGTGTGTGCGTCACAAACCCCATTGGAAAGTGTGTGTGTCCCAAACCCCATTGGACAGAGTTTGTGTTTAACAATACCCATTGGACTGTGTGTGTATCAGAAACCCCGTTGGACAGTGTGTGTGTCAAAAACCCCATTGGATAGCGTGTGTGTGACACAAACCCTATTGGACAGTGTGTGTGTCATAAACCCCCGTGGACACTGTGTGTGTCACGAATGCCATTGGACAGTGTGTGTGTCACAAACCCCACTGGACAGTGTGTGTGTCACAATCCCCACTGGACAGTGTGTGTGTCAAAAACCCCAATGGACAGCGTGTGTGTGTCACAAAACCTCCTGGTCAGTGTGTGTGTCACAAACCCCATGGGACAGCGTGTGTGTGTCACAAACCCCTTTGAAAACTGTGTGCGTCACAAACCCCATTGGATAGCGTGTGTGCCACATACCCCACTGGACAGCGTGTGTGTCACAAACACCCATGTACAGTGTGCGTGTCACAAACCCCACTGGACATCGTGTATGTCACAAACCCTATTGGACAGCGTATGTGTCACAAACACTCATGGACAGTGTGCGTGTCAAAACCCCATTGGACATCCTGTGTGTCACAAATCCTTTTGGACAGTGTGTGTGTCAAAAACCCCATTGGACATCATGTGTGTCATAAACCCATTTGGACAGTGTGTGTTTCAAAAACCCCACTGGACAGTGTGTGTGCCACAAATACCCATGAACAGTGTGCGTATCACAAACCCAATTGGACATCGTATGTGTCACAAACCCCTTTGGACAGTGTGTGTGTCACATACCCCATTGCACGGTGTTTGTGTGTCACAATCCCCATTGGTCAGTGTGTGTGTCACAATACCCATGGGACAGAGTGTGGGTCACGAATCCCATTGCACAGCGTGTGTGTCACAATCCCCAGTGGACAGAGTGTGTGCATCACAAACCTCATTAGAACGTGTATGCGTTACAAAACCCATTGAATAGTGTGTGTGTGTCACAAACCCTCCTGGTAAATTGTGTGTGTCACAAAACCCATTGGACAGCATGCGTGTCACACACACCATTGCACAGTGTGTGTGTAACAAACCCAACTGGTCAGCGTGTGTGTCTCAAACCCCATGGGACAGCGACTGGATGTCACAAACCCCATTGGATAGTGTGTGTCACAAACCCCATTGGATAGCGTGTGTGTGTCTAAAACCCCATTAGATAGTATGATTGTCACAAATCCCATTGGATAGCATGTGTGTGTCACAAACTCTATTGGACAGTGTGTATTTCACAATCCCCATTAGACAGCATCTGTGTCAGAAACCCCATTGCACAGCGTGTGTGTCACAAACAACCACTGGACAGCGTGTGCAGTGTCACAATTGCCATTGGACATTGTGTGTGTCAGAAACCCCATTGGAAAGATTGTGTGTCACAAACCCCATTGGACAGCGTGTGTGTTACAATCCCCATTAGAAAGTGTGCGTGTCACAAACCCCATTGGATAACATGTGTGTGTCACAAACCCTATTGGACAGTGTGTATGACACAATCCCCATTGGACAGCGTCTTTGTCACAAACCCAATAGGACAGAGTGTGTGTCACAAAAACTATTGGACAGCGTGTGTGTGTCACAAACCCATTGGAAAGAGTGTGTGTGTCACAAAACCCACTGGACAGCGTGTGTGTCACGAACCCCTTTGGACAGCGTGTGTGTGTCACAAACCCTTTGGACAGAGTTCGTGTTTCGCAAACCCCATTGGACCGAGTTTGTGTGACAAACCCCATTGGACAGCGTGTGTGTCAGAAACAGCATTGGAAAGTGTGTGTGTCACAAACCGCCGTGGACACTGTGTGTGTCACGAACGCCATTGGACAGTGTGTGTGTCACAAACCCCCCTGGACAGTGTGTGTGTCACAATCCCCAGTGGACAGTGTCTGTGTCACAAACCCCATTGGACAGCGTGTTTGTCACAATCCCCATCGGACAGTGTGTGTGTCGCAAAACCCCCTGTACAATGTCTGTGTCACAAACACCATTGGAGAGCGTGTGTGTGTAACAATACCCATGGGACATCGTGTGTGTCACAATCCCCATTGGACAGTGTGTGTGTCACAAACCCCGTTGGACAGCGTGTGTGTGTCACAAATCCCATTGGAAAGTGTGTGTCACAAACCCCATTGGACAGCGTGTGTGTCACAAACACCATTGAAGAGCTTGTGTGTGTATCAATACCCATTGGACAGTGTGTGTGTCACAAACCGCATTGGACAGCGTCTGTGTCACAATCCCCCGTGGACACTGCGTGTGTCACAAACCCCATTGGACAGCATGTGTGTCTCAAACACCCATGGACAACGTACGTGTCACAAACCCCATTGGACATCGTGTGTGTCACAAACCCCTTTGGACAGTGTGTGTGTCACAAACCCCATTGGACAGCGTGTGTGTGTCA
Source organism: Columba guinea (assembly GCA_032206185.1). NCBI lineage: Eukaryota > Metazoa > Chordata > Aves > Columbiformes > Columbidae > Columba > Columba guinea. Next base: position 1,150,373 of record JAVLUU010000064.1, on the reverse strand, counting down.
CAATCCCCTTTGGACAGTGTGTGTGTCACAAACCCCATGGGACAAAGTTTGTGGGTCACAAACCTCATTGAAAGTGTGTGTCACAAAACCCATTGGATAGAGTGTGAGTGTCACAAACCCCATTATAAAGTGTGCGTGTCACAAACCCAATTTGATACTGTGTGTGTCACAAACTCCATTGGACAACGTGTGTGTCACAAGCACCATTGGACAGAGTGGGCGTATCACAAAACCCATTGGATAGCGTGTGTGTATCACAAAACCCATTGGATAGCGTGTGTGTGTCACAAAACCCATTGGACAGCACGCGTGTCACAAACCCCTTTGGATAGTGTATGTGTGTCACGAACCCCATTAGAAGTTGTGCGTGTCACAAACCCCATTGGAAAGTGTGTGTGTCACAAACCCCATAGGACAGAGTGTGTGTCTCACAAACCCCATTGGACAGCGTGTGTGTTTCACAATCCACATTGGAAAGCGTGTGTGTTTCACAATCCCCATTAGACAGTGTGTGTGTGTCACAAACCCCATTGGACAGCCTGTGTATCTCAAACACCCATGGACAGTGTGTGTGTTACAAACCCCATGGGACAGAGTGTGTGTCAGAAATCCCATTGGACAGCGTGTGTGTCACAAGCGCCATTGGACAGTGGGTGTGTGTCACAAACCCCATTGGGTAGCGTGTGTGTGTCACAAACCCTCCTGGACAGTGTGTGTTTCACAAAACCCATTGGAAAGCATGCGTGTCACACACAGCTTTGCACAGTGTGTGTGTAACAAACCCAATTGGTAAGCGTGTGTGTCACAAACCCCATGGGAAAGCGTGCATGTGTGTCACAAACCCCATAGGAAAGTGTGTTACACAAACCCCATTGGATAGCGTGTGTGTGTCACAAACCCTATTGGACAGTTTGTATTTCACAATCCCCATTGTACAGCATCTGTGTCACAAAACCCTTTGGACAGCGTGTGTGTTCACAAACACCATTGGACAGCGTGTGAATTGTCACAATCCTCATTGGACAGTGTGTGTGTCACAAAACCCATTGGACAGCGCGTGTGTCACAAAACCCATTAGAAAGTGCGTGTGTCCCAAACAACATTGGATAGCGTGTGTGTGTCACAAACCCCATTATAAAGTGTGCGTGTCACAAACCCCATTGGACATTGTGTGTGTCACAGTAACCATTGGACAGTGTGTGTATCACAAACCCCATTGGACAGTGTGTGTGTCATAAACCATATTGGACAGAGTTTGTGTTTAACAGTACCCATTGGCAGTGAGTGTGTCGCAAACCCCCGTGGACAGTGTGTATGTCACAATCCCCAGTGGACAGCGTGTGTGTCAAAACCCCGTTGGACAGTCTGTGTGTCACAAAAACCCGTGGACAGTGTGAGTTTCACAAACCCCTTTGGACAGTGTGTGTGTCACAATCCCCATTGGACAGTGTGTATGTCACAACTATCATTGGACAGCATGTGTGTCACAAGACCATTGGACATAGTGTGTGTGTCACAAGCACAATGGACAGAGTGTGAGTGTCACAAACCCCTTTGGACAGCTTGTGTGTGTCACAATCCCCATTAGACAGCGTGTGTGTCACATACCCTTTTGGACAGTGTGTATGTCATAAACCCCATTTGACAACGTGTTTGTGTCACAATCCCCAATGGACAATGTGTGTTTTACAAACACCATGGGACAGAGTGTGTGTCACAAACACTATTGGACAGAGTGTGTGTGTCACAAGGCCATTGGACAGAGTGTGTGTCATGAACCCCATTGGACAGTGTGTGTGTCACAAGAACCATTGGACAGAGTGTGTGTGCCACAAACTCCATTGGAAAATGTATGTGTCATAAACTCCATTGGATAGCGTGTGTCACAAACCCTATTGGACAGTGTGTGTGTCACAAACCTCATTGGACAGCGTGTGTGTGTCACAATCTCCATTGGACAGTGTGAGTGTCACAAACACCATTGGAAAGCGTGTGTGTCACAAGCCCATTGGACAGAGTGTGTGTGTCACAAAACCCACTGGATAGCGTGTGTGTCACAAACCCCATTGGACAGCGTGTGTGTCACAAGCACCAATGGACAGCGTGTGTGTCACAAACCCCATTGGACAGCGTTTGTGTTTCTCAATTCCAATTAGACAGCGTGTGTGTCAGAAACCCCTTTGGACAGTTTGTGTGTCACAAAGCCCATTGGACAGCGTGTGTGTGTCACAAACCCTATTGGACAGTGTGTGTGTAACAAACCCCATTGAAGAGCATGTGTGTCACGAACCCCATTGGACAGCGTGTGTGTCACAAGACCCATTGGACAGAGTTTGTGTGTCACAAACCCCATAGTACAGCGTGTGTGGGTAACAATCCCCATTGGACAATTTGTGTGTCACAAACCACTTGGGACAGAGTGTGTGTCACGAACACTATTGGGCAGCGTGTATGTGTCACAAACTCCATTGGATAGCGTGTGTGTGTCACAAACCCTATTGGAAAGCGTGTGTGTCACAAGCCCATTGGACAGAGTGTGTGTGTCACAAAACCCACTGGACAGCTTGTGTGTCACGAACCCCATTGAACAGCATGTGTGTCACAAGCACCATTGGACAGAGTGCGGTGTCACAAACCCCATTGAGCAGCGTGTGTGCCACAAGCCCCATTGGACAGAGTGTATGTGTCACAAATCCCATTGGACAGCCTGTGTGTCACAATCCCCATTGCACAGCGTTTGTGTCACAAACCCCCGTAGACACTGTGTGTGTCACAAACCCCATTGGACAGTGTGTGTGTCACCAACCCCTTTGGACAGTGTGTGTGTCAAATGCCCCATTGGACAGAGTGTGTGTGTCACAAACCCCATTGGACAGAGTTTGTGTCACAAACCCCATTGGATAGCGTGTGTGTGTCACAATCCCAATTGTACAGTGTGTGTGTCACAAACACCATTGGACAGTGTGTGTGTCACAAGCACATTGGACAGAGTGTGTTTGTCACAAAACCCACTGGACAGCGTGTGTGTCACAAACCCCATTTAACAGAGTGTGTGTCACATGCAGCATTGTACAGAGTGCGTGTGTCACAAACCCCATTGGACAGCGTGTGTGTCACTAAGCCCCGTGGACACTGTGTGTGTAACAAACACCATTGATCAGTGTGTGTGTCACAAACCCCATGGGACACCGTGTGTGTGTCACAAACCCCATTGGAAAGTGTGTGTGTCACAAAAAGTGTTGGATAACGTGTGTGTCACAAACCCCATTGGATAGCGTGTGTGTGCCACAAACCCCATTAGAAAGTGTGAGTGTCACAAATCACATTTGAAAGTGTGTGTGTCAAAATCCCCTTTGGACAGCGTGTGTGTCACAAACCCCATTGGACAGCTTGTGTGTCACAATCCCCATTGGGCAGCGTCTGTGTCACAAACCCCATTGGACAGCGCGTGTGTCACAAACACCCATGGACACTGTGCGTGTCACAAACCCCATTGGACATCGTGTGTGTCACAAACCGTTTTGGACAGTGTGTGTGTCAGAATCACCCATGGACAGTGTGTGTGTCACAAAAACCATTGGACATCGTGTGTGTCACAAACCCCTTTGGACAGTTTGTGTGTGTGTCACAAACCCCTTTAGACAGACTGTGTGTGACAAACCCCACTGGAAAGAGTGTGTGTCACAAACCCCATTGGGCAGCGTGTGTGTCACAAACCCCCGTGGACACTGTGTGTGTCACAATCCCAAGTGGACAGCATGTGTGTCACAAACCCCCGTAGACACTGTGTGCGTCATAAACCCCACTGGACAGCGTGTGTGTCACACACTCCTTTGGACAGTGTGTGTGCCACAAACCCCATTGGACAGTATGTATGTCAGAATCCCCATTGGACAGCGTCTGTGTCACAAACCCCATTAGACAGCGTGTGTGTCACAAACACCATTGGACAGCGTGTGTGTGTCACAATCCCCATTGGACAGTATTTGTGTCACAAAACCTATTTGATATAGTGTGTGTCACACCCATTGGACAGCGTGTGTGTCATAACCCCCACTTTACAGCATGTGTGTGTCAAAATCCCCATTGGACAGTGTGTCTGTGTCACATTCCCCATTGGACAGCGTGAGTGTCACAAACCCCATTGGACAGAGTGCCTGTGTGACAAACCCCATTAGACAGTGTGTGTGTGTCACAAACCTCATTGAACAGCGTGTGTATCACAAAACCCTTTGGACTGTGTCTGTCACAAACCCCATTGGACAGCGTGTGTGTCATGGATCCCATTGGACAGTGTGTCTGTGTGACAATACCCATTGGACAGTGTGTGTGTCACAATCCCCATTGGACAGCATGTGTGTCACAATCCCCATTGGACAGCGTCTGTGTCACAAACCCCATTGGAAAGTGTGTGTGTCACAAACCCCATTGGTCAGCGTGTCTTTGCCACAAAACCCATTGGACAGCATGTGTGTCACTAAACCCATTGGATAGCATGTGTGTCACAAACCCCATTTGAAAATGTGTGTGTCACAAACACCATTGGACAGTGTGTGTGTGTCACAAAACCCTTTGGATAGCATGCGTGTCAAAAATACCATGGGTCAGTGTGTGTGTAACAAAAGCAATTTGTCAGCGTGTGTGTCACAAGCACCATTGGACAGTGTGTGTGTCACAAACCCCATTGGAAAGTGTATGTGTCACAAACCCCATTGCGTAGCGTGTGTGTGTCACAAACCCCATTGGACAGCGTGTGTGTCACAAGCCCCATTGGACAGCGTGTGTGTCACAAGCCGCATTGGACAGAGTGTGTGTCACAAACCCCATTGGACAGAGTGTGTGTGTGACAAACCACATTGGACAGCGTGTGTGTCATAACCCCCATTTCACAGCGTGTGTCTCACAAACCCCTTTGGACAGTGTGTGTGTCACAAAACCCATTGGACAACGTGTGTGTCACGAACCCCACTGGACAGCTTGTGTGTCACAAGACCAATTTGTCAGAGTGTGTGTGTCATGAACCCCATTGGGCAGTGTGTTTGTCACAAGTGCCATTGGAAAGTGTGTGTATCAACAACCCCACTGGAAAGTGTGTGTGTCACAAACCCTATTGGACAGCGTGTGTGTCACAAACCCCATTGGACAGCGTGTGTGTCACAAGCCGCATTGGACAGAGTGTGTGTCACAAACCCCATTGGACAGAGTGTGTGTGTGACAAACCACATTGGACAGCGTGTGTGTCATAACCCCCATTTCACAGCGTGTGTCTCACAAACCCCTTTGGACAGTGTGTGTGTCACAAAACCCATTGGACAACGTGTGTGTCACGAACCCCACTGGACAGCTTGTGTGTCACAAGACCAATTTGTCAGAGTGTGTGTGTCATGAACCCCATTGGACAGTGTGTGTGTCACAAACCCCACTGGACAACGTGTGTGTCACGAACCCCACTGGACAGCTTGTGTGTCACAAGACCAATTTGTCAGAGTGTGTGTGTCACAATCCCCATTGGAGAGTGTGTGTGTGTCACAAAACACTTTGGACAGACTGTGTGTCACAAAAACCATTGGACAGCTTTTATGTCACAAACCCATTGGACAGAGAGTGTGTGTCACAAAACCCACTTGACAGTGTATGTGTCATGAACCCCATTGGACAGTGTGTGTGTCACAAACCCCACTGGACATCGTGTCTGTCACAAACACCCATGGACAGCGTGCGTGTCACAAAACCCATTTTACATGGTGTGTGTCACAAACCCCTTTGGACAGTGTGTGTGTCACAAACCAAAGTGGACAGCGTGTGTGTCTTAAACCCCATGGGACAGAGTGTTTGTCACAAACACTATTGGACAGCGTGTGTGTCACAAGACCCATTGGATAGAGTGTATGTGTCACAAACCCCACTGGACAGCGTGTGTGTCACAATCCCCATTGGACAGCGTGTGTGTCACAATCCCCATTGAGCAGCGTGTGTGTGTCACAAAACCCATTGGACAGTGTGTATGTCACAGACCCCATTGGACAGAGTTTGTGTCACAACCCCATTGGACGGCGTGTGTGTCAGAAACCCCATTGGACAGCGTGTGAGTAACAAACGCCATTGGACAGTATGTGTGTGTCACAATACGCATTGTATAGCGTGTCTGTGTCACAAACCCCATTAGAAAGTGTGAGTGTCACAAACCCTTTGGATAGTGTGTGTGTGTCACAATCCCTATTGGACTGCGTGTGTGTCACAATCCCCAATGGACAGCGTGTGTGTCACAAACCCCATTGGACAGCGTGTGTGTCACAAGCACCATTGGAAAGTGTGTGTGTGTCACAAACCCTATTGGACAGTGTGTGTGTCACAAAATCCACGGGACAGAGTGTGTGTCACAAACCCCGTTGTACAGCATGTGTGTCAAAAGCCACATTGGACAGAGTGTGTGTTTCACAATCCCCATTGGACAGCGTGTGTGTCACAAACCGCAATATGACCGCGTGTGTGTGTAACAATACCCATTGGACAGTGTGTGTGTGTCACAAACCCCATTGGACAGAGTTTGTGTCACAAACGCCCGTAGACAGAGTGTGTGTGACACAAACCCCATTGGACATCGTGTGTGTCATAAACCCCATTGGACATCGTGTGTCTCACATACACCCATGGACAGTGTGCGTGTCACAAAACCCACTGGACATCATGTGTGTCACAAACCCCTTTGGACAGTGTGTGTTTCATAAATCCCATTGGACAGCGTGTGTGTGTCACAATCCCCACTGGACAGTGTGTGTGTGTGTCACAAAACCCACTGGACAGTGAGTGTGTCTCACAATCCCCATTGGACAGTGTGTGTGTGTCACAAACCCCATTGGACAGTGTGTGTGTCATAAATCCCATTGGACAGCGTCTATGTTTCACAATCCCCATTGGACAGTGTCTGAGTGTCACAAACCCCATTAGACAGAGTGTGTGTCACAAAACCCACTGGACAGTGTGTGTGTCACATTCCCCATTGGACACTGTGTGTGTCACAAACCCCATTGGATATCGTGTGTGTCACAAGACCCATTGGACAGCGTGTGTGTCACAATCCCCATTGGACAGCGTGTGTGTCACAAACCCCGTTGGACAGCGTGTGTGTCACAATACCCAATGGACACTGTGTGTGTCACAAACCCCATTGGATATCGTGTGTGTCACAAGCCCCATTGGACAGCGTGTGTGTCACAAATACCATTGAAGAGCGTGTGTGTGTAACAATACCCACTGGACAGTGTTTGTGTCACAAACCCCATTGGACAGCGTGTGTGTGTCAGAACTCCATTGTATAGTGTGTGTTTCACAAACACCATCGGAGAGCGTGTGTGTCACAAGCCCCTTGGACAGTGTTTGTGTGTCACAAAACCCATTGGACAGTGTGTGTTTCACAAACCCCATTAGACAGCGTGTGTGTCACGAACCCCATTGGACAGCGTGTGTGTCACAAGCGCCATTGGACAGAGTGTGTGTATCACAAACCCCATGGGAAAGTGTACGTGTCACAATCCCAATTGGATAGCGTGAGTGTGTCACAAACCCTCCTGGTTAGAGTGTGTGTCACAAAACCCATTGGACAGCATGCGTGTCGCAAACACCATTGGACAGTGTGTGTGTAACAAACCCAATTGGTCTGCATGTTTGTCTCAAACCCCATGTGACAGTGTGTGTGGCACCAACCCCATTGTATAGCGTGTGTGTGTCAAAAACACCATTAGAAAGTATTTGTGTCATAAACCCCATTGGATAGCATGTGTGTGTCATAAACCCTATTGGACAGTATGTATGTCAAAATCCCCATTTGACAGCGTCTGTGTCAGAAACATCATTGGACAGCGTGTGTGTTCAAGACCCATTGGACAGCGTGTGTGTCACAAACCCCCGTGGACACTGTGTGTGTCACAAACCCCATTGGACAGTGTGTGTGTCACAAACCCCACTGAACAGCGTGTGTGTCACAAACACCCATGGACAGTGTGCATGTCACAAACCCCATTGTACATCGTGTGTGTCACAAAACCTTTTGGACAGTGTGTGTGTCACAAAACCCACTGGACAGCGTGTGTGTCACAAACACAATTGGACAGAGTATGTGTGTAACAATACCCATTGGACAGTGTGTGTGTCACAAACACAATTGGACAGACAGTGTGTGTAACAATACCCTTTGGACAGTGTGTGTGTCACAAACCCCATGGAACAGAGTGTGTGTCACGAACCCCATTGGACAGCGTGTGTATCACAAGCGCCATTGGACAGAGTGTATCTGTCACAAACCCCATTGGATAGCGTGTGTGTGTCACAAACCCTCCTGGTCATTGTGTGTGTCACAAAACCCATTGGACAGCATGCGTGTCACAAACACCTTTGGACATTGTGTATGTAACAAAACCAATTGGTCAGCGTGTGTGTTTCACAAACCCCATTGGATAGCGTGTGTGTGTCACAAACCCATTAGAAAGTGTGCGTGTCACAAACACCATTGGAAAGTATGCGTGCCACAAACCCCATTGGATAGCGTGTGAGATGTCACAAACCTTATTGGAGAGTGTGTGTGTCACAAACCCCACTGGACAGCGTGTGTGTCACGAACCGCATTGGACAGCGTGTGTGTCACAAACCCCATAGGACAGAGTGTGTGTCTCAAGCCCCATTGGACAGAGTGTATGTGTCACAAACCCCATTGTACAGCATGTGTTTCACAATCCCCATTGGACAGCGTGTGTGTCACAAACCCCATTGGAAAGTGTGTGTCACGAAAACCATTGGATACAGTGTTTGTGTCAAAAACCCGATTAGAATGTATGTGTGTAACAAACCACATTGGATAGCACGTGTTTGTCATAAACCCTATTGGACAGTGTGTATATCACAATCCCCATTTGACAGCGTCTGTGTCACACTCCCCATAGGACAGAGTGTGTGTCATAAACCCAATTGGACAGCGTCTTTGTGTCACAAACCCCATTATAAAGTGTGAGTGTCACAAAACCCATTGGACAGTGTGTGTGTCACAAAACCCACTGGACAGCGTGTGTGTACACAAACCCCATTAGACAGCGTGTGTGTTCACAAACCCCACTGGACAGCGTGTTTTTGACAAGACCCATTGGATAGAGTGTGTGTGTCACAAAGCCCATTGGACAGTGTGTGTGTCAGAATCCCCATTGGACAGCGTGTGTGTCACAAACACCATTGGACAGCGTGTGTGTGTAACAATACCAACTGGACAGTGTATGTGTCACGAACCCCATTGGATAGCGTCTGTGTGGCACAAACCCTATTGGACAGCGTGTGTGTCAGAAGCCCCATTGGAGAGCCTGTGTGTCACAAACACCATTGGACAGCATGTGTGTCACAAGCGCCATTGGACAGAATGAGTGTGTCACAAACCCCATTTGAAAGTGTGTGTTTCACAAACCCCATTGGACAGCATGAGTGTCACAAACACCCTTAGAAAGTATGAGTGTCACAAACCCCATTGGATAGCGTCTGTGTCACAAACCCCTTTTGAAAGAGTGTGTGTCACAAACCCCATTGGAAAGTGTGTGTGTCACAAAACCCATTGGATAGCGTTTTTGTCACAAACCCCTTTGGATAGTGTGTTTGATGTCACAAACCCTATTGGACAGTGTGTGTGTCACAAAATCCACTGGTCAGCGTGTGTGTCACGAACCCCTTTGGAGAGCTTGTGTGTCACAAGAAATATTGGTCAGAGTGTGTGTGTCACAATCCCCATTGGACAGTGTGTGTGTCACAAACCCCATTGGACAGAGTGTTTGTGTCACAAACCCCATTGGACAGTGTGTGTGTCATAAACCCCATTGGACAGCGTGTGTGTTTCACAATCCCCATTGGACAGAGTTTATGTGTCACAAACACCATTGGAGAGCGTGTGTCTCACAATCCCCATTGGACAGTGTGTGTGTGTCACAAACCCCATTGGACAGTGTGTGTGTCATAAATCCCATTGGACAGCGTCTATGTTTCACAATCCCCATTGGACAGTGTCTGAGTGTCACAAACCCCATTAGACAGAGTGTGTGTCACAAAACCCACTGGACAGTGTGTGTGTCACATTCCCCATTGGACACTGTGTGTGTCACAAACCCCATTGGATATCGTGTGTGTCACAAGACCCATTGGACAGCGTGTGTGTCACAATCCCCATTGGACAGCGTGTGTGTCACAAACCCCGTTGGACAGCGTGTGTGTCACAATACCCAATGGACACTGTGTGTGTCACAAACCCCATTGGATATCGTGTGTGTCACAAGCCCCATTGGACAGCGTGTGTGTCACAAATACCATTGGAGAGCGTGTGTGTGTAACAATACCCACTGGACAGTGTTTGTGTCACAAACCCCATTGGACAGCGTGTGTGTGTCAGAACTCCATTGTATAGTGTGTGTTTCACAAACACCATCGGAGAGCGTGTGTGTCACAAGCCCCTTGGACAGTGTTTGTGTGTCACAAAACCCATTGGACAGTGTGTGTTTCACAAACCCCATTAGACAGCGTGTGTGTCACGAACCCCATTGGACAGCGTGTGTGTCACAAGCGCCATTGGACAGAGTGTGTGTATCACAAACCCCATGGGAAAGTGTACGTGTCACAATCCCAATTGGATAGCGTGAGTGTGTCACAAACCCTCCTGGTTAGAGTGTGTGTCACAAAACCCATTGGACAGCATGCGTGTCGCAAACACCATTGGACAGTGTGTGTGTAACAAACCCAATTGGTCTGCATGTTTGTCTCAAACCCCATGTGACAGTGTGTGTGGCACCAACCCCATTGTATAGCGTGTGTGTGTCAAAAACACCATTAGAAAGTATTTGTGTCATAAACCCCATTGGATAGCATGTGTGTGTCATAAACCCTATTGGACAGTATGTATGTCAAAATCCCCATTTGACAGCGTCTGTGTCAGAAACATCATTGGACAGCGTGTGTGTTCAAGACCCATTGGACAGCGTGTGTGTCACAAACCCCCGTGGACACTGTGTGTGTCACAAACCCCATTGGACAGTGTGTGTGTCACAAACCCCACTGAACAGCGTGTGTGTCACAAACACCCATGGACAGTGTGCATGTCACAAACCCCATTGTACATCGTGTGTGTCACAAAACCTTTTGGACAGTGTGTGTGTCACAAAACCCACTGGACAGCGTGTGTGTCACAAACACAATTGGACAGAGTATGTGTGTAACAAAACCCATTGGACAGTGTGTGTGTCACAAACACAATTGGACAGACAGTGTGTGTAACAATACCCTTTGGACAGTGTGTGTGTCACAAACCCCATGGAACAGAGTGTGTGTCACGAACCCCATTGGACAGCGTGTGTATCACAAGCGCCATTGGACAGAGTGTATCTGTCACAAACCCCATTGGATAGCGTGTGTGTGTCACAAACCCTCCTGGTCATTGTGTGTGTCACAAAACCCATTGGACAGCATGCGTGTCACAAACACCTTTGGACATTGTGTATGTAACAAAACCAATTGGTCAGCGTGTGTGTTTCACAAACCCCATTGGATAGCGTGTGTGTGTCACAAACCCATTAGAAAGTGTGCGTGTCACAAACACCATTGGAAAGTATGCGTGCCACAAACCCCATTGGATAGCGTGTGAGATGTCACAAACCTTATTGGAGAGTGTGTGTGTCACAAACCCCACTGGACAGCGTGTGTGTCACGAACCGCATTGGACAGCGTGTGTGTCACAAACCCCATAGGACAGAGTGTGTGTCTCAAGCCCCATTGGACAGAGTGTATGTGTCACAAACCCCATTGTACAGCATGTGTTTCACAATCCCCATTGGACAGCGTGTGTGTCACAAACCCCATTGGAAAGTGTGTGTCACGAAAACCATTGGATACAGTGTTTGTGTCAAAAACCCGATTAGAATGTATGTGTGTAACAAACCACATTGGATAGCACGTGTTTGTCATAAACCCTATTGGACAGTGTGTATATCACAATCCCCATTTGACAGCGTCTGTGTCACACTCCCCATAGGACAGAGTGTGTGTCATAAACCCAATTGGACAGCGTCTTTGTGTCACAAACCCCATTATAAAGTGTGAGTGTCACAAAACCCATTGGACAGTGTGTGTGTCACAAAACCCACTGGACAGCGTGTGTGTACACAAACCCCATTAGACAGCGTGTGTGTTCACAAACCCCACTGGACAGCGTGTTTTTGACAAGACCCATTGGATAGAGTGTGTGTGTCACAAAGCCCATTGGACAGTGTGTGTGTCAGAATCCCCATTGGACAGCGTGTGTGTCACAAACACCATTGGACAGCGTGTGTGTGTAACAATACCAACTGGACAGTGTATGTGTCACGAACCCCATTGGATAGCGTCTGTGTGGCACAAACCCTATTGGACAGTGTGTGTGTCAGAAGCCCCATTGGAGAGCCTGTGTGTCACAAACACCATTGGACAGCATGTGTGTCACAAGCGCCATTGGACAGAATGAGTGTGTCACAAACCCCATTTGAAAGTGTGTGTTTCACAAACCCCATTGGACAGCATGAGTGTCACAAACACCCTTAGAAAGTATGAGTGTCACAAACCCCATTGGATAGCGTCTGTGTCACAAACCCCTTTTGAAAGAGTGTGTGTCACAAACCCCATTGGAAAGTGTGTGTGTCACAAAACCCATTGGATAGCGTTTTTGTCACAAACCCCTTTGGATAGTGTGTTTGATGTCACAAACCCTATTGGACAGTGTGTGTGTCACAAAATCCACTGGTCAGCGTGTGTGTCACGAACCCCTTTGGAGAGCTTGTGTGTCACAAGAAATATTGGTCAGAGTGTGTGTGTCACAATCCCCATTGGACAGTGTGTGTGTCACAAACCCCATTGGACAGAGTGTTTGTGTCACAAACCCCATTGGACAGTGTGTGTGTCATAAACCCCATTGGACAGCGTGTGTGTTTCACAATCCCCATTGGACAGAGTTTATGTGTCACAAACACCATTGGAGAGCGTGTGTATCACAATCCCAATTGCACAGTGTGTGTGTCACAAACCCCATGGGACAGCGTGTGTGTGTCACAAATGCCATTGGAATGTGTGTGTCACAAACCCCATTAGAAAGTATGTGTTTCACAAACCCCATTGTATAGCGTGTGTGTGTCAGAAACCCCATTAGAAAGTGTGTGTGTCACAAACCCCTCTGGATAGAATGTGTGTGTCACAAACCCTATTGGAGAGCGTGTAGGTCACAATCCCAATTGGACAGCGTCTGTGTCACAAACCCCCGTGGACACTGTGTGTGTCACAAACCCCATTGGACAGTGTGTGTGTCACAAACCCCGTGGACACTGTGTGTGTCACGAATGTGATTGGACAGTGTATGTTTCAAAAACCCCCCTGCACAGTGTGAGTGTTAAAAACCCCAGTGGACAGCGTCTGTGTCACAAACCCCTTTGGACAGTGTGTGTGTCACAAACCCCATTGGACAGTGTGTGTGTGTCACAAACCCCATTGGACAGCGTGTGTGTCACAAACAGCATTGGACAGCGTGTGTGTCTCAAGCCCCATTGGATAGTGTGTGTGTCACAAACACCATTGACAGCGTGTGTGTGTAACAATACCCATTGGACAGTGTGTGTGTCACAAACCCCATTGGACAGCATGTGTGTCACAAACCCCACTGGACAGCCTGTGTGTCACAAACACCCATGGACAGTGTGCGTGTCACAAACCCCATTGTACATCGTGTGTGTCACAAACCCTTTTGGACAGTGTGTGTGTCAAAAACCCCACAGGACAGCGTGTGTGTCAACAACACTCGTGGACAGTGTGCGTGTCACAAACCCCAGTGGACAGCATCTGTGTCACAAACCCCATTGGACAGCGTATGTGTGTCACAATACCCATTGGACAATGTGTGTGTCACAAACCCCACTGGACAGCTTGTGTGTCACAAGACCAATTTGTCAGAGTGTGTGTGTCATGAACCCCATTGGACAGTGTGTGTGTCACAAACCCCACTGGACAACGTGTGTGTCACGAACCCCACTGGACAGCTTGTGTGTCACAAGACCAATTTGTCAGAGTGTGTGTGTCACAATCCCCATTGGAGAGTGTGTGTGTGTCACAAAACACTTTGGACAGACTGTGTGTCACAAAAACCATTGGACAGCTTTTATGTCACAAACCCATTGGACAGAGAGTGTGTGTCACAAAACCCACTTGACAGTGTATGTGTCATGAACCCCATTGGACAGTGTGTGTGTCACAAACCCCACTGGACATCGTGTCTGTCACAAACACCCATGGACAGCGTGCGTGTCACAAAACCCATTTTACATGGTGTGTGTCACAAACCCCTTTGGACAGTGTGTGTGTCACAAACCAAAGTGGACAGCGTGTGTGTCTTAAACCCCATGGGACAGAGTGTTTGTCACAAACACTATTGGACAGCGTGTGTGTCACAAGACCCATTGGATAGAGTGTATGTGTCACAAACCCCACTGGACAGCGTGTGTGTCACAATCCCCATTGGACAGCGTGTGTGTCACAATCCCCATTGAGCAGCGTGTGTGTGTCACAAAACCCATTGGACAGTGTGTATGTCACAGACCCCATTGGACAGAGTTTGTGTCACAACCCCATTGGACGGCGTGTGTGTCAGAAACCCCATTGGACAGCGTGTGAGTAACAAACGCCATTGGACAGTATGTGTGTGTCACAATACGCATTGTATAGCGTGTCTGTGTCACAAACCCCATTAGAAAGTGTGAGTGTCACAAACCCTTTGGATAGTGTGTGTGTGTCACAATCCCTATTGGACTGCGTGTGTGTCACAATCCCCAATGGACAGCGTGTGTGTCACAAACCCCATTGGACAGCGTGTGTGTCACAAGCACCATTGGAAAGTGTGTGTGTGTCACAAACCCTATTGGACAGTGTGTGTGTCACAAAATCCACGGGACAGAGTGTGTGTCACAAACCCCGTTGTACAGCATGTGTGTCAAAAGCCACATTGGACAGAGTGTGTGTTTCACAAACCCCATTGGACAGTGTGTGTGTCACAAAAACCACTGAACAGCGTGTGTGTCACAATCCCCATTGGACAGCGTGTGTGTCACAAACCGCAATATGACCGCGTGTGTGTGTAACAATACCCATTGGACAGTGTGTGTGTGTCACAAACCCCATTGGACAGAGTTTGTGTCACAAACGCCCGTAGACAGAGTGTCTGTGACACAAACCCCATTGGACATCGTGTGTGTCATAAACCCCATTGGACATCGTGTGTCTCACATACACCCATGGACAGTGTGCGTGTCACAAACCCCACTGGACATCATGTGTGTCACAAACCCCTTTGGACAGTGTGTGTTTCATAAATCCCATTGGACAGCGTGTGTGTGTCACAATCCCCACTGGACAGTGTGTGTGTGTGTCACAAAACCCACTGGACAGTGAGTGTGTCTCACAATCCCCATTGGACAGTTTTTGTGTGTCACAAACCAGATTGGACAGCGTGTGTGTCACAATCCCCATTGGACAGAGTGTGTCTCATAAACCCCATTGGACAGCGTGTGTGTGTCACAATCCCCATTGGACAGTGTTTATGTGTCACAAACCCCATTGGACAGCGTCTGTGTCACAAACCCCATTGGACAGCGTGTGTGGCACAATCCCCACTGGACAGAGTGTGTGTCACAATGCCCATTAGACAGTGTGTGTGTCACAAAACCCATTGGACAGCGTGTGTGTCACAAACCCCATTGGACAGAGTGTGTGTGTCACAAACCCCATTGGACAGTGTGTGTGTCATAAATCCCATTGGACAGCGTCTATGTTTCACAATCCCCATTGGACAGTGTCTGAGTGTCACAAACCCCATTAGACAGAGTGTGTGTCACAAAACCCACTGGACAGTGTGTGTTTCACATTCCCCATTGGACACTGTGTGTGTCACAAACCCCATTGGATATCGTGTGTGTCACAAGACCCATTGGACAGCGTGTGTGTCACAATCCCCATTGGACAGCGTGTGTGTCACAAACCCCGTTGGACAGCGTGTGTGTCACAATACCCAATGGACACTGTGTGTGTCACAAACCCCATTGGATATCGTGTGTGTCACAAGCCCCATTGGACAGCGTGTGTGTCACAAATACCATTGGAGAGCGTGTGTGTGTAACAATACCCACTGGACAGTGTTTGTGTCACAAACCCCATTGGACAGCGTGTGTGTGTCAGAACTCCATTGTATAGTGTGTGTTTCACAAACACCATCGGAGAGCGTTTGTGTCACAAGCCCCTTGGACAGTGTTTGTGTGTCACAAAACCCATTGGACAGTGTGTGTTTCACAAACCCCATTAGACAGCGTGTGTGTCACGAACCCCATTGGACAGCGTGTGTGTCACAAGCGCCATTGGACAGAGTGTGTGTATCACAAACCCCATGGGAAAGTGTACGTGTCACAATCCCAATTGGATAGCGTGAGTGTGTCACAAACCCTCCTGGTTAGAGTGTGTGTCACAAAACCCATTGGACAGCATGCGTGTCGCAAACACCATTGGACAGTGTGTGTGTAACAAACCCAATTGGTCTGCATGTTTGTCTCAAACCCCATGTGACAGTGTGTGTGTCACAAACCCCATTGTATAGCGTGTGTGTGTCAAAAACACCATTAGAAAGTATTTGTGTCATAAACCCCATTGGATAGCATGTGTGTGTCATAAACCCTATTGGACAGTATGTATGTCAAAATCCCCATTTGACAGCGTCTGTGTCAGAAACATCATTGGACAGCGTGTGTGTTCAAGACCCATTGGACAGCGTGTGTGTCACAAACCCCCGTGGACACTGTGTGTGTCACAAACCCCATTGGACAGTGTGTGTGTCACAAACCCCACTGAACAGCGTGTGTGTCACAAACACCCATGGACAATGTGCATGTCACAAACCCCATTGTACATCGTGTGTGTCACAAAACCTTTTGGACAGTGTGTGTGTCACAAAACCCACTGGACAGCGTGTGTGTCACAAACACAATTGGACAGAGTATGTGTGTAACAATACCCATTGGACAGTGTGTGTGTCACAAACCCCATGGAACAGAGTGTGTGTCACGAACCCCATTGGACAGCGTGTGTATCACAAGCGCCATTGGACAGAGTGTATCTGTCACAAACCCCATTGGATAGCGTGTGTGTGTCACAAACCCTCCTGGTCATTGTGTGTGTCACAAAACCCATTGGACAGCATGCGTGTCACAAACACCTTTGGACATTGTGTATGTAACAAAACCAATTGGTCAGCGTGTGTGTTTCACAAACCCCATTGGATAGCGTGTGTGTGTCACAAACCCATTAGAAAGTGTGCGTGTCACAAACACCATTGGAAAGTATGCGTGCCACAAACCCCATTGGATAGCGTGTGAGATGTCACAAACCTTATTGGAGAGTGTGTGTGTCACAAACCCCACTGGACAGCGTGTGTGTCACGAACCGCATTGGACAGCGTGTGTGTCACAAACCCCATAGGACAGAGTGTGTGTCTCAAGCCCCATTGGACAGAGTGTATGTGTCACAAACCCCATTGTACAGCAAGTGTTTCACAATCCCCATTGGACAGCGTGTGTGTCACAAACCCCATTGGAAAGTGTGTGTCACGAAAACCATTGGATACAGTGTTTGTGTCAAAAACCCGATTAGAATGTATGTGTGTAACAAACCACATTGGATAGCACGTGTTTGTCATAAACCCTCTTGGACAGTGTGTATATCACAATCCCCATTTGACAGCGTCTGTGTCACACTCCCCATAGGACAGAGTGTGTGTCATAAACCCAATTGGACAGCGTCTTTGTGTCACAAACCCCATTATAAAGTGTGAGTGTCACAAAACCCATTGGACAGTGTGTGTGTCACAAAACCCACTGGACAGCGTGTGTGTACACAAACCCCATTAGACAGCGTGTGTGTTCACAAACCCCACTGGACAGCGTGTTTTTCACAAGACCCATTGGATAGAGTGTGTGTGTCACAAAGCCCATTGGACAGTGTGTGTGTCAGAATCCCCATTGGACAGCGTGTGTGTCACAAACACCATTGGACAGCGTGTGTGTGTAACAATACCCACTGGACAGTGTATGTGTCACGAACCCCATTGGATAGCGTCTGTGTGGCACAAACCCTATTGGACAGTGTGTGTGTCAGAAGCCCCATTGGAGAGCCTGTGTGTCACAAACACCATTGGACAGCATGTGTGTCACAAGCGCCATTGGACAGAATGAGTGTGTCACAAACCCCATTTGAAAGTGTGTGTTTCACAAACCCCATTGGACAGCATGAGTGTCACAAACACCCTTAGAAAGTATGAGTGTCACAAACCCCATTGGATAGCGTCTGTGTCACAAACCCCTTTTGAAAGAGTGTGTGTCACAAACCCCATTGGAAAGTGTGTGTGTCACAAAACCCATTGGATAGCGTTTTTGTCACAAACCCCTTTGGATAGTGTGTTTGATGTCACAAACCCTATTGGACAGTGTGTGTGTCACAAAATCCACTGGTCAGCGTGTGTGTCACGAACCCCTTTGGAGAGCTTGTGTGTCACAAGAAATATTGGTCAGAGTGTGTGTGTCACAATCCCCATTGGACAGCGTGTGTGTCACAAACCCCATTGGACAGAGTGTTTGTGTCACAAACCCCATTGGACAGTGTGTGTGTCATAAACCCCATTGGACAGCGTGTGTGTTTCACAATCCCCATTGGACAGAGTTTATGTGTCACAAACCCCATGGGACAGCGTGTGTGTGTCACAAATGCCATTGGAATGTGTGTGTCACAAACCCCATTAGAAAGTATGTGTTTCACAAACCCCATTGTATAGCGTGTGTGTGTCAGAAACCCCATTAGAAAGTGTGTGTGTCACAAACCCCTCTGGATAGAATGTGTGTGTCACAAACCCTATTGGAGAGCGTGTAGGTCACAATCCCAATTGGACAGCGTCTGTGTCACAAACCCCCGTGGACACTGTGTGTGTCACAAACCCCATTGGACAGTGTGTGTGTCACAAACCCCGTGGACACTGTGTGTGTCACGAATGTGATTGGACAGTGTATGTTTCAAAAACCCCCCTGCACAGTGTGAGTGTTAAAAACCCCAGTGGACAGCGTCTGTGTCACAAACCCCTTTGGACAGTGTGTGTGTCACAAACCCCATTGGACAGTGTGTGTGTGTCACAAACCCCATTGGACAGCGTGTGTGTCACAAACAGCATTGGACAGCGTGTGTGTCTCAAGCCCCATTGGATAGTGTGTGTGTCACAAACACCATTGACAGCGTGTGTGTGTAACAATACCCATTGGACAGTGTGTGTGTCACAAACCCCATTGGACAGCATGTGTGTCACAAACCCCACTGGACAGCCTGTGTGTCACAAACACCCATGGACAGTGTGCGTGTCACAAACCCCATTGTACATCGTGTGTGTCACAAACCCTTTTGGACAGTGTGTGTGTCAAAAACCCCACAGGACAGCGTGTGTGTCAACAACACTCGTGGACAGTGTGCGTGTCACAAACCCCAGTGGACAGCATCTGTGTCACAAACCCCATTGGACAGCGTATGTGTGTCACAATACCCATTGGACAATGTGTGTGTCACAAACCCCACTGGACAGCGTGTGTGTCGCAAGCCCCATTGGACAGAGTGTGTGTGTCACAAACCCCATTGGATAGCGTGTGTGTGTAACAAACACCTTTGGACAGTGTGTGTGTAGAAAACCAATTGCTCAGCGTGTGTGTCACAAACCCCATTGGATAACGTGTGTTTGTGTCACAAACCCCATTAGAAAGTTTGCGTGTCACAAACACCATTGGAAAGTGTGTGTGTCACAAACACCATTGGACAGCGTTTTTGTGTCACAAACACCATTGGACAGTGTGTGTGTCAAAAAACCGTTTGGATAGCGTGTTTCACAAACCCTTTTTGAAAGAGTGTGTGTCACGAACCCCATTGGACAGCGTGTGTGTCACAATACCCTTTGGACACTGTGTGGGTCAAAAACCCCATTGGACAGAGTGTGTGTGTCACAAACCCCATTGGACAGCGTGTGTGTCACGAAACCCATTGGACAGCTTGTGTGTCACAAGACCTATTGGACAGAGTGTGTGTGCCACAATCCCGATTGGACAGCGTGTGTGTCACAAACCCCATTGGACAGTGTGTGTATCATAAACCCCATTGGGCAGCGTGTGTGTTTCACAATCCCCATTAGACAGAGCGTATATGTCATAAACCCCATTGGACAGAGTGTGTGTTTCACAATCCCCATTGGACAGAGCGTATATGTCACAAACCTCATTGGAGAGCGTGTGTATCACAATCCCCACTGGACAGCGTGTGTGTCACAAACCCAATGGGACAGCGTGTGTGTGTCAAAAACCCCATTAGAAAGTCTGTGTGTCACAAACCCCAGTGGATAGCGTGTGTGTGTCACAAACCCCATTAAAAAGTTTGCGTGTCACAAAACCCGTTGGATAGCGTGTGTGTGTCACGAACCCCATTGGAAAGTGTGCGTCACAAACCCCATTGGATAGCGTGTGTGTGTCAGAAACCCCATTAGAAAGTATGTGTGTCACAAACCCCTTTGGATAGCATCTGTGTGTCACAAACCCTATTGAACAGCGTGTAGGTCACAATCCCCATTGGACAGCGTCTTTGTCACAAACCCCATTGGACAGCGTTTGTGTCACAAACACAATTGAACAGCATCTGTGTGTCACAATCCCCATTGGACAATGTGTGTGTGTGTCACAAAACCCCATTGTACAGAGTGTGTGTCACAAACCCCCGTGGACAATGTGTGTGTCACGAATGCCATTGTATAGTGTGTGTGTCACAAACCCCGCTGGACAGTGTGTGTGTCACAAAACCCATTGGAAAGCGAGTGTGTCACAAACCCCATTGGACAGCGTCTGTGTCACAAACCCCTTTGGACAGTGTGTGTGTCACAAACCCCATTGGACAGCGTGTGTAGTCATAAACTCCATTGGTCAGCGTGTGTGTTTCACAATCCCCATTGGACAGTGTGTGTGTGTCGCAAACCCCATTGGACAGCGTGTATGTCACAAACCCCTTTGGACAGCATGTGTGTGTCACAAACCCCATTGGACAGCGTGTGTGTGTCACAAAACCCATTAGATATCATGCGTGTCACAAACACCATTGGACAGTGTGTGTGTCAAAAAACCGTTTGGATAGCGTGTTTCACAAACCCTTTTTGAAAGAGTGTGTGTCACAAACCCCATTGGACAGAGTGTGTGTGTCACAAACCCCATTGGACAGCGTGTGTGTCACGAAACCCATTGGACAGCTTGTGTGTCACAAGACCTATTGGACAGAGTGTGTGTGCCACAATCCCCATTGGACAGCGTGTGTGTCACAAACCCCACTGAACAGCGTGTGGGTCACAAACACCGATGGACAGTGTGCGTGTCACAAACCCCATTGTACATCGTGTGTGTCACAAACCCTTTTGGACAGTGTGTGTGTGAGAAAACCCACTGGACAGCGTGTGTGTCATAAACGCCCATGGACAGTGTGCTTGTCACAAACCCCATTGGACAGCGTCTGTGTCAGAACCCCCGTGGACACTGTGTGTGTCACAAACCCCACTGGACAGAGTTTGTGTGTCACAAAACCCACTGGACAGCGGGTGTGTCACAAAAGCCATTAGACAGCGTGTGTGTGTCACAATACCCATTGGACAATGTGTGTGTCACAAACCAAATGGACAGCGTGTGTGTCACAAACACCATTGGACAGCTTGTGTGTGTCACAATCCCCATTGGACAGTGTGTGTGTCACAAAACCTATTGGATAGCGTGTGTGTCACAAACCATATTAGACAGTGTGTGTCACAAACCCCATTGGACAGAGTGTGTGTGTGACACACCCCATTGGACAGCGTGTGTGTCACTAACCCCCGTGGACACTGTGTTTGTCACAAACCCCATTGGAAAGTGTGTGTGTCTCAAAACCCATTGGAAAGCGTGTGTGTTCCACAAAACCCATTAAACAGTACGCGTGTGACAAACCCCTTTGGATAGCGTGTGTGTGCCACAAACCCAAGTAGAAAGTGTGAGTGTCACAAATCACATTTGAATGTGTGTGTGTCACAAACACCATTAGAAATTGTGTGTCTCACAAACCCCATTGGATAGCGTGTGTGTCACAAAGCCTATTGGACAGCGTGTGTGTCACAAGCACCACTGGACATAGTGTGGTGTCACAAACCCTATTAGAAAGTGTATGTGTCACAAACCCCATTGGATAGCGAGTGTGTGCCACAAACTCCATTATAAAGTAGTGCGTGTTCACAAACCCCACTGGATAGCGTGTGTGTTACAAACCCCATTGGACACTGTGTGTGTCACTAACACCATTGGACAGCGTGTGTGTGTCACAATCCCCATTGGACAGTTTGTGTGTCACAAACCCCAACGAATAGCGTGTGTGTGTCACAAACCCTATTGGACAGTGTGTGTTTCACAATCCCCATTGGACAGAGTTTGGGTCACAAACCCCATTGGACAGCGTGTTTGTCACAAACACCATTGGACAGCGTGTGTGTGTCACAAAAGCCTTTGGATAGCATGTGTGTGTCATAAACCACATTGGACAGCGTGTAGTGTCAGAAATCCCATTGGACAGTGTGTGTCACAAATCCCATTGGACAGCGTGTGTGTCACAATCCCCATTGGACAGCGTGTGTGTGTCACAAAGCCCATTTGACAGAGTGTGTGTCACAAACACCATTGGACAATGTGTGTGTAACATACCCAATTGTTCAGAGTGTGTGCAACAATCTCCATGAGACAGCATGTGTGTGTCACACACCTCATTGGAAAGTGTGTGTGTCACAAACCCCATTTTATAGCGTGTGTGTATCACAAAACCCATTATAAAGTGTGTGTGTTACAAACCCCAGTGGATAGCGTGTGTGTGTCACAAACCCTATTGGACAGTGTGTGTGTGTCACAAACCCCATTGGACAGCGTGTGTGTCACAAACAGCATTGGACAGCGTGTGTGTCTCAAGCCCCATTGGATAGTGTGTGTGTCACAAACACCATTGACAGCGTGTGTGTGTAACAATACCCATTGGACAGTGTGTGTGTCACAAACCCCATTGGACAGCATGTGTGTCACAAACCCCACTGGACAGCCTGTGTGTCACAAACACCCATGGACAGTGTGCGTGTCACAAACCCCATTGTACATCGTGTGTGTCACAAACCCTTTTGGACAGTGTGTGTGTCAAAAACCCCACAGGACAGCGTGTGTGTCAACAACACTCGTGGACAGTGTGCGTGTCACAAACCCCAGTGGACAGCATCTGTGTCACAAACCCCATTGGACAGCGTATGTGTGTCACAATACCCATTGGACAATGTGTGTGTCACAAACCCCACTGGACAGCGTGTGTGTCGCAAGCCCCATTGGACAGAGTGTGTGTGTCACAAACCCCATTGGATAGCGTGTGTGTGTAACAAACACCTTTGGACAGTGTGTGTGTAGAAAACCAATTGCTCAGCGTGTGTGTCACAAACCCCATTGGATAACGTGTGTTTGTGTCACAAACCCCATTAGAAAGTTTGCGTGTCACAAACACCATTGGAAAGTGTGTGTGTCACAAACACCATTGGACAGCGTTTTTGTGTCACAAACACCATTGGACAGTGTGTGTGTCAAAAAACCGTTTGGATAGCGTGTTTCACAAACCCTTTTTGAAAGAGTGTGTGTCACGAACCCCATTGGACAGCGTGTGTGTCACAATACCCTTTGGACACCGTGTGGGTCAAAAACCCCATTGGACAGAGTGTGTGTGTCACAAACCCCATTGGACAGCGTGTGTGTCACGAAACCCATTGGACAGCTTGTGTGTCACAAGACCTATTGGACAGAGTGTGTGTGCCACAATCCCGATTGGACAGCGTGTGTGTCACAAACCCCATTGGACAGTGTGTGTATCATAAACCCCATTGGGCAGCGTGTGTGTTTCACAATCCCCATTAGACAGAGCGTATATGTCATAAACCCCATTGGACAGAGTGTGTGTTTCACAATCCCCATTGGACAGAGCGTATATGTCACAAACCTCATTGGAGAGCGTGTGTATCACAATCCCCACTGGACAGCGTGTGTGTCACAAACCCAATGGGACAGCGTGTGTGTGTCAAAAACCCCATTAGAAAGTCTGTGTGTCACAAACCCCAGTGGATAGCGTGTGTGTGTCACAAACCCCATTAAAAAGTTTGCGTGTCAAAAAACCCGTTGGATAGCGTGTGTGTGTCACGAACCCCATTGGAAAGTGTGCGTCACAAACCCCATTGGATAGCGTGTGTGTGTCAGAAACCCCATTAGAAAGTATGTGTGTCACAAACCCCTTTGGATAGCATCTGTGTGTCACAAACCCTATTGAACAGCGTGTAGGTCACAATCCCCATTGGACAGCGTCTTTGTCACAAACCCCATTGGACAGCGTTTGTGTCACAAACACAATTGAACAGCATCTGTGTGTCACAATCCCCATTGGACAATGTGTGTGTGTGTCACAAAACCCCATTGTACAGAGTGTGTGTCACAAACCCCCGTGGACAATGTGTGTGTCACGAATGCCATTGTATAGTGTGTGTGTCACAAACCCCGCTGGACAGTGTGTGTGTCACAAAACCCATTGGAAAGCGAGTGTGTCACAAACCCCATTGGACAGCGTCTGTGTCACAAACCCCTTTGGACAGTGTGTGTGTCACAAACCCCATTGGACAGCGTGTGTAGTCATAAACTCCATTGGTCAGCGTGTGTGTTTCACAATCCCCATTGGACAGTGTGTGTGTGTCGCAAACCCCATTGGACAGCGTGTATGTCACAAACCCCTTTGGACAGCATGTGTGTGTCACAAACCCCATTGGACAGCGTGTGTGTGTCACAAAACCCATTAGATATCATGCGTGTCACAAACACCATTGGACAGTGTGTGTGTCAAAAAACCGTTTGGATAGCGTGTTTCACAAACCCTTTTTGAAAGAGTGTGTGTCACAAACCCCATTGGACAGAGTGTGTGTGTCACAAACCCCATTGGACAGCGTGTGTGTCACGAAACCCATTGGACAGCTTGTGTGTCACAAGACCTATTGGACAGAGTGTGTGTGCCACAATCCCCATTGGACAGCGTGTGTGTCACAAACCCCACTGAACAGCGTGTGGGTCACAAACACCGATGGACAGTGTGCGTGTCACAAACCCCATTGTACATCGTGTGTGTCACAAACCCTTTTGGACAGTGTGTGTGTGAGAAAACCCACTGGACAGCGTGTGTGTCATAAACGCCCATGGACAGTGTGCTTGTCACAAACCCCATTGGACAGCGTCTGTGTCAGAACCCCCGTGGACACTGTGTGTGTCACAAACCCCACTGGACAGAGTTTGTGTGTCACAAAACCCACTGGACAGCGGGTGTGTCACAAAAGCCATTAGACAGCGTGTGTGTGTCACAATACCCATTGGACAATGTGTGTGTCACAAACCAAATGGACAGCGTGTGTGTCACAAACACCATTGGACAGCTTGTGTGTGTCACAATCCCCATTGGACAGTGTGTGTGTCACAAAACCTATTGGATAGCGTGTGTGTCACAAACCATATTAGACAGTGTGTGTCACAAACCCCATTGGACAGAGTGTGTGTGTGACACACCCCATTGGACAGCGTGTGTGTCACTAACCCCCGTGGACACTGTGTTTGTCACAAACCCCATTGGAAAGTGTGTGTGTCTCAAAACCCATTGGAAAGCGTGTGTGTTCCACAAAACCCATTAAACAGTACGCGTGTGACAAACCCCTTTGGATAGCGTGTGTGTGCCACAAACCCAAGTAGAAAGTGTGAGTGTCACAAATCACATTTGAATGTGTGTGTGTCACAAACACCATTAGAAATTGTGTGTCTCACAAACCCCATTGGATAGCGTGTGTGTCACAAAGCCTATTGGACAGCGTGTGTGTCACAAGCACCACTGGACATAGTGTGGTGTCACAAACCCTATTAGAAAGTGTATGTGTCACAAACCCCATTGGATAGCGAGTGTGTGCCACAAACTCCATTATAAAGTAGTGCGTGTTCACAAACCCCACTGGATAGCATGTGTGTTACAAACCCCATTGGACACTGTGTGTGTCACTAACACCATTGGACAGCGTGTGTGTGTCACAATCCCCATTGGACAGTTTGTGTGTCACAAACCCCAACGAATAGCGTGTGTGTGTCACAAACCCTATTGGACAGTGTGTGTTTCACAATCCCCATTGGACAGAGTTTGGGTCACAAACCCCATTGGACAGCGTGTTTGTCACAAACACCATTGGACAGCGTGTGTGTGTCACAAAAGCCTTTGGATAGCATGTGTGTGTCATAAACCACATTGGACAGCGTGTAGTGTCAGAAATCCCATTGGACAGTGTGTGTCACAAATCCCATTGGACAGCGTGTGTGTCACAATCCCCATTGGACAGCGTGTGTGTGTCACAAAGCCCATTTGACAGAGTGTGTGTCACAAACACCATTGGACAATGTGTGTGTAACATACCCAATTGTTCAGAGTGTGTGCAACAATCTCCATGAGACAGCATGTGTGTGTCACACACCTCATTGGAAAGTGTGTGTGTCACAAACCCCATTTTATAGCGTGTGTGTATCACAAAACCCATTATAAAGTGTGTGTGTTACAAACCCCAGTGGATAGCGTGTGTGTGTCACAAACCCTATTGGACAGTCTGTAGGTCACAATCCCCACTGGACGGCATCTATGTCACAAACCCCATTGGACAGCGTGTGTGTCACAAACACATTGGACAGCATGTGTATGTCACAATCACCATTGGACAGCGTGTGTGTGTCACAATCCCCATTGAACAGTGTGTGTGTCACAAAAAGCATTGGATAGCGTGTGTGTCACAATCCCCATTGGACAACGTGTGTGTCACAAACCCCATTGGACAGTTTGTGTGTCACAAAACCCATTGGATAGCATGTGTGTGTCACAAAGCCCATTAGACAGCGTGTAGTGTCAGAAACCCCATTGGACAGTGTGTGTCACAAATCCTATTGGGCAGCGTATGTGTCACAAACACCACTGGACAGCGTGTGTGTGTCACAAACCCCATTGGATAGCGTGTGTGTCACAATCACCATGGGACAGCGTGCGTGTGTCACAATCCCCATTGAACAGTGTGTGTGTCAAAAAACGCATTGGATAGCGTGTGTGTCACAATCCCCATTGGACAGCGTGATGAGTCACAAACGCCATTGGACAGTTTGTGTGTGTCACAAACCCCATTGGATAGCATGTGAGTGTGTCACAAACCCCATTGGAGATCGTGTAGTGTCAGAAACCCCATTGGACAGTGTGTGTCACAAATCCCATTGGACAGCTTGTGTATCACAAACCCCATTGGACAGACTGTGTCTGTCACAAATCCCATTGGATAGCATGTAAGTGTGTCACAAACCCCATTGGACAGCGTGTAGTGTCAGAAACCCCATCGGACAGTGTGTGTCACAAATCCCATTGGACAGCTTGTGTGTGTGACAAACCCCATTGGACAGCGTGTGTGTGTCACAAACCCTCCTGCTCAGTGTGTGTTTCACAAACCCCATTGGAAGGTGTGTGTGTCACAAACCCCATTGGATAGCATGTGTGTGTCATAAAACCCATTAAAGAGTATGCGTTTCACAAAACACATTGAATTCCGTGTGTGTGTCACAAACCCCATTAGAAAGTGTGCGTGTCACAAACCCCATTTGAAAGTGTGTGTGTCACAAACCCCATTAGAAAGTGTGCATGTCACAAACCCCATTGGATAGATTGTGGGTGTCACAAACCCTATTGGACAGTATGTATGTCACAGTCCCCATTGGACAGCGTGTGTGTCACAAACCCCATTGGATAGCGTTAGTGTGTCACAAACCCTTGTGGACACTGTTTGTGTCACAAACCCCATTAGACAGTGTGTGTGTCACAACCCCAACTGGACAGCGTGTGTGTCACAATCCCCATTGGACAGATCGTGTGTGTCACAAACCCCATTGGACATCCAGTGTAAAGAGTATGCGTTTCACAAAACACATTGGATTCCGTGTGTGTGTCACAAACCCCATTGGAAAGTGTGCGTCTCAAACCCAATTAGAAAGTGTGCGTGTCACAAACCCCATTGTATAGAATGTGCGTGTCACAAATCCCATTGGACAGCGTGTGTGTCACAAACCCCTTTGTACAGAGTGTGCGTGACAAACCCCATTGGACAGCGTGTGTGAATAACAGTACCCATTGGACAGTGTGTGTGACAAACCCCATTGGACAGCGTGTGTGTCACAAACCCCCGTGGACACCGTGTGCGTCACAAAGGCCATTCGACAGTGTGTGTGTCACAAACCCCCCTGGACAGTGTGTGTATCACAATCCCGAGCGGAAAGCGTGTGTGTCACAAACCCCCGTGGACACTGTGTGTGTCACAATCACCATTGGACAGTGTGTGTGTCACAAAACACATTAGATAGCATGCGTGTCACAAACACCATTGGACGGTGTGTGTGTAACAAAACCAATTTGTCAGCGTGCGTGTCACAAACCCCATGGGACAGCGTGTGTGTGTCACAAACCCCATTGGAAAGTGTGTATGTCACAAACCCCATTGGATAGCGTGTGTGTGTGACAAACCCCATTAAAAAGTGTGCGTGTCACAAACCCCATTTGAAAGTGTGTGTGTCACAATCCCCTTTGGAGAGTGTGTGTGTCACAAAACCCATTGGATAGCGTGTGTGTCACAATCCCCATTGGAAAGTGTGTGTGTCTCACAAACACCATTGGACAGCGTGTGTGTCATAAACCCCATTGGACAGTGTGTGTGCGTCGCAAACCCCATTGGAGAGTGCGTGTGTCACAAAACCCTTTGGATAGCATGCGTGTCACAAATGCCAAGGGACAGTGTGTGTTTAACAAAACCAATTTGTCAGCGTGTGTGTCACAAGCACCATTGGACAGTGTGTGTGTCACAAACCCCATTGGAAAGTGTATGTGTCACAAATCCCTTTGGACAGTGTGTGTGTCACAATCCTTATTGGATAGTGTGTGTGCAACAAACCCCATTGGACAGCCTGTGTAGTGTCACAATACCCATGGGACAGCTTGTGTGTCACAAACCCCTTTGAACAGTGTGTGTGTCACAAAACCCATTGGAAAGCGTGTGTGGTACAAGCCCATTGGACAGAGTGTGTGTGTCACAAAACCCCGTGGACACTGTGTGTGTCACGAACGCTATTGCTCAGTGTGTGTGTCACAAACCCCCCTGGACAGTGTGTGTGTCACAAACCCCATTGGACAGTGTGTGTGTCACAAACCCCATTGGATAGCGTGTGTGTGTCACAAACCCTATTGGGCAGTGTGTGTGTCACAAAACCCACTGGGCAGCGTGTATGTCACATACCCCATTGGACAGCGTTTGTGTCACAAACCCCATTGGACAGCGTGTGTGTCACAAAACCCCGTGGACACTGTGTGTGTCACGAATGTCATTGGACAGTGTGTGTGTCACAACCATCCATGGACAGTGTGTGTGTCACAATGCCCAGTGGACAGAGTTGGTGTCACAAACCCCATTGGACAGTGTGTGTGACCAAACCCCATTCGACAGCGTGTGTGTCACAAGCACCATTGGACATAGTGTGTGTGTGAGAAACCCCATTGGAAAGTGTATGTGTCACAAACCCCATTGGATAGCGTCTGTGTGTCACAAACCCTATTGGACAGTGTGTGTGTCACAAAACCCACTGGACAGCGTTTGTGTGACAAGCCCCATTGGACAGCGTGTGTGTCAAAAGCCACATTGGACAGAGTATGTGTCACAAACCCATTGGACAGCGTGTGTGTCACAATCCCCATCGGACAGAGTTTGTGTCACAAACCCCATGGGACAGCGTGTGTGTGTCACAATGCCCATTGGACAGTGTGTGAGTCACAAACCCCATTGGACAGTGTGTGTGTCACAAACACCATGGGAAAGCGTGTGTGTTTCAAACACCATTGGACACTGTGTGTGTCACAAACCCCATCGGACAGCGTGTGTGTGTCACAATCCTTCCTGGTCAGTGTGTGCGTCACAAAACCCATTGGACAGCGAGTGTGTCAGAAACCCCTTTGGACAGTGTGTGTCACAAATCCCATTGGACAGTGTGTGTGCAACAAACCCCATTGGACAGCGTGTGTGTGTCACAATACCCAGGGGACAGCTTGTGTGTCACAATCCCATTTGACAGAGTGTGTGTGTCACAAAAACTACTGGACAGCGTTTGTGTCATGAACCCCATTGGACAGCGTGTGTGTCACAAACCCCATTGGACAGCGTCTGTGTCACAAACCCTATTGGACAGTGTGTGTGTCACAAAACCCACTGGACAGCGTTTGTGTGACAAACCCCATTGGACAGCGTGTGTGTCAAAAGCCACATTGGACAACGTATGTGTGTCACAAACCCATTGGACAGCCTGTGTGTCACAATCCCCATTGGACAGTGTGTGAGTCACAAACCCCATTGGAAAGTGTGAGTGTCACAAACCCTATTGGACAAAGTTTGTGTCACAAACCCCATTGTACAGCGTCTTTGTCACAATCCTCACTGGACAGTGTGTGTGTCGCAGACCCCATTGGACAGAGTGTGTGTGACAAACAACATTGGACAGTGTGTGAGTCACAAACCCCATTGGAAAGTGTGAGTGTCACAAACCCTATTGGACAAAGTTTGTGTCACAAACCCCATTGTACAGCGTCTTTGTCACAATCCTCACTGGACAGTGTGTGTGTCGCAGACCCCATTGGACAGAGTGTGTGTGACAAACAACATTGGACAGTGTGTGTGTCACAAACCCCACTGGACAGCGTGTGTGTCACAAACCCCACTGGACAGCGTGTATGTCACAAACACCCAGGGACAGCTTGCGTGTCAGAAACCCCATTGGACAGAGTGTGTGTCATAAACCCCATCGGACAGCATATGTGTCACAAGCCACATTGGACAGAGTGTATGTTACACAAACCCCATTGGACAGCGTGTGTGTTAAAATCCCATTTGGACAGCGTATGTGTCACAAAACCCATTAGACAGCGTGTGTGTCACAAACACCCATGGACAGTGCACGTGTCAGAAACAGCATTGAACATCGTGTGTGTCACAAACCACATTACAAAGTGTGTGCGTCACAAACCCCATTGGAGAGCGTTTGTGTGTCAAAAACCCCATTAGAAAGTATGCGTGTCACAAACCCAACTGGATAGCATGCGTGAAACAAACACCATTGGACAGTGTGTGTGTAACAAACCCAATTGGTCAGCGTGTGTGTCACAAACCCCATGGGACAGCGTGTGTGTGTCACAATACACATTGGACAGCGTGTGTGTCACAAACCCTCCTGGTCAGTGTGTATGTCACAAGCCCATTGGACATAGTGTATGTCTCACCAAACCCACTGGACAGCGTGTGTGTCACGAACCCCATTGAACAGCGTGTGTATCACAAGCACCATTGTACAGAGTGTGTGTGTCACAAAACCCATTGGACAGAGTGTATGTGTCACAATCCCCATTGGACAGCGTGTGTGTCACAAGCACCATTGGACAGAGTGTTTGTGTCAGAAACCCCATTGGATACTGTGTGTGTGTCACAAACCCTCCTGCTCAGTGTGTGTGTCACAAAACGCATTGGACAGCATGCGTCTCACAAACACCTTTTTACAGCGTGTGTTTCACAAACCCCATGGGACAGACTGTGTGTGTCACAATACCCATTGAACAGTGTGTGTGTCACAAACCCCATTGGACAGAGTTTGTGTCACAAACCCCATTGGAAAGTGTGTGTGTCACAAAGACCATTGAACAGTGAGTGGGTCACAAACCCCAATGGACAGCGTGTGTGTGTAACAAACCCATATTGGTCAGCGTGTGTGTCACAAAGCCCATTAGAGAGCGTGTGTGTCAGAAACCCCATTGGACATTGTGTGTCAAAAATCCCATTGGACAGCGTGTGTAGTCACAAACCCAATTGGACAGAGTGTGTGTGTCACTATCCCCATTGGACAGTGTGTGTGTCACAAACCCCATTGGCCAGCGTGTGTGTGTCACAATCCCCATTGGACAGTGTGTGTGTGTCACAAACCCTATTGGACATTGTGTGTGTCACAAACCCTATTGGACAGCGTGTGTGTCACAAACCCCATTGGACAGTGTGTGTGTGTGTAACAGTACCCATTAAACAGTGTGTGTGTCACAAAACTCACTGGAGAGTGTGTGTGCAACAATCCCCAGTGGACAGCGTGTGTGTCACAAACACCCATGGACAGTGTGAGTGTCACAAACCCCATTGGATAGCGTGTGTGTCAAAACCCCTTTTGACACTGTGTTTGTCACAAAACCCACTGGACAGAGTGTGTGTGTCACAAACCCCATTGGACAGAGTGTGTGTTTCACAAAACCCATTGGACAGTGTGTGTGTCATAAACCCCATTTCACAGCCTGTGTGTTTCACAGTCCCCATTAGACAGTGTGTGTGTGTCACAAACCCCATTAGACAGTGTGTGTGTGTCACAAACCCCATTGGACAGCTTGTGTTTCACAATCCCCATTGGACAGTGTGTGTGTCACAAACTACATTGGACAGAGTTTGTGTCACAAAACACCCTGGACACTGTGTGCGTCACAAACCCCATTGGACAGCGTGTGTGTGTCACAAACCCTATTGGACAGTGTATTGTTCACAATCCCCATTGGACAGCGTCTGTGTCACAAACCCCATTGGACAGCGTGTGAGTCACATACACCATTGGACAGCGTGTGTGTGTCACAATTCCCATTGAAATGTGTGTGTGTCACAAACCCCTTTGGATTGCGTGTGTGTGACACAAACCCTCCTGGTCAGCGTGTGTGTCACAAAACCCATTGGACAGCATGAGTGTCAGAAACATCATTGGACAGTGTGTGTGTAACAAACCCAATTGGTCAGCGTGTGGGTCACAAACGCCATGGGACAGTGTGTGTGTGTCACAAACCCCATTGGAAAGTGTGTGTCACAAGCCCCATTGGATTGCGTGTGTGTGTCCAAAACCCCATTAGAAAGTATGTGTGTCACAAAACCCATTGCATAGCTTATGTGTGTCACAAACCCTATTGTACAGAGTGTTTGTGTCACACACCCCATTGGATAGCGTGTGTGTTTCACAATCCCCATTGGACAGTGTGTGTGTGTCACAAACCCCATGGGACAGAGTGTGTGTCACAAGCCCTATTGCACAGAGTGTAGGTTTCACAAACCCCATTGGACATTGTGTGTGTCACAAAACCTATTGGATAGCGTGTGTGTCACAAACCCCATTAGAAAGTGTGTGTGTCTCAAACCCCATTGGATAGCGTAAGTGTGTCACAAACACTATTGGACAGAGTGTGTGTGTCACACACCTCATTGGACAGAGTGTGTGTCACAAACCCGCGTGGATACTCTGGGTGTCACGAACGCCATTGGACAGCGTGCGTGTCAAAAACCCATTGGACAGTGTGTGTGTCACAAACCCCATTGGACAGAGTCTGTGTCACAAACATCAGTGGACAGCGTGAGTGTCACAAGCACCATTGGACAGAGGGTGTGTGTCACAAACTCCATTGGATTGTGTGTGTGTGTCACAAACGCTATTGGACAGTGTGTGTGTCTCAAAATCCACTGGACAGCGTGTGTGTTCACAAACACCTTTGGACAGCGTGTGTGATGTCTCAAAACCCATTGAACAGAGTTCGTGTCAAAAAACCCATTGGATAGCGTGTGTGTCACAAACCCCATTAGAAAGTGTGTGTGTCACAAATCCCATTGGATAGCGTAAGTGTGTCACAAACTCTATTGGACAGCGTGTTTGTGTCACACATCCCTTTGGACAGCATGTGTATGTCACAGTCCCCATTACACAGTGTGTGTTTCACAAACCCCATTGGACAGCGTGTGTGTCACAAGCACCATTGGACAGCGTCTATTTTCAGAAACCCCATTGGACAATGTGTGTCACAAATCCCATTGGAGAGCGTGAGTGTCACAAACCCCATTGGACAGCGTGTGTGTCACAAACCACATGGGACAGCGTGTGTGTGTCACAAACCCCATTAGAAAGTGTGTGCGTCACAAACCCCATTGGATAGCGTGTGTGTGTCACAAACCCTATTGGACAGTGTGCGTGTGTCACAAACCCCATTACAGAGCGTGTGTGTCACAAACCCCATGGGACAGAGTGTGTGTCACAAACACTATTGGACAACGTGTGTGTGTCACAATCCCCATTGGACAGTGTTTGTGTCACAAAACCCATTGGATAGCGTGTGTGTCACAAACCCTATTGGACACTTTGTGTGTCACAAACCCCATTGGACAGAGTGTGTGTCACAAACTCGCGTGGACACTGTGAGTGTCACGAATGCCATTGGACAGTGTGTGTGTCACAAACCCCCCTGGACAGTGTGTGTGTCACAATCCCCAGTGGACAGCGTGTGTGTCAAAACCCCACTGGAGAGTGTGTGTGTGACAAAACCCACTGGAAAGCGTGTGTGTCACAAACACCCATGGACAGTGTGAGTGTCACAAACCCCATTGGATAGCGTCTATGACACAAACCCCATTGGACAGAGTGTGTGTGTCAGAAACCGCATTGGAAACTGTGTGTTTTTACAAACCAATTGGATAGCGTGTGTGTGTCACAAACCCCATTGGACAGTGTGTGTGTAACAAACCCAATTGGTCAGCGTGTGTGTCACCAAACCCATGGGACAGCGTGTGTGTGTCACAAACCCAATTGGAAAGTGTGTGTCACAAACCCCATTGGATAGCGTGTGTTTTTCAAAAACCCCATTAGAAAGTATGTGTGTCACAAACCCCATTAGAAAGTGTGTGTGTCACAAACCCCTTTGGACAGAGTGTGTGTCATAAACCCCATTGGATCGTGTGGGTGTGTCACAAACCCCATGGGACAGAGTGTGTGTCACGAACCCCATTGGACAGCATGTGTTTCACAAGCGTCATTGGACAGAGTGTGTGTGTCACAAACCCCATTGGAAAGTTTATGAGTCACAAACCGCATTGGATAGCGTGTGTGTGACAAACTCCATTGGACAGAGTGTGTGTCACAAACCCCATTGGACAGTGTGTGTGTCACAAACCCCATTGGACAGCGTGTGTATATAACAGTACCGATTGGACAGTGTCTGTGACAAACCCCATTGGACAGCGTGTGTGTCACCACCCCCCGTGGACACTGTGTTTTTCACGAACGCCATGGGACAGTGTGTGTGTCACAAACCCTCCTGGACAGTTTGTGTGTCACAATCCCAAATGGACAGCGTGTGTGTTACAAATCCCCTTTGTACATCGGGCGTGTCACAAAGTCCTTTGGACAGTGTGTGTGTCACAAACCCCATTGGACATAGTGTGTGTGTCAGAAAACCCAATGGACAGCTTCTGTGTCACGAACCCCATTGGACAGCGTGTGTGTCACAAGCGCCATTGTACAGAGTGTGTGTGTCACAAACCCCATTGGATAGCGTGTGTGTGGAACAAACCCCATTAGAAAGTGTGCGTGTGACAAACCCCTTTGGAAAGTGTGTGTGTCACAAACCCCATTTGATAGCATGTGTGTGTCACAAACCCTATTAGACAGTGTGTGGGTCACAAATCCCATTGGACAGCGTGTGTGTCACAATCCCCTTTGGACAGCTTGTGTGTCACAATCCCCATTGGACAGCGTGTGTGTGTCACAAAACCCATTGGACAGAGTGTGTTTCACAAAATCCCATGTACAGTGTGCGTGTCACAAACCCCATTGGACATTGTGTGTGTCACAAACCCCTTTGGATATTGTGTGTGTCACAGACCCCATTGGACAACGTGTGTGTGTCACAACACCATTGGACAGTCTGTGTCTGTTACAAACCCATTGGACAGAGTGTGTGTGTCACAAAACTCAAGGGACAGCGTGTGTGTCACGAAACCCATTGGACAGCGTGTGTGTCACAAGCGCCATTGGTCAAAGTGTGTGTGTCACAAACCCCATTGGACAGAGTGTGTATGTCACAATCCCCATTGGACAGTGTTTGTGTGTTACGAACCCCATTGGAGAGCGTGTGTGTCACAAACCCTTTTGGACAGTGTGTGTGTCACAAACTCCATTGTACAGCATGTGTGTGTCACAATCCCCTTTGGACAGTGTGTGTGTCACAAACCCTTCTGCTCATTGTGTGTGTCACGAACCCCATTGGACATCGTGTGTGTCACAAACCCCATTGGACAGCGTGTATATGTCACAATCCTAATTGGCCAGTGTGTGTGTCACAAACCACATGGGTCAGAGTGTTTGTCACAAACACTACTGGACAGCGTGTGTGTCACAAAAACCCATCAACAGTGTGCGTGTCATGAAGCCCATTGGACACCATGTGTGTCTCAAACCCCATTGGAAAGTGTGCGTGTCACAATCCCCACTGGACAGCATGTGTGTCACGAACCCCAATGGACAGCGCGTGTGTTCACAAACCCCACTGTACAGCGTCTGTGTCACAGTCCCCATTGGACACCGTGTGTGTCACAAACACCATTGGACAGCATGCGTGTCACAAACACCATTGGACAGCGTTTGTGTGTCGCCATCTCCATTGGACAGCGTGTGTGTCACAAATCCCATGGGACAGTGTGTGTTTCAAAATCTCCATTGGACAGCGTGTGTGTGTCACAATCCCCATTGGACAGAGTGTGTTTCACAAACCCCATTGGACACTGTGTGTGTCATAAAAGCCATTGGACAGCAACCGTGTTACGAACACCATTGGACAGCGTGTGTATGTCACAATCCCCATTGGACAGCGTGTGTGTCAAAAACCCCTTTCGACCTTTTGTGTGTCACAATCCCCATTGGACAGTGTGTTTGTCAGAAGCCCATTGGACAGATTGTGTGTGTCAGAAACACCATTGTACAGCGTGTTTCTCACAATCCCCATTGGACAGCGTGTGTGTCACAAGCCTTTTGGACAGAGTGTGTGTGTCAAAAATCCCTGTGGACACTGTGTGTGTCACGAATGCCATTGGACAGTGTGTGTCCCACAACCCTGCCTGGACAGTGTGTGTGTGACAAACCCTATTGTACAGTGTGTGTGTCACAAACCCCCGTGGACAGAATGTGTGTCACGAACCCCGTTGGACAGTGTGTGTGTGGAACAATACCCATTGGACAGTGTGTGTGTCACAAACCCCATTGGACAGCGTGTGTTTACAAACCCCGTGCACACTGTGTGTGTCACAAACCCCATGGGACAGTGTGTGTGTCATAAACTTTATTGGACAGTGTGTGTGTCACAAAACCCATTGGATAGTGTGCGTGTCACAAACCCCATTTTACATCTTGTATGTCACAAACTCCTTTGGACAGTGTGTGTGTCACAAACCCCATTGGACAGCGTGTGTGTCACAATCCCCATTTGACAGCGTGTGTATTTCACAATCCCCATTGGAGGGCGTGTGTGTCACAAACACCATTGGACAGCGTGTGTTTGTCACAAACCCCATTGGAGAGAGTTTGTGTCACAAACCCCATTAGAAAGTGTGTGTGACACAAACTCCTTTGGACAGAGTGTCTGTGTGACAAAGCCCATTGGACAGCGTGTGTGTGTCACAATCCCCATTGGACAGTGTGTGTGTCACAAACCCCATTGGATAGTGTGTATGTCAGAATCCCCATTGGACAGCGTGTGTGTCACAAACCCCCGTGGACGCGGTGTGTGTCACAAACCGCACTAGATAGCATGTGTGTCAAAAACACAAATGGTCATTGTGCGTGTTACAATCCCCATTGGACAGCGTTTGTGTGTCACAATCCCCATTGGACAGTGGGTGTGTCAAAATGCCCATTGGACAGAGTGTGTGTCACGAACCCCATTGGACAGCGTGTGTGTCACAAGCGCCATTGGACAGAGTGTGCGTGACACAAACCCCTTTGGAAAGTGTATGTGTCACAAACCCAATTGGATACAGTGTGTGTGTCACAAACCCTCCTGCTCAGTGTGTGTGTCACAAAACGCATTGGACAGCATGCACGTCACAAACACCTTTTTACATCGTGTGTGTCACAAACCCCATGGGACAGCGAGTGTGTGTCACAAAGCCCATTGGAAAGTGTGTGTGTCACAAACCCCATTGGATAGCGTGTGTGTGTCACAAACCCCATTAGAAAGTGTGTGTGTCACAAACACCATGGGACAGAATGTGTGTCACAAACACTATTGGACAGCGTATGTGTCACAAACCCCATTGGACAGCGTGTGTGTCACAAACCCCTTTGAACAGTGTGTGTGTCACAAAACCCATTGGACAGCGTGTTTGTGTCACAATCCCCATTGGACAGTGTGTGTTTTACAAACCCCATGGGACAGAGTGTGTGTCACAAACACTATTGGCCAGCGTGTGTGTCACAAGCCAATTGGACAGAGTGTGTGTGTCACAAAACCCACTGGATAGTGTGTGTCACGAACCTCATTGGCAAGTGTATGTGTCACAAACACCATTGGATAGCATGTGTGTGTGACAAACCCTATTGGAGAATGTGTGTGTCACAAAACCCGCTGGACAGCGTGTGTGTCACAAACCCCGTTGGACAGAGTGTGTGTGTCAGAATACCCATTGGACAGAGTTTGTTTCACAAACCTCATTGGACAGCATGTGTGTCACAAAGCCCATTGGAGAGCAGGTGTGTCAGAAACCCCATTGGACAGTGTGTGTGGTTCACAAACCCTATTGGACAGTGTGTAGGTTACAATCCCCATTGGACAGCATCTGTGTCGCAAACCCCATTGGACAGCGTGTGTGTCAAAATCCTATTGGACAGTATGTGTGTCACAAAACCCACTGGACAGAGTGTGTGTCACAAACACCAATGGAGATTGTGAGTGTCACAAACCCCATTGGACAGCGTGTGTTTCACAAACCCCATTGGACAACGTGTGTGACACAATCCCCATTGGACAGCGTGTGTGTCACAAACCCCATTGGAAACTGTGTGTGTCACAAACCCCATTGGACAGCGTGTGTGTGTCACAAACCCTATTGGACAGTGTGTGTGTCACAAACCCAGTTGGACAGCGTCTGTGTCACAATCCCCTTTGGAGAGTGTGTGTGTCACAAACCCCATTGGATAGAGTGTGTGTGTCACAAACCCCATTGGAAAGTGTGTGTGTCACAAACCCCATTGGATAGTGTGTGTGTGTCAGAAACCCT
The DNA here is from genome assembly GCA_032206185.1 of Columba guinea. Lineage (NCBI taxonomy): Eukaryota > Metazoa > Chordata > Aves > Columbiformes > Columbidae > Columba > Columba guinea. Next base: position 1,110,970 of record JAVLUU010000064.1, on the reverse strand, counting down.
ATTGGACAGTGTGTGTGTCACAAAACCCACTGGACAGCGTGTGTGTAACAATACCCATTAGACAGTGTGTGTGTCACAATCCCCATTGGACAGCGTGCGTGTCACAAACCCCCGTGGACAATTTGTGTGTCACAAACCCCGTTGGACAATGAGTGTGTCACAATCCCCACTGCACAGCGTGTGTGTCACAAACACCCATGGACAGTGTGCTTGTCACAAACCCTATTGGACATCGTTTGTGTCAGAAACCCCATTGGACAGTGTGTGTGTCACAAGCACCATTGGACAGAGAGTGTGTGTCACAAACCCCTTTGGAAAGTGTATGTGTCACAAACCCCATTGGATAGGGTGTGTGTGTCACAAACCCTATTGGACAGTGTGTGTCACAAAACCCACTGGACAGCGTGTGTGTCACAAACCCCATTGGAAAGTGTATGTGTCACAAAACCCATTGGATATTGTGTGTGTGTCACAATCCCCATTGGAAAGTGTGTGTGTCACAAACCCCATTGGACAGCGTGTGTGTCACAAGCGCCATTGGGCAGAGTGTGTGTGTCACAATAACACATTGGAAAGCCTATGTATCACAAACCGAATTGGATAGCCTGTGTGTGTCACAAACCCTCCTGGTCAGTGTGTGTGTCACAAAACCCATTGGACTGCATGCGTGTCACAAACACCGTTGGACAGTGTGTGTGTAACAAACCCAATTGGTCAGCGTGTGTGTCACAAACCCCATGGGACAGCGTGTGGGCATCACAAACCCCATTGGAAACTGTGTGTGTCACAAACCCCTTTGGATAGCGTATGTGTGTCACAAACCCCGTTAGAAAGTGTGCGTGTCACAAACCCATTGGATAGCATGTGTTTGTCACAAACCCTACTGGACAGTGTGTATGACACAAACCCAATTGGACAGCGTCTGCGTCACAAATCCCAATGGACAGCGTGCGTGTGACAAACACCCATGGAGAGTGTGCGTGTCAGAATCCCCATTGGACATATTGTGTGTCCCAAACCCGTTTGGAGAGTGTGTGTGTAACAAACACAATTGGTCAGCGTTTGTGTCACAAACCCCATGGGACAGCGTGTGTGTGTCACAAACCCCATTGGCTAGCGTGTGTGTGTATCACAAACCCTTTAGAAAGTGTGCGTGTCACAAACCCCATTGCAAAGTGTGTGTGTCACAAACCCCATTGGATAGTGTTTGTGTGTCAAAAACCCTATTGGACAGTGTGTGTCACAAACCCCACTGGACATCATGTGTGTCACAACCACCCATGGACAGTGTGCGTGTCACAAACCCCTTTGGATAGAATGTGTGTGTCAGAAACCCCAATGGATAGTGTATGTGTGTCACAAACCCCATTAGAAAGTGTGCGTGTCACAAACCCCACTGGAAAGCATGTGTGTGGCACAAACCCTATTGGACAGTGTGTATGTCACAATCCCCATTGGACAGCGTCTGTGTCACAAACCCCATTGGACATCGTGTGTGTCACAAACACCATTGGACAGCGTGTGTGTGTCACAATAATAACCTAATGAAATTTAACAAGGGAAAGTGTAGAGTCCTGCATCTGGGCAGGAACAACCCCAGGTTCCAGTATAGGTTGGGAAATTACATATTAGAGAGCAGTGTAGAGGAAAGGGACCTGGGGGTCCTGGTGGACAACTGGATGACCATGAGCCAGCACTGTGCCCTTGTGGCCAGGAAGGCCAATGGCATCCTGGGGTGTATTAGAAGGGGGGTGGTTAGTAGATCGAGAGAGGTCCTCCTTCCCCTCTACTCCGCCCTGGTGAGACCACATCTGGAATATTGTGTCCAGTTCTGGGCCCCTCAGTTCTAGAAGGACAGGGAACTGCTGGAGAGGGTCCAGCGTAGGGCAACGAAGATGATTAAGGGAGTGGAGCACCTCACTTATGAAGAAAGGCTGAGGGAGCTGGGTCTCTTTAGTTTGGAGAAGAGGAGACTAAGGGGGGACCTCATTAATGTTTATAAATATATAAAGGGTGAGTGCCAAGAGGATGGAGCCAGGCTCTTCTCGGTGGCAAACAATGATAGGACAAGGGGTAATGGGATCAAGCTGGAACACAAGAGGTTCCGCTTAAATTTGAGAAAAAACGTCTTCTCAGTAAGGGTGACAGAGCACTGGAACAGGCTGCCCAGGGAGGTTGTGGAGTCTTCTTCTCTGGAGACATTCAAAACCCGCCTGGACATGTTCCTGTGCGACCTCACCTAGGCGTTCCTGCTCCAGGAGGGGGATTGGACTAGATGATCTTTTGAGGTCCCTTCCAATCCCAAACATACTGTGATACTGTGATACAGTGATACTGTGATACAAGACCCATTGGACAGAGTGTGTGTGTCACAAACCCCATTCGACAGCGTGTGTGTCACAATCCTCATTGGACAGCGTGTGTGTCACAAACCCCATTGGACAGATTGTGTGTAGTCACAAACCCCATTGTACAGCGTGTGTGTGTCACAAACCCTATTGGACACTGTGTGTGTCACAAAACCCACTGGACAGCGTGTGTGTCACAAAACCCATTGGACAGCGTGTGTGTCACAAGCCCCATTGGACAGAGTGTGTGTGTCACAAACCCCATTTGACAGCGTGTGTGTCACAATCCCCACTGGACAGCGTGTGTGTCACAATACCCATTGGACAGCGTGTGTGTCACAAGCCCCATTGGACAGAGTGTGTCTGTCACAAACCCCATGGGACAGAGTGTATGTGTCACAAACACTATTGGACAGAGTGTGTGTCACTAACCCCATTGGACAGGGTTTGTGTGTCACAAAACCCACTGGACAGCGTGTGTGTCACAAACCCCATTGGAAAGTGTATGTGTCACAAACCGCATCGGATAGCGTGTGTGTCACAAACCCTATTAGAAAGTGTGTGTATGTCACAAACACCATTGGATAGCGTGTGTCTGTCACAAACCCCATTGGACAGTGTGTGTGTCACAAACCCAATTGGAGAGCGTGTGTGTGTCACAATCCCCACTGGACAGTGTGTGTGTCACAAACCCCATGGAATAGAGTGTGTGTCACGAACCCCATTGGACAGCGTGTGTGTCACAAGCACCATTGGACAGAGTGTGTGTGTCACAAACCCCATTGGAAAGTGTATGTGTCACAAACCCCATTGGACAGCTTGTATGTTACAAACCCCAATATGGCAGCATGTGTGTCACAAACCCCCGTGGACACTGTGTGTGTCACGAACGCCATTGGACAGTGTCTGTATCACAACCCCCCCTTGGACAGTGTGCGTGTCACAATCCCCAGTGGACAGAGTTTTTGTCACAAACCCCATTGGACAGTGTGTATGTCACAAACTGCATTCGACAGCGTGTGTGTCACAAGCACCATTGGACATAGTGTGTGTGTCAGAAACCCCATTAGAAAGTGTGTGTCTCACAAACCCCATTGGACAGTATGTGTCACAAATACCGTTGGACAGCGAGTGTGTCACAAACCTCATTGGACAGCGTGTGTGTCACAAACCCCTTTGGACAGCGAGTGTGTCACAAACCCCATTGGACAGCGTGTGTATCACAAACACCATTGGACAGCGTGTGTGTGTCACAATCCCCATCAGACAGCGTGTGTGTCACAAACCCCTTTGGACAGTGCGTGTGTCACAAACCCCATTGGACAGCGTGTGAGTGTTACAAATCCTATTGGACAGCGTGTATGTGTCACAAACTCCATTGGATAGCGTGTGTGTGTCACAAACCCTATTGGACAGTGTGTGTGTCACAAACCCCATTAGAAAGTGTGTGTCTCACAAACCCCATTGGACAGTATGTGTCACAAATACCGTTGGACAGCGAGTGTGTCACAAACCTCATTGGACAGCGTGTGTGTCACAAACCCCTTTGGACAGCGAGTGTGTCACAAACCCCATTGGACAGCTTGTGTGTCACAAACACCATTGGACAGCGTGTGTGTGTCACAATCCCCATCAGACAGCGTGTGTGTCACAAACCCCTTTGGACAGTGCGTGTGTCACAAACCCCATTGGACAGCGTGTGAATGTCACAAATCCTATTGGACAGCGTGTATGTGTCACAAACTCCATTGGATAGCGTGTGTGTGTCACAAACCCTATTGGACAGTGTGTGTGTCACAAAACCCACTGGACAGTGTGTATGTCACAAACCCCGTTGGACATTTTGTGTGTCACAAAACACCATTGGACAGCGTGTGTGTCACGAACGCCATTGGACAGCATGTGTGTCACAACCACCATTGGACAGAGTGTGAGTGTCACAAACCCCATTGGGTAGTGTGTGTCTCACAATCCCCATTAGAAATTGTGTGTGTTTTTCAAACCCCATGGGATAGATTGTGTGTGTCACAAACCCTATTGGACATCGTGTGTGTCACAGTCACCATAGGACAGCGTGTGTCTCACAAACCCCATTGGACAGATTGTGTGTCATAAACCCCTTTGGACAGCGTGTGTGTGTCACAAGCCCACTGGACAGAGTGTGTGTGTCACAAAACCCACTGGACAGCGTGTGTGTCACGATCCCCATTGAACAGTGTGTGTGTCACAGGCACCATTGGACAGAGTGTGTGTGTCACAAACCCCATTAGACAGTGTGTGTGTCACAATCCCCATTGGACAGCGTGTGTGTCACAAACCCCATTGGACAGAGTTTGTGTCACAAACCCCATTGGACAGCGTGTGTGTCAGAAAAACCATTGCACAGTGTGTATGTCACAAAACCCATTGGACATCGTGTGTGTCAGAAACCCCATTGGACAGTGTGTGTCACATATACCATTGGACAGCGTGTGTGTCACAAACATCAGTGGACAGCGTGAGTGTCACAAGCACCATTGGACAGAGTGTGTGTGTCACACACCTCATTGGACAGAGTGTGTGTCACAAACCCGCGTGGATACTCTGGGTGTCACGAACGCCATTGGACAGCGTGCGTGTCAAAAACCCATTGGACAGTGTGTGTGTCACAAACCCCATTGGACAGAGTCTGTGTCACAAACATCAGTGGACAGCGTGAGTGTCACAAGCACCATTGGACAGAGGGTGTGTGTCACAAACTCCATTGGATTGTGTGTGTGTGTCACAAACGCTATTGGACAGTGTGTGTGTCTCAAAATCCACTGGACAGCGTGTGTGTTCACAAACACCTTTGGACAGCGTGTGTGATGTCTCAAAACCCATTGAACAGAGTTCGTGTCAAAAAACCCATTGGATAGCGTGTGTGTCACAAACCCCATTAGAAAGTGTGTGTGTCACAAATCCCATTGGATAGCGTAAGTGTGTCACAAACTCTATTGGACAGCGTGTTTGTGTCACACATCCCTTTGGACAGCATGTGTATGTCACAGTCCCCATTACACAGTGTGTGTTTCACAAACCCCATTGGACAGCGTGTGTGTCACAAGCACCATTGGACAGCGTCTATTTTCAGAAACCCCATTGGACAATGTGTGTCACAAATCCCATTGGAGAGCGTGAGTGTCACAAACCCCATTGGACAGCTTGTGTGTCACAAACCACATGGGACAGCGTGTGTGTGTCACAAACCCCATTAGAAAGTGTGTGCGTCACAAACCCCATTGGATAGCGTGTGTGTGTCACAAACCCTATTGGACAGTGTGCGTGTGTCACAAACCCCATTACAGAGCGTGTGTGTCACAAACCCCATGGGACAGAGTGTGTGTCACAAACACTATTGGACAACGTGTGTGTGTCACAATCCCCATTGGACAGTGTTTGTGTCACAAAACCCATTGGATAGCGTGTGTGTCACAAACCCTATTGGACACTTTGTGTGTCACAAACCCCATTGGACAGAGTGTGTGTCACAAACCCGCGTGGACACTGTGAGTGTCACGAATGCCATTGGACAGTGTGTGTGTCACAAACCCCCCTGGACAGTGTGTGTGTCACAATCCCCAGTGGACAGCGTGTGTGTCAAAACCCCACTGGAGAGTGTGTGTGTGACAAAACCCACTGGAAAGCGTGTGTGTCACAAACACCCATGGACAGTGTGAGTGTCACAAACCCCATTGGACAGCGTCTATGACACAAACCCCATTGGACAGAGTGTGTGTGTCAGAAACCGCATTGGAAACTGTGTGTTTTTACAAACCAATTGGATAGCGTGTGTGTGTCACAAACCCCATTGGACAGTGTGTGTGTAACAAACCCAATTGGTCAGCGTGTGTGTCACCAAACCCATGGGACAGCGTGTGTGTGTCACAAACCCAATTGGAAAGTGTGTGTCACAAACCCCATTGGATAGCGTGTGTTTTTCAAAAACCCCATTAGAAAGTATGTGTGTCACAAACCCCATTAGAAAGTGTGTGTGTCACAAACCCCTTTGGACAGAGTGTGTGTCATAAACCCCATTGGATCGTGTGGGTGTGTCACAAACCCCATGGGACAGAGTGTGTGTCACGAACCCCATTGGACAGCATGTGTTTCACAAGCGTCATTGGACAGAGTGTGTGTGTCACAAACCCCATTGGAAAGTTTATGAGTCACAAACCGCATTGGATAGCGTGTGTGTGACAAACTCCATTGGACAGAGTGTGTGTCACAAACCCCATTGGACAGTGTGTGTGTCACAAACCCCATTGGACAGCGTGTGTATATAACAGTACCGATTGGACAGTGTCTGTGACAAACCCCATTGGACAGCGTGTGTGTCACCACCCCCCGTGGACACTGTGTTTTTCACGAACGCCATGGGACAGTGTGTGTGTCACAAACCCTCCTGGACAGTTTGTGTGTCACAATCCCAAATGGACAGCGTGTGTGTTACAAATCCCCTTTGTACATCGGGCGTGTCACAAAGTCCTTTGGACAGTGTGTGTGTCACAAACCCCATTGGACATAGTGTGTGTGTCAGAAAACCCAATGGACAGCTTCTGTGTCACGAACCCCATTGGACAGCGTGTGTGTCACAAGCGCCATTGTACAGAGTGTGTGTGTCACAAACCCCATTGGATAGCGTGTGTGTGGAACAAACCCCATTAGAAAGTGTGCGTGTGACAAACCCCTTTGGAAAGTGTGTGTGTCACAAACCCCATTTGATAGCATGTGTGTGTCACAAACCCTATTAGACAGTGTGTGGGTCACAAATCCCATTGGACAGCGTGTGTGTCACAATCCCCTTTGGACAGCTTGTGTGTCACAATCCCCTTTGGACAGCGTGTGTGTCACAATCCCCATTGGACAGCGTGTGTGTGTCACAAAACCCATTGGACAGAGTGTGTTTCACAAAATCCCATGTACAGTGTGCGTGTCACAAACCCCATTGGACATTGTGTGTGTCACAAACCCCTTTGGATATTGTGTGTGTCACAGACCCCATTGGACAACGTGTGTGTGTCACAACACCATTGGACAGTCTGTGTCTGTTACAAACCCATTGGACAGAGTGTGTGTGTCACAAAACTCAAGGGACAGCGTGTGTGTCACGAAACCCATTGGACAGCGTGTGTGTCACAAGCGCCATTGGTCAAAGTGTGTGTGTCACAAACCCCATTGGACAGAGTGTGTATGTCACAATCCCCATTGGACAGTGTTTGTGTGTTACGAACCCCATTGGAGAGCGTGTGTGTCACAAACCCTTTTGGACAGTGTGTGTGTCACAAACTCCATTGTACAGCATGTGTGTGTCACAATCCCCTTTGGACAGTGTGTGTGTCACAAACCCTTCTGCTCATTGTGTGTGTCACGAACCCCATTGGACATCGTGTGTGTCACAAACCCCATTGGACAGCGTGTATATGTCACAATCCTAATTGGCCAGTGTGTGTGTCACAAACCACATGGGTCAGAGTGTTTGTCACAAACACTACTGGACAGCGTGCGTGTCACAAGCCCATTGGACAGCATGTGTGTGTCACAATATGCATTGGACAGTGTGTGTGTCTCAAACCCCATTGGACAGAATTTGTGTCACAAACCCCATTGGACAGTGTGTGTGTCACAAACCACATTGGACAGCGTGTGTGTCACAAACACCACTGGACAGCTTGTGTGTGTCACAATACGCATTGGACAGTGTCTGTGTCACAAACCCCATTGGACAGCATTTCTGTCACAAACCCCATTGCACAGTGTGTTTGTCACATACACCATCGGACAGTGTATGTGTCACAAACCCCATCGGACAGCGTGTGTGTCACAAATTCCATTGGACAGCGTGTGTGTGTCACAAACCCTCCTGGTTAGTGTGTGTGTCACAAACCCCATTGGACAGCGTGTGTGTCACAAACCCTATGGGACAGTGTGTGTGTGTCACAAACCCCATTATAACGTGTGCATGTCAAAACCCCATTGGATAGCGTGTGTGAGTCACAAACCCCATTAGACAGTGTGTAGGTCACAATCCCCATTGGACAGCGTCTGTGTCACAAACCCCATTGGACAACGTTTTTGTCACAAACACCATTGGACAGCATGTGTGTGTCCCAATCCCCTTTGGACAGTGTGTATGTCACAAAACTCATTGGATAGCGTGTGTGTCACAAACCCCATTTGAAAGTCTGTGTGTCATAAACCCCATTGGACTGCGTGTGTGTCATAAACCCCACTGGACAGCGTGTGTGTGTCACAATACCCATTGCACAGTGTTTGTGGGTCACAAACCCAATTGGACAGCGTGTGTGTCACAAACCCCTTTGGACAGTGTGTGTGTCAAAAACACCCATGGGCAGTGTGCGTGTCACAAACCCCACTGGACATCGTGTGTGTCACAAACCCTTTTGGACACTGTGTGTCTCACAAACCCCACTGGACAGCGTGTGTGTCACAAACACCCATTGACAGTGTGCGTATCACAAACCCCATTGGACATCATGTGTGTCACAAACCCCTTTGGAAAGAGTGTGTGTCACAAACCCCCTTGGACAGCGTGTGTGTCACAAACCCCCGTAGACACTCTGTGTCACAAACCCCATTGGACAGCGTCTGTGTGTCACAAACCCCTTTGGACAGTGTGTCTGTGTGTCACAAATTCCATTGGACAGAGTGTGTGTCACAAATACTTTTGGACAGTGTGTGTCTCACAAACTCCTTAGGACAGTGTGTGTTTCACAAACCCCATTGGACAGTGTGTGTGATGTCACAATCCGCATTGGACACCGTGTGTGTCACAAGCCCCATTGGACAACGTGTGTGGCACAAGCACCATTAGACAGCGTGTGTGTGTAACAATAACCATTGGACAGTGTGTGTGTGACACAATCCCCTTTGGACAGTGTGTGTCACGAACCCCATTGAACGCCGTGTGTGACATAAAACCCATTGTACAGAGTGTGTGTGTCACAATCCCCATTGGACAGTGTTTGTGCATCACAAACCCCATTGGACAGCGTGTGTGTCACAAACCCCTTTGGACAGTGTGTGTGTCACAAACTCCATTGGACAGAGTGTGTGCGACACAATCCTCTCTGGACAGTGTCTGTGTCACGAACCCCATTGGACAGCGTGTGTGTCACAAGCACCATTGGACAGAGTGTGTGTGTCTCAAACCCCATTGGAAAGTGTATGTGTCACAAAACCCATTGGACAGTGTGTGTGATGTCGCAATCCTCATTGGACAGCGTGTGTGTCACAAGCCCCATTGGACAGCGTCTGTGTCACAAGCACCATAGGACAGCGTGTGTGTGTAACAATACCCATTGGACAGTGTGTGTGTCACAAACCCCATTGGACAGCGTGTGTGTCACAAACGCCCGTAGACACTGTGTTTGTCACAAACCCCATTGGACATCGTGTGTGTCATAAACCCCATTGGACATCGTGTGTGTCACAAATCCTTTTGGACAGTGTGTGTCTCACAAACCCCGCTGGACAGCGTGTGTGTCACAAACATCCATGGACAGTGTGCGTGTCACAAACTCCACTGGACATCATGTGTGTCACAAACCCCTTTAGACAGTGTGTGTTTCACAAACCCCATTGGACAGCGTGTGTGTAGTCACAATCACCATTGGACAGTGTGTGTGTGTGTCACAAACCCCATTGGACAGTGAGTGTGTCTCACAATCCCCATTGGACAGTTTTTGTGTGTCGCAAACCCCATTGGACAGCGTCTGTGTCACAAACCCCATTGGACAGCGTGTGTGTCACAATCCCCAATGGACAGAGTGTGTGTCACAAACGCCATTGGACAGCGTGTGTGTCACAAACCCCTTTGGACAGTGTTTGTGTCAAAAACCCCATTGGACAGCGTGTGTGTGACAAAATCCCCTTTAGACAGTCTGTGTGTCACGAACCCCTTTGGACAGAATGTTTGTCATAAACCCCATTGGACAGCGTGTGTGTGTCACAATCCGCATTGGACAGTGTTTGTGTTTCACAAACCCCATTGGACAGCGAGTGTGTGACACAATCCTCTTTGGACAGCGTGTGTGTCACGAACCCCATTGGACAGCGTTTCTGTCACAAGCACCATTGGAGAGAGTGTGGTGTCACAAACCCCATTGAATTGTGTATGTGGCACAAACCCATTGGATAGCGTGTGTGTCACAAACCACATTGGACAGCGTGTGTGTCACAAACCCCATTGGACAGCATGTGTGTGTCACAATATGCATTCGACAGTGTGTGTGTCACAAACCCCATTGGACAGAATTTGTAGTCACAAACCCCATTGGACAGCGTGTGTGTCACAAACCACATTGGACAGCGTGTGTGTCACAAACCCCAGTGGACAGCATGTGTGTGTCACAATACTCATTGGACAGTGTCTGTGTCACAAACCCCATTGGACAGAATTTCTGTCACAAACCCCATTGCACAGCGTGTGTGTCACAAAGACCATTGGACAGTGTATGTGTCACAAACCCCATTGGACAGCGTGTGTGTCACAAATCCCATTGGACAGCGTGTGTGTGTCACAAACCCAATTTGACAGAGTGTGTGTCACAAACCCTCCTGGTTAGTGTTTGTGTCACAAACCCCATTGGACAGCGTGTGTGTGTCACAAACCCCATTTGACAGAGTGTGTGTCACAAACCCCACTGGACAGCGTGTGTGTGTCACAAACCCTCCTGGTTAGTGTGTGTGTCACAAACCCCATTGGACAGCGTGTGTGTCACAAACCCTATGGGACAGTGTGTGTGTGTCACAAACCCCATTACAAAGTGTGCGTGTCAAAATCCCATTGGGTAGAGTATGTGTGTCACAAACCACATTGGACAGTGTGTAGGTCACAATCCCCATTGGACAGCGTCTGTGTCACAAACCCCTTTTGACAGCGTTTTTGTCACAAACACCATTGGACAGCATGTGTGTGTCCCAATCCCCTTTGTACAGTGTGTGTGTCACAAAACCCATTGGATAGCGTGTGTGTCACAAACCCCATTTGAAAGTGTGTGTGTCACAATCCCCATTGAACAGAGTTTGTGTGTCACAAACCCCATTGGACAGCGTGTGTGTCATAAACCCCATTGGACAGCGTGTGTGTCACAAACCCCACTGGACAGCGTGTGTGTCACAAACACCCATGGGCAGTGTGCGTATCACAAACCCCATTGGACATCATGTGTGTCACAAACCCCTTTGGAAAGAGTGTGTGTCACAAACCCCCTTGGACAGCGTGTGTGTCACAAACCGCATTAGAAAATGTGCATGTCACAAACCCCATTGGAACGTGTGTGTGACAAACTCCATTGGATAGCGTGTGTGTGTCACAAATCCCACTGGACAGCGTGTGTGTGTCACAAACCCTACTGGAGAGTGTGAGTGTCACAAACCCCATTGGACAGTGTGTGTGATGTCAGAATCCGCATTGGACAGCGTGTGTGTCACAAGCACCATTAGACAGCGTGTGTGTCACAAACCCCCGTAGACACTGTGTGTGTTACAAACCCCATTGGACAGTGTGTGTGTCACAAATACTTTTGGACCGTGTGTGTCTCACAAACCCCACTGGACAGCGTGTGTGTCACAAAAACCCATCGACAGTGTGCGTGTCATGAACCCCATTGGACACCATGTGTGTCTCAAACCCCATTGGAAAGTGTGCGTGTCACAATCCCCACTGGACAGCATGTGTGTCACGAACCCCAATGGACAGCGCGTGTGTTCACAAACCCCACTGTACAGCGTCTGTGTCACAGTCCCCATAGGACACCGTGTGTGTCACAAACACCATTGGACAGCATGCGTGTCACAAACACCATTGGACAGCGTTTGTGTGTCGCCATCTCCATTGGACAGCGTGTGTGTCACAAATCCCATGGGACAGTGTGTGTTTCAAAATCTCCATTGGACAGCGTGTGTGTGTCACAATCCCCATTGGACAGAGTGTGTTTCACAAACCCCATTGGACACTGTGTGTGTCATAAAAGCCGTTGGACAGCAACCGTGTTACGAACACCATTGGACAGCGTGTGTATGTCACAATCCCCATTGGACAGCGTGTGTGTCAAAAACCCCTTTCGACCTTTTGTGTGTCACAATCCCCATTGGACAGTGTGTGTGTGTCCCAATTCTCATTGGACAGAGTGTGTGTTACAAACCCCATTGGGCAGAGTGTTTGTCAAAAACCCCATTGGACAGTGCGTATGTCATAATCCCCATTCGACACTGTGTGTGTCACTACCCCTACTGGACAGTGTGTGTGTCACAAACCCCAACGGACAGCGTGTGTGTCACGAACCCCGTTGGACAGCGTATGTGCCACAACCCCATTGGACATAGTGTGCGTGTCACAAAACCCTTCGGACACCGTGTGTGTCACAACCCAATAGGACAGTGTGTGTGTCAAAAAACCCCCTGTACATTGTGTATGTCACAAACCCCTTTGGAGAGTGTGTGTGTCACAAACCCTACTGTACAATGTCTGTGTCACAAAACCAATTGGACAGCATGTGTGTCACAATCCCCACTGGACAGCGTGTCAGTCAGAGTCCCCATTGGACAGCGTGTGTGTCAGACACCAAATTTTAGAGTGTGTGTGTCACAAACACCATTGGAAAGCGTGTGTGTGTGACAAACCCCAATGGACAGTGTGTGTTTCACAAAACCCTTTGGAAAGTGTGCGTGTCACAAACCCCTTTGCATAGCATGTGTGTGTCACAAAAACCATTAGAAAGTTTGTGTGTCACAAAAGCAATAATATAGCGTGTCTGTGTTACAAACCCTATTGAACAGTGTGTGTGTCACAAACCCTACTGGACATCATGTGTGTCACGAACCCCATTGGAAAGTGTGAGTGTCACAAACCCCACTGGACAGCGTGTGTGTCATGAACCGCATTTGACAGCGTGTGTATAAGAAACCCCATTGGAAATTGTGTGTGCACAAACCACATTGTATAGAGTGTGTATGTCACAAACCCCTTTAGAAAGTGTGCATGTCACAAACACAATTGGATATCGTTTGTGTGTCACAAACCCTATTGGACAGTGTCTGTGTCACAAACCCCACTGGACAGTGTGTGTGTCGCAATCTCCATTGGACAGCGTGTGTGTCACAAAACCCATTGGACAGTGTGCGTGTCAAAATCCCCATTGGACAGAGTGTGTGTGTCACAATCCCCATTGGACAGTGTGTGTGTGTCAGAAACCACAATGGACAGAGTGTGTGTCACAAACACCATTGGACAGCATCCGTGTCACGAACACCATTGGATAGCATGTGTATGTCACAATCCCCCTTGGACAGTGTGTGTGTCACAAACCCCATTGGACCTTGTGTGTGTTACAATGCCCTTTGGACTATGTGTGTGTGTCCCAATTTTCATTGGACAGTGTGTGTGTCAGAAACACCTTTGGAAAGAGCTTGTGTCACAAACCCCATTGAACAGTGTGTCTGTCACAATCCCCGTTCGACACTGTGTGTGTCACAAACCCTACTGTACAATGTCTGTGTCACAAACCCCATTGGACAGCGTGTGTGTCGTAAACCCAATTGGTCAGCGTGTGTGTGTCACAAACGCCCCTGGACAGTTTGTGTGTAACAAACCCCATTGGACACCGTGTGTGTCACAATCCCCACTGGACAGCGTGACTGTCACAGTCCCCATTGGACAGCGTTTGTGTCAGAAACCCCATTTTAGAGTGTGTGTGTCACAAACACCATTGGAAAGCCTGTGTTTGTGACAAACCCCAATGGACAGTGTGTGTTTCACAAAACCCGTTGGAAAGTGTGTGTGTCACAAACACCATTGTATAGTGTGTCTGTGTCACAAAAACCATTAGAAAGTTTGTCTGTCACAAACACAATAAGATAGCGTGTCTGTGTTACAAACCCTATTGAACAGTGTGTGTCTCACAAACCCTACTGGACAGCATGTGTGTCACGAACCCCATTGGAGAGTGCGTGTGTCACAAACCCCCCTGGACAGTCTGTGTGTCACAATCCCAAGTGGGCAGCGTGTGTGTCAAAACCCCATTGGACAGTACGTGTGTGACACAAACACCCAAGGACACTGTGAGTGTCACAAACACCATTAGACAGCGTGTGTGTCACAAGCCTATTGGACAGAGTGTGTGTGGCACAAATCCCATTGTACAGCTTATTTGTCATAATCCCCATTGGACAGCGTTTGTGTCACAAACCCCATTGGACAGAGTGTGTATGTCAAACCACATTGGATAGAGTGTGTGTCACAAACCCCATTGGACAGAGTGTGTGTGACAAACCCCATTTTACAGTGTATGTGTCACAAACCCCATTGGATAGCGAGTGTGACCCAGACACCATTGGACAGAGAGTGTGTGTCACAAAAACCACTGCACAGTGTGTGTGTCACAAACCCCTTTGGACTGAGTTCGTGTCACCAACACGATTGGACAGCCATTGGATAGCGTGTGTGTGTCACAAGCACCATTGGACAGAGTGTGGTGTCACAAACCCCATTGGACAGCGTGTGTGTCACAAAACCCATGTGGACAGCGTGTCCGTCACAAACCCGATTGGACAGTGTGTGTGTGTCACAAGCCCCATTGGACAGAGTAAATGTGTCACAAACCCCATTAGACAGTGTGTGTGTCACAATACCCATTGGAAAGCGTGTGTGTCACAGACCCCTTTGGACAGCGTGTGTGTCACAAAACGCATTGGACAGATTGTGTGTCACAATCCCCATTGGACAGCGTGTGTGTCATAACTCAATTGGACAGTGTGTCTGTCACAAAACCCACTGTACAGTGTGTGTGTCACAAACCCCTATGGACAGTGTATTTGTCACAAATACCATTGTATAACATGTGTGTTCACAATCCCATTAGACAGATTGTTTCTAACAAGACCTGTTGGACAGAGTGTGTGTGTCACAAAGCCCATTGGACAGCGTGTGTGTCACAATCCCCATTGGACAGCGTGTGTGTCACAATCCCCATTGGATAGAGTGTGTGTCACAAACACCCCTGGACAGCGTGTGTGTCACAAACACCCATGGACAGTGTGCGTGTCACAAACCACATTTGACGTCGTGTGTGTCACAAAGCCCTTTGGACAGTGTGAGTGTCACAAACGCCACTGGACAGCGTGTGTGTCAGAAACACCCATGGACAGTGTGTGTGTCACAAATCCCATTGGAAAGCGTGTGTGTGTCACAAAACCCATTGGACAGTGTGTGTGTCACAAACCCAATGGGACAGAGTCTGTGTCACGATCGCCATTGGACAGTGTGTGTGTCACAAACGCCACTGGACAGCGTGTGTGTCACAAACACCCATGGACAGTGTGTGTGTCACAAATCCCATTGGAAAGCGTGTGTGTGTCACAAACCCCATGGGACAGAGTGTGTGTCACGATCCCTATTGGACAGCGTGTCTGTAACAAGCACCACTGGACAGAGTGTGAGTGTCACAAACCCCACTGGATAGTGTGTGTGTCGCAAACCCCATTAGAAAGTGTGTGTGTCACAAACCCCATTGGATAGCGTGTGTATGTCACAAACCCTATTGGACAGTGTGTGTGTCACAAACCCCATTGAACAGTATGTGTATCACGATCCCCATTGAACAGCGTGTGTGTCACAAGACCCATTGGACAGATTGTGTGTCATAATCCCCATTGGACAGCGTGTGTGTCACAATCCCCATGGGACAGCGTGTGTGTCACAAGCTCATTGGACAGAGTGTGTGTCACAAGCACCATTGGACAGAGTGTGTGTGTCACAAACCCTCTGGAAAGTGTATGTGTCACAAACCCCATTGGATAGCGTGTCTCTTTCACAAACCCTATTGGACAGCGTGTGTGCCACAAACACCATTGGACAGTGTGTGTGTCACAATCCCGATTGGACAGCGTGTGTGTGTCACAAACCCTATTGGACAGAGTGTGTGTCACAAACACCATTGGACAGTGTGTGTGTCACAAACCCCATTGGACAGCGTGTGTGTGTAACAATAGCTATTGGACAGTGTGTCTGTCACAAACCCCATTGGACAGCGTGTGTGTGTAACAATACGCATTGGACAGTGTGTGTCTCATAATCCCCAGTGGACAGCGTGTGTGTGTAGCAATACGCATTGGACAGTGTGTGTGTCAAAAACCCCATTGGACAGCGCGTGTGTGGCACAATCCCCATTGGACAGCGTGTGTGTCACACGCCTATTGGACAGAGTGTGTGTGTCACAAAACCCAGTGGACAGCGTGTGTGTCACGAACGCCATTGAACAGAGTGTGTGTCTGTATCACCATGGGACAGAGTGTGTGTGTCACAAACCGCATTGTAAAGTGTATGTGTCACAAACCCCATTGGATAGAGTGTGTTTGTCACAAACCCTATTGGACAGTGTGTCTGTCACAAAACGCACTGGACAGCATGTGTGTTCACAAACCCCTTTAGACACCGTTTGTGTCACAAGACACATTGGACAGCTTGTGTGTCACAAACACCATTGAACAGTGTGTGTGTGTAACAATACCCATTGGACAGTGTGTGTGTCACAAGCCCCATTGGACAGCTTGTGTGTGAAACAATACCCATTGGACAGTGTGTGTGTCACAAACCCCATTGGACATCGTGTGTGTCACAAAACCCATTGGACAGCATGTGTGTGTCACAATCCCCATTGGACAGTGTATGTGTCACAAACCCCATGGGAAAGAGTGTTTGTCACAAACACTATTGGACAGCGTGTCTGTCACAAGCCCATTGGACAGAGTGTGTGTGTCACAAAACCCACTGGACAGCGTGTGTGTAACAAACCCCATTGGAAAGTGTATGTGCCACAAACCCCATAGGACTGCGTGTGTGTATCACAAACCCTATTGGACAGTGTGAGTGTCACAAAACCCACTGGACAGCGTGTGTCATGAACCCCATTGGACAGCTTGTGTGTCACAAGACCTATTGGAAAGAGTGTGTGTGTCTCAATCCCCATTGGACAGCGTGTGTGTCACAAACCCCATTGGACAGTGTGTGTGTCATAAACCCCATTGGACAGCATGTGTATTTCACAATCCCCATTGGACAGTGTTCGTGTGTAACAAACCCCATTAGACAGAGTGTGTGTCACAAGCCCCATTGGACAGAGTGTATGTGTCACAAACCCCATTGGACAGCGTGTGTGTCACAATCCCCATTGGACAGCGTGTGTGTCACAAACCACATTGGACAGTGTGTTTGTTTCACAATACCCATTGGACAGTGTGTTTGTCACAAACGCCACTGGAAAGCGTGTGTGTCACAAACACCCATGGTCAGTGAGCGTGTCACAAATCCCATTGGACATCGTGTGTGTGTCACAATCCCCATTGGACAGTGAGTGTGTCACAAACGCCATGGGACAGAGTGTGTGTCACGAATCCCTTTGGACAGTGTGTGTGTCACAAACCCCATTGGACAGCGTGTGTGTGTCACAATCCCCATTGGACAGTGTGTGTGTTACAAAATCCATTCGATAGAGTGTGTTTGTCACAAACCCTCCTGGTCAGTGTGTGTGTCACAAAACTTATTGGACAGCATGCGTGTCATAAACACCATCGGGCAGTATGTGTGTAACAAACCCAATTGGCCAGCATGTGTGTCACAAACCCCATTGGATAGCATATGTGTGTCACAAACCCCATTAGAAAGTGAGCGTGTCACAAACCCCATTGGACAGCGTGTGTGATGTCACAAACCCTATTGGACAGTGTGTGTGTCACAAACCCCACTGGACAGCGTGTGTGTCACGAACCCCATTGGACAGCTTGTGTACCACAAGACCTATTGGACAGAGTGTATGTGTCACAAACCCCATTGGACAGCGTGTGTGTCACAAACCCCATTGGAAAGTGTGTGTCACAAACCCCATTGGACAGCGTGTGTGTCAGAAACAACATTGGACAGCGTGTGTGTGTCACAATCCCCATTGGACAGTGTGTGTGTGTCACAATCCCCACTGGACAGTGTGTGTATCACAAAACCCATGGGACAGAGTGTTTGTCACAAACACTATTGGACAGCATGTGTGTCACAGGCCCATTTGACATAGTGTGTGTGTCACAAAACCCACTGGACTGCGTGTGTGTCACGAATCCCATTGGACAGCATGTGTGTCACAAGCACCATTGGAGAGAGAGTGGTGTCACAAACCCCATTGGAAAGTGTACGTGTCACAAACCCCATTGGATATCGTGTGTGTGTCACAAACCCTATTGGATAGTGTGTGTGTCACAAAACCCACTGGACAGCGTGTGTGTCACAAACCCCATTGGACAGCGGGTGTGTCATAAGCCCGATTGGACAGAGTGTGTGTCACAAATCGCATTGGACAGCGTGTGTGTCAAAAACCCCATTGGACAGAATTTGAGTCGCAAACCCCATGGGATAGAGTGTGTGTCACGAACCCAATTGGACAGCGTGTGTGTGACAAAACCCATTGGATAGCGTGTGTGTCACAAAAGCCACTGGACTGCACATGTGTCGCGAACCACACTGGACAGTGTGAGTGTCACAAGTCCCATTGGACGGAGTGTGCGTATCACAAACCCCATTGGACAGCGTGTGTGTGTCACAAACCCCGTTGGACAGCTTGTGTGTCAAATGCCCCATTGGAAAGAGTGTATGTGTTCACAAACCCCATTGGACAGTGTGTGTGTCACAATCCCCATTGGACAGCGTGTGTGTCACAATCCCCATTGGACAGCGTGTGTGTGTAACAATATGCATTGGACAGTGTGTTTGTCACAAACACTATTGGACTGCGTGTGTGTGTCACAATCCCCAATAGACAGTGTGTGTGTCAGAAAACCCATTGGATAGCGTGTGTGTCACAAACCCCATTAGAAATTTTGTGTGTCACAAACCCCATTGGATAACGTGTGTGTGTCACAAACCGTATTGGACAGTGTGTGTGTGTCACAATCTCATTGGACAGTGTGAGTGTGTAACAATACGCATTGGACAGTGTGTGTGTCACAAACCCCATTGGACAATGTGTGTGTCACAAACCCCCGTGCAGACTGTATTTGTCACGAACACCATTGGACAGTGTTTGTGTCACAAAACCCATCGGACAGCCTGTGTGTGTAACAATAGCTATTGGACAGTGTGTCTGTCACAAACCCCATTGGACAGTGTGTGTGTGTCACAAACCCCATTGGACAGTGTGTGTGTCACAATCCCCATTGGACAGCGTTTGTGTCAGAAACCCCATTTTAGAGTGTGTGTGTCACAAACACCATTGGAAAGCCTGTGTTTGTGACAAACCCCAATGGACAGTGTGTGTTTCACAAAACCCGTTGGAAAGTGTGTGTGTCACAAACACCATTGTATAGTGTGTCTGTGTCACAAAAACCATTAGAAAGTTTGTCTGTCACAAACACAATAAGATAGCGTGTCTGTGTTACAAACCCTATTGAACAGTGTGTGTCTCACAAACCCTACTGGACAGCATGTGTGTCACGAACCCCATTGGAGAGTGCGTGTGTCACAAACCCCCCTGGACAGTCTGTGTGTCACAATCCCAAGTGGGCAGCGTGTGTGTCAAAACCCCATTGGACAGTACGTGTGTGACACAAACACCCAAGGACACTGTGAGTGTCACAAACACCATTAGACAGCGTGTGTGTCACAAGCCTATTGGACAGAGTGTGTGTGGCACAAATCCCATTGTACAGCTTATTTGTCATAATCCCCATTGG
Source organism: Columba guinea (assembly GCA_032206185.1). NCBI lineage: Eukaryota > Metazoa > Chordata > Aves > Columbiformes > Columbidae > Columba > Columba guinea. The sequence continues at coordinate 1,090,868 of JAVLUU010000064.1, read as the reverse complement.
ACAGCGTTTGTGTCACAAACCCCATTGGACAGAGTGTGTATGTCAAACCACATTGGATAGAGTGTGTGTCACAAACCCCATTGGACAGAGTGTGTGTGACAAACCCCATTTTACAGTGTATGTGTCACAAACCCCATTGGATAGCGAGTGTCACCCAGACACCATTGGACAGAGAGTGTGTGTCACAAAAACCACTGCACAGTGTGTGTGTCACAAACCCCTTTGGACTGAGTTCGTGTCACCAACACGATTGGACAGCCATTGGATAGCGTGTGTGTGTCACAAGCACCATTGGACAGAGTGTGGTGTCACAAACCCCATTGGACAGCGTGTGTGTCACAAAACCCATGTGGACAGCGTGTCCGTCACAAACCCGATTGGACAGTGTGTGTGTGTCACAAGCCCCATTGGACAGAGTAAATGTGTCACAAACCCCATTAGACAGTGTGTGTGTCACAATACCCATTGGAAAGCGTGTGTGTCACAGACCCCTTTGGACAGCGTGTGTGTCACAAAACGCATTGGACAGATTGTGTGTCACAATCCCCATTGGACAGCGTGTGTGTCATAACTCAATTGGACAGTGTGTCTGTCACAAAACCCACTGTACAGTGTGTGTGTCACAAACCCCTATGGACAGTGTATTTGTCACAAATACCATTGTATAACATGTGTGTTCACAATCCCATTAGACAGATTGTTTCTAACAAGACCTGTTGGACAGAGTGTGTGTGTCACAAAGCCCATTGGACAGCGTGTGTGTCACAATCCCCATTGGACAGCGTGTGTGTCACAATCCCCATTGGATAGAGTGTGTGTCACAAACACCCCTGGACAGCGTGTGTGTCACAAACACCCATGGACAGTGTGCGTGTCACAAACCACATTTGACGTCGTGTGTGTCACAAAGCCCTTTGGACAGTGTGAGTGTCACAAACGCCACTGGACAGCGTGTGTGTCAGAAACACCCATGGACAGTGTGTGTGTCACAAATCCCATTGGAAAGCGTGTGTGTGTCACAAAACCCATTGGACAGTGTGTGTGTCACAAACCCAATGGGACAGAGTCTGTGTCACGATCGCCATTGGACAGTGTGTGTGTCACAAACGCCACTGGACAGCGTGTGTGTCACAAACACCCATGGACAGTGTGTGTGTCACAAATCCCATTGGAAAGCGTGTGTGTGTCACAAACCCCATGGGACAGAGTGTGTGTCACGATCCCTATTGGACAGCGTGTCTGTAACAAGCACCACTGGACAGAGTGTGAGTGTCACAAACCCCACTGGATAGTGTGTGTGTCGCAAACCCCATTAGAAAGTGTGTGTGTCACAAACCCCATTGGATAGCGTGTGTATGTCACAAACCCTATTGGACAGTGTGTGTGTCACAAACCCCATTGAACAGTATGTGTATCACGATCCCCATTGAACAGCGTGTGTGTCACAAGACCCATTGGACAGATTGTGTGTCATAATCCCCATTGGACAGCGTGTGTGTCACAATCCCCATGGGACAGCGTGTGTGTCACAAGCTCATTGGACAGAGTGTGTGTCACAAGCACCATTGGACAGAGTGTGTGTGTCACAAACCCCACTGGAAAGTGTATGTGTCACAAACCCCATTGGATAGCGTGTCTCTTTCACAAACCCTATTGGACAGCGTGTGTGCCACAAACACCATTGGACAGTGTGTGTGTCACAATCCCGATTGGACAGCGTGTGTGTGTCACAAACCCTATTGGACAGAGTGTGTGTCACAAACACCATTGGACAGTGTGTGTGTCACAAACCCCATTGGACAGCGTGTGTGTGTAACAATAGCTATTGGACAGTGTGTCTGTCACAAACCCCATTGGACAGCGTGTGTGTGTAACAATACGCATTGGACAGTGTGTGTCTCATAATCCCCAGTGGACAGCGTGTGTGTGTTGCAATACGCATTGGACAGTGTGTGTGTCAAAAACCCCATTGGACAGCGCGTGTGTGGCACAATCCCCATTGGACAGCGTGTGTGTCACACGCCTATTGGACAGAGTGTGTGTGTCACAAAACCCAGTGGACAGCGTGTGTGTCACGAACGCCATTGAACAGAGTGTGTGTCTGTATCACCATGGGACAGAGTGTGTGTGTCACAAACCGCATTGTAAAGTGTATGTGTCACAAACCCCATTGGATAGAGTGTGTTTGTCACAAACCCTATTGGACAGTGTGTCTGTCACAAAACGCACTGGACAGCATGTGTGTTCACAAACCCCTTTAGACACCGTTTGTGTCACAAGACACATTGGACAGCTTGTGTGTCACAAACACCATTGAACAGTGTGTGTGTGTAACAATACCCATTGGACAGTGTGTGTGTCACAAGCCCCATTGGACAGCTTGTGTGTGAAACAATACCCATTGGACAGTGTGTGTGTCACAAACCCCATTGGACATCGTGTGTGTCACAAAACCCATTGGACAGCATGTGTGTGTCACAATCCCCATTGGACAGTGTATGTGTCACAAACCCCATGGGAAAGAGTGTTTGTCACAAACACTATTGGACAGCGTGTCTGTCACAAGCCCATTGGACAGAGTGTGTGTGTCACAAAACCCACTGGACAGCGTGTGTGTAACAAACCCCATTGGAAAGTGTATGTGCCACAAACCCCATAGGACTGCGTGTGTGTATCACAAACCCTATTGGACAGTGTGAGTGTCACAAAACCCACTGGACAGCGTGTGTCATGAACCCCATTGGACAGCTTGTGTGTCACAAGACCTATTGGAAAGAGTGTGTGTGTCTCAATCCCCATTGGACAGCGTGTGTGTCACAAACCCCATTGGACAGTGTGTGTGTCATAAACCCCATTGGACAGCATGTGTATTTCACAATCCCCATTGGACAGTGTTCGTGTGTAACAAACCCCATTAGACAGAGTGTGTGTCACAAGCCCCATTGGACAGAGTGTATGTGTCACAAACCCCATTGGACAGCGTGTGTGTCACAATCCCCATTGGACAGCGTGTGTGTCACAAACCACATTGGACAGTGTGTTTGTTTCACAATACCCATTGGACAGTGTGTTTGTCACAAACGCCACTGGAAAGCGTGTGTGTCACAAACACCCATGGTCAGTGAGCGTGTCACAAATCCCATTGGACATCGTGTGTGTGTCACAATCCCCATTGGACAGTGAGTGTGTCACAAACGCCATGGGACAGAGTGTGTGTCACGAATCCCTTTGGACAGTGTGTGTGTCACAAACCCCATTGGACAGCGTGTGTGTGTCACAATCCCCATTGGACAGTGTGTGTGTTACAAAATCCATTCGATAGAGTGTGTTTGTCACAAACCCTCCTGGTCAGTGTGTGTGTCACAAAACTTATTGGACAGCATGCGTGTCATAAACACCATCGGGCAGTATGTGTGTAACAAACCCAATTGGCCAGCATGTGTGTCACAAACCCCATTGGATAGCATATGTGTGTCACAAACCCCATTAGAAAGTGAGCGTGTCACAAACCCCATTGGACAGCGTGTGTGATGTCACAAACCCTATTGGACAGTGTGTGTGTCACAAACCCCACTGGACAGCGTGTGTGTCACGAACCCCATTGGACAGCTTGTGTACCACAAGACCTATTGGACAGAGTGTATGTGTCACAAACCCCATTGGACAGCGTGTGTGTCACAAACCCCATTGGAAAGTGTGTGTCACAAACCCCATTGGACAGCGTGTGTGTCAGAAACAACATTGGACAGCGTGTGTGTGTCACAATCCCCATTGGACAGTGTGTGTGTGTCACAATCCCCACTGGACAGTGTGTGTATCACAAAACCCATGGGACAGAGTGTTTGTCACAAACACTATTGGACAGCATGTGTGTCACAAGCCCATTTGACATAGTGTGTGTGTCACAAAACCCACTGGACTGCGTGTGTGTCACGAATCCCATTGGACAGCATGTGTGTCACAAGCACCATTGGAGAGAGAGTGGTGTCACAAACCCCATTGGAAAGTGTACGTGTCACAAACCCCATTGGATATCGTGTGTGTGTCACAAACCCTATTGGATAGTGTGTGTGTCACAAAACCCACTGGACAGCGTGTGTGTCACAAACCCCATTGGACAGCGGGTGTGTCATAAGCCCGATTGGACAGAGTGTGTGTCACAAATCGCATTGGACAGCGTGTGTGTCAAAAACCCCATTGGACAGAATTTGAGTCGCAAACCCCATGGGATAGAGTGTGTGTCACGAACCCAATTGGACAGCGTGTGTGTGACAAAACCCATTGGATAGCGTGTGTGTCACAAAAGCCACTGGACTGCACATGTGTCGCGAACCACACTGGACAGTGTGAGTGTCACAAGTCCCATTGGACGGAGTGTGCGTATCACAAACCCCATTGGACAGCGTGTGTGTGTCACAAACCCCGTTGGACAGCTTGTGTGTCAAATGCCCCATTGGAAAGAGTGTATGTGTTCACAAACCCCATTGGACAGTGTGTGTGTCACAATCCCCATTGGACAGCGTGTGTGTCACAATCCCCATTGGACAGCGTGTGTGTGTAACAATATGCATTGGACAGTGTGTTTGTCACAAACACTATTGGACTGCGTGTGTGTGTCACAATCCCCAATAGACAGTGTGTGTGTCAGAAAACCCATTGGATAGCGTGTGTGTCACAAACCCCATTAGAAATTTTGTGTGTCACAAACCCCATTGGATAACGTGTGTGTGTCACAAACCGTATTGGACAGTGTGTGTGTGTCACAATCTCATTGGACAGTGTGAGTGTGTAACAATACGCATTGGACAGTGTGTGTGTCACAAACCCCATTGGACAATGTGTGTGTCACAAACCCCCGTGCAGACTGTATTTGTCACGAACACCATTGGACAGTGTTTGTGTCACAAAACCCATCGGACAGCCTGTGTGTGTAACAATAGCTATTGGACAGTGTGTCTGTCACAAACCCCATTGGACAGTGTGTGTGTGTCACAAACCCCATTGGACAGTGTGTGTGTCACAATCCCCATTGGACAGCGTTTGTGTCAGAAACCCCATTTTAGAGTGTGTGTGTCACAAACACCATTGGAAAGCCTGTGTTTGTGACAAACCCCAATGGACAGTGTGTGTTTCACAAAACCCGTTGGAAAGTGTGTGTGTCACAAACACCATTGTATAGTGTGTCTGTGTCACAAAAACCATTAGAAAGTTTGTCTGTCACAAACACAATAAGATAGCGTGTCTGTGTTACAAACCCTATTGAACAGTGTGTGTCTCACAAACCCTACTGGACAGCATGTGTGTCACGAACCCCATTGGAGAGTGCGTGTGTCACAAACCCCCCTGGACAGTCTGTGTGTCACAATCCCAAGTGGGCAGCGTGTGTGTCAAAACCCCATTGGACAGTACGTGTGTGACACAAACACCCAAGGACACTGTGAGTGTCACAAACACCATTAGACAGCGTGTGTGTCACAAGCCTATTGGACAGAGTGTGTGTGGCACAAATCCCATTGTACAGCTTATTTGTCATAATCCCCATTGGACAGCGTTTGTGTCACAAACCCCATTGGACAGAGTGTGTATGTCAAACCACATTGGATAGAGTGTGTGTCACAAACCCCATTGGACAGAGTGTGTGTGACAAACCCCATTTTACAGTGTATGTGTCACAAACCCCATTGGATAGCGAGTGTCACCCAGACACCATTGGACAGAGAGTGTGTGTCACAAAAACCACTGCACAGTGTGTGTGTCACAAACCCCTTTGGACTGAGTTCGTGTCACCAACACGATTGGACAGCCATTGGATAGCGTGTGTGTGTCACAAGCACCATTGGACAGAGTGTGGTGTCACAAACCCCATTGGACAGCGTGTGTGTCACAAAACCCATGTGGACAGCGTGTCCGTCACAAACCCGATTGGACAGTGTGTGTGTGTCACAAGCCCCATTGGACAGAGTAAATGTGTCACAAACCCCATTAGACAGTGTGTGTGTCACAATACCCATTGGAAAGCGTGTGTGTCACAGACCCCTTTGGACAGCGTGTGTGTCACAAAACGCATTGGACAGATTGTGTGTCACAATCCCCATTGGACAGCGTGTGTGTCATAACTCAATTGGACAGTGTGTCTGTCACAAAACCCACTGTACAGTGTGTGTGTCACAAACCCCTATGGACAGTGTATTTGTCACAAATACCATTGTATAACATGTGTGTTCACAATCCCATTAGACAGATTGTTTCTAACAAGACCTGTTGGACAGAGTGTGTGTGTCACAAAGCCCATTGGACAGCGTGTGTGTCACAATCCCCATTGGACAGCGTGTGTGTCACAATCCCCATTGGATAGAGTGTGTGTCACAAACACCCCTGGACAGCGTGTGTGTCACAAACACCCATGGACAGTGTGCGTGTCACAAACCACATTTGACGTCGTGTGTGTCACAAAGCCCTTTGGACAGTGTGAGTGTCACAAACGCCACTGGACAGCGTGTGTGTCAGAAACACCCATGGACAGTGTGTGTGTCACAAATCCCATTGGAAAGCGTGTGTGTGTCACAAAACCCATTGGACAGTGTGTGTGTCACAAACCCAATGGGACAGAGTCTGTGTCACGATCGCCATTGGACAGTGTGTGTGTCACAAACGCCACTGGACAGCGTGTGTGTCACAAACACCCATGGACAGTGTGTGTGTCACAAATCCCATTGGAAAGCGTGTGTGTGTAACAAACCCCATGGGACAGAGTGTGTGTCACGATCCCTATTGGACAGCGTGTCTGTAACAAGCACCACTGGACAGAGTGTGAGTGTCACAAACCCCACTGGATAGTGTGTGTGTCGCAAACCCCATTAGAAAGTGTGTGTGTCACAAACCCCATTGGATAGCGTGTGTATGTCACAAACCCTATTGGACAGTGTGTGTGTCACAAACCCCATTGAACAGTATGTGTATCACGATCCCCATTGAACAGCGTGTGTGTCACAAGACCCATTGGACAGATTGTGTGTCATAATCCCCATTGGACAGCGTGTGTGTCACAATCCCCATGGGACAGCGTGTGTGTCACAAGCTCATTGGACAGAGTGTGTGTCACAAGCACCATTGGACAGAGTGTGTGTGTCACAAACCCCACTGGAAAGTGTATGTGTCACAAACCCCATTGGATAGCGTGTCTCTTTCACAAACCCTATTGGACAGCGTGTGTGCCACAAACACCATTGGACAGTGTGTGTGTCACAATCCCGATTGGACAGCGTGTGTGTGTCACAAACCCTATTGGACAGAGTGTGTGTCACAAACACCATTGGACAGTGTGTGTGTCACAAACCCCATTGGACAGCGTGTGTGTGTAACAATAGCTATTGGACAGTGTGTCTGTCACAAACCCCATTGGACAGCGTGTGTGTGTAACAATACGCATTGGACAGTGTGTGTCTCATAATCCCCAGTGGACAGCGTGTGTGTGTAGCAATACGCATTGGACAGTGTGTGTGTCAAAAACCCCATTGGACAGCGCGTGTGTGGCACAATCCCCATTGGACAGCGTGTGTGTCACACGCCTATTGGACAGAGTGTGTGTGTCACAAAACCCAGTGGACAGCGTGTGTGTCACGAACGCCATTGAACAGAGTGTGTGTCTGTATCACCATGGGACAGAGTGTGTGTGTCACAAACCGCATTGTAAAGTGTATGTGTCACAAACCCCATTGGATAGAGTGTGTTTGTCACAAACCCTATTGGACAGTGTGTCTGTCACAAAACGCACTGGACAGCATGTGTGTTCACAAACCCCTTTAGACACCGTTTGTGTCACAAGACACATTGGACAGCTTGTGTGTCACAAACACCATTGAACAGTGTGTGTGTGTAACAATACCCATTGGACAGTGTGTGTGTCACAAGCCCCATTGGACAGCTTGTGTGTGAAACAATACCCATTGGACAGTGTGTGTGTCACAAACCCCATTGGACATCGTGTGTGTCACAAAACCCATTGGACAGCATGTGTGTGTCACAATCCCCATTGGACAGTGTATGTGTCACAAACCCCATGGGAAAGAGTGTTTGTCACAAACACTATTGGACAGCGTGTCTGTCACAAGCCCATTGGACAGAGTGTGTGTGTCACAAAACCCACTGGACAGCGTGTGTGTAACAAACCCCATTGGAAAGTGTATGTGCCACAAACCCCATAGGACTGCGTGTGTGTATCACAAACCCTATTGGACAGTGTGAGTGTCACAAAACCCACTGGACAGCGTGTGTCATGAACCCCATTGGACAGCTTGTGTGTCACAAGACCTATTGGAAAGAGTGTGTGTGTCTCAATCCCCATTGGACAGCGTGTGTGTCACAAACCCCATTGGACAGTGTGTGTGTCATAAACCCCATTGGACAGCATGTGTATTTCACAATCCCCATTGGACAGTGTTCGTGTGTAACAAACCCCATTAGACAGAGTGTGTGTCACAAGCCCCATTGGACAGAGTGTATGTGTCACAAACCCCATTGGACAGCGTGTGTGTCACAATCCCCATTGGACAGCGTGTGTGTCACAAACCACATTGGACAGTGTGTTTGTTTCACAATACCCATTGGACAGTGTGTTTGTCACAAACGCCACTGGAAAGCGTGTGTGTCACAAACACCCATGGTCAGTGAGCGTGTCACAAATCCCATTGGACATCGTGTGTGTGTCACAATCCCCATTGGACAGTGAGTGTGTCACAAACGCCATGGGACAGAGTGTGTGTCACGAATCCCTTTGGACAGTGTGTGTGTCACAAACCCCATTGGACAGCGTGTGTGTGTCACAATCCCCATTGGACAGTGTGTGTGTTACAAAATCCATTCGATAGAGTGTGTTTGTCACAAACCCTCCTGGTCAGTGTGTGTGTCACAAAACTTATTGGACAGCATGCGTGTCATAAACACCATCGGGCAGTATGTGTGTAACAAACCCAATTGGCCAGCATGTGTGTCACAAACCCCATTGGATAGCATATGTGTGTCACAAACCCCATTAGATAGCGTGTGTGTGTCACAAACCCTCCTGGTCAGTGTGTATGACACAATGCCCATTGGACAGCGTCTGTGTCACAAACCCCAATGGACAGCGTGTGTGTTACAAACACCATTGGACAGCGTGTGTATGTCACAATCCCCATCGGACAGTGTGTGTGTCTACAAAACCCATTGGATAGCGTGTGTGTCACAAACCCCACTAAACTGTGTGTGTCACAAAACCCATTGGATAGCGTGTGTGTGTCACAAACCCCATTGGAAAGCGTGTGTGTCACAAACCCAAATGGTCAGCGTGTGTGTGTCACAAACCCAATTGGACAGCGTGTGTGTCAAAAATGCCCCTGGACAGTGTGTGTGTCACAAACCCCGTTGGACAGCATGTGTGTGTCAAACAACCCTGGACAGCGTGTCTGTCACAATCCCCATTGGACAGCGAAATTGTCACAAACACCATTGGACAGCGTGTGTGTGTCACAAACCCCATTGGAATGTGTGTGTGTCACAAACCCCACTGTATAGCGTCTGTGTCACAGTCCCCATTGGACACCGTGTGTGTCACAAACACCATTGGACAGCATGCGTGTCACAAACACCATTGGACAACGTTTGTGTGTCGCAGTCTCCATTGGACAGCGTGTGTGTCACAAATCCCATGGGAGAGTGTGTGTTTCAAAATCTCCATTGGACAGCGTGTGTGTGTCACAATCCCCATTGGACAGAGTGTGTTTCACAAACCCCATTGGACACTGTGTGTGTCATAAAAGCCATTCGACAGCAACCGTGTTACGAACACCATTGGACAGCGTGTGTATTTTACAATCCCCATTGGACAGCCTGTGTGTCAAAAACCCCTTTCGACCTTTTGTGTGTCACAATCCCCATTGGACAGTGTGTGTGTATCCCAATTCTCATTGGACAGTGTGCGTGTCACAAAACCCTTCGGACACCGTGTGTGTCACAAGCCAATAGGACAGTGTGTGTGTCAAAACCCCCCTGTACATTGTGTGTGTCATAAACCCCTTTGGAGAGTGTGTCTGTCACAAACCCTACTGTACAATGTCTGTGTCACAAAACCAATTGGACAGCATGTGTGTCACAATCCCCACTGTACAGCGTGTCTTGTGTGTTTCACAAAACCCATTGGAAAGTGTGTGTGTCACAAACACCATTGTATAGTGTGTGTGTGTCACAAAAACCGTTAGAAAGTTTGTGTGTCACAAACACAATAAGATAGCGTGTCTGTGTTACAAACCCTATTGAACAGTGTGTGTGTCACAAACCCTACTGGACAGCATGTGTGTCACGAACCCCATTTGACAGCATGTGTATCAGACACCCCATTGGAAAGTGTGTTTGTCACAAACCCCATTGGACTGAATGCGTGTCACAAAACACATTAGACAGCGTGTGTGTCACAAATCCCATTGGACAGTGTGTGTGTTACAATCCCCCGTGTACAATGTCTGTGTCACAAACCCCATTGGACAGCGTGTGTGTCACAAACACCGTTGGACAGCGTGTGTTTGTCAAAAACCCCATTGGACAGAGTGGGTGTGACAAACCCATTGGATAGCGTGTGTGTGTCACAAACCCAATAGGACAGCGTGTGTGTCACAAACCCCACTGGACAGTGCATTTGTAACAAACCCAATTGGTCAGCGTGTGTGTGTCGCAAATGCCATTGGTCAGTGTGTGTGTCACAAACCTCCCTGGACAGCGTGTGTGTCACAATCCCAGTTGGAAAGAGTTTTTGTCAGAAACCCCATTGGAGAGTGTGTGTGTCACAAACCCCATTAGACAGCGAGTGTGTCACAAACACCATTGGACAGCGTGTGTGTGTGACAAACCCCATTGAACAGTGTGTGTGTCACATTCCTCATTGGACAGTGTGTGTGTGACAAACCCCATTGGACAGCGTGTGTCTGTCACAATCCCCATTGGAGAATGTGTGTGTCACGAACCCCACTGGACAGCATGTGTGTCACGAACCCCATTGGACTGCGTGTGTGTCACAAACACTATTGCACAGCACGCGAGTCACAAACACCATTGGACAGTGTGTGTGTTTCACAATCTCCATTGGACAGCGTGTGTGTCACAAATCCCATTGGACAGTGTGTGTGTGTCACAAGCCCCATTGGACAGAGTGTGTGTCACAAACCCCTATGGACAGTGTGTGTGTGTCCCAAAACCCATTGGACATCGTTTGTGTCAGAAACCCCTTTGGACACTGTGTGTGTCACAAACGCCATTGTACAGCATCCATGTCACGAACAACATTTGACAGCGTGTGTATGTCATAATTCCCACTGGACAGCGTGAATGTCACAAACCCCATTGGACCATGTGTTTGTCACAATCCCCATTGGACAGTGTGTGTGTGTCCCAATTCCCATTGGACAGTGTGCGTGTCACAAACCCCATTGGACAGCGTGTGTGTCACAAAGCCCCGTGTACACTGTGTGTGTCACGAACGCCATTGGACAGTGTGTGTGTCACAAACCCCCCTGGACAGTCTGTGTGTCACAATCCCCATTGGACATCGTTTGTATCATAAACCCCTCTGGAAATTGTGTGTGTCACAAACACCATTGGACAGCGTGTGTGTGTCACAATCCCCATTGGACAGTGTGTGTGTCACAAAACCCATTGGATAGCATGTGTGTCACAAAACCCATTAGAAAGACTGTGTGTCAAAAACACCATTGGATAGCGTGTGTGATGTCACAAAACCTGTTGGACAGTGTGTGTGTCACAAACCCCATTGGACAGCGTGTGTCATGGACCCCATTGGGCAGTGTGTGTGTCATAAACCCCATTTGACAGCGTGTGTGTCACAATCCCCATTGGACAGCGTGTGCGTCACAAACCACATTGGACAGTGTGTTTGTGTCACAATACCCACTGGACATCGTGTGTGTGTTACAATCCTATTGGACAGTGCGTGTGTCACAAACCCCATGGGACAGAGTGTGTGTCAAGAACCCCTTTGGACAGTGTGTGTGTCACAATCCCCATTGGACATTGTGTGTGTTACAAAATCCATTGGATAGAGTGTGTGTGTCACAAAACCTCCTGTTCAGTGTGTGTGTCACAAAACCCATTGGACAGCATGCGTGTCATAAACACCATCGGGCAGTGTGTGTGTAACAAACCCAACTGGTCAGCGTGTGTGTCACAAACCCCATTGGATAGCGTGTGTGTGTCACAATCCCCACTGGACAGTGTGTGTGTCACATAACCCATTGGACAGTGTGTGTGTCACAAACCCCATTGGACAACGTGTGTGTCACAAACCCTATTAGACAGCGTGTGTGTCATAAACTCCATTGGGTACCGTGTGTGTGTCACAAACCCCATTATAAAGTGTGCGTGTCACAAACCCCATTGAATTGCATGTGTGTGTCACAAACCCCATTAGAAAGTGTGCGTGTCACAAACCCCATTGGAAAGTGTGTGTGTCACAAACACCATTGGACAGTGTGTGTGTCACAAAACCCATTGGATAGCGTGTGTTTCACAAAACCCATTAGAAAGAGTGTGTGTCACAAACACCAAAGGATAGTGTGTGTGTCATAAACCCCATTGGACAAAATGTGTGTGTCACAAACCCCATTAGAAAGTATGCGTGTCACAAACCACATTGGATAGCGTGTGTGTGTCACAAACCCCATTATAAAGTGTGCGTGTCACAAACCCCATTGAATTGCATGTGTGTGTCACAAACCCCATTAGAAAGTGTGCGTGTCACAAACCCTACTGGGCAGTGTGTGTGTCACAAATCCCAATGGACAGCGTGTGTGTCACAAATGCCACTGGACAGTGTGTGTGTCACCAAACCCATTGGTCAGCTTGTGTTTCACAAGACCTATTTGACAGAGTATGTTTGTGTCACAAACCCCACTGGACAGTGTGTGTGTCATAAACCCTATTGGACAGCATGTGTGTGTCACAAACTCCACTGGACAGCATGTGCGTCACAAACCCCATTGGATAGCGTGTGTTTGTCAAAAACCCAATTAGAAAGTATGTGTGTCACAAAGCCCATTGGATAGCATGTGTGTGTCATACACCCTATTGGACAGCGTGTGTCTGTCACAAGCCCCCTGGTCGTTGTGTGTGTCACAAACCCCTTTGGACAGCGTCTGTGTCACAAACCCCCGTGGACATAGTGTATGTCACAAACCCCACTGGACAGTGTGCCTGTCACAAACCCCATTGGACAGCGTCTGTGTCACAAACCCCCGTGGACATAGTGTATGTCACAAACCCCATTGGACAGTGTGTGTGTCACAAACTCCACTGGACAGCGTGTGTGTGTCATAATCCCCATTGGACAGTGTGTGTTTCACAAAACCCATGGGACAGAGTGTGTGACATGAACCCCATTGGACAGCGTGTGTGTGTAAAATATCCTTGGACAGTGTGTGTGTCACAAACCCAATTGGATAGCGTGTGTGTCGCAAACCCCATTGGACAGCGTGTTTGTCACAAACACCATTGGACAGCGTGTGTGTGTAACAATACCCATTGGACAGTGTGTGTGTCACAAACCCCATTGGACAGCGTGTGTATCGTAAAAACCCATGGACAGTATGCATGTCAGAAACCCCATTGCACATCGTGCGTGTCACAAACCCTTTGGACAGTGTGTGTGTGACAAAACCCACTGGGCAGCGTGTGTGTCACAAGCACCATTGGATACCGTGTGTGTCACAAACCCCTTTGGACATTGTGTGTATCACAAACCCCATTGGACAGCGTGTGTGTGTCACAATCCCCATTCGACAGTGTGTGTGTCACAAACACTATTGGACAACGTGTGTGTCACAAGCCTATTAAACAGAGTGCGTGTGTCACAAAACCCACTGGACAGCGTGTGTGTCACAAGCACCATTGTACAGAGTCTGTGTGTCACAAACCCCTTTGGAAAGTGTATGTGTCACAAACCCCATTGGTTAGCATGTGTGTGTCACAAAGCCTATTGGAGAGTGTGTGGGTCACAATACCCACTGGACAGTGTGTGTGCCACAAACCCCATTGGACAGAGTTTTTGTCACAAACCCCATTGGACAGCGTGTGTGTCACAAACACCATTGGACAGTGGTTGTGTCACAAACCCCACTGGACAGCATGTGTGTGTCACAAACCTCCTGGACAGTGTGTGTGTCACAAACCCCATTGGACATCGTGTGTGTCTCAAACACCATTGGACAGTGTGTTTAACAAATCTCATTGGACAGCGTTTGTGTCACAAAACCGGTTGGACAGCGTGTGTGTCACAAACCCCTTTAGAGAGTGTGTGTGTCACAAACCCCATTAGACAGCGTGTGTGTGTCACAATCCCCGTTGGACAGTGTATGTATCACAAACCCCATAGGATAGCGTGTGGGTCACAATCCCCCGTGGACATAGTGTATATCACAAACCCCATTGGACTGTGTGTGTGTCACAAACTCCACTGGACAGCGTGTGTGTGTAACAATACCCATTGGACAGTGTGTGTGTCACAAACCCAATTGGACAGCATGTGTATCGTAAAAACCCATGGACAGTATGCGTGTCAGAAACCCCATTGCACATCGTGCGTGTCACAAACCCTTTGGACAGTGTGTGTGTCACAAACTGCATTGGACAGTGTGCGTGTTACAAACATCATTGGACAGCATGTGTGTCACAAGCCCATTGGACAGATTGTGTGTGTCACAAAACCCACTGGACACCATGTGTGTCACGAACTCCATTGGACAGCGTGTGTGTCACAAGCACCATTGGACAGAGTGGGTGTGTCACAAAACCCATTGGATAGCGTGTGTGTGTCACAAAACCCATTGGACAGCATGCGTGTCACAAACCCCATGGGACAGCGTGTGTGTGTCACAAACCCCTGTAGAAAGTATGCGTTTCACAAACCCCATTGGCTAGTGTATGTGTGTCATAAACCCCATTAGAAGTTGTGCGTGTCACAATCCTCATTGGACAGTGTGTGTGTCACAAAACCCATTGGACAGCACATGTGTCACAGAGCCCATTAGAAAGTGCGTGTGTCCCAAACATCATTGGATACCGTATGTGTGTCACAAACACTATTGGACAGAGTGTGTGTGTCACGCACAAAATTGGACAGCGTTTGTACATAAACGCCATTGGATAGCGTGTGTGTGTCACAAACCCCATTAAACAGTATGCGTGTTACAAAACCCATTAGATTCCCTGTGTGTTTCACAAACCCCATTAGAAATTTTGCGTGTCTCAAATCCCATATGATAGCGTGTGTGTGTCGCAAACCCCATTAGAAAGTGTGCGTGTTACAAACCCCATTGGATAGCGTGTGTGTGTCAAAAACCCTATTGGACAGTGTGTGTGTCACGAACCCCATTGGACAGCGTGTGTGTGTATCAATTCCCATTGGACACTGTGTGTGTCACAAACCCCATTGGATAGCGTGTGTGTGTCTCACAAACCCCATAGGACAGCGTGTGTGTCACAAGCCACATTGAACAGCGTGTGTGTCACAAACACCATTGGACAGCGTGTGTGTGTCACAGACCCCACTAGAAAGTGTGCGTGTCACAAACCCCATTGGATAGATTGAGTGTGTCACAAACCCTATTGGATAGTGTGTATGTCTCAATCCCCATTGGACAGCCTCTGTGTCACAAACCCCATGGGACAGCGTGTGTGTCACAAACCCCCGTGGACACTGTGTGTGTCACAAACCCTTTTGGACTGTGTGTGTGTCAGAAACCCCACTGGACAGCGTGTGTGTCACAAACACCCATGGACGGTGTGCGTGTCACAAACCCCGTGGGACAGAGTGTGTGTCACTAACCCCACTGGACAGCGTGTGTGTCACAAGCACCATTGGACAGAGCGTGTGTGTCACAAACCCCATTGGAAAGTGTATGTGTCACAAACCGCACTGGATAGCGTGTGTGTGTCGCAAACCCTCCTGGTCAGTGTGTGTGTCACAAAACCCATTGGATAGCATGCGTGTCACATACACCATGGGACAGTGTGTGTGTAACAAAACCAATTGGTCAGCGTGTGTGTCACAAACCCCATTGGAAAGTGTGTGTGTCACAATCCCCATTTGAAAGTGGGTGTGTCACAAACGCCATTGGATATCACGTGTGTGTCACAAACCCCATTAGAAAGTGTGCGTGTCACAAAATACTTTTTATTCCGTGTATGTGTCACAAACCCCATTAGAAAGTGTGCGTGTTACAAACCCCATTTGAAAGTGTGTGTGTCACAAACCCCATTGGATAGCGTCTGTGAGTTACAAACCCCATTGGACAGCATGTGTGTCAGAAACACTATTGGACAGCGTGTGTGTGTCACAATCCCCATTGAACACTGTGTGTGTTACAAAACGCATTGGATAGGCTGTGTTTCACATACCCCATTTGAAAGTGTGTGTGTCACAAACCCCATTCGACATCGTGTGTGTGTCACAAACCCTACTGGACAGTGTGTATGACACAATCCCCATTGGACAGCGTCTGTGTCACAAACCCCATAGGACATTGTGTGGGTCACAAACCCCGTTGGAAAGTGTGTGTGTCACAAACCCAATTGAACAGCGTATGTGTGTGTCACAAACCCTCCTGGTCAGAGTGTGTGTCACAAAACCCATTGGATTTCGTGTGTGTGTCACAAACCCCATTAAAAAGTGTGCGTGTCACAAAACCCATTTGAAAGTGTGTGTGTCACAAAACCAATTGGATAGCGTGTGTTTGTCACAAACCCTATTGGACAGTGCATATGACACAATCCCCATTGGACAGCGTCTGTGTCACAAACCCCATTGGACAGAGTGTGTCACAAACCCCATTGGAGAGCGTGTGTGTCACAAACCGCATTGGACAGCGTGTGTGTCACAAACACCTTTGGACAGTGTGTGTGTCACAAGCCTATTGGACAGAGTGTGTGTGTCACAAAACCCAGTGGACAGCATGTGTGTCACAGACCCCATTGGACAGCGTGCATGTCACAAGCGCCATTGGAAAGTGTTTGTGTCACAAACCCTATTGGACAGTGTGTGTGTCACAAAACCCACTGGACAGCGTGTATGTCACAAACCACAATATGACAGCGTGTGTGTGTCACAATACCCATTGGACAGTTTCTGTGTGTCACAATCCTTCCTGGTCAGTGTGTGTGTCACAAACCACATCGGACAGCGTGTGTGTGTCACAATCCTTCCTGGTCAGTGTGTGTGCCACAAACCCCATTGGACAGCGTGTGTGTCCCAAACCCCATTGTACAGCATGTGTGTCACACACCCCATTGGACAGTGTGTGTGTGTTACAATACCCATTGGACAGTGTGTGTGTCACAAAACCCATTGGACAGCGTGTGGGTCATAAGACCCATTGGACAGAGTGTGTGTGTCACAAACCCCATTGGACATCGTGTGTGTCACAAACCCCTTTGGACAGTGTTTGTGTCACAAACCCCGTTGGATAGCGTGTTTGTGTCACAAACCCCATTGGACAGCGTGAGTGTCACAAACCACAATATGACAAGTTGTGTGTGTAACAGTACCCATTGGACATCGTGTGTATCACAAGCACCATTGGACAGCGTGTGTGTCAGAAACCCCATGGGACAGAGTGTTTGTCGCAAACACTATTATACAGCATGTGTGTGACAAGCCCATTGGGCAGAGTGTGTGTGTCATAAAACTCACTGGACAGCGTGTGTGTCACAGACCCCATTGGACAGGGTCTGTGTCACAAACCCCATTGGAAAGTGTCTGTGTCACAAACAGCATTGGACAGCGTGTGTGTGTCACAAACCCCATTGGACAGAGTGTGTGTGTCACAAACCCCATTGGACAGGGTCTGTGTCACAAACCCCATTGGACAGGGTCTGTGTCACAAACCCCATTGGAAATTGTCTGTGTCACAAACAGCATTGGACAGCGTGTGTGTGTCACAAACCCCATTGGACAGAGTGTGTGTGTCACAAATCCGACTGGACAGCGTGTGTGTCACAAACACGCATGGACAGCGTGCGTGTCTCAAACCCCATTGGACACAGTGTGTGTCACAAACCCCTTTTGTCAGTGTGTGTGACACAAACCCCATTGGATATCGTGTGTGACACAAACCCCATTGTACAGAGTGTTTGTCACAATCCCCATTGGACAGCGTGTGCGGTACAAGCCCACTGGACAGAGTGTGTGTGTCACAAAACCCCGTGGACACTGTGTGTGTCACGAACGCCATTGAACAGTGTGTGTCCCACAACCCTGCCTGGACAGTGTGTGTGTGACAAACCCTATTGTACAGTGTGTGTGTCACAAACCCCCGTGGACAGAATGTGTGTCACGAACCCCGTTGGACAGTGTGTGTGTGGAACAATACCCATTGGACAGTGTGTGTGTCACAAACCCCATTGGACAGCGTGTGTTTACAAACCCCGTGCACACTGTGTGTGTCACAAACCCCATGGGACAGTGTGTGTGTCATAAACTTTATTGGACAGTGTGTGTGTCACAAAACCCATTGGATAGTGTGCGTGTCACAAACCCCATTTTACATCTTGTATGTCACAAACTCCTTTGGACAGTGTGTGTGTCACAAACCCCATTGGACAGCGTGTGTGTCACAATCCCCATTTGACAGCGTGTGTATTTCACAATCCCCATTGGAGGGCGTGTGTGTCACAAACACCATTGGACAGCGTGTGTTTGTCACAAACCCCATTGGAGAGAGTTTGTGTCACAAACCCCATTAGAAAGTGTGTGTGACACAAACTCCTTTGGACAGAGTGTGTGTGTGACAAAGCCCATTGGACAGCGTGTGTGTGTCACAATCCCCATTGGACAGTGTGTGTGTCACAAACCCCATTGGATAGTGTGTATGTCAGAATCCCCATTGGACAGCGTGTGTGTCACAAACCCCCGTGGACGCGGTGTGTGTCACAAACCGCACTAGATAGCATGTGTGTCACAAACACAAATGGTCATTGTGCGTGTTACAATCCCCATTGGACAGCGTTTGTGTGTCACAATCCCCATTGGACAGTGGGTGTGTCAAAATGCCCATTGGACAGAGTGTGTGTCACGAACCCCATTGGACAGCGTGTGTGTCACAAGCGCCATTGGACAGAGTGTGCGTGACACAAACCCCTTTGGAAAGTGTATGTGTCACAAACCCAATTGGATACAGTGTGTGTGTCACAAACCCTCCTGCTCAGTGTGTGTGTCACAAAACGCATTGGACAGCATGCACGTCACAAACACCTTTTTACATCGTGTGTGTCACAAACCCCATGGGACAGCGAGTGTGTGTCACAAAGCCCATTAGAAAGTGTGTGTGTCACAAACACCATGGGACAGAATGTGTGTCACAAACACTATTGGACAGCGTATGTGTCACAAACCCCATTGGACAGCGTGTGTGTCACAAACCCCTTTGAACAGTGTGTGTGTCACAAAACCCATTGGACAGCGTGTTTGTGTCACAATCCCCATTGGACAGTGTGTGTTTTACAAACCCCATGGGACAGAGTGTGTGTCACAAACACTATTGGCCAGCGTGTGTGTCACAAGCCAATTGGACAGAGTGTGTGTGTCACAAAACCCACTGGATAGTGTGTGTCACGAACCTCATTGGCAAGTGTATGTGTCACAAACACCATTGGATAGCACGTGTGTGTGACAAACCCTATTGGAGAATGTGTGTGTCACAAAACCCGCTGGACAGCGTGTGTGTCACAAACCCCGTTGGACAGAGTGTGTGTGTCAGAATACCCATTGGACAGAGTTTGTTTCACAAACCTCATTGGACAGCATGTGTGTCACAAAGCCCATTGGAGAGCAGGTGTGTCAGAAACCCCATTGGACAGTGTGTGTGGTTCACAAACCCTATTGGACAGTGTGTAGGTTACAATCCCCATTGGACAGCATCTGTGTCGCAAACCCCATTGGACAGCGTGTGTGTCAAAATCCTATTGGACAGTATGTGTGTCACAAAACCCACTGGACAGAGTGTGTGTCACAAACACCAATGGAGATTGTGAGTGTCACAAACCCCATTGGACAGCGTGTGTTTCACAAACCCCATTGGACAACGTGTGTGACACAATCCCCATTGGACAGCGTGTGTGTCACAAACCCCATTGGAAACTGTGTGTGTCACAAACCCCATTGGACAGCGTGTGTGTGTCACAAACCCTATTGGACAGTGTGTGTGTCACAAACCCAGTTGGACAGCGTCTGTGTCACAATCCCCTTTGGAGAGTGTGTGTGTCACAAACCCCATTGGATAGAGTGTGTGTGTCACAAACCCCATTGGAAAGTGTGTGTGTCACAAACCCCATTGGATAGTGTGTGTGTGTCAGAAACCCTATTGGACAGTGTGTGTGTCACAAAACCCACTGGACAGCGTGTGTGTAACAATACCCATTAGACAGTGTGTGTGTCACAATCCCCATTGGACAGCGTGCGTGTCACAAACCCCCGTGGACAATTTGTGTGTCACAAACCCCGTTGGACAATGAGTGTGTCACAATCCCCACTGCACAGCGTGTGTGTCACAAACACCCATGGACAGTGTGCTTGTCACAAACCCTATTGGACATCGTTTGTGTCAGAAACCCCATTGGACAGTGTGTGTGTCACAAGCACCATTGGACAGAGAGTGTGTGTCACAAACCCCTTTGGAAAGTGTATGTGTCACAAACCCCATTGGATAGGGTGTGTGTGTCACAAACCCTATTGGACAGTGTGTGTCACAAAACCCACTGGACAGCGTGTGTGTCACAAACCCCATTGGAAAGTGTATGTGTCACAAAACCCATTGGATATTGTGTGTGTGTCACAATCCCCATTGGAAAGTGTGTGTGTCACAAACCCCATTGGACAGCGTGTGTGTCACAAGCGCCATTGGGCAGAGTGTGTGTGTCACAATAACACATTGGAAAGCCTATGTATCACAAACTGAATTGGATAGCCTGTGTGTGTCACAAACCCTCCTGGTCAGTGTGTGTGTCACAAAACCCATTGGACTGCATGCGTGTCACAAACCCCTTTGGATAGAATGTGTGTGTCAGAAACCCCAATGGATAGTGTATGTGTGTCACAAACCCCATTAGAAAGTGTGCGTGTCACAAACCCCACTGGAAAGCATGTGTGTGGCACAAACCCTATTGGACAGTGTGTATGTCACAATCCCCATTGGACAGCGTCTGTGTCACAAACCCCATTGGACATCGTGTGTGTCACAAACACCATTGGACAGCGTGTGTGTGTCACAATAATAACCTAATGAAATTTAACAAGGGAAAGTGTAGAGTCCTGCATCTGGGCAGGAACAACCCCAGGTTCCA
The DNA here is from genome assembly GCA_032206185.1 of Columba guinea. NCBI lineage: Eukaryota > Metazoa > Chordata > Aves > Columbiformes > Columbidae > Columba > Columba guinea. Next base: position 1,069,493 of record JAVLUU010000064.1, on the reverse strand, counting down.
GTATAGGTTGGGAAATTACATATTAGAGAGCAGTGTAGAGGAAAGGGACCTGGGGGTCCTGGTGGACAACTGGATGACCATGAGCCAGCACTGTGCCCTTGTGGCCAGGAAGGCCAATGGCATCCTGGGGTGTATTAGAAGGGGGGTGGTTAGTAGATCGAGAGAGGTCCTCCTTCCCCTCTACTCCGCCCTGGTGAGACCACATCTGGAATATTGTGTCCAGTTCTGGGCCCCTCAGTTCTAGAAGGACAGGGAACTGCTGGAGAGGGTCCAGCGTAGGGCAACGAAGATGATTAAGGGAGTGGAGCACCTCACTTATGAAGAAAGGCTGAGGGAGCTGGGTCTCTTTAGTTTGGAGAAGAGGAGACTAAGGGGGGACCTCATTAATGTTTATAAATATATAAAGGGTGAGTGCCAAGAGGATGGAGCCAGGCTCTTCTCGGTGGCAAACAATGATAGGACAAGGGGTAATGGGATCAAGCTGGAACACAAGAGGTTCCGCTTAAATTTGAGAAAAAACGTCTTCTCAGTAAGGGTGACAGAGCACTGGAACAGGCTGCCCAGGGAGGTTGTGGAGTCTTCTTCTCTGGAGACATTCAAAACCCGCCTGGACATGTTCCTGTGCGACCTCACCTAGGCGTTCCTGCTCCAGGAGGGGGATTGGACTAGATGATCTTTTGAGGTCCCTTCCAATCCCAAACATACTGTGATACTGTGATACAGTGATACTGTGATACAAGACCCATTGGACAGAGTGTGTGTGTCACAAACCCCATTGGACAGCGTGTGTGTCACAATCCTCATTGGACAGCGTGTGTGTCACAAACCCCATTGGACAGATTGTGTGTGTCACAAACCCCATTGTACAGCGTGTGTGTGTCACAAACCCTATTGGACACTGTGTGTGTCACAAAACCCACTGGACAGCGTGTGTGTCACAAAACCCATTGGACAGCGTGTGTGTCACAAGCCCCATTGGACAGAGTGTGTGTGTCACAAACCCCATTTGACAGCGTGTGTGTCACAATCCCCACTGGACAGCGTGTGTGTCACAATACCCATTGGACAGCGTGTGTGTCACAAGCCCCATTGGACAGAGTGTGTCTGTCACAAACCTCATGGGACAGAGTGTGTGTCACAAACACTATTGGACAGAGTGTGTGTCACTAACCCCATTGGACAGGGTTTGTGTGTCACAAAACCCACTGGACAGCGTGTGTGTCACAAACCCCATTGGAAAGTGTATGTGTCACAAACCGCATCGGATAGCGTGTGTGTCACAAACTGCATTGTACAGCGTGTTTGTCACAAGCCCATTGGACAGAGTGTGTGTGTCACAAACCCCATTGTACAGCGTGTTTGTCACTATCCCCATTGGACAGCGTGTGTGTCACAAACCCCATTGGACAGAATGTGTGTGACAAACCCCTTTGGACAGAGTGTGTGTCACAAACCCCATTGAACAGCGTGTGTGTCACAAACCCCATTGGACAGCGTGTGTGTCACAAACCCCACTGGACAGCGTGTGTGTCACAAACCCCATTGGAAAGCGTGCGTGTCACAACCCCCATCTGACCGAATGTGTGTGTCACAAAACCCAGTGGACAACATGCGTGTCACAAACACCATTGGACAGCGTGTGTGTGTCACAATCCCAATTGCACAGTGTGTGTGTCACAAACCCCATTGGACAGCGTGTGTGTATCACAAACCCCATTGGACAGTGTGTATGTCACAATCCCCATTGGACAGCGTCTGTGTCACAAACCCCATTGGACAGCGTGTGCGTCATAAACACCATTGTACAGTGTGTGTGTGTCACAATCCACATTGGACAGTGCGTGTGTCGCAAAACTCATTGATAGCGTGTGTGTCACAAACCCTATTAGAAAGTGTGTGTATGTCACAAACACCATTGGACGGCGTGTGTCTCACAAACCCCATTGGACAGATTGTGTGTGTCACAACCCCATTGGACAGCGTGTGTGTCACAAAAACCATTGGACAGCGTGTGTGTGTCACAATCCCCATTGGACAGTGTGTGTGTCACAAAACCCATTTGACAGTGTGTGTGTCACAAACCCCATTGGACAGCATGCATGTCACAAACACCATAGGACAGCGTGTGTGTGTCACAATCCCCATTGCACAGTGTGTGTGTCACAAACTCCATTTGACAGCGTGTGTGTCACAAACCCCATTGGACAGAGTGTGTGTGTCACAATCGCCATTGGACAGTGTGTATGTCACAAACGCCATTGGACAGCGTGTGTGTGTGACGAACCCCATTGGACGGTGTGTGTGTCACAACCCCCATTGGACAGTGTGTGTGTGACAAAATCCGTTGAACAGCGTATGTGTGTCACAATCCCCATTGGACAGCGTGTGTGTCACAAACCCCTTTGGACAGTGTGTGTGTCACAAACCCAATTGGAGAGCGTGTGTGTGTCACAATCCCCACTGGACAGTGTGTGTGTCACAAACCCCATGGAATAGAGTGTGTGTCACGAACCCCATTGGACAGCGTGTGTGTCACAAGCACCACTGGACAGAGTGTGTGTGTCACAAACCCCATTGGAAAGTGTATGTGTCACAAACCCCATTGGACAGCTTGTATGTTACAAAACCCAATATGGCAGCATGTGTGTCACAAACCCCCGTGGACACTGTGTGTGTCACGAATGCCATTGGACAGTTGTCTGTGTCACAACCCCCCCTGGACAGAGTGCGTGTCACAATCCCCAGTGGACAGAGTTTTTGTCACAAACCCCATTGGACAGTGTGTATGTCACAAACTCCATTCGACAGCGTGTGTGTCACAAGCACCATTGGACATAGTGTGTGTGTCAGAAACCCCATTGGAAAGTGCATGTGTCACAAACCCCACTGGATAGCGTCTGTGTGTCACGAACCCTATTGGACAGTGTGTGTGTCACAAAACCCACTGGAGAGCGTTTGTGTGACAAACCCCATTGGACAGCGTGTGTGTCACAATCCCCATTGGACAGAGTGTGTGTCACAAACCCCATTAGAAAGTGTGTGTCTCACAAACCCGATTGGACAGTATGTGTCACAAATACCGTTGGACAGCGAGTGTGTCACAAACCTCATTGGACAGCGTGTGTGTCACAAACCCCTTTGGGCAGTGTGTGTGTCACAAACACCATTGGACAGCGTGTGTGTGTCACAATCCCCATCAGAGCGTGTGTGTCACAAAACCCTTTGGACAGTGCGTGTGTCACAAACCCCATTGGACAGCGTCTGAGTGTCACAAATCCCATTGGACAGCGTGTATGTGTCACAAACTCCATTGGATAGCGTGTGTGTGTCACAAACCCTATTGGACAGTTTGTGTGTCACAAACCCCGTTGGATATTTTGTGTGTCACAAAACACCATTGGACAGCGTGTGTGTCACGAACGCCATTGTACAGCATGTGTGTCACAACCACCATTGGACAGAGTGTGAGTGTCACAAACCCCATTGGGTAGTGTGTGTGTCACAATCCCCATTAGAAATTGTGTGTGTTTTTCAAACCCCATTGGATAGATTGTGTGTGTCACAAACCCTATTGGACATCGTGTGTGTCACAATCACCATAGGACAGTGTGTGTCTCACAAACCCCATTGGACAGATTGTGTGTCATAAACCCCTTTGGACAGCGTGTGTGTGTCACAAGCCCACTGGACAGAGTGTGTGTGTCACAAAACCCACTGGACAGCGTGTGTGTCACGATCCCCATTGAACAGTGTGTGTGTCACAGGCACCATTGGACAGAGTGTGTGTGTCACAAACCCCATTAGACAGTGTGTGTGTCACAATCCCCATTGGACAGCGTGTGTGTCACAAACCCCATTGGACAGAGTTTGTGTCACAAACCCCATTGGACAGCGTGTGTGTCAGAAAAACCATTGGACAGTGTGTATGTCACAAAACCCATTGGACATCGTGTGTGTCAGAAACCCCATTGGACAGTGTGTGTCACAAATACCATTGGACAGCGTGTGTGTCACAAACCCTGTTGGACAGTGTGTGTGGCACAAACCCCACTGGACCGCATATGTGTCACGAACCACATTGGACAGCGTGTGTGTCACAATCGCCATTGGAGATCGTGTATGTCACAAACCCCATTGGACAGACTGTGTGTGTCACAAAACACATTGAACAGCGTATGTGTCATAAACCCCATTGGACAGCATGTGTGTGTCACAATCCCCATTGGACAGTGTTTGTGTGTCAGAAACACTACTGGACAGCGTGTGTGTCACATACCCCTTTGGACAGTGTGTGTGTGTCACAATCACCTTTGGACAGTGTGTGTGTTACAAAACCCATTGGACAGAGTGTGTGTGTCACAAAACCCATTGGAAAGTGTATGTGTTACAAACCCCTTTGGATAGCGTGTGTGTGTCACAAACCCCATTGGACAGTGTGTGTGTCACAAGCGCCATTGGACAGCGTGTGTGTCACAAACCCCCGTAGACACTGTGTGTGTCACAAACCCCATTGGACAGTGTGTATTTCACAATCCCCATTGGACAGCGTGTGTGTCACAATACCCTTTGGACAGTGTGTGTGTCACAAACCCCATTGGACAGAGTTTGTGTCACAAACCCCATTGGACAGCGTGTGTGTCAGAAACACCATAGGACAGTTTGTGTGTCACAATACGCACTGGGCAGCCTTTGTGTATCTCAAACCCCATTGTACAGTGTGTGTATCACAAACCCCATTTGACAGCGTGTGTGTCACAATCCCCACTGGACAGCGTGTGTGTCACAATACCCATTGGACAGCGTGTGTGTCACAAGCCCCATTGGACAGAGTGTGTCTGTCACAAACCCCATGGGACAGAGTGTGTGTCACAAACACTATTGGACAGAGTGTGTGTCACTAACCCCATTGGACAGGGTTTGTGTGTCACAAAACCCACTGGACAGCGTGTGTGTCACAAACCCCATTGGAAAGTGTGTGTGTCACAAACCGCATCGGATAGCGTGTGTGTCACAAACCGCATTGTACAGCGTGTTTGTCACTATCCCCATTGGACAGCGTGTGTGTCACAAACCCCATTGGACAGAATGTGTGTGACAAACCCCTTTGGACAGAGTGTGTGTCACAAACCCCATTGAACAGCGTGTGTGTCACAAACCCCATTGGACAGCGTGTGTGTCACAAACCCCACTGGACAGCGTGTGTGTCACAAACCCCATTGGAAAGCGTGCGTGTCACAACCCCCATCTGACCGAATGTGTGTGTCACAAAACCCAGTGGACAACATGCGTGTCACAAACACCATTGGACAGCGTGTGTGTGTCACAATCCCAATTGCACAGTGTGTGTGTCACAAACCCCATTGGACAGCGTGTGTGTATCACAAACCCCATTGGACAGTGTGTATGTCACAATCCCCATTGGACAGCGTCTGTGTCACAAACCCCATTGGACAGCGTGTGCGTCATAAACACCATTGTACAGTGTGTGAGTGTCACAATCCACATTGGACAGTGCGTGTGTCGCAAAACTCATTGATAGCGTGTGTGTCACAAACCCTATTAGAAAGTGTGTGTATGTCACAAACACCATTGGACGGCGTGTGTCTCACAAACCCCATTGGACAGATTGTGTGTGTCACAACCCCATTGGACAGCGTGTGTGTCACAAAAACCATTGGACAGCGTGTGTGTGTCACAATCCCCATTGGACAGTGTGTGTGTCACAAAACCCATTTGACAGTGTGTGTGTCACAAACCCCATTGGACAGCATGCATGTCACAAACACCATAGGACAGCGTGTGTGTGTCACAGTCCCCATTGCACAGTGTGTGTGTCACAAACTCCATTTGACAGCGTGTGTGTCACAAACCCCATTGGACAGAGTGTGTGTGTCACAATCGCCATTGGACAGTGTGTATGTCACAAACGCCATTGGACAGCGTGTGTGTGTGACGAACCCCATTGGACAGTGTGTGTGTCACAACCCCCATTGGACAGTGTGTGTGTGACAAAATCCGTTGAACAGCGTATGTGTGTCACAATCCCCATTGGACAGCGTGTGTGTCACAAACCCCTTTGGACAGTGTGTGTGTCACAAACCCAATTGGAGAGCGTGTGTGTGTCACAATCCCCACTGGACAGTGTGTGTGTCACAAACCCCATGGAATAGAGTGTGTGTCACGAACCCCATTGGAAAGTGTATGTGTCACAAACCCCATTGGACAGCTTGTATGTTACAAAACCCAATATGGCAGCATGTGTGTCACAAACCCCCGTGGACACTGTGTGTGTCACGAATGCCATTGGACAGTTGTCTGTGTCACAACCCCCCCTGGACAGAGTGCGTGTCACAATCCCCAGTGGACAGAGTTTTTGTCACAAACCCCATTGGACAGTGTGTATGTCACAAACTCCATTCGACAGCGTGTGTGTCACAAGCACCATTGGACATAGTGTGTGTGTCAGAAACCCCATTGGAAAGTGCATGTGTCACAAACCCCACTGGATAGCGTCTGTGTGTCACGAACCCTATTGGACAGTGTGTGTGTCACAAAACCCACTGGAGAGCGTTTGTGTGACAAACCCCATTGGACAGCGTGTGTGTCACAATCCCCATTGGACAGAGTGTGTGTCACAAACCCCATTAGAAAGTGTGTGTCTCACAAACCCGATTGGACAGTATGTGTCACAAATACCGTTGGACAGCGAGTGTGTCACAAACCTCAATGGACAGCGTGTGTGTCACAAACCCCTTTGGGCAGTATGTGTGTCACAAACCCCATTGGACAGCGAGTGTGTCACAAACCCCATTGGACAGCGTGTGTGTCACAAACACCATTGGACAGCGTGTGTGTGTCACAATCCCCATCAGAGCGTGTGTGTCACAAAACCCTTTGGACAGTGCGTGTGTCACAAACCCCATTGGACAGCGTCTGAGTGTCACAAATCCCATTGGACAGCGTGTATGTGTCACAAACTCCATTGGATAGCGTGTGTGTGTCACAAACCCTATTGGACAGTTTGTGTGTCACAAACCCCGTTGGATATTTTGTGTGTCACAAAACACCATTGGACAGCGTGTGTGTCACGAACGCCATTGTACAGCATGTGTGTCACAACCACCATTGGACAGAGTGTGAGTGTCACAAACCCCATTGGGTAGTGTGTGTGTCACAATCCCCATTAGAAATTGTGTGTGTTTTTCAAACCCCATTGGATAGATTGTGTGTGTCACAAACCCTATTGGACATCGTGTGTGTCACAATCACCATAGGACAGTGTGTGTCTCACAAACCCCATTGGACAGATTGTGTGTCATAAACCCCTTTGGACAGCGTGTGTGTGTCACAAGCCCACTGGACAGAGTGTGTGTGTCACAAAACCCACTGGACAGCGTGTGTGTCACGATCCCCATTGAACAGTGTGTGTGTCACAGGCACCATTGGACAGAGTGTGTGTGTCACAAACCCCATTAGACAGTGTGTGTGTCACAATCCCCATTGGACAGCGTGTGTGTCACAAACCCCATTGGACAGAGTTTGTGTCACAAACCCCATTGGACAGCGTGTGTGTCAGAAAAACCATTGGACAGTGTGTATGTCACAAAACCCATTGGACATCGTGTGTGTCAGAAACCCCATTGGACAGTGTGTGTCACAAATACCATTGGACAGCGTGTGTGTCACAAACCCTGTTGGACAGTGTGTGTGCCACAAACCCCACTGGACCGCATATGTGTCACGAACCACATTGGACAGCGTGTGTGTCACAATCGCCATTGGAGATCGTGTGTGTCACAAACCCCATTGGACAGACTGTGTGTGTCACAAACCACATTGAACAGCGTATGTGTCATAAACCCCATTGGACAGCATGTGTGTGTCACAATCCCCATTGGACAGTGTTTGTGTGTCAGAAACACTACTGGACAGCGTGTGTGTCACATACCCCTTTGGACAGTGTGTGTGTGTCACAATCACCTTTGGACAGTGTGTGTGTTACAAAACCCATTGGACAGAGTGTGTGTGTCACAAAACCCATTGGAAAGTGTATGTGTTACAAACCCCTTTGGATAGCGTGTGTGTGTCACAAACCCCATTGGACAGTGTGTGTGTCACAAGCCCCATTGGACAGCGTGTGTGTCACAAACCCCCGTAGACACTGTGTGTGTCACAAACCCCATTGGACAGTGTGTATTTCACAATCCCCATTGGACAGCGTGTGTGTCACAATACCCTTTGGACAGTGTGTGTGTCACAAACCCCATTGGACAGAGTTTGTGTCACAAACCCCATTGGACAGCGTGTGTGTCAGAAACACCATAGGACAGTTTGTGTGTCACAATACGCACTGGGCAGCCTTTGTGTATCTCAAACCCCATTGTACAGTGTGTGTATCACAAACCCCATTGCACTGCGTGTGTGTCACAAAAGAGTTGGATAGCGTGTGTGTGTCACATACGCTCCTAGTCAGTGTGTGTGTCACAAACCGATTGCTCAGCCTGTGTGTCACAAACCCCATTGGAAAGTGTGTGTCACCAACCCCATTGGATAGCGTGCGTGTGTCAAAAACCCCTTTAGAGAGTATGTGTGTCACAAACCCCGTTGGATAGCATGTGTGTGTCACAAACCCGATGGGACAGTTTGTATGTCACAGTCCCCATTGGACAGGGTCTGTGTCACAATCCCCATTGGACAGTGTGTGTGTCACAAAACCCATTGGACAGCGTGTGTGTCACAGAACCCATTAGAAAGTGTGTGTCTCACAAAACCCATTGGATAGCATATGTGTGTAACAAACCCTATTGGACAGAGTGTGTGTGTCACAAACTCCATTGGACAGCGTGTGTGTCATAAAAGCCATTGGATAGCCTGTGTGTGTCACAAAAACAATGGGATAGAGTATGTGTCACGAACCCCATTGGACAGCGTGTGTGTGACACAGTCCCCATTGGACAGTGTGTGTGTCACAAAACCCATTGGATAGCATGTGTGTCACAAATCCCACTGGACCGCATATGTGTCACGAACCACACTGGACAGTGTGTGTGTCACAAGACCCTTTGGAGAGTGTGTGTGTCAGAAACAGCATTGGACAGCGTGTGTGTGTCACAATCCCCATTGGTCAGCATGTGTGTCACAAGCTCATTGGACAGAGTGTGTGTCACAAAACCCATTGGACAGAATGTGTGTCACAAACACCATTGGACACTGTCTGTGTAAAAAACCCAATAGGTCAGCGTGTGTGTCACAAACTCCATGGGACAGCGTGTGTGTGTCACAAACCCCATTAGAAAGGGTGTGTGTCACAAACCCCATTGGATTGCGTGTGTGTGTCACAAACCGAATTGGACAGTGTGTGTGTGTCACAAACCCCATTGGACAGCGTGTGTGTGTAACAATAGCTATTGGACAGTGTGTGTGTCACAATCCCCAGTGGACAGCGTGTGTGTCGAAACCCCAGGTGACATTGTGTGTGTCACAAACCCCACTGGAAAGCGTGTGTGTGTCACAATACCCATTGGACAGCGTATGTGTCACAAGCCTATTGGACAGAGTGTGTGTGTCACAAAACCCAGTGGACAGCGTTTGTGTCAGGAACCCCATTGGACAGCATGTGTGTGAAACAATACCCATTGGACAGTGTGTGTGTCACAAACCCCATTGGACATCGTGTGTGTCACAAACCCCATTGGACAGCATGTGTGTGTCAAAATCCCCATTGGACAGTGTATGTGTCACAAACCCCATGGGACAGAGTGTTTGTCACAAACACTATTGGACAGCGTGTGTGTCACAAGCCCATTGGACAGAGTGTGTGTGTCACAAAACCCACTGGACAGCGTGTGTGTCACGAACCCCATTGGACAGAGTGTGTGTCACAAGCACCATTGGACAGAGTGTGTGTGTCAAAAACCCCATTGGATAGCGTGTATGTGCCACAAACCCCATAGGACTGCGTGCGTGTGTCACAAACCCTATTGGACAGTGTGAGTTTCACAAAACCCACTGGACAGCGTGTGTGTTCACAAACCCAATTGGACAGCGTGTGTGTCACAAACACCATTGGACACCGTGTGTGTCATAAAACCCATGGGACAGCATGTGTGTCACAAACGCCATTGGACAGCGTGTGTGTCACAAACCCCATTACAGCGTGAGTGTGTCACAATCTCTATTGAACAGTGTGTGCGTTACAAACCCCATTGGAAAGTGTGTGTGTCACAAACCCCATTGGAAAGTGTGTGTGTTTCACAATCACTATTGGACAGTGTGTGTGTCACAAAACCCATTGGATAGCGTGTGTGCAACAAACCCCTTTAGAAAGAGTGTGTGTCACAAACCCCATTGGACAGCATGTATGTCACAAACCCCATTGGATAGCGTGTGTGTCAAAATCCCCATTGGACAGTGTGTGTGTCAGAAACTCCTCTGGACAGCGTGTGTAGTCACAAACACCCATGGACAGTGTGAGTGTCAAAAACCCCCTTGGACAGAGTTTGTGTCACAAGCCCCATTGGAAATTGTGTGTGTCACAAACACGATTGGACAGCGTGTGTGTGTCACAGTCCCCATTGGACAGCGTGTGTGTCATAAACCACACTGGATAGCGTTTGTGTGTCACAAACCCCATTATAAAGTGTGCGAGTTACAAACCCCATTGGACATTGTGTGTGTCGCAAACCCCATTGGACAGTGTGTGCGTCACAAACCCCATTGGACAGAGTTTGTGTTTAACAATACCCATTGGACAGCATTTGTGTGACAAACCCCTGTAGACACTGTGTGTTTCACGAACGCCATTAGACAGTGTGTGTGTCACCAACCCCCCTGGACAGTGTGTGTGTCACAATCCCCAGTGGACAGTGTGTCTGTCACAAAACCCACTGGACACTGTGTGTGAAACGAACCCTATTGGACAGCGTGCGTGTCACAAGCACCATTGGACAGAGTGTGTGTGTAACAAACCCCATTGGAAAGTGTATGTGTCACAAACCCCAATGGACTGCGTGTGCGTGCCACAAACCCTATTGGACAGTGTGTGTGTCACAAAGCCCATTGGACAGCGTGTGTGTCACTATCCCCATTGGACAGCGAGTGTGTCACAAACACCATTGGACAGCGCGTGTGTGTAACAATACCCATTGGACAGAGTGTGTGTCACAAACCTCATTGGACAGTGTGTATCTCACAAACTCCACTGGACAGCGTGTGTGTTCACAAACCCCATTGGACAGCGTGTTTTTCACAAGACCCATTGGACAGAGTGTATTTGTCACAAACCCCATTGGATATTGTGTGTGTCATCAGCCCCATTGGACAGCGTGTGTGTCACAAACACCATTGGAGTACGCGTGTTTGTAACAATACCCGTTGGAAAGCCTGTGTGTCACAAACCCCATTGGACAGCATGTGTGTCACAAATTCCCGTGGACAGCGTGTGTGTCACAAACACCCATGTACAGTGTGAGTGTCACAAACCCCATTGGATAGCGTGTGTGTCACAAAGCACTTTGGACAGTGTGTGCGTCACAATCCCCATTGGACAACGTGTGTGTCACAAACACCATTCTACAGTGTGTGTGTCATGAAACCCTTTGGACAGCGTGTGTGTTTCGAAATCCCCATTGGACGGTGTGTGTATGTCACAAACCCCATTGGACACCGTGTGTCACAATCCCCATTGGACAGTGTGCGTTTCACAAACCGAATTTGACATTGTGTGTGTCACAAACCCCTTTGGACAGCGTGTGTGTCACAAACAGCCATGGACAGTGTGCGTGTCACAAACCCCACTGGACATCGTCTGTGTCACAATCGCCTTTGGACAGCGTGTATCTTACAAACCCCATTGGACACCGTGTGTGTGTCACAAACCCCATGGGACAGAGTGTGTGTCACGAACCCCATTGGACAGCGTACGTGTCACAAGCGCCATTGGACAGAGTGTGTGTGTCACAAACCCCATTGTAAAGTGTATGTGTCACAAACCACATTGGCTAGCGTGTGTGTCTCACAAACCCTCCTGGTCAGTGTGTGTGTCACAAAACCCATTGGAGAGCATGCGTGTCACACACACCATTGGACAGTGTGTGTGTAACAAACCCAATTGGTCAGCGTTTGTGTCACAAACCCTATGGGCCAGCGTGTGGGTCTCACAAACCCCATTGGAAAGTGTGTGTCACAAACCCCATTTCATACCGTGTATGTATCACAAACCCTATTGGACTGTGTGTAGGTCACAATCCCCATTGGACATCGTGTGTATCACAAACACCATTGGACAGCGTGTGTTGTTGCAGAAACGCTATTGGACATCGTGTGTGTCACAAACCCCTTTGGATAGTGTGTGTGTCACAAGCCCCATGGGACAGCGTGTGTGTCACAAAACGCATTGGACAGTGTGTGTGTCACAAAAATCATTGGACAGCATGTGTGTTTCGAAATCCCCATTGGAAGAGTGTATGTGTCACAAACCCCATTGGATAGCGTGTGTGTGTCACAAACCCTCCCGGTCAGTGTGTGTGTCACAATCCCCATTGGACAGCATGCTTGTCACAAACACTATTGGAGATTGTGTGTGTAACAAACCCCATTAGAAAGTATGCGTGTCACAAACCCAATTGGATAGCGTGTGTGTATCACAAACGCAATTGGAATGCGTATGTGTCACAAACCCTTTTGGATAGTGTGTGTGTATGTCACAAACCCCATTAGAAAGTATGCCTGTCACAAACCCCTCTAGAAAGTGTGTGTGTCACAAACACCATTGGACAGCGTGTGTGTGTCACAATCGCCATTGGACAGTGTGTGTGTCACAAAACCCATTGGACAGCATGTGTGTCACAAACCCCATTAAAAAGACTGTGTGTCAAAAACACCATTGGATAGCGTGTGTGATGTCACAAACCCTATTGAACAGTGTGTGTGTCACAAACCCCACTGGACAGCGTGTGTCATGAACCCCATTGGACAGCTTGTGTGTCACAAGACCTATTGGAAAGAGTGTGTGTGTCTCAATCCCCATTGGACAGCGTGTGTGTCACAATCCCCATTGGACAGTGTGTGTGTCATAAACCCCATTGGACAGCGTGTGTATTTCACAATCCCCATTGGACAGTGTTCGTGTGTAACAAACCCCATTAGACAGAGTGTGTGTCACAAGCCCCATTGGACAGAGTGTATGTGTCACAAACCCCATTGGACAGCGTGTGTGTCACAAACCACATTGGACAGTGTGTTTGTGTCACAATACCCATAGGACAGTGTGTGTGTCACAAACGCCACTGGAAAGCGTGTGTGTCACAAACACCCATGGACAGTGAGCGTGTCACAAATCCCATTGGATATCGTGTGTGTGTTACAATCCCCATTGGACAGTGAGTGTGTCACAAACCCCATGGGACAGAGTGTGTGTCACGAACCCCTTTGGACAGTGTGTGTGTCACAAACCTCATTGGACAGCGTGTGTGTGTCACAATCCCCATTGGACAGTGTCTGCGTTACAAAATCCATTCGATAGAGTGTGTTTGTCACAAACCCTCCTGGCCAGTGTGTGTGTCACAAAACTTATTGGACAGCATGCGTGTCATGAACACCATCGGGCAGTGTGTGTGGAACAAACCCAATTGGTCAGCGTGTGTGTCACAAACCCCATTGGATTGCGTGTGTGTGTCACAAACCCCATTAGAAAGCGAGCGTGTCACAAACCCCATTGTAAAGTGTCTGTCTCACAAACACCATTGGACAGCGTGTGTGATGTCACAAACCCTCCTGGTCAGTGTGTGTGTCACAAACCCCACTGGACAGCGTGTGTGTCACGAACCCCATTGGACAGCTTGTGTACCACAAGACCTATTGGACAGAGTGTATGTGTCACAAACCCCATTGGACAGCGTGTGTGTCACAAATCCCATTGGAAAGTGTGTGTCACAAACCCCATTGGACAGCGTGTTTGTCAGAAATACCATTGGACAGCGTGTGTGTGTCACAATCCCCATTGGACAGTGTGTGTGTGTCACAATCCCCACTGGACAGTGTGTGTGTCACAAAACCCATTGGATAGCGTGTGTGTCACGAACCCCATTAGAAAGTGTTTGTGTCACAAACCCCATTGGATAACGTATGTGTGTCACAAACCCTATTGGACAGAGTGTGCGTGTCACAAACCCCATTGGACAGCGTGTGTGTCACAAAACCCATTGGACAGCGTGTGTGTTACAAACCCCATGGGACAGAGTGTGTGTGTCACAAACAACATTATGAAGTGTGCGTGTCACGAACCCCATTGGACAGCGTGCGTGTGTCACAAACCCTCCTGGTTAGTTTGTGTGTCACAAACCCCATTGGACAGTGTGTAGGTCATAATCCCCATTGGACAGCGTCTGTGTCACAAAACCCATTGGACAGCGTTTTTGTCACAAACACCATTGGAGAGCGTGTGTGTGTCCCAATCCCCTTTGGACAGTGTGTATGTCACAAAACCCATTGGATAGCGTGTGTGTCACAAACCCCATTTGAAAGTGTGTGTGTCACAAACCCCATTGGACAGTGTGTGTGTCACAAACCCCATTGGAGAGCGTGTGTGTTACAAACCCCACGGGAGAGAGTGTGTGTGTCACAAACAACATTATAAAGTGTGCGTATCACAAACCCCATTGGACATCGCCTGTGTCACAAACCCCTTTAGACAGTGTGTGTGTCACAAACCCCCTTGGACAGCATGTGTGTGTCACAAACCGCAATGGAAAGTGTATGTGTCACAAAACCTATTGGATAGCGTGTGCATGTTACAATCCCCTTTGGAACGTGTGTGTGTCACAAACCCTATTGGACAGCGTGTGTGTGTCACACACCCCACTGGACAGCGTGTGTGTCACGACCCCCATTGGACAGCTTGTGTGTCACAAGACCCATTGGAAAGCCTGTGTGTGTTACAAACCCCATTGGCCAGCGTGTGTGTCACAAACCCCATTGCACAGTTTGTGTGTGTCACAAACCCCATTGGACATCGTGTGTTTCACAAACCCCTTTGGACAGTGTGTGTGTCACAAACCCCATTGGACAGGGTTTGTGTGTCACAATCCCCATTGGACAGTTTGTGTGTGACACAATCCCCTTTGGACAGTGTGTGTCACAAGCCCCATTGGACAGCGTGTGTGTCACAAGCACCACAGGACAGTGTGTGTGTGTTACAATACCCATTGGACAGTGTGTGTGTCACAAACCCCATTGGACAGCGTGTGTGTCACAAACACCCGTAGACACTGTGTGTGTCACAAACGCCATTGTACATCGTGTGTGTCATAAACCCATTGGACATTGTGTGTGTCACAAATCCTTTTGGACAGTGTGTGTCTCACAAACCCCGCTGGACAGCGTGTGTGTCACAAACACCCTCGGACAGTGTGCGTGTCACAAACCCCACTAGACATCATGTGTGTCACAAACCCCTTTGGACAGTGTGTGTTTCACAAACCCCATTGGACAGCGTGTGTGTGTCACAAAACCCATTGGACAGTGAGTGTGTCTCACAATCCCCATTTGACAGTTTTTGTGTGTCAAAAACCCCATTGGACAGCGGGTGTGTGACACAATCCCCTTTAGACAGTCTGTGTGTCACAATCCTCATTGGACAGTGTTTGAGTTTCACAAACATCATTGGACAGCGAGTGTGTGACACAATCCTCTTTGGACAGCATGTGTGTGTCACGAACCCCATTGGACAGCGTGTGTGTCACAAGCACCATTGTAAAGAGTGTGTGTGTCACAAACCCCATTGGAAAGTGTATGTGTCATAAACCCCATTGGACAGCGTTTGTGTGACAAACCCCATTGGACAGCGTCTGTGTCATAATCCACATTGGACAGAGTAGGTGTGTCACAAACCCATTTGAAAGCGTGTGTGTCACAATCCCCATTGGACAGAGTTTGTGTAACAAACCCCATTGGACAGTGTGTGTGTCACAAACCCCATTGGACAGCGTCTGTGTCACAAACGCCATTGGAAAGTGTCTGGGTCACAAACCGCATTGGATAGCGTGTGTGTGTCACAAACCCCATTGTACAGCGTGTTTGTCACAAGCCCTTTGGACAGAGTGTATGTGTCACAAACCCCGTTGTATAGCGTCTTTGTCACAATCCTCACTGGACAGCGTGTGTGTCGCAGACCCCATTGGACAGAGTGTGTGTGACAAACCCCATTGGACAGAGTGTGTGTCACAAACAGCATTGGACAGCGTGTGTGTGTCACAAACCCCATTGGACAGCGTGTGTGTCACAAGCCAATTGGACAGAGTGTGTGTGTCACAAAACCCCGTGGACACTGTGTGTATCTCGAACACCTATGGACAGTGTGTGTGTCACAAACCCCATTGGAAAATGTGTGTGTCACAAACGCCACTGGACAGAGTGTGTGTCACAAACACCCATGGACAGCGTGCGTGTCTCAAACCCCATTGGACATCGTGTGTGTCACAAACTCCTTTGGACAGTGTGTGTGACACAAACCCCATTGGATAGCGTGTATGTCACAAACCCCATTGTACAGTGTGTTTGTCACAATCCCCATGGACAGCGTGTGTGGTACAAGCGCACTGGAGAGAGTGTGTGTGTCATAAAACCCCGTGGACTCTGTGTGTGTCACGAACGCCATTGGACAGTGTGTGTGTCACAAACCCCCCTGGACAGTGTGTGTGTCACAGTCCCTATTGGACAGTGTCTGTGTCTCAAACCCCCGTGGACACTGTGTGTGTCACAAAACTCTTTGGATAGCGTGTGTGTGTCACAAACCCTATTGGACAGCGTGTGTGTCACAATCCCCATTGGACAACGTGTGTGTCATGAACCCCATTAAACAGCATGTGTGTCAAAAGCAACATTGGACAGAGTGTGTGTTTCAGAAACCCCATTGGACAGCGTGTGTGTCACAATCCCCATGGACAGCATGTGTGTCACAAACCCCATTGGATAGGGTGTGTGTGTCACAGTTCCCATTGGAAAGCGTGTCTGTCACAAAACCCAATGGATAGCGTTTGTATCACAAACCCTATTTGAAAGTGTGTGTGTCACAAAACCCATTGGATAGCGTGTGTGTCACAAGACCCATTGGACAGAGTGTGTGTGACAAAAGCCCCATTGGACAGCGTGTGTGTCACAAACCCTATTGGACAGAGTGTGTCACAAACCCCATTGGACAGCGTGTGTGTCACAATACCCATTGGACAGAGTGCGTGTCTCAAACCCCATTGGACAGCGTGTGTGTCACAAACCCCATTGGACATTGTGTGTGTCACAAACCGCTTTGGACAGAGTGTCTGTCACAAACACCATTGGACAGTGTGTGTGTCACAAACCACATTGGACAGCGTGTGTGTGTCACAACCCCCCCTGGACAGTGTGTGTGTCACAAACCCCACTGGACAGCGTGTGTGTCACAAACACCGTCGGACAGCATGTGTGTCACAAACCCCATTGGACAGTGTGTGTGTGTCACAATACCCATTGGACAGTGTGTGTGTCACAAACCAGATTGGTCGGAGTTTGTGTCACAAACCCCATTGGACAGCGTGTGTGTCACAAACACCATTGGACAGTGTGTGTGTCACAAACCCCATCGGACAGCGTGTGTGTGTTACAAAACCCACTGGACAGCGTGTGTTTCACGAACCCCATTGGACATCGTGTGTGTCACAAACCCCATTGGAAAGTGTCTGTGTCATAAACCGCATTAAATAGCGTGTATAAGTCACCATCCCCATTGTACACCGTGTTTGTCACAAGCCCTTTGGACAGAGTGTGCTTGTCACAAACCCCATTGTACAGCTTCTTTGTCACAATCCTCACTTGACAGCATGTGTGTCACAATCCCCATTGGACAGAGTGTGTGTGACAACCCCCATTGGACAGTGTGTGTGTCACAAACCCCACTGGTCAGCGTGTGTGTCACAAACACCCATGGACAGCGTGCGTGTCACAAACCCCTTTGGACATCGTGTGTGTGTCACAAACCCCTTTGGACAGTGTGTGTGTCACAAACCCCATTGGATAACGTGTGTGTGTCACAAACCCCATTGTACAGAGTGTTTGTCACAAGCTCATTGGACAGTGTGTGTGGTACAAGCCCATTGGACAGAACTTGTGTGTCACAAAACCCCGTGGATACTGTGTGTGCAACGAACATCACTGGACAATGTGTTTGTCACAACCCCCCCTGGACAGTTTGTGTGTCACAAACCCCACTGGACATCGTATGTGTCACAAACCCCTTTGGAAAGTGTGTGGGTCACAAACCCCACTGGATAGCATGTTTGTGTCACAAACACTATTGGACAGTGTGTGTGTGTCACAATCCCCATTGGACAGTGTGTGTGTCACAAAACCCATTGGATAGCGTGTGTGTGTCAAAAACCCTATTGGACAGATTGTATATGTCACAATCCCCATTGAACAGCGTGTGTGTCACAAACACCCATGGACAGTGTGCGTGTCACAAACCCCATTGGACAGCGTGTGTGTGTCACAATCCCCATTGGACAGTTTGTGTGTCACAAAGCCCATGGGACAGAGTGTGTGTCACGAACCCCATTGGAAAGCGTGTGTGTCACAAGCACCATTGGACAGAGTGTGTGTGTCACAAACCCCATTGGAAAGTGTATGTGTCACAAAACCCATTGGATAGTGTGTATGTTTCACAAACCCTCCTGGTCAGTGTTTGTGCCACAAAACCCATTGGTCAGCATGCGTGCCACAAACACCATTGGACAGTGTGTGTGTAACAAACCCAATTGGTCAGCGTGTGTGACACAAAACCCATGGGACACCGAGTGTGTGTCACAATACACACTGGACAGTGAGCGTGTCACAAACCCTCATGCTCAGTGTGTGTGTCACAAACCCCATTGCACAGCGTGTGTGTCAGAAACCCAATTGGACAGTGTGTGTGTCACAAAACCCACTGGACAGCGTCTGTGTTATCAAACCCCATTGGACAGCGTGGGTGTCACAAGACCCATTGGACACAGAGTGTGTGTCAAAAACCCCATTGGACAGACTGTGTGTCACAAACACCCATGGAGAGTGTGCGTGTCACAAACCCCATTGGAAAGTGTGTGTGTCACAAACACCATTTGAAAGTCTGTGTGTCACAAACCCTATTGGACAGCGTGTGTGTGTCACAATACACATTGGACAGTGTGTGTGTCACAAACGCTCCTGGTGAGTGTGCTTCACAAACCCCATTGGAGAGCGTGTGTGTCAGAAACACAAATGGACAGTGTGTGTCACAAATCCCATTGGACAGCGTGTGTGTCACAATCCCCATTGGACAGGGTGTGTATCACAAACCCCATTGGACTGCGTGTGTGTGTCACAATACCCATAGGACAGCGTGTGTGTCACAAGACCATTGGACAGCATGTGTGTCAAAAGCCACATTGGACAGAGTGTGTATTTCAGAAAACCCATTGGATAGAGTGTGTGTCACAAAACCCCGTGGACACTGTGTGTGTCACAAACCCCCATTGGACAGAGTGTGTGTCATAAACCCCATTGGATAGTATGTGTGTCACAAACACTATTGGACAGCGTGTGTGTCACAAGCCCATTGGACAGAGTGTATGTGTCACCAAACCCACTGGACAGCGTGTGTGTCACGAACCCCATTGGACAGCGTGTGTATCGCAAACACCATTGGACAGAGTGTTTGTGTCACAAAACCCATTGGAAAGTGCATGTGTCACAAACCCCACTGGATAGCGTGTGTGTGTCACAAACTCTATTGGACAGAGTGTGTGTGTCACAATCCCCATTGGACAGCGTGTGTGTCACAAGCCCATTGGACAGAGTGTGTGTGTCACAAAACCCACTGGACAGCGTGTGTGTCACGAACCCCATTGGACAGAGTGTTTGTGTCAGAAAACCCATTAGGAAAGTGTATGTGTCAAAAACCCCATTGGATAGCGTGTGTGTGTCACAAACCCCATTGGACAGCATGTTTGTCAAAAGCCTCATTGGACAGAGTGCCTATTTAGGAAAACCCATTGGACAGCGTGTGTGTCACAATCCCCATTGGATAGCGTGTGTGTGTCATAATACCCATTGTACATCGTGTGTGTCACAAGACCTTTTGGACAGAGTGTGTGTCACAAAACCCATTGTACAGCGTGTTTGTCACAATCCCCATTGCACAGCGTGTGTGTCAGAAGCCCATTGGACATAGTGTGTGTGTCACAAAACCCCGTGGACACTGTGTGTGTCACAAAACCCAATGGACAGTGTGTGTGTCCCAAACCCCCATTGGACAGCATGTGTGTCACAAACTTCATTGGACAGTGTGTGTGTCATAAACCCCATTGGACAGTATGTGTGTCACAAATACTATAGGACAGCGTGTGTGTCACAAGCCCACTGGACAGAGTGTATGTGTCACCAAACCCACTGGACAGCGTGTGTGTCACGAACCCCGTTGGACAGAGTGTGTATCACAAGCACCATTGGACAGAGTGTTTGTGTCACAAAACCCATTGGAAAGTGTATGTGTCACAAACCCCACTGGATAGCGTGTGTGTCACACACACCCATGGGCATTGTGCGTGTCACAAACCCCATTGGACATCGTTTGTGTCACAAACCCCATTAGAAAGTGTGTGCGTCACAAACCCCATTGGAGAGCGTTTGTATGTCAAAAACCCCATTAGAAAGTATGCGTGTCAGAAACCCACTGGATAGCATGTGTGTGTCACAAACCCTATTGGACACTGTGTGTGTGTCACAATCCCCATTGGACACTGTGTGTGTCACAAAACCCGTTGGATAGCGTGTGTGTGTCAGAAACCCTATTGGACAGATTGTGTGTGTCACAAACCCCATTGGACAGCGTGTGTGTCGTAAAACCCATTGGATATTCTGTGTGTGTCACAAACCTCATGGGACAGAGAGTGTGTCACGAACCCCATTGGACAGCGTGTGTGTCACAAGCCCATTGGACATAGTGTGTGTGTCACAAAACCCCGTGGACACAGTGTGTCACGAACGCCATTGGACAGCACGTGTGTCACAAACCCCACTGGACAGCATGTGTGTCACAAACCCCCGTGGACACTCTGTGTGTCACAAACCCCATTGGACACTGTGTGTGTCACAAACACCATTGGACAGCGTGTGTTTGTCACAAACCCCATTGGAAAGAGTGTGTGTCACAAACCCCATTGGATAGCGTGTGTGTGTCACAAACCCCATTGGAAAGTGTGTGTGTCACAAACCCCATTGGAGAGCGAGTGTGTGTCAAAACCCCATTAGAAAGTATGCGTGTCACAAACCCCGCTGGATAGAATGTGTGTGTCACAAACCCTATTGGACAGTGTGTGTGTGTCACAATAACCATTGGATAGCGTGTGTGTGTCACAAACCCTATTGGACAGATTGTGTGTGTCACAAACCCCATCAGACAGCGTGTGTGTCATAAACCCCATTAGATAGCATGTGTGTGTCACAAACCCCATGGGACAGAGTGTGTGTTCAGAACCCCATTGGACAGCGTGTGTGACATGCTTTGTTGGACAGAGTGTGTGTGTCACAAAACCCATTGGAAAGTGTATGTTTCACAAATCCCATTGGATAGTGTGTGTGTGTCACAAACCCCATGGGACAGCGTGTGTGTGTCACAAAACCCATTGAAAAGTGTGTGTGTGTCACAAACCCCATTGGAAAGTGTGTGTGTCACAAACCCCTGGGGACAGGGTGTGTGTCACAAACACCATTCGACAGCGTGTGTTTGTCACAAACCCCATTGGACAGTGTGTGTGTCACAAACCCCATTGGATAGCGTGTGTGTGACAGAAACCCTATTGGACAGTGTGTGTGTAACAATCCCCATTGGACAGCGTGTGTGTCACAAACCCCATTGGACAGCGTGTGTGTGCCACAATCCCCATTGGACAGTGTGTGTTTCACAAACCACATTGGAAAGAGTTTGTGTCACAAACCCCATTGGACAGCGTGTGTTTCACAAACCACATTGGACAGCGTGTGTGTGTCACAATACCCATTGGACAGTGTGTGTGTCACAAACCCCATTGGACAGCGTGTGTTTCACAATCCCCATTGGACAGTGTGTGTGTCGCAAACTCCATTGGACAGAGTTTGTGTCACAATACACCCTGGACACTGTGTGTGTCACAAACCCCATTGGACAGTGTGTGTGCAACAAAACCCACTGGACAGCGTGTGTGTAATGAAACCCATTGGACAGTGTGTGTGTCACAAGCACCATTGGACAGAGCGTGGTGTCACAAACCCCTTCAGAATTTATGTGTGTCACAAACCCCATTGCATAGCTTGTGTGTGTCACAAACCCTATTGTACAGAGTGTGTGTGTCACACAACACATTGGATAGCGTGTGTGTCATAAACCCCATTGGATAGCGTGTGTGTGTCACAAATCCCAAGGGACAGATGTGTGTCACAAATTCCATTGGACAGCGTGTGTGTGTCACAATCCCCATTGGACACTGTGTGTGTGTCATAAACCCCATTACACAGCGTGTGTGTCACAAACCCCTTTGGACAGTGTGTGTGTCACAAACCCCATTGGACATCGTGTGTGTGTCACAATCCCCATTGGACAGTGTGTGTGTCACAAACCCCATGGGACAGAGTGTGTGTCACAAACACTATTGGACAGCGTGTGTGTGTCACAATCTGCATTGGAAAGTGTGTGTGTCACAAAACCCATTGGATACCGTATATGTCACAAACCCCATTTCAAAGTGTGTGTGTCACAAACCCTATTGGACAGTGTGTGTGTGTCACAAACCCCATCGGACAGAGTGTGTGTCACAAGCCCCATTGCACAGAGTGTATGTTTCACAAACCCCCTTGGACAGCATGTGTGTCACAATCCCCATTGGACAGTGTGTGTGTCACAAAACCCATTCGACAGCGTGTGTGTCACAAACCCCATTGGACAGCATATGTGTGCCACTCCAGTTGGGGCAGTGTGTGTGTCACATAACCCAGTGGACAGCGTGTGTCTCACAAGCACCATTGGAAAGAGTCTGTGTGTCACAAACCCCAGTGGATAGCGTGTGTGTGTCACAAACCCCATTAGATAGCGTGTGTGTGTCACAAACCCCATTAGAAAATGTGTGTGTCACAAACCCCATCAGACAGAGTGTGTGTCACAAACCTAATTGGTCAGCGTGTGTTTCAGAAACACCATGGGACAGCGTGTGTGTGTCACAAACCCCATTATAAAGTGTGCGTGTCACAAACCCCATTGGATAGCGTGTGTGTGTCGCAAACCCTACTGGACAGAGTGTAGTTCAAAATGCCCATTGGACAGCGTGTGTGTAACAATCCTCATTGGACAGCGTGTGTGTCACAAACCCCATTTGATAGAGTGTGTGTCATCAACCCCATTGGACAGCGTGTGTGTTCACAAACCCCTTTGGACAGTGTGTGTGTCACAAAACCCATTGGACAGCATGTGTGTCACAAGCGCCAGAGGACAGAGTGTGTGTGTCACAAAACCCATTGGATAGCGTGTGTGTGTCACAAACTCCATTGGACAGAGTGTGCGTCACAAACACTCATGTACAGTGTGAGTGTCACAAACCCCATGGGACAGAGTGTTTGTCACAAACACTATTGGACAGCGTGTGTCTCACAAGCCCTTTGGACAGAGTGTGTGTGTCACAAACCCCATGGGACAGCGTGTTTGTGTCACAAACCCCATTACAAAGTGTGTGTGTCACAAACCCCATTGGACAGCGTGTGTGTCACAAACACCATTGGACAGCGTGTGTGTGTCACAAACCCCATTGGACAACGTGTGTGTCACAAAGACCCGTGGACGCTGTGTGTGTCACGAACGCCATCGGACAGTGTGTGTGTTAGAAACCCCACTGGACAGTGTGTGTGTCACAATCCCCAGTGGACAGTGTGTGTGTAGAAAACCCCAATGGACAGCGTCTGTGTGTCACAAACCCCACTAGACAACGTGTGTGTCACAAGCCCATTGGACAGAGTGTGTGTGTCACAAAACCCACTGGACAACGTGTGTGTCACGAACCCCATTGGACAGCGTGTGTGTCACAATCTGCCTGGGACAGCTTGTGTGTAACAAACACCATTGGACATGGTGTGTGTGTAACAATATCCAATGGACAGTGTGTGTGTCACAAACCGCATTGGACAGCGTGTGTGTCAACAACCCCCGTGGACACTGTGTGTGTCACAAAACCCATTGGAGAGATTGTGTGTCACAAACCCCATTGGACATCATGTGTGTCACTAACCCCTTTGGAAATCGTGTGTGTCACAAAGCAATTTGGACAGTGTGTGTGTCACAAACCCCTTTGTAGAGCGTGTGTGTCACAAAGCAAATTGGACAGTGTGTGTGTCACAAACCCCATGGGACAGCGTGTGTGTTTCACAAAACCCATTGGAACGCGTGTGTGTCACAAACCCTTTGGATAGCGTGTGTGTGTGTCACAAACCCCATAAGAAAGTATGCCTGTCACAAACCCCACTGGAAAGTGTGTGTGTCACAAACACCATTGGACAGTGTGTGTGTCACAAAACCTTTTCGACAGTGTGCGTGTCACAAACCCCATTGGACAGAGTTTGTGTCACAAGCCCCATTGGAAAGTGTGCGTGTCAGAAACCCCATCGGACAGAGTTTGTGTTTAACAATACCCATTGGACAGCTTTTGTGTCACAAACCCCTGTGGACACTGTGTGTTTCACGAACGCCATTGGACATTGTGTGTGTCACAAACCCCCCTGGATAGTGTGTGTGTCACGAAACCCACTGGACACGGTGTGTGTAACGAACCCCGTTGGAGAGTGTGTGTGTCACAAGCACCTTTGGACAGCGTGTATCTTACAAAACCCATTGGACAGCGTGTGAGTGTCACAATCCCCATTGGATAGTGTGTGTGTCACAAACCCCATGGGACAGAGTGTGTGTCACGAACCCCATTGGACAGCGTTCGTGTCACAAGCGCCATTGGACAGAGTGTGTGTGTCACAAACCCCATTGTAAAGTGTAGGTGTCACAAACCACATTGGCTAGCGTGTGTGTCTCACAAACGCTCCTGGTCAGTGTGTGTGTCACAAAACCCATTGGAGAGCATGCGTGTCACACACACCATTGGACAGTGTGTGTGTAACAAACCCAATTGGTCAGTGTGTGTGTCACAAACCCCATGGGCCAGCGTGTGGGTGTCACAAACCCCATTGGAAAGTGGGTGTCACGAACCCCATTTGATAGCGTGTATGATTCACAAACCCTATTGGACAGTGTGTAGGTCACAATCCGCATTGGACAGCGTGTGTATCACAAACACCATTGGACAGCGTGTGTTGTTGCAGAAACCCTATTGGACATCGTGTGTGTCTGAAACCCCTTTGGATAGTGTGTGTGTCACCAGCCCCATGGGACAGCGTGTGTGTCACAAAAATCATTGAACAGCATGTGTGTTTCGAAATCCCCATTGGAAGAGTGTGTGTGTCACAAACCCCATTGGAGAGTGTATGTGTCACAAACCCCATTGGATAGCGTGTGTGTGTCACAAACCCTCCCGGTCAGTGTGTGTGTCACAATCCCCATTGGACAGCATGCTTGTCACAAACACTATTGGAGATTGTGTGTGTAACAAACCCCATTAGAAAGTATGCGTGTCACAAAAATCATTGGACAGCATGTGTGTCACAAGCCCATTGGACAGAGAGTGTGTGTCACAAAACCCACTGGACAGCGTGTGTATCATGAACCCCATTGGACAGCATGTGTGTCACAAGCACCATTGGACAGAGTGTGTGTGTCACAAACCCATTGGACAGCGTGTATGTGACACAAAAAACATTGGATAGCGTGTGTTGTTGCACAAACTGTATTGGACAGTGTGTGTGTCACAAAACCCACTGGACAGTGTGTGTGTCACAAATCCCATTGGATAGTGTGTGTGTCACAATCCCCACTGGAAAACGTGTGTGTCACAAGCACCCAAGGAGAGTATGCGTGTGAAAACCCCATTGGACATCGTGTGTGTCACAAAACCTTTTGGACAGTGTGTGTGTCACAAACCCCACTGGATAGCGTGTGTGTCACAAACACCCACGGACAGTGTGCGTTTCACAAAACCCATTGTACATCGTGTGTGTCACAAAACCTTTTGGACAGTGTGTGTGTCACAATCCCCCGTGGACACTGTGTGTATCACGAACGCCATTGGACAGTGTTTGTGTCACAAACCCCCGTGGACAGTGTGTGTGTCACTGTCCCCAGTGGACAGTGTGTGTGTCAAAACCCCATTGGACGGTGTGTGTGTGACAAAAACCACTGGACAGCATGTGTGTCACAAACACCCATGGACAGTGTGAGTGTCAAAAGCTCCACTGAATAGCGTGTGTCTCAAACCGCTTCGGACAGTGTGTGTGTCACAATCCCCATTGGACAGCGTGTGTGTCACAAGCCTATTGGACAGAGTGCGTGTGTCACGAAATCCACTGGACAGCGTGTGTGTCACGAACCCCATTGGAAAGAGTGTGTTTCACAAGCACTATTGGACAGTGTGTGTGTGTCACAAAACCCATTGGAAAGTGTATGTGTCACAAAACCCATTGGATAACGTGTGTGTGTTACATACCCTATGGGATAGTATGTGTGTCACAAAGCCCACTGGACAGAGTGTTTTTCACAAGACCCATTGCACACAGTGTGTGTGTAACAATCCCCATTGGACAGGTGTGTGTCACAAACACCATTAGACTGAGTGTGTGTGTCACAAACCCTTTTGGACAGTGTGTGTGTCATAAACCCCATTGGACAGCGTGTGTGTTTCACAATCCCCATTGGACAGAGTGCATGTGTCACAAACCCCATTGGACAGCGTGTGTCACAATCCTCATTGGACATCGTGCTTGTCACAAACCCTTTTGGAAAGTGTGTGTGTCACAAACCCCACTGGACAGCGTGTGTGTGTCAAAATCCCCATTGGACAGTGTGTGTGTCACAAAACCCAATTGGAAAGTGTATGTGACACAAA
Organism: Columba guinea; assembly: GCA_032206185.1. NCBI lineage: Eukaryota > Metazoa > Chordata > Aves > Columbiformes > Columbidae > Columba > Columba guinea. The sequence goes on along the minus strand of JAVLUU010000064.1, from coordinate 1,042,443 downwards.
CCCCATTAGATAGCATGTGTGTGTCCCAAACCCTCCTCGTTAGTGTGTGTGTCACAAAACCCATTTGACAGCATGCGTGTCACACACAGCATTGGACAGTGTGTGTGTAACAAACCCAGTTTGTCAGCGTGTGTGTAACAAACCCCATGGGAGGGCGTGTGTATGTCACAAACCCTCCTGGTCAGTGTATGTGTCACAAAACCCACTGGACAGCAGGTGTGTCACAAACACCAATGGACAGTGTGTGTGTAAGAAACCCAATTGGTCAGCGTGTGTGTCACAAACCCCATGTGACAGCGCGTGTGTGTCACAAACCCGATTGGAAAGTGTGTGTGTGACAAACCCCATTAGAAAGTTGGCGTGTCACAAACCCCATTGGACAGCGTGTGTGTTTCACAATCCCCATTGGACAGTGTGTGTGTGTGACAAACCCCATTAGACAGTGTGTGTGTCACAAGACCCATTGGACATCTTGTGTGTCACAATCTCCATTGGACGGCGTGTGTGTCACAAACCCCATTGGCCAGCGTGTGTGTCACAATATCCATTGGACAGCGTGTGTGTCACAAACCCCATTGGACAGTGTGTGCGTGTCACAGTACCCATTGGACACTGTGTGTGTCACAAACCCCATTGGATAGCATGTGTGTGTCACAAACCCTCCTGGTCAGTGTGTTTGTCACAATCCCCATTGGACACTATGTGTGTCACAAACCCCATTGGACAGTGTGTGTGTCACAAAGACTCATGGACAGTGTGCGTGTCACAAACCCCATTGGACATCCTGTTTCTCACAAACCCCTTTGGACAGTGTGTGTGTCACAAACCCCATTGGACATCAAGTGTGTGTCACAATCCCCAATGTACAGTGTGTGTGTCACAAACCCCGTGGGACAGAGTGTGTGTCACGGACACCATTGGACAGCGTGTGTGTAACAAGCGCCATTGGACAGAGTGTGTGTGTCACAAAACCCATTGTAAAGTATGTGTGTCACAAACACTATTGGACAGCGTGTGTGTGTCACAAACCCCATTGGACAGCGTGTGTGTCAGAAACACAATTGGACAGTGTGTGTTACAAATCCCATTGGACAGCGTGTGTGTCACAATCCCCATTGAACAGCGTGTGTGTCAAAAACCCCATTGGACATCGTGTGTGTCACAAACCACATTGGAAAGTGTATGTGTCACAAACCGCATTGTATCGCGTGTGTGTGTCACAAAACCCATTGGACAGCATGTGTGTCACAAGACCCATTGGACAGAGTGTGTGTCACAAACCCCATTTTACAGCGTGTTTGTCACAATCCCAATTGGACAGCGTGTGTGTCAGAAGCCCATTGGACATAGTGTGTGTGTCACAAAACCCCATGGACGCTGTGTGTGTCAAAAACCCCATTGGACATCGTGTGTTTCACAAACCCCTTTGGACAGTGTGTGTGTCACAAACGCCCATTGGACTGCGTGTGTGTCACAAACCCCATTGGACAGAGTGTGTGTCATAAACCCCATTGGACAGCGCGTGTGTGTCACAATCCCCATTGGACAGTGTGTGTGTCATAAAACCCATTGGACAGTATGTGTGTCACAAACACTATTGGACAGCGTGAGTATCACAAGCACCATTGGACAGAGTGTGTGTGTCACAAACCCCATTGGAAAGTGTATGTGTCACAAACCCCACTGGATAGCGTGTGTGTGTCACAAACCCTATTGGACAGTGTGTGTGTTAGAATCATCATTGGACAGCGTGTGTGTCACAAACTCCATTGGAGAGGATGTGTGTGTCACAATCCCCATTGGACGGTGTGTGTGTCACAAGCACCATTGGACAGGGTGTTTGTGTCACACACCCCTATGGAAAGTGTATGTGTCACAAACCCCGTTGGATAGCGTATTGTGTGTGGCACAATCCCTATTGGACAGTGTGCGTGTCACAAATCCCTTTGGACATCGTGTGTGTCACAAACCCCTTTGGACAATGTGTGTGTCACAAACCCCGTTGGACAGCGTGTGTGTGTCACAATCCTCATTGGACAGTGTGTGTGTCACAAACCCCATGGGACAGAGTGTGTGTGTCACAAGCCCCATTGGAAAGTGTGTGTGTCACAAACCCAGTTGGAAAGTCTATGTGTCACAAACACCATTGGATAGCGTGTGTGTGTGACAAACCCTATTGGAGACTGTGTGTGTCACAATACCCATTGGAGAGTGTCTGTGTCACAAACCCCATTGGACTGAGTTTGTGTCACAAACCTCATTGGATAGCATGTGTGTCACAAACCCCATTGGACATCAAGTGTGTGTCACAATCCCCAATGGACAGTGTGTGTGTCGCAAACCCCATTGGACAGAGTTTGTGTCACAAACCCCATTGGACAGCGTGTGTGTGTAACAAACTCATATTGGTCAGCGTGTGTGTCACAAAGCCCATTGGAGAGCGTGTGTGTCAGAAACTCCATTGGACACTGTGTGTCAAAAATCCCATTGGACAGGGTATGTGTTTCACAATCCCCACTGGACAGTGTGTGTGTCACAAACCGCATGGGACAGCGTGTGTGTAACAAGCGATATTGGACAGAGAGTGTGTGTCACAAACCCCAATGGAAAGTGCATGTGTCACAAAAACTATTGGTTAGCGTGTGCATGTTACCAACCCCTTTGGAACGTGTGTGTGTCACAAACCCCATTGGATAGCGTGTGTGTGTCACAAACCCCACTGGACAGCGTGTGTGTCACAAGACCCGTTGGAAAGCCTCTGTGTGTCACAAAACCCATTGGACAGCGTGTGTGTTACAAACCCCATTGGACAGTGTCTGTGTGTCACAAACCCCATTGGTCATTGTGTGTTTCACAAACCCCTTTTGACAGTGTGTGTGTTACACAATCCCCTTTTGTCAGAGTGTGTGTCACGAACCCCTTTGAACAATGTGAGTGTCATAAACCCCATTGTACAGCGTGTCTGTGTCACAATCCCCATTGGACAGTGTTTGTGTATCACAAACCCCATTGGACAGCGTGTGTGTCACAAACCCCTTTGGACAGTGTGTGTGTCACAAACCCCATTGGACAGAGTGTGTGTGACACAATCCCCTTTGGACAGTGTGTGTGTCACGAACCCCATTGGATAGCATGTGTGTCACAAGCAGCATTCGACAGAGTGTGTGTGTTTCAAACCTCATTGGAAAGTCTATGTGTCACAAACCCCATAGGACAGCCTGTGTGTGTGTCAGTACCCATTGGACAATGTGTGTGTCACAAACCCCATTGGACAGCGTGTGTGTCACAAACCCCCGCAGAAACTGTGTGTGTCACAAACCCCATTGGACATCGTGTGTGTCACAAATCCTTTTGGACAGTGTGTGTCTCACAAACCCCGCTGGACAGCGTGTGTGTCACAAACACCCATGGACAGAGTGTGTGTCACAAACCCATTGGACAGAGTGTGTGTGTCACAAAACCCAAGGGACAGCGTGTGTGTCACGAAAACCATTGGACAGCGTGTGTGTCACAAGCGCCATTGGATTACGTGTGTGTGTCACAAACCCTCATGGTCAGTGTGTGTGTCACAAAATCCTTTGGACAGCATGCGTGTCGCAAACACAATTGGACAGTGTTTGTGTAAGAAACCCAATTGGTCAGCGTGTGTGTAACAAACCCCATGGGACAGCGTGTATGTGTCACACAACCTACTGGAAAGTGTGTGTGTCACAAACCCCATTGGAAACTGTGTGCGTCACAAACCCATTTGGATAGCGTGTGTGTGTCACAATACCCATTAGAAAGTATGCGTGTCACAAACCCCATTGGATAGCGTGGGTGTGTCACAAACCCCATTAGAAAGTGTGCGTGTCACAAACCCCATTGGATAGCACGTGTGTGTCGCAAAACCTATTGTACAGTGCGTTTGTCACAATCCCCATTGGACAGCGTGAGTGTCACAATCCCCTTTGGACGGCGTGTGTGTCACAAACCCCATTGGACAGCGTCTCTGTGTCACAATCCCCATTGGACAGGTTATGTGTGTCACAAACCACATTGGAAAGTGTATGTGTCACAAACACCATTGGATAGCGTGTGTGTCACAAACCCCATTGGACAGCGTGTGTGTGTCACAATCCCCACTGGACAGTGTGTGTGTCACAAACCCCATGGGACAGAGTGTTTGTCACAAACACTATTGGGCAGCGTGTGTGTCACAAGCCCATTGGACAGAGTGTGTGTGTCACAAAACCCACTGGATAGCGTGTGTGTCACGAATCCCATTGGGCAGCGTGTGTGTCACAAGCACAATTGGAGAGAGTGTGGTGTCACAAACCACATTGGAAAGTGTGCGGGTCACAAACCCCATTGGATAGCGTGTGTGCTTCACAAACCCTATAGCACAGTGTGTGTGTCAAAAAACCCACTTGACAGCGTGTGTGTCACAATCCCCATGGGACAGCACGTGTGTGTCACAATATGCATTGGACAGTGTGTGTGTCACAAACCCCATTGGACAGAATTTGTGTGACAAACCCCATTGGACACCGTGTGTGTCACAAACCACATTGGACAGCGTGTGTGTCACAAACCCCATTGGACAGCATGTGTTTGTCACAATACGCATTGGACAGTGTCTGTGTCACAAACCCCATTGAACAGAATTTCTGTCACAAACCCCATTGCACAGTGTGTGTGTCACATACACCATTGGACAGTGTATTTGTCACAAACCCCATTGGACAGCGTTTGTGTGTCACAAACCCCTTTTGACAGAGTGTGAGTCACAAACACCATTGGACAGTTTGTGTGTCACAAACCCCACTGGACAGAGTGTGTGTGTCACAAACCCTCCTGGTTAGTGTATGTGTCACGAACCCCATTGCAGAGCGTGTGTGTCACAAACCCTATGGGACAGTGTGTGTGTGTCACAAACCCCATTATAAAGTGTGCGTGTCAAAACCCCATTGGATAGCGTGTGTGTGTCACAAACCCCATTGGACAGTGTGTAGGTCACAATCCCCATTGGACAGCGTCTGTGTCACAAACCCCATTGGACAGCGTTTTTGTCACAAACACCATTGGACAGCATGTGTGTGTCCCAATCCCCTTTGGACAGTGTGTATGTCACAAAACGCATTGGATAGCGTGTGTGTCACAAACCCCATTTGAAAGTGTTTGTGTCATAAACCCCATTGGACAGCGTGTGTGTCATAAACCCCATTGGAGAGCGTGTGTGTGTCACAATCCCCATTAGACAGTGTTTGTGTGTCACAAACCCCATTGGACAGCGTGTGTGTCACAAACCCCTTTGGAAAGTGTGTGTGTTACAAACCCCATTGGACAGTGTGTGTGTCACAAACCCCACTGGACAGCGTGTGTGTCACAAACACCCATGGGCAGTGTGCGTGTCACAAACCCCACTGGACATCGTGTGTGTCACAAACCCTTTTGGACACTGTGTGTCTCACAAACGCCACTGGACAGCGTGTGTGTCACAAACACCCATGGACAGTGTGCGTATCACAAACCCCATTGGACATCATGTGTGTCACAAACCCCTTTGGAAAAAGTGTGTGTCACAAACCCCCTTGGACAGCATGTGTGTCACAAACCGCATTAGAAAGTGTGCGTGTCACAAACCCATTGGATAGCGTGTGTGTCACAAACTACATTGGACAGCGTGTGTGTCACAAACCCCATTGGACAGCACATGTGTGTCACAATATGCATTGGACAGTGTGTGTGTCACAAACCCCATTGGACAGAATTTGTGTCGCAAACCCCATTGGACAGCGTGTGTGTCACAAACCACATTGGACAGGGTGTGTGTCACAAACCCCATTGGACAGCGTGTGTGTCACAAATCCCATTGGACAGCGTGTGTGTGTCACAAACCCCTTTTGACAGAGTGTGAGTCACAAACACCATTGGACAGTTTGTGTGTCACAAACCCCACTGGACAGAGTGTGTGTGTCACAAACCCTCCTGGTTAGTGTATGTGTCACAAACCCCATTGCAGAGCGTGTGTGTCACAAACCCTATGGGACAGTGTGTCTGTGTCACAAACCCCTTTGGAAAAAGTGTGTGTCACAAACCCCCTTGGACAGCGTGTGTGTCACAAACCGCATTAGAAAGTGTGCGTGTCACAAACCCCATTGGAACGTGTGTGTGTCACAAACTCCATTGGATAGCGTGTGTGTGTCACAAATCCCACTGGACAGCGTGTGTGTATCAGAAACCCTATTGGAGAATGTGTGTGTCACAAACCCCATTGGACAGTGTGTGTGATGTCACAATCCGCATTGGACAGCGTATGTGTCACAAGCCCCATTTGACAGCGTGTGTGTCACAAGCACCATTAGACAGCGTGTGTGTAACAATACCCATTGGACACTGTGTGTGTCCCAAACCCCATTGGACAGCGTGTGTGTCACAAACCCCCGTAGACACTGTGTGTGTCACACACCCCATTGGGCAGTGTGTGTGTCACAAATCCTTTTGGACAGTATGTGTCTCACAAACCCAACTGGACAGCGTGTGAGTCACAAACACCCATCGACAGTGTGCATGTCACAAACCCTTTGGACATCATGAGTGTCACAAACCCCTTTGGAAAGAGTGTGTGTCACAAACCCCATTGGACAGCGTGTGTGTGTCACAATACCCATTGGACAGTGTGTCTGTGTGTCACAAACCCCATTGGACAGGGTGTGGTTCACAAATCCTTTTGGACAGTGTGTGTCTCACAAACCCCTTTGGAGAGTGTGTGTGTCACAAACCACATTGGACATCGTGTGTGTGTCACAGTCCACATTGGACATCATGTGTGTCACAAACCGCATCAGAAAGTGTGCGTGTCACAAACCCCATTGGAACGTATGTGTGTCACAAATCCCATTGGATAGCGTGTGTGGTTCACAAATCCCATTGGACAGCGCGTGTGTCACGAACCCCATCGGACAGCTTGTGTGTCACAAGGCCTTTGGACAGAGTGTGTGTGTCACAAAACCCACTGGTCAGCGTGTGTGTCAGAAGCACCATTGGAGAGAGTGTGGTGTTCACAAACTCCATTGGAAAGTGTTCGTGTCTCAAACCCCATTGGATAGCGTGTGTGTGTCACAAACGCTATTGGAAAGTGTGTGTGTCACAAAACCCTATTGGACAGAGTTTGCGTCACAAACCGTATTGGACAGCGTGTGTGTCACAAACACCATTGGACAGTGTGTGTGTCACAAATCCCATTGGACAGCGTGTGTGTGTCACAAACCCTCCTGGTTAGTGTGTGTGTCACAAACCCCATTGGACAGCGTGTGTGTCACAAACCCTATTGGACAGTGTGTGTGTCACAAAACCCACAGGACAGCGTGTGTGTCACAAACCCCATTGGACAGGGTGTGTGTGTCACAATACCCATTGGACAGTGTGTGTGTCACAAACCTCATTGGACAGAGTTTCTATCACAAACCCCCGTGGACACTGTGTGTGTCACAAACCCCATTGGAAACTGTATGTGTCACAAACCCCATTTGATAGAGTATGTGTGTCACAAAGCCCTTTAGAAAGTATGCGTGTTACAAACCCCATTGCATAGCGTGTGTGTGTCACAAGCACCATTGGACAGTGTGTGGTGTCACAAAAACCATTGGACTGCGTGTGTGTCACGAACCCCATTGGACAGCGTGTGTGTCACAAGCGCCATTGGACAGAGTATGGTGTCACAATCCCCATTGGACAACGTGTGTGTCACAAACCCCTTTGGACAGTGTGTGTGTCACAAACACCATTGGACAGCGTGTGTGTCACAAACACCCATGGACAGTGTGTGTTCCACAAACCCAATTGGACAACGTGTGTGTCACAAACCACATTGGACAGCGTGTGTGTGTCACAAGCGCCGTTGGACAGACTTTGTGTGTCACAAAAGCCATGGGAGAGCTTGTGTGTCACAAGCGCCATTGGACAGAGTGTGTGTGTCACAAACCCCATTAGAAAGTGTGCGTGTCACAAACCCCATTGGATAGCAAGTGTGTGTCACAAACCCTATTGGACAGTGTGTATGACACAATCCCCATTGGACAGATTGTGTGTCACAAACCCCCGTGGACACTGTGTGTGTCACAAACCCCTTTGGACAGTGTGTGTGTCACAAACTCCACAGGACAGCCTGTGTGTCACAAACACCCAGGACAGTGTACGTGTCACAAACCCCATTGGACATCGTGTGTGTCACAAATCCCTTGGGGCAGTGTGTTGTGTGTCACAAACCCCTTTGGGCAGTGTGTGTGTCGCAAAATCCATTGGGCAGCATGTGTGTCACAAACCCCTTTGGACAGTGTGTCTGTCACAAAACCCATTGGACAGTGTGTGTGTGTCACAAACCCCATTTGATAGAGTGTGTGTGTCACAAACCCTGTTGGACAGTGTGTGTGTCACAAAACTCACTGGATAGCGTGTGTGTGTCACGAACCCTCCTGGTCAGTGTGTGTGTCACAAAACCAATTGGACAGCATGCGTGTCACAAAAACCCATTGAACAGCGTGTGTGTGTCACAAAGCGGATTGGAAAGTGTGTGTCACAAACCCCATTGGACAGTGTGTGTGTGTCACAAACCCCATTAGACAGCGTGTGTTTCACAAACCCCTTTGGACAGTGTGTGTGTCACAAACCCCATGGGACATAGTGTGTGTCACAAACACTATTGGTCAGCGTGTGTGTGTCACAAGCCCATTGGATAGAGTGTGAGTGTCACAAAACCCACTGGATAGCGTGTGCGTAACAAACACCATTGGACAGCGTGTGTGTCACAAGCACCGTTGGAAAGAGTGTTGTGTCACAATCCCCATTAGATAGCGTGTGTGTCACATACCCCATTGGACAGTGTGTGTGTGTCACAATCCCCTTTTGATAGAGTGTGTGTGTCACAAACCCCATCAAAATGTATTCGTGTCAAAAACCCCATTGGATAGCGTGTGTGTGTCACAAGCACCATTGGACAGTGTGTGGTGTCACAAAAGCCATTGGACAGCGTGTGTGTCACAAACCCCATTGGACAGTGTGTGTGTGTCACAAACCCCATTTGATAGAGTGTGTGTGTCACAAACCCTGTTGGACAGTGTGTGTGTGACAAAACCAACTGGATAGCGTTTGTGTCACAAACGCCATTGGACAGCGTGTGTGTCACAAGCCCCATTGGACAGTCTGTGTGTCACAAACCCCATTGGACAGCTTGTGTGTGTCACAATAACCATTGGACAGTGTGTGTGTCACAAACCCCATGGGACAGAGTGTGTGTCACAAACACCATTGGTCAGCGTGTGTGTCACAAGCCCATTGGACAGAGTGTGTGTGTCACATAATCCACTGGACAGCGTGTGTGACACGAACCCCATTGGACAGCGTGTGTGTCAAAAGCACCGTTGGACAGAGTGTGGTGTCACAATCACCATTGGACAGCATATGGGTTACAAACCCCATTGGATAGAGTGTGTGTGTCACGAACCCCATTGGATAGCGTGTGTGTGTCAGAAGCCCTATTGGACAGTGTGTGTGTTACAAAACTCACTGGATAGCATGTGTGTCACAAACCCCATTGGACAGCGTGTGTGTCATTGGATTTGTGTATCATTGTGTATCATTGGATTTGTGTATTTGTGTATCATTGGATTGGATACACACAATACCCTACCCATTGGATAGGGTGTGTGTATCACAATACCCATTGGACAGTAGTGCGTGTCACAAACCCCTTTGGACAGTGTGTGTGTCACAAACCCCATTAGACAGCGTGTTTGTGTCACAATCCCCATTGGACAGAGTGTGTGTGTCACAAACCCCATTGGAAACTGTATGTGTCACAAACCCCATTGGACAGTGGGTGTGTCACAAACTCCACTGGAAAGCGTGTGTGTCACAAACACCCATGGACAGTGTGCGTGTCACAAACTCCATTGGACATCGTGTGTGTCACAATCCCCTTTGGACAGTTTGTGTCACAAACCCCATTGCACAGCGTGTGTGTGTCACAATCCCCATGGGACTAAGTGTGTGTCACGAACGCCATTTTACAGCGTGTGTGTCACAAACACCGATGGACAGTGTGTGTGTCACAAGCGCCATTGGACAGAGTGTGTGTGTCACTAACCCCATGGGACAGCGTGTCTGTCGCAAACTCCATTAGAAAGTGTGTGTGACACAAAACCCATAGGAAAGTGTGTGTGTAACAAACCCCATTGGACAGCGTGTTTGTGTCACAAACACCACTGGACAGCGTGGGTGTCTCAAACCCCATTGGACAGAGTGTGTGTGTCACAAACCCCATTGGACAGCGTGTGTGTCTCAAACCCCATTGGACAGAGTGTGTGTTTCACAAACCCCACTGGACAGCGTGTGTGTCACAATCCCTATTGGACAGCGTGTGTGTCAGAAACCCCATTGCAGAGAGTGTGCGTGTCACAAACCCCATTCGTAAGTGTGTGTGTCACAACCCCCATTGGACAGCGTGTGTGTGTAACAATAATCATTGGACTGTGTGTGTGTCACAAACCCCATTGGACAGCGTGTGTGTCACAAACTATTGCCGACACTGTATGTGTCACAAACCCATTGGACAGTGTGCGTGTCACAAAACGCTCTGGACAGCGTGTGTGTGACAATTTCCATTGGACAGCGTGTGTGTCACAATCCCCATTGCACAGCGTGTGTGTCAGAAACCAATTGGACAGAGTGTGTGTGTCACAAACCCCAGTAGACATTGTGTGTGTCACAAACCCTTTTGGACAGTGTGTGTATCACAAACCCCACTGGACAGTGTGCGTGTCACATAACCCATTGGACATCGTGTGTGTCACAAACCCCACTGGACAGCGTTTGTGTCACGAACCCCATTGGACAGCTTGTGTGTCACAAGACACATTGGACAGAGTGTGTGTGTCACAAACCCCATTGGACAGCGTGTGTGTCTCAAACCCCGTTGGACAGAGTGTGTGTTTCACAAACCCCATTGGACAGCGTGTGTATCACAACCCCCATTGGACAGCGTGTGTGTCAGAAACCCCATTGCACAGAGTGTGTGTGTCACAAACATCAACTGGAAAGTGTGTGTGTCACAAATCCCATTGGATAGCGTGTGTGTGTCACAAACTTTATTGGTCAGTGTGTGTGTCATAAACCCCATGTGGACAGTGTGTGTCTCACAATCCCCATTGTACAGTGTGTATGTGTCACAAACACCATTGGACAGTGTGTGTGTCAAAAACCCCAATGGACAGCTTGTGTGTGTCACAAAACCTCCTGGTCAGTGTGTGTGTCACAAACCCCATTGGACAGCGTGTGTGTGTCAAAAACCCCATTAGAAAATAAGTGTGTCACAAACGCCTTTGGAATGCATGTGTGTGTCACAAACCCTATTGGACAGTGTGTATGTCACAATCCCCATTGGACAGCGTGTGTGTCACAAGGCCCTTTGGTCAGCGTGTGTGTGTCACAATCTCCTTTGGACAGTGTATGTGTCACAAAACCCATTGGACAGCGTGTGTGTCACAAACCCCTTTGGACAGTGTGTGCGTCACAAACGCCATTGGACAGCATGTGTGTGTCACGAACTCCACTGCACAGCGTGTGTGTCACAAGCACCATTGGACGGAGTGTGTGTCAAAAACCCCATTGGAAAGTTTATGTGTCACAAACCCCATTGCATAGCGTGTGTGTGTCACAAACCCTATTGGACAGTGTGCGTGTCACAAAACCCACTGGACAGCGTATGTGTCGCAAATCCCATTGGACAGCCTGTGTGTCACAAACACCATTGGACAGCGTGTGTGTGTAACAATACCCATTGGACAGTGTGTGTGTCACAAACCCTATTGGACAGCGTGTGTGTCACAAACCATTGCAGACACTGTATGTGTCACAAACCCCATTGGACAGTGTGCGTGTCACAGACCCCTCTGGACAGCGTGTTTGTCACAATCCCCATTGGACAGCGTGTGTGTCACAATCCGCATTGCACAGCATGTGTGTCACAAACCCCACTGGAGAGTGTGCGTGTCACATAACCCATTGGACATAGTGTGTGTCACAAACCCCTTTGGACAGTGTGTGTGTCACAAACCCAATTGTACAGTGTGTATGTGTCACAAACCCCATTGGACATCATGTGTGTCACAAACCCCTTTGGACAGTGAGAGTATCACCAACCCCATTGAACAGCGTGTGTGTGTCACAATCCTATTGGACAGTATGTGTGTCACTAACCCCATGGGACAGCGTGTCTGTCACAAACTGCATTAGAAAGTGTGTGTGTCACAAACCCCTTTGGACAGTGTGTGTGTCACAAACCCCATTGGACAGAGTGGGTGTCTCAAACCCCATTGGACAGAGTGTGTGTGTCACAAACCCCGTTGGACAGCGTGTGTGTCTCAAACCCCATTGGACAGCGTGTGTGTCACAATCCCTAATGGACAGCGTGTGTGTCAGAAATCCCATTGGACAGCGTGTGTGTGTCACAAACTCTATTGGTCAGTGTGTGTGTTACAACCCCCATTGGACAGCGTGTGTGTGTAACAATAATCATTGGACTGTGTGTGTGTCACAAACCCCATTGGACAGCGTGTGTGTGTAACAATACCCATTGGACAGTTTGTGTGTCACAAACCCCTTTGGACATCGTGTGTGTCATAAACCCCCGTGGACACTGTGTGTGTCACGAATTCCATTGTTCAGTGTGTGTGACAAAAACCCCCCTGGACAGTGTGTGTGTCACAATCCCCAGTGGATAGTGTGTGTGTCAAAAGCCCCAATGGACAGCGTGTGTGTGTCACAAAACCTCCTGGTCAGTGTGTGTGTCACAAACCCCATTGGACAGCGTGTGTGTCACAAACCCCATGGGACAGCGTGTGTGTGTCATAAACCCCATTGGAAACTGTGTGTGTCACAAACCCCATTAGACAGCTTGTGTGTGTCAAAAACTCTATTGGTAAGTGTGTGTGTCACAACCCCCATTGGACAGCGTGTGTGTGTAACAATAATCATTGGACTGTGTGTGTGTCACAAACCCCATTGGACAGCGTGTGTGTCACAAAACCTTGCAGACACTGTATGTGTCAAAAACCCATTGGACAGTGTGCGTGTCACAAACCGCTCTGGACAGCGTGTGTGTGACAATCCCCATTGCACAGCGTGTGTGTCAGAAACCCATTGGACAGAGTGTGTGTGTCACAAACTCCATTAGACATCGTGTGTGTCACAAACCCTTTTGGACAGTGTGTGTATCACAAACCCCACTGGACAGTGTGCGTGTCACATAACCCATTGTACATCGTGTGTGTCACAAACCCCACTGGAGAGCGTGTGAGTCATGAACCCCATTGGACAGCTTGTGTGTCACAAGACACATTGGACAGAGTGTGTGTGTCACAAACCCCATTGGACAGCGTGTGTGTCTCAAACACCATTGGACACAGTGTGTGTTTCACAAACCCCATTGGACAGCGTGTGTATCACAAACCCCATTGGACAGCGTGTGTGTCAGAAACCCCATTGCACAGAGTGTGTGTGTCACAAACATCAATTGGAAAGTGTGTGTGTCACAAATCCCATTGGATAGCGTGTGTGTGTCACAAACTCTATTGGTCAGTGTGTGTGTCACAAACCCCATTGGACAGCGTGTACCTGTAACAATACCCATTGGACAGTGTGTCTGTCACAAACCCCATTGGACAGTGTGTGTGTGTAACAATACCCATTGGACCGTGTGTGTGTCATAAACCCTATGTGGACACTGTGTGTGTCACGAATGCCATTGTGCAGTGTTTGTGTCACAAACCCCCCTGGACAATGTGTGTCTCACAATCCCCATTGTACAGTGTGTATGTGTCACAAACACCATTGCACAGTGTGTGTGTCAAAAACCCCAATTGACAGCTTGTGTGTGTCACAAAACCTCCTGGTCAGTGTGTGTGTCACAAACCCCATTGGACAGCGTGTGTGTGTCAAAAACCCCAATAGAAAATAAGTGTGTCACAAACCCCATTGGAATGCATGTGTGTGTCACAAACCCTATTGGACAGCATGTATGTCACAATCCCCATTGGACAGCGTGTGTGTCACAAGCCCCTTTGGTCAGCGTGTGTGTGTCACAAACGCCATTGGACAGCATGTGTGTGTCACGAACTCCACTGCACAGCGTGTGTGTCACAAGCACCTTTGGGCGGAGTGTGTGTCAAAAACCCCATTGGAGAGTTTATGTGTCACAAACCCCATTGCATAGCGTGTGTGTGTCACAAACCCTATTGGACAGTGTGCGTGTCACAAAACCCACTGGACAGCGTATGTGTCACAAATCCCATTGGACAGCCTGTGTGTCACAAACACCATTGGACAGTGTGCGTGTCACAAACCCCATTGGATAGCGTGTGTGTGTCACAAACCCTCCTGGTCAGTGTGTGTGTCACAAACCCCATTGGACAGCGTGTGTGTCACAAAACCCATTGGACAGCGTGTGTGTATAACAATACCCATTGGACTGTGTGTGTGTCACAAACCCCATTGGACAGCGTGTGTGTGTAACAATACCCATTGGACAGTGTGTGTGTCACAAAACCCACTGGATAGCGTGTGTGTCACAAACCCCATTTGAGAGTGTGTGTCACAAACCCCATTGGATAGCGTGTGTGGGACAGAAACCCTATTGGACAGTGTGTGTATCACAAACCCCACTGTACAGCGTGTGTACAACGATCCCCATTGGACAGTTTGTGTGTCACAAACCCATTGGACAGCGTGTGTGTCATAAACCCCCGTGGACACTGTGTGTATCACGAATGCCATTGGACAGTATGTGTGTCAAAAACCCCCCTGGACAGTGTTTGTGTCACAATCCCGAGTGGACAGTGTGTGTGTAGAAAACCCCAATGGACAGCGTCTGTGTGTCATAAACCCCATGGGACAGCGTGAGTGTCACAAAAACCATGGGACAGCGTGTGTGTGTAACAATACCTATTGGACAGTGTGTGTGTCACAAACCCCATTGCACAGCATGTGTGTCATAAACCCCCGTGGACACTGTGTGTGTCACGAATGCCATTGGACAGTGTGTGTGTCTCAAACCCCCCTGGACAGTGTGTGTGTAACAAAACGCACTGGACAGCGTTTTTGTCACAAGCCCATTGGACAACGTGTGTGTCACAAACATCATTGGACAGCGTGTGTGTGTAACAATACCCTTTGGACAGTGTGTGTTTCACAAACCCCATTGGACAGAGTTTGTGTCACAAACCCTATTGGACAGTGTGTGATTCACAAACACCATTGGACAGTGCGTGTGTCACAAACCCCATTGGACAGCATGTTTGGGTCACAAACCCCACTGGACAGCGTGTGTGATAAAAACACCCATGTACAGTCTGCGTGTCACAAACCCCATTGGACATCGTGTGTGTCACAAACCCCATTGGACCGCGTGTGTGTTTCACAATCCCCATTGGACAGCGTCTGTGCCACAAACCCATGGGATAGAGTTTGTGTCACAAACCATATTGGACAGCGTGTGTGTCACAAACATCATTGGACAGTTTGTGTGACAAGCCCATTGGACAGAGTGTGTGTGTCACAAAACCCACTGGACAGCGTGAGTGTCACAATCCCCATTGGACAGCGTGTGTGTCACAAACCCCATTGGACAGAGTTTGTGTCACAAACCCTATTGGACAGAGTGTGTGTCACAAACCCCATTGGACAGAGTTTGTGTCACAAACCCTATTGGACAGCGTGTGTGTCACAAACACCATTGGACTGTGTGTGGGTCACAAACCCCACTGGACAGCGTGTGTGTGTCACAAACCCTCCTGGTCAGTGTCTGTGTCACAAACCCCATTGGACAGTGTGTGTGTCACAAACCCCATTCGATAGCGTGTGTGTCATAAACCCCCGTGGACACTGTGTGTGTCACGAATGTCATTGGACAGTGTGTGTGTCACAAACCCCACTGGACAGTGTGTGTGTCACAATCCCCACGGGACAGTGTGTGTGTCAAAAACCCCAATGGACAGCGTGTGTGTGTCGCAAAACCTCCTGGTCAATGCGTGTGTCACAAACCCCATTGGACAGCGTGTGTGTCACAAACCCCCTGGGACAGCGTGTGTGTTTCTCAAACCCCTTTGAAAACTGTGTGCGTCACAAACCCCATTGGATAGCGTGTGTGTCACAAACCCCACTGGACAGCGTGTGTGTCACAAACACCCATGTACAGTGTGGGTGTCACAAACCCCATTGGACATCGTGTATGTCACAAACCCCATTGGACAGCGTGTGTGTTTCACAATCCCCATTGGACAGTGTGTGTGCCACAAACCCCATGGGACAGAGTTTGTGTCACAAACCCTATTGGACAGCGTATGTGTCACAAACACCATTGGACAGTGTGTGTGTCACATACCCCATTGGACAGCGTGTGTGTGTCACAAACCCTCCTGGTCAGTGTGTGTGTCACAACCACCACTGAACAGCGTGTAGTGTCAGAAACCACTTTGGACAGTTTGTGTCTCAAATCCCATTGGACAACGTGTGTGTCACAAACTCCATTTGACAGAGTGTGTGTCTCAAAAAACCTCCTGGTCAGTGTGTGTGTTACAAACCCCATTGGACAGCGTGTGTCTCACAAACCCCATTGTACAGTGTGTGTCTAACAAAACCAATTGGTCAGCGTGTGTGTCACAAACCCCATGGGAGAGCGTGTGTGTGTCACAAACCCCATTGCATAGAGTGTGTGTGTCACAAACCCCATTATAAAGTGTACGTGTCACAAACCCCATTGGATAGTGTGTGTGTGCCACAAACCCTATTGGACAGTGTGTATGTCACAATCCCCATTGGACAGCGTCTGTGTCACAAACCCCATTGGCCAGCGTGTGTGTCACAAACACCATTGGACAGCGTGTGTGTGTCACAATCACCATTGGACAGTGTGTGTGTCACAAAACCTATTGGATAGTGTGTGTGTCAAGAAAACCATTAGAAATTGTGTGTGTCACAAACCCTATTGGACAGAGTGTGTGTGTCACACACCCCATTGGATAGTGTGTGTGTCACAAGCCCCATTAAACAGTGTGTGTGTCACAAGCCCCATTGGACAGTGTGTGTGTCACAATCCCCATTGGACAGGTGTGTGTCACAAACAACATTGGACTGTGTGTGTGTGTCACAAACCCTGTTGGACAGTGTGTGTGTCATAAACCCCATTGGAGAGCGTGTGTGTTTCACAATCCCCATTGGACAGAGTGTATGTGTCACAAACCCAATTGGACAGAGTGTGTGTCACGAACCCCATTGGAAAGTGTATGTGTCACAATACCCATTGGATAGCCTGTGTGTGTCACAAACCCTCCTGGTCAGTGTGTGTGTCACAAAACCCATTGGACAGCATGCGTGTCACAAACACTATTGGACAGTCTGTGTGTAACAAACACAATTGGTCAGCGTGTGTGTGACAAACCCCTTTGGATAGCGTGTGTGTGTCACAAACCCCATTGGAAAGAGTGTGTGTCACAAACCCCATTGTACAGCGTTTGTGTCACAAATCGCATTGGACAGTGTGTGTATCAAAAGCCACATTCGACAGAGTGTATGTGTCACAAACCCCATTGGAAATAATGTGTGTCACAAACCCCATTGTACAGCGTTTGTGTCACAAATCGCATTGGACAGCGTGTGTATCAAAAGCCACATTCGACAGAGTGTATGTGTCACAAACCCCATTGGACACGTGTGTGTTCACAAAAGCCATTGGTCAGAGTGTTGTCACAAACCCGATAGGACAGTGTGTGTGTCACAAACCCCATTGGACAGAGTTTGTGTGACAAACCCCATTGGACAGTGTGTCTGTCACAAACCCCATTGTACAGTGTGTCTGTCACAAACCCCTTTGGACAGAGTTCGTGTCAAAAACCCCATTGGACAGCGTGTGTGTCGCAAACCCCACTGGAAAGTATACGTGTCTCAAACCGCATTGCATAGCGTGTGTGTGTCACAAACCCCAGTGTACAGCGTGTTTGTCACAAGCCCTTTGGACAGAGTGTGTGTGTAACAAACCCCATTGTACTTTGTGTCTGTCACAAACCCCATTGGACAGAGTGTGTGTGATAAACCCCATTGGAGAGAGTGTGTGTCACAAAACCCATAGGACAGCGTGTGTGTCACGAACCCCATTGGACAGCGTGTGTGTCACAAGCACCATTGGACAGAGTATGTGTGTCAGAAACTCCTTTGGAAAGTGTCTGTGTCACAAACCCATGGGATAGAGTTTGTGTCACAAACCATATTGGACAGCGTGTGTGTCACAAACATCATTGGACAGTTTGTGTGACAAGCCCATTGGACAGAGTGTGTGTGTCACAAAACCCACTGGACAGCGTGAGTGTCACAATCCCCATTGGACAGCGTGTGTGTCACAAACCCCATTGGACAGAGTTTGTGTCACAAACCCTATTGGACAGAGTGTGTGTCACAAACCCCATTGGACAGAGTTTGTGTCACAAACCCTATTGGACAGCGTGTGTGTCACAAACACCATTGGACTGTGTGTGGGTCACAAACCCCACTGGACAGCGTGTGTGTGTCACAAACCCTCCTGGTCAGTGTCTGTGTCACAAACCCCATTGGACAGTGTGTGTGTCACAAACCCCATTCGATAGCGTGTGTGTCATAAACCCCCGTGGACACTGTGTGTGTCACGAATGTCATTGGACAGTGTGTGTGTCACAAACCCCACTGGACAGTGTGTGTGTCACAATCCCCACGGGACAGTGTGTGTGTCAAAAACCCCAATGGACAGCGTGTGTGTGTCGCAAAACCTCCTGGTCAATGCGTGTGTCACAAACCCCATTGGACAGCGTGTGTGTCACAAACCCCCTGGGACAGCGTGTGTGTTTCTCAAACCCCTTTGAAAACTGTGTGCGTCACAAACCCCATTGGATAGCGTGTGTGTCACAAACCCCACTGGACAGCGTGTGTGTCACAAACACCCATGTACAGTGTGGGTGTCACAAACCCCATTGGACATCGTGTATGTCACAAACCCCATTGGACAGCGTGTGTGTTTCACAATCCCCATTGGACAGTGTGTGTGCCACAAACCCCATGGGACAGAGTTTGTGTCACAAACCCTATTGGACAGCGTATGTGTCACAAACACCATTGGACAGTGTGTGTGTCACATACCCCATTGGACAGCGTGTGTGTGTCACAAACCCTCCTGGTCAGTGTGTGTGTCACAACCACCACTGAACAGCGTGTAGTGTCAGAAACCACTTTGGACAGTTTGTGTCTCAAATCCCATTGGACAACGTGTGTGTCACAAACTCCATTTGACAGAGTGTGTGTCTCAAAAAACCTCCTGGTCAGTGTGTGTGTTACAAACCCCATTGGACAGCGTGTGTCTCACAAACCCCATTGTACAGTGTGTGTCTAACAAAACCAATTGGTCAGCGTGTGTGTCACAAACCCCATGGGAGAGCGTGTGTGTGTCACAAACCCCATTGCATAGAGTGTGTGTGTCACAAACCCCATTATAAAGTGTACGTGTCACAAACCCCATTGGATAGTGTGTGTGTGCCACAAACCCTATTGGACAGTGTGTATGTCACAATCCCCATTGGACAGCGTCTGTGTCACAAACCCCATTGGCCAGCGTGTGTGTCACAAACACCATTGGACAGCGTGTGTGTGTCACAATCACCATTGGACAGTGTGTGTGTCACAAAACCTATTGGATAGTGTGTGTGTCAAGAAAACCATTAGAAATTGTGTGTGTCACAAACCCTATTGGACAGAGTGTGTGTGTCACACACCCCATTGGATAGTGTGTGTGTCACAAGCCCCATTAAACAGTGTGTGTGTCACAAGCCCCATTGGACAGTGTGTGTGTCACAATCCCCATTGGACAGGTGTGTGTCACAAACAACATTGGACTGTGTGTGTGTGTCACAAACCCTGTTGGACAGTGTGTGTGTCATAAACCCCATTGGAGAGCGTGTGTGTTTCACAATCCCCATTGGACAGAGTGTATGTGTCACAAACCCAATTGGACAGAGTGTGTGTCACGAACCCCATTGGAAAGTGTATGTGTCACAATACCCATTGGATAGCCTGTGTGTGTCACAAACCCTCCTGGTCAGTGTGTGTGTCACAAAACCCATTGGACAGCATGCGTGTCACAAACACTATTGGACAGTCTGTGTGTAACAAACACAATTGGTCAGCGTGTGTGTGACAAACCCCTTTGGATAGCGTGTGTGTGTCACAAACCCCATTGGAAAGAGTGTGTGTCACAAACCCCATTGTACAGCGTTTGTGTCACAAATCGCATTGGACAGTGTGTGTATCAAAAGCCACATTCGACAGAGTGTATGTGTCACAAACCCCATTGGAAATAATGTGTGTCACAAACCCCATTGTACAGCGTTTGTGTCACAAATCGCATTGGACAGCGTGTGTATCAAAAGCCACATTCGACAGAGTGTATGTGTCACAAACCCCATTGGACACGTGTGTGTTCACAAAAGCCATTGGTCAGAGTGTTGTCACAAACCCGATAGGACAGTGTGTGTGTCACAAACCCCATTGGACAGAGTTTGTGTGACAAACCCCATTGGACAGTGTGTCTGTCACAAACCCCATTGTACAGTGTGTCTGTCACAAACCCCTTTGGACAGAGTTCGTGTCAAAAACCCCATTGGACAGCGTGTGTGTCGCAAACCCCACTGGAAAGTATACGTGTCTCAAACCGCATTGCATAGCGTGTGTGTGTCACAAACCCCAGTGTACAGCGTGTTTGTCACAAGCCCTTTGGACAGAGTGTGTGTGTAACAAACCCCATTGTACTTTGTGTCTGTCACAAACCCCATTGGACAGAGTGTGTGTGATAAACCCCATTGGAGAGAGTGTGTGTCACAAAACCCATAGGACAGCGTGTGTGTCACGAACCCCATTGGACAGCGTGTGTGTCACAAGCACCATTGGACAGAGTATGTGTGTCAGAAACTCCTTTGGAAAGTGTCTGTGTCACAAACCCCGTTGGATAGCGTGTGTGTGTCACAAAGCCTATTGGAGAGTGTGTGTAGTCACAAAACCCACTAGACAGCGTGTGTGTCACAAACCCCATTGGACAGCATGTGTGTAACAAACCTCTGTGGACAGCGTGTGTTTCACAAGCCTCCTGGTCAGTGTGTGTGTCACAAAACCCGTTGGCAGCGTGTGTGTCAGAAACCCCATTGGACACTGTGTGTGTGTCACAAACCCCATTGGACAGCGTGTGTGTCACAAACCCCATTGGACAGTATGTGTTTGTCACAAACCCCATGGTACAGCGTGTGTGTGTCACAATCCCCATTGGACAGTGTGTGTGTCACAAACCCCATTGGACAGCGTGTGTGTGCCACAATACCCATTGGTCAGCAAGTGTGTCACAAGACCATTGGACAGAGTGTGTGTGTCACAAAACCCACTGCAGAGCGTGTGTGTCACAAACACTATTGGACAGTGTGTGTGTAACAACACCCACTGGACAGCGTGTGTGTCACAAACCCCACTGGACAGCGTGTGTTTCACAAACTCCATTGCACAGCGTGTGTATCAAAATCCACATTGGACAGAGTGTGTGTTTCGCAAACCCCATTGGAAAGTGTGTGTGTCACAAACCCCATTGGACACTGTGTGTGTCACAAACTCCATTGGACAGCATTTGTGTCATAAATCCCTTTGGAAACTGTATGAGTCACAAACCTCATTGGATAGCGTGTGTGTGTCACAAACCTCATTGGACAGCGTGTGTGACTCACAAGCCCATTGGACAGCCTGTGTGTGTCACAAACCCCATTGGAAAGTGTATGTGTCACAAACCCCATTGGACATGTGTGTGTGTCACAAAGCCTATTGGAGAGTGTGTGTGTACAAAACCCACTGGACAGCAAGTGTGTCAGAAACCCCATTGGACAGCGTGTGTGTCACAAACCCCATTGGACAGCGTGTGTGTGACACAAACCTCCTGGTCAGTGTGTGTGTCACAATCCAAAGTGGACAGCGTGTGTGTCACAAAACCCATTGTACAGCGTGTTGGTCACAATTCCCATTTTACAGCGTGTGTGTCACAAACCCCATTGGACAGAGTGTGTGTGACAAACCGCATTGGAGAGAGTGTGTGTCACATTCCCCATTGGACAGCGTGTGTGTCACAGACCCCATTGGACAGATTGTGTGTAATAAACCCCTTTGGACAGCGTGTGTGTCACAAAACCCATAGTACAGCGTGTGTGTGTAACAATCCCCATTGGACAATTTGTGTGTCACAAACCACTTGGGACAGAGTGTGTGTCACGAACACTACTGGACAGCATGTATGTGTTACAAGCCCTTTGGACAGAGTGTGTGTGTCACAAAACCCACTGGACAGCGTGTGTGTCACCATCTCCATTGAATAGCGTGTGTGTCACAAACCCCTTTGGACAGCGTTTGTGTCACAAACCCCATTGGACAGCGTGTGTGTCAAATGCCCCATTGGACAGACTGTGTGTGTCACAAACCCCATTGGACAGTGTGTGTTTCACAATCCCCATTGGCCAGCGTGTGTGTCACAAACCCCATTGGACAGTGTGTTGTGTGTCACAATACCCATTGGACAGTGTGTGTGTCACAAAACCCACTGGACAGCGTGTGTGTCACAAACCCCATTGAACAGCGTGTGTGTCACAAGCACCATTGTACAGAGTGTGTGTGTCACAAACCCCATTGGAAAGTGTATGTGTCACAAACCCCATTGGACAGCGTGTGTGTCACAAACCCCTTTGGACAGCATGTGTGTCACGAACCCCATTGGACAGAGTCTGTAGTCACAATCCCCATTGGACAGCGTGTGTGTCAGAAACACCATTGGACAGTGCGTGTGTCACAAAACACACTGGACATCGTGTGTGTCACAAACCCCCCTGGTCAGTGTGTGTGTCACAATCCCCAGGCGACAGCGTGTGTGTCAAAACCCCGTTGGACAGTGTGTGTGTCACAAAACCCACTGGACAGCGTGTGTGTCACAAACAACAATAGACAGTGTGAGTGTCACAATACCCATTGAACAGTGTGTGTGTCACAAAACTCATTGGACAGAGTTTGTGTCGCAAACCCAATTGGATAGCGTGTGTGTGTCACAATACCAATTGTACAGTGTGTGTGTCACAAACACCATTGGACAGCGTGTGTGTCACAAGCCCATTGGACAGAGTGTGTGTGTCACAAAACCCACTGGACAGCGTGTGTGTCACAAACCCCATTGGACAGCGTGTGTGTCGCAAGCACCATTATACAGAGTGTGTGTGTCACAAACCCCATTGGACAGCGTGTGTGTGTAACAATACCCATTGGACAGTGTGTGTGTCACAATCCCCAGGGAACAGCGTGTGTGTCAAAACCCTATTGGACAGTGTGTGTGTCACAAAACCCACTGGACAGCGTGTGTGTCACAAACACCCATGGACAGTGTAAGTGTCACAATCCTCATCGGATTGCGTGTGTGTCACAAACCCCTATGGACAGTGTATTTGTCACAAATCCCATTGTATAACATGTGTGTTCACAATCCCATTGGACAGAGTGTATGTGTCACAAAGCCCATGGAACAGCGTGTGTGTCACAATCCCCATTGGACAGCGTGTGTGTCACAAAACCCATTGGACAGCGTGTGTGTGTAACAATACCCATTGTACAGTGTGTGTGTCACAATCCCCATTGGATAGAGTGTGTGTCACAAACACCCCTGGACAGCGTGTGTGTCACAAACACCCATGGAGAGTGTGCGTGTCACAAACCCCATTTGACGTCGTGTGTGTCACAAAGCCCTTTGGACAGTGTGTGTGTCACAAACACCCATGGACAGTGTGTGTGTCACAAATCCCATTGGACAGCGTGTGTGTGTCATAATCCCCATTGGACAGTGTGTGTGTCACAAACCCCATGGGACACAGTGTGTGTCACGATCCCCATTGGACAGTGTGCGTGTCACAAACCCGATGCGACAGAGTTTGTGTCATAATCCCCATTGGACAGTGTGAGTGTCACAAACCCCACTAGTTAGTGTGTGTGTCACAAACCCCATTAGAAAGTGTGTGTGTCACAAACCCCATTGGATAGCGTGTGTGTGTCACAAACCCTATTGGACAGTGTGTGTGTCACAAACCCCATTGAACAGTATGTGTGTCACGAACTCCATTGAACAGCGTGTGTGTCACAAGACCCATTGCACAGTGTATGTGTGTCAGAAACACGATTAGGCAGTGTTTGTGTCACAAGCCTCATTGGACAGCGTGTGTGTCACAATCCCCAATGGACAGCGTGTGTGTCACGAACCCCATTGGACAGCATGTGTGTCACAATACCCATTGGACACTGTGTGTGTCACAAACCTCATTGGATATCGTGTGTGTCAAAAGCCCATTGGACAAAGTGTGTGTGTCACAAGCACCATTGGACAGAGTGTGTGTGTCACAAACCCCATGGGACAGTGTGTGTGACGAACCCCATTGGACAGCACGTGTGTCACAATCCCCATTGGACAGTGTGTGTGTCACAAACATCATTGGACAGCGTGTGTGTCACAAACACCATTGGACAGCGTGTGTGTCACAAGCCCATTTTACAGAGTGTGTGTGTCACAAACCGCATTGGAAAGTGTATGTGTCACAAACCCCATTGGATAGCGTGTGTGTGTCACAAACCCTATTGGACAGTGTGTGTGTCACAAAACGCACTGGACAGCATGTGTGTTCACAGGACCCATTGGACAGAGCCTGTGTGTCACAAAGCCCGTTGGACACCGTGTGTGTCACAATCCCCATTGCACAGCGTGTGTGTCACAAACACCATTGGACAGAGTGTGTGTCACAAACCCTTTTGGACAGTGTGTTTGTCACAAACCCATTTGGACAGCGTGTGTGTGTCACAATCCCCATTCGACAGTGTGTGTGTCACAAACGCCATGGGACAGAGTGTGTGTCACAAACACTATTGGACAGCCTGTGTGTGTCACAAGCCCCATTTGACAGAGTGTATGTGTCAGAAACCCCACTGGACAGTGTGTGTGTCACAATCCCCATTGGACAGCGTGTGTGTCACAAACCCCATTTAACAGTGTGTATGTGTCATAAGCTCCATTGCACAGAGTGTGTGTTTCACAAACCCCATTGGACAGAGTTTCTGTGACAAAACCCATTGGACACTGTGTGTGTCAGAAACACCATTGGACAGTGTGTGTGCCACAAACCCCATTGGACAGCGTTTGTGTCACACTCCCCAGTGGACAGAGTGTGTGTCAAAACACAATTGGACAGTGCGTGTGTCACAAAACCCACTGGACAGGGTGTGTGTCACAAACCGCCCTAGTCAGTTTGTGTGTCACAATCCCCAGTGGACAGCGTGTGTTTTAAAACCCCATTGGACAGTGTGTGTGTCACAAACCCCATGGGACAGAGTGTGTGTCACGAACCCCATTGGACAGTGTGTGTGTCACAAATCCCATTGGAGAGCGTGTGTGTTTCACAAAAGCCATTAAACAGTGTGCGTGTCAGAAACACCATTGGACAGTGTATGTGTAACAAAACCAATTGGTCAGCGTGTGTGTCACAAACACAATGGGACAGAGTGTGTGTCACAAACCCCATTGAATAACGTCTGTGTTTCACAAAACCCATTAAACAGTATGCGTGTCACAAACCCCATTGGATAGCGTGTCTGTGTCACAAACCCCTTTGAAAGTGTGTGTTTCACAAACCCCATTAGAAAGTGTGCATGTCACAAACCCCATTGGATAGCGTGTGTGTGTCACAAACCTTATTGGACAGTGTGTGTCACAAGACCCATTGGACAGAGTGTGTGTGTCACAAACCCCATTGGACAGAGTGTGTGTGTGACACACCCCATTGGACAGCGTGTGTGTCAAAAGACCCATTGGACAGTGTGTGTGTCACAAACACCATTGGACAGTGTGTGTGTGTATCAATACTCATTGCAGTGTGTGTGTGTCACAAACCCCATTGGACAGCGTGTGTGTCACAAACCCCCGTGGACACTGTGTGTGTCACAATCCCCAGTGGACAGCGTGTGTGTCACAAACCCCCGTGGACACTGTGTGTGTCATAAACCCCACTGGACAGCGCGTGTGTCACAAACTCCTTTGGACAGTGTGTGTGTCACAAAGCCCATTGGACAGTGTATATGTCACAATCCCCATTGGACAGCATCTGTTTTCACAATCCCCTTTGGACAGTGTTTGTGTCAAAAAACCTATTTGATATAGTGTGTGTCACAAACCCCATTGGATAGCGTGTGTGTGTCACAAAGCCTATTGGATAGCGTGTGTGTCATAATCCCCACTTTACAGCGTGTGTGTGTCTCAATCGCAATTGGACAGAGTGTGTGTGTAACAAAACCCACTGGACATCGTGTGTGTCACAAACCCTTTTCGACAGTGTGTGTGTCAGAAACCCCACTGGACAGGGTGTGTGTCACAAACACCCATGGACAGTGTGCATGTCAAAAACCTCATTGGACATCGTGTGTGTCCCAAACCCCGTTGGACAGCGTGTGTGTCACAAACCCCATTAGAAAGTGTAAGTGTCACAAACCCCATTGGATAGGGTGTGTGTGTCACAAACCCTCCTGGTCAGTGTGTGTGTCACAAAACCCATTGGATAGCATGTGTGTCACAAACACCATGGGACAGTGTGTGTGTGTCACAAACCCCATTTGACAGCGTGTGTATCACAAACCCCATTGGACAGGCTGTGTGTCACAAACACTATTGGACAGCGTTTGTGTCTCAAACCCATTGGACAGAGTGTGTGTGCACAAACGCCACTGGACAGTGTGTGTTTCACTAACCCCATTGGACATCGTGTGTTGCACAAACCCCATTTTACAGCGTGTGTGTGTTACAATCCCCATTGGACAGTGTGTGAGTGTCACAAACCCCACTGGACAGCGTGTGTGTCACAATACACTTTGGACATAGTGTGTGTGTCACAAAACCCATTGGATAGCATGTGTGTCACAAACCCCATTAGAAAGTGTCTGTGTCACAAACCCCATTGGATAGCGTTTGTGTGTCACAAACCCTGTTGGACCGTGTGTGTGACTCAAACCCCACTGGACAGCGTTTGTGTCACGAACACCATTGGACAGCTTGTGTGTCACAAGACCCATTGGACAGTGTGTGTGTCACAAACCCCATGGGACAGAGTGTGTGTCACAAACACTATTGGACAGCGTTTGTGTCACAAGCCCATTGGACAGAGTGTGTGTATCAGAAAATCCACTGGACAGTGTGTGTGTCACGAACCCCATTGGACAGCGTGTGTGTCACAAGCACCACTGGAAAGAGTGTGGTGTCACAAACCCTATTGGAAAGTGTATGTGTCACAAACCCCATTGGATAGTGTGTGTGTGTCACAAACACTATTGCACAGTGTGTGTGTTTCACAATACCCATTGGACAGTGTGTGTGTCACAAAACCCATTGGATAGCGTGGGTGTGTCGAAAGCCCAATTGGACAGATTGTGTGTGTCACAAACCCCATTGGACAGCGTGTGTGTGTAACAATAACCATTGGACAGTTTGTGTGTCACAACACCTATTAAACAGCGTGTGTGTCTCAAACACCCATGGCCAGTGTGCGTGTCACAAATCCCTTTGGACATCGTGTGTGTCACAAACCCCTTTGGACAATATCTTTGTCAGAAACCCCATTGGAGAGCGTGTGTGTGTCACAATCCTCATTGGACAGTGTGTGTGTCACAAACCCCATGAGACAGACTGTGTGTGTCACAAGCCCCATTGGAAAGTGTGTGTGTCACAAACCCCATTGGAAAGTCTATGTGTCACAAACACCATTGGATAGCTGTGTGTGTGACAAACCCTATTGGAGACTGTGTGTGTCACAAAACCATGGGACAGAGTGTCTGTGTCACAAACCCTTTTGGACAGTGTGTGTCTCACAAACCCCATTGGACTGAGTTTGTGTCACAAACCTCATTGGACAGCGTGTGTGTATCACAATACCCATTGGACATTGTCTGTGTCACAAACCCCATTGGAAAGAGTTTGTGTCACAAACCCCATTGGAAAGTGTGTGTGTCACAAACACCATTGGACAGTGTGAGTGTCACAAACCCCATTGGACAGAGTGTGTGTGTAACAAACCCATATTGGTCAGCGTGTGTGTCACAAAGCCCATTGGAGAGCGTGTGTGTCAGAAACCACATTGGACATTGTGTGTCAAAAATCCCATTGGACATCGTGTGTGTCACAAACTCCATTGGCCAGCGTGTGTGTGTCACAATCCCCATTGGACAGTGTGTGTCTGTCACAAACCCTATTGGACAGTATGGGTGTCACAAAACCCACTGGACAGAGTGTGTGTGTCACAAACCCCATTGGACAGAGTGTGTGTGTCACAAAACCCATTGGACAGTGTGTGTGTCATAAACCCCATTGGACAGCCTGTGTGTTTCACAGTCCCCATTAGACAGTGTGTGTGTGTCACAAACCCCATTGGACAGCGTGTGTTTCACAATCCCCATTGGACAGTGTGTGTGTCACAAACTCCATTGGACAGAGTTTGTGTGACAAAACACCCTGGACACTGTGTGTGTCACAAACCCCATTGGACAGTGTGTGTGCAACAAAACCCACTGGACAGTGTTTGTGTCATGAACCCAATTGGACAGTGTGTGTGTCACAAGCAGCATTGGACAGAGCGTGGTGTCACAAAACCCATTGGAAAGTGCATGTGTCACAAACCCCACTGGATAGCTTGTCTGTGTCACAAACCCTATTGGACAGTGTGTGTGTCACAAAACCCACTGGACAGCCTGTGTGTCACAAACCCCATTGGACAGACTGTATGTCACCAACCCATTTGGACAGTGTGTGTGTGTAACAATACACATTGGACAGTGTGTGTGATTTACAAACCCCATTGGACAGAGTTTCTGTCACAAACCCCATTGGACAGTGTATGTGTCCGAAACACCATTGGACAGCGTGTCTGTGTCACAAACCCCTTTGGACAGCGTGTGTGTGTCACAAAGCCCATTTGACAGAGTGTGTGTCACAAAAACCATTGGACAGTGTGTGTGTCAATAACCCCAATGGACAGTGTGTGTGTGTCACAAAACCTCCTGGTCAGTGTGTGTGTCACAAGCCCGATTGGACAGAATGTGTGTCACAAACCCCATGTGACAATGTGTGTGTGTCAAAAACCTCATTGGAAAGTGTGTGCGTCACAAACCCCATTGGACAGCATGTGTGTGTCACAAACCCTATTGGACAGTGTATAGTTCACAATCCCCATTGGACAGCATCTGTGTCACAAACCCCATTGGACAGCGTGTGAGACACATACACCATTGGACAGCGTGTGTGTGTCAAAATCCCCATTGAAATGTGTGTGTGTCACAAACCCCATTGGATTGCGTGAGTGTGACACAAACCCCATTGGAAATTGTGTGTCACAAACCCCATTGGATTGCGTGTGTGTGTCACAAACCCTATTGGACAGAGTGTGTGTTTCACACAACCCATTGGATAGCTTGTGTGTCATAAACCCCATTGGATAGCGTGTGTGTGTCACAAATCCCAAGGGACAGATGTGTGTCACAAATTCCATTGGACAGCATGTGTGTCAAAAACCCCATTGGACAGCGTGTGTGTCACAATCCCCATTGGACACTGTGTGTGTGTCATAAACCCCATTACACAGCGTGTGTGTCACAAACCCCTTTGGACAGTGTGTGTGTCACAAACCCCATTGGACATCGTGTGTGTGTCACAATCCCCATTGGACAGTGTGTGTGTCACAAACCCCATGGGACAGAGTGTGTGTCACAAACACTATTGGACAGCGTGTGTGTGTCACAATCTGCATTGGACAGTGTCTGTGTCACAAAACTCTTTGGATACCGTATATGTCACAAACCCCATTTCAAAGTGTGTGTGTCATAAACCCTATTGGACAGTGTGTGTGTCATAAACCCCATTGGACAGCGTGTGTGCCACAAACCCCTTTGGACAGTGTCTGTTTTTCACAAACCCCATTGGACAGAGTGTGTGTGACAATCCCCTTTGGACAGCGTGTGTGTCACGAACCCCATTGGACAGCGTATGTGTCACAAGCAGCATTGTACAGATTGTGTGTGTCACAAACCCCATTGGAAAGTGTATGTGTCATAAACCCCATTGGATAGCGTGTGTGTGTCACAAACCCTATTGGACAGTGTGTGTGTCACAAACCCCATTGGAGAGTGTGTGTGATGTCACAATCCGCATTGGACAGCGTGTGTGTCACAAGCCCCATTGGACAACGTGTGTATCACAAGCGCCATTGGACAGCGTGTGTGTCACAAGCACCATAGGACAGCGTGTGTGTGTAACAATACCCATTGGACAGTGTGTGTGTCACAAACCCCATTGGACAGCGTGTGTGTCACAAACCCCCGTAGACACTGTGTGTGTCACAAACCCCATTGGACAGTTTGTGTGTCATAAACCCCATTGGACATATTGTGTGTCACAAATCCTTTTGGACAGTTTGTGTCTCACAAACCCCGCTGGACAGCGTGTGTGTCACAAACACCCATGGACAGTGTGCGTGTCACAAACCCCATTGGACATCATGTGTGTCACAAACCCCTTTGGACAGTGTGTGTGTCACGAACCCCATTGGACAGCGTGTGTCTGTCACAATACCCATTGGACAGTGTATTTGTGTGTCATAAACCCCTTTGGACATCATGTGTGTCACAAACCGCATTAGAAAGTGTGTTTGTCAAAAACCCCATTGGAAAGTGTGTGTGTCACAAACCCCATCGGACATCGTGTGTGTCACAAACCCTGTTGGAGAGTGTGTGTGTCACAAACACCACTGGACTGCGTGTGTGTTCACAAACACCCATGGATAGTGTGTGTGTAAGACACCCAATTGGTCAGCGTGTGTTTCACAAACCCCATGGGACCGCGTGTGTGTGTCACAAACCCCATTGGAAAGTGTGTGTGTCAGAAACCCCATAGGAAAGTGTGTGTGTCACAAACCCCATTGCATAGCGTGTGTATGTCACAAACCCCATTAGAAAGTGTGCGTATCACAAACCCAATTGGAAAGTGTGTGTGTCACAAACCCCATTGGACAGTGTAGTTGTGTCACAAACACATATTGGACAGCGTGTGTTTCACAAACCCCATTGGACAGCTTGTGTGTTACAAGACCCATTAGACAGAGTGTGTGTGTCACAAACCCCATTGGAAAGCGTGTGTGTCACAAACCCCATTGGACAGAGTGTGTGTGTCACAAAACCCACTGGACAGCCTGTGTGTAAAAAACCCCATTGAACAGCGTGTGTATCACAAGCCCAATTGGACAGCGTGTGTAGTCACAAACCCCATTGGACAGCGTGTGTGTGATACTATCTTCTTTGCACAGTCTGTGTGTCACAATACCCATTGGACAGTGTGTGTGTCACAAATCGCATTGGACAGCTTGTGTGTCACAAACCCCCGTAGACACTGTGTGTGTCACAAACACCATTGGACAGCGAGTGTGTGTCACAAACCCTCTTTGTCAGTGTGTGTGTCACAAACCCCATTGGACAGTGTGTGTGTCACAAACCCCATTGGACAGTGAGTGTGTAACAAACCCAATTGTTCAGCATCTGTGTGACAAACCCCATGGGACAGCGTGTGTGTGTCACAATCCCCATTGAACAGTGTGTGTGTCATAAAACCCATTGGATAGCGTGTGTGTCACAAACCCCATTTGAAAGTGTGTGTGACACAAACCCCATTGGATAGCGTGTGTGTGTCACAAACCCTATTGGGCAGTGTGTGTGTCACAAACCCCATTGTAGAGCGTGTGTGCAACGAACCCCATTGGACAGCGTGTGTGTCACAAGACCCATTGGACAGAGTGTGTGTGTCACAAACCCATTGGACAGCGTGTGTGTCACAAACCCCATTGGAAAGCGTGTGTTTTACAAGACCCATTGGACAGAGTGTGTGTGTCACAAACCCATTGGACAGCGTGTGTGTCACAAACCCCATTGGACAGCGTGTGTTTCACAAACCCGCGTATACACTGTGTGTGTCACAAACCCCATGGGACAGTGTGTGTGTCTCAAACCCCACTGGACAGCGTGTGTGTCACAAACACCCATGTACAGTGTGCGTGTCACAAACCCCATTGGACATCGTGTGTGTCACAAACCCTTTTGGCCAGTGTGAGTGTCACAAACCCCACTGGACAGCGTGTGTGTCACAAACCCCTTTGGACAGCGTGTGAGTCACTAACCCCATTGCACATCGTGTGTGTCACAAACACCTTTGGACAGTGTGTGTGTCACAAACCCCATTGGACAGCGTGTGTGTGTCACAAACCCCATTGGACAGTGAGTGTGTAACAAACCCAATTGTTCAGCGTCTGTGTGACAAACCCCATGGGACAGCGTGTGTGTGTCACAATCCCCATTGAACAGTGTGTGTGTCATAAAACCCATTGGATAGCGTGTGTGTCACAAACCCCATTTGAAAGTGTGTGTGTCACAAACCCCATTGGATAGCGTGTGTGTGTCACAAACCCTATTGGGCAGTGTGTGTGTCACAAACCCCATTGTACAGCGTGTCTGCAACGAACGCCATTGGACAGCGTGTGTGTCACAAGACCCATTGGACAGAGTGTGTGTGTCACAAACCCATTGGACAGCGTGTGTGTCACAAACCCCATTGGAAAGCATGTGTGTCACAAACCCCATGGGACAGAATTGTGTCACAAACCCTATAGGACAGCGTGTGTGTCACAAACACCATTGGACAGTGTGTGTGTCACAAACCCCATTGGACAGCGTGTGTGTGTCAGAATCCCCATTGGACAGTGTGTGTGTGTCACAAACCCTATAGGACAGCGTGTGTGTCACAAACACCATTGGACAGTGTGTGTGTCCCAAACCCCATGGACAGCGAGTGTGTGCCACAAACCCTCCTGGTCAGTGTGTGTGTCACAAACCCCATGGGACAGCGTGTTTGTGTCACAAACCCCATTATAAAGTGTGTGTGTCACAAACCCTATTGGACAGCGTGTGTGTCACAAAGCAATTTGGACAGTGTGTGGGTCACAAACCCCATTGGAGAGCGTATGTGTGTCATAATCCCCAATGGTCAGAATGTGTATGTCACAAACCCCATGGGACAGTGTGCGTGTCACAAACCCCATTGCACAACGTGTGTGTCGCAAACCCCATTGGACAGTGTGTGTGTCGCAAAACCCCTTGGACATTGTGTGTGTCACAAACCCCATTGGACAGTGTGTACGTCACAAACTCCACTGGACAGCGTGTGTGTCACAGACACCCATGGACAGTGTGCGTGTCACAAACCCCATTGGACAACGTGAATGTCACAAACCTGTTTGGACAGTGTGTGTGTCACAAACCCTATTGGACAGTGTGTGTGTCACAAAACCCAATGGATAGCGTGTGTGTCACAAACCCTATTGGACAGAATGTGTGTCACAAGACCCATTGGACAGAGTGTATGTGTCACAAAGCCCATTGGACAGCGTGTGGTCACAATCCCCATTGGACAGCGTATGTGTCACAAATCCCGTTGGACAGGGTGTGTGTGTCACAATGCCCATTGGACAGTGTGTGTGTCACAAACCCCATGGGACAGAGTGTCTGTCACGAACCCCATTGGACAGCGTGCGTGTCACAAGCCCCATTGGACAGAGTGTGTGAGTCACAAACCCATTAGAAAGCGTGTGTATCACAAACCCCTTTGTACATTGTGTTTGTCACAAACACATTTGGACAGCGTGTGTGTGTCACAGTTCCCATTGGAGAGTGTGTGTGTCACAAACACCAGTAGACAGCGTGTGTGTCACAAACACCCATGGACAGTGTGCATGCCACAAACCCCGTTGGACAACGTGTGTGTCACCATCCTCATTGGACAGCGTGTGTATCACAAAACCCATTGGACACTGTGTCTGTCACAATCCCCAGTGGACAGCGTGTGTGTCAAAACCCCATTGGACAGCGTGTATTTCACAAAATCAACTGGATAGCGTGTGTGTCACAATCCCCATTGGACAGTGTGTGAGTCACAAACATCATTGGACAGCGTGTGTGTCATAAGCCCATTGGACAGAGTGTGTGTGTCACAAACCCCATTGGATAGCGTGTGTGTGTCACTGGCCATAGTGGACAGTGTGTGTGTCACAAAATCCAGTGGACAGCGTGTGATGTGTAACAGTACTTATTGGACAGTGTGTGTGTCACACACCCCATTGGACAGCGTGTTTATGTCACAATACCCATTGGACAGCTTGTGTGTGTCACAAGCACCATTGGACGGTGTGTGTGTCACAAACCCAATTGGATAGAGTGTGTCTGTCATAAACCCTATTGGACAGTGTGTATGTCACAATCCCCACTGGACAGCGTCTGTGTCACAAACCCCCGTGGACACTGTGTGTGTCACGAACGACATTGGTCAGTGTGTGTGTCAAAAACCCCCCTGGATAGTGTGTGTGTCACAATCCCCAGTGGACAGCGTGTGTGTCAAAAACCCATTGGACTGTGAGTTTGTGACAAAACCCACTGGACAGCGTGTGTGTTACAAACACCATTGGACAACGTGATTGTCACGAACCCTATTGCACAGTGTGAGTGTCACAAGCCCCATTGCATAGCGTTTGTGTTTCAAACCGCTTTGGACAGTGTGTGTGTCACAATTCCCATTGGAGAGTGTGTGTGTCACAAACACCATTGGACAGCGTGTGTGTTCACAAACCCCATTGGACAGAGTGGTTTTCACAAGACCCATTGGACAGAGTGTGTGTGTCACAAAGCCCATTGGACAGCGTGTGTGTCACAATCCCCATTGGACAGAGTTTGTGTCACCAACCACCGTGGACACGGTGTGTGTCAAAAACCCCTCTGGACAGTGTGTGTGTCACAAACTACACTGGACAGTCTGTGTGTTACAAGCCCCATTGGACAGCGTGTGTGTCACAAACACCCATGGAAAGTGTGCGTGTCAGAAACCCCATTGGACACCGTGTGTGTCATAAACCCCTTTGGACACGGTGTGTGTCACAAACCCCATTGGACAGTGTGTGTGTCACAAGCCCCATTGGACAGCGTGTGTGTCACAAACAACATTGGACAGCGTGTGTGTCACAAACCCCATTAGAAAGAGTGTGTGTCACCAACCCCATTGGATAGCGTGTGTGATATCACAAACCCTATTGGACACTGTGTGTGTCACAAACCCCACTGCACAGCGTGTGTGTCAGGAACCCCATTGGACAGCTTGTATTTCACAAGACCAATTGGACAGAGTGTTTGTGTCACAAACCCATTGGATAGCGTGTGTGTCACAATCCCCATGGGACAGGTGTGTGTCACAAACACCATTGGACTGGGTGTGTGTTTCACAAACCCTATTGGACAGCGTGTGTGTCACAATCCCCACTGGACAGCGTGTGTGTCACAAACACCATTGGACAGCGTGTGTGTGTAACAATACCCATTGGACATCGTGTGTGTCACAAGCCCATTGGACAGAGTGTATGTGTTACAAAACGCATTGGACAGTGTGTATGTCACAAACCCCATTGTACAACGTGTGTGTCAGAAACACCATTGGATAGCGTGTGTGTCACAAACCCCTTTGGACAGTGTGTGTGTCACAAACCCCTCAGTACAGGGTGTGTGTCACAATCCCCATTGGACAGCGTGAGTGTCACAACCCCATTGGACAGAGTGTGTGTCTCACAAAACCCACTGGACAGTGTGTGTGTCACGAATCGCATTGGACAGTGTGTGTGTCACAAGCCCATTGGACAGCGTGTGTGTCACAAAAACCATTGGACAGCGTGTGTGTGTAACAATACCCATTGGACAGTGTGTGTGTCACAAACCCCATTGGACACTGTGTGTGTCACAAACCCCATTGGACAACGTGTCTGTGACGAACCCCATTGGACAGCGTGTGTGTCACAAACCCCATTGGACAGAGTGTGTGTGTTCAAAAACGCCATTGGACAGTGTGTGTGTCATAAACCCCATTGGACAGCGTCTGTGTTTCACAATCCCCATTCAACAGTGTGTGTGTGTCACAAACCCGATTAGACAGTGTGTGTGTCACAAGCCTCATTGGACAGAGTGTGTGTGACAATCCCCATTGGACAGCGTGTGTGTCACAAACCCCATTGGACAGCGTGTGTGTCACAGTACCCATTGGACACTGTGTGTGTCACAAACCTCATGGGAGAGCGTGTGTGTGACGAACCCCATTGGACAGCGCATGTGTCACAATCCCCATTGGACAGCGTGTGTGTCACAAACCCCATTGGACAGAGTGTATGTGTCACAAACCCCATTGGACAGCGTGTGTGTCACAATCCCCACTGTACAGCGTGTGTGTAAAAAACTCCATTTGACAGCGTGTGTGTCACAAACCCCATTGGAAAGTGTGTGTCACAAACCCCATTGAATAGCGTGTGTGTGTCAAAAACCCCATTAGAAAGTATGTGTGTCACAAACCCCATTGGATAGCATCTGTGTGTCATAAACCCTATTGGACAGTGTGTATGTCACAATCCCCATTGGACAGCGCCTGTGCCACAAACCCCATTGGACAGCGTGTGTGTCACAAACCCCATGGGACAGTGTGTCTGTGTCACAAACCGCATTGGACAGCGTGTGTGTCACATTCCCCATTGGACAGTGTGTGTGTGTCACAGTCCCCACTGAACACTCTGTGTTTCACAAAACGCATTGGATAGCGTGTGTGTCACAATCCCCATTGGATAGTGTGTGTGTCACAAATCCCATTGGACAGAGTTTGTGTCACAAACCCCATTGGACTGTGTGTGTGTCACAAAACCCATTGGATAGCCTGTGTGTGTCACAAACCCCATTGGACAGCGCGTAGTGTCAGAAACCCCATTGGACAGTGTGTGTCACAAATCCCATTGGGCAGCGTGTGTGTGTGACAAAACCCATTGGACAGCGTGTGTGTCATAACCCCCGTTTTACATCGTGTGTGTGTCACAATCCCCATTGGACATTGTGTGTATGTCACAAACCCCATTGGACAGCGTGTGTGTGTCACAAACCCCATTAGAAATTGTGAGTGTCACAAACCCCTTTGGAAAGTGTGTGTGTCACAAACCCCATTTGAAAGTGTGTGTGTCACAAACCCCATTGGACAGTGTGTGTCACAAATACCACTGGACATCGTGTGTGTGTCACAATCACCATGGGACAGCATGTGTGTGTCAAAATCCCCATTGGACAGCATGTGTGTCACAAACCCCATTGGACAGTTTGTGTGTGTCAAAATACCCATTGGATAGTGTGTGTGTCACAATCCCCATTGGACAGAGTTTGTGTCACAAACCCCATTGGACAGCGTGTGTGTCACAAACACCATTGGGCAGTGTGTGTGTCACAAACCCCATTGGACAGACTGTGTGTGTCACAAACCCCATTGGATAGCATGTGAGTGTGTCACAAACCCCATTGGACAGCGTGTAGTGTCAGAAACCCCACTGGACAGTGTGTGTCACAAATCCCATTGGACAGCATGTGTGTGTCACAAAGCCCAGTTGACAGAGTGTGTTTCACAAAAACCATTGGACAGTGTGTGTGTCACAAACCCCATTGGACAGCGTGTGTGTGTCACAAACCCTCCTGCTCAGTGTTTGTTTCACAAACCCCATTGGAAGGTGTGTGTGTCACAAACCCCACTGGAAAGTGTGTGTGCCACAAATCCCATTGCATAGCGTGTGTGTGTCACAAACTCCATTATAAAGTAGTGCGTGTTCACAAAACCCACTGGATAGCGTGTGTGTGTCACCAACCCTATTGGAGAGTGTGTAGTTCACAATCCCCTTTGGACAGCGTCTGTGTCACAAACCGCATTGGACAGCGTGTGTTTCACTAACACCATTGGACAGCGTGTGTGTGTCACAGTCCCCATTGGACAGTTTGTGTGTCACAAACCCCATTGGATAGCGTGTGTTTCAGAAACCCCAGTTGAAAGTGTGTGTGTCACAAACCCCAATGGATAGCGTGTGTGTGTCACAGACCCTATTGGACAGTGTGTATGACAAAATCCCCATTGGACAGCGTGTGTGTCACAAACTCCTTTTGAAAGTGTGTCTGTGTCACAAAACCCATTGGATACTGTGTGTGTCACAATCCCCACTGGACAGAGTTTGTGTCACAAACCCTATTTTACAGTGTGCGTGTCACAAACACCATTGGACAGCATGTGTGTCAAAAACATCCATGGACAGTATGCATGTCACAAACCCAATTGGACATCGTGTGTGTCACAAACCCCTTTGGACAGTGTGTGTGTCACAAACCCCATTGGGCAGCGTGTGTGAATAACACTACCCATTGGACAGTGTGTGTGACAAACCCCATTGGACAGCATGTGTGTCACAAACCCCCGTGGACACTGTGTGTGTCACAAACCCCTTTGGATAGCATGTTTGTGTCACAAACCCCATTGGACAGTGTGTGTGTCAGAAACCAAACTGGACAGCGTGTGTGTCACCATCCCCATTGGACAGCGTGTGTGTCACAAACCCCATTGGACAGATTGTTTGTGTCACAAACCCCATTGGACATCGAGTGTGTCACAATCCCCATTGGACAGCATGTGTATCACACACCTCATTGGACAGAGTGTGTGTGTCACAAACCCCATTGGACACCGAGTGTGTCACAATCCCCATTGGACAGTGTGTCTGTGTCACAAACCCAATTGGACATCGTGTGTATCACCATCCCCATTAGACAGCGTGTGTGTCACAAACCCCATTGGACAGAGTGTGTGTGTGACAAACCCCATTGGACATCGAGTGTGTCACAATCCCCATTGGACAGCGTGTGTTTCAGGAACCCCATTGGACAGCGTGTGTGTCACAAGCGCCATTGGAAAGTGTGTGTGTCACAAACCCCAAAGGAAAGTGTGTGTGTCACAAACTCCATTGGATAGATTGTGCGTGTCACAAACCCTATTGGACAGTAGGTATGCCACAGTCCCCATTGGACAGCGTCTGTGTCACAATCCCCATTGGACAGTGTGTGTGTCACAAGCCGATTGGACAGAGTGTGTGTGTCACAAAACCCACTGGACAGAGTGTGTGTCACGAACCCCATTAGACAGCATGTGTGTCACAAACCCCATTGGGCAGCGTGTGTGTGTCACAGTCCCCATTGGACAGTGTGTGTGTCACAAGCCGATTGGACAGAGTGTGTGTGTCACAAAACCCACTGGACAGCGTGTGTGTCACGAACCCCATTGGACAGAGTGTGTGTCACAAGCACCGTTGGACCGAGTGTGGTGTCACAATCCCCATTGGACAGAGTGTGTGTCACAAAACCCATTTGACAGTGTGTGCGTGTCACAAACCCCATTGGATAGCGTGTGTGTGTCACAAGCACCTTTGGACAGAGTGTGGTGTCACAAACCCCATTTTAAACTGTTTGTGTCACAAACCCCATTTGATAGAGTGTGTGTGTTACAAACCCCATTAGAAAGTATGCGTGTCACAAACCCCATTGGATAGCGTGAGTGTGTCACAAGCACCATTGGAGAGTGTGGTGTCACAAACTCTCCTGGTCAGTGTGTGTGTCACAAACAGCATTGGACAGTGTGTCTGTCACAAACCCCATTGGATAGTGTGCGTGTGTCACGAACCCTCCTGGTCAGTGTGTGTGTCACAAAACCAATTGGACAGCATGCGTGTCACAAAAACCATTGAACAGCGTGTGTGTGTCACAAACCGCATTGGACAGCATGTGCGTCACAAACCCCATTGGACAGCGTGTGTGTGTCACAATCCCCATTGGACAGTGTGTGTGTGTCACAAACCCCCTTAGACAGCGTGTGTGTCACAAACCCCTTTGGACAGTGTGTGTGTCACAAACCCCATTGGACAGCGTGTGTGTGTCACAATCCCCACTGGACAGTGTTTGTGTCACAAACCCCATGGGACAGAGTGTGTGTCACAAGCCCATTGGACAGAGTGTGTGTGTCACAAAACCCACGGGACAGCGTGTGTGTCACGAACCCCATTGGACAGCGTGTGTGTCAAAAGCACCGTTGGACAGAGTGTGGTGTCACAATCCACATTGGACAGCGTATGTGTCACAAACCCCATTGGACAGTGTGTGTGTATCACAAACCTCATTGGACAGAGTTTGTGTCACAAACCCCCGTGGACACTGTGTGTGTCACAAACCCCATTGGACAGTGTGTGTGTCACAAACTCCACTGGACAGCGTGTGTGTCACATACACCCATGGACAGTGTGCGTGTCACAAACCGCATTGGACATCGTGTGTGTCACAAACCCCTTTGGACAGTGTCTTTGTCACAAACACCATTGGGCAGCGTGTGTGTTACAAACACCCATGGACAATGTGCTTGCCACAAACCCCATTGAACAACCTGTGCGTCACAAACCCCATTGGACAGCGTGTGTGTGTCACAATCCCCATTGGACAGTGTGTGTGTGTCACAAACCCCCTTAGACAGCATGTGTGTCACAAACACAATTGGACAGTGTGTGTGTAACAAACAAAATTGGTCAGCGTGTGTGTCACAAACCCCATTGGACACCATGTGTGTGTCACAAACCCCATTACAAAGTGTGCGTGTCACAAACGCCATTGGATAGCATGTGTGTGTCACAAACCCTATCTGACAGTGTGTGATTGTGGCAAATCATTAAATGTGCAGGCGCCGGCACAGCCAGCAGCTCGGACAGGTCCGGATAGCAGCGATCGTCCTGGATCTGCCGGTCGATGATGCGGCCCGTGATCTCCAGCGCCTCCTGCGCGGCGGGCGCCGCGGGGATTGTGGCAGAATGCAAACCCCCCTCCCTCCTTCAATATGGCACAT
Organism: Columba guinea; assembly: GCA_032206185.1. Lineage (NCBI taxonomy): Eukaryota > Metazoa > Chordata > Aves > Columbiformes > Columbidae > Columba > Columba guinea. The sequence continues at coordinate 1,001,450 of JAVLUU010000064.1, read as the reverse complement.
CTCCCCCTTTCTCTGCTACTTGAGGCTAACAGCTTCTTTTGTTTGTCCCAGAGCACCCTGGCTCCTGGGACATTAGCAGAAGGGAGTGCCAAGGCACACTGAGCCGCGCCCAGTGTGGGGGATGTTTGAAGGCTTCAGGGGCACCCACACTCAGTGTGTGGGGTGCAGAGAAGCTTCTACAATGCCTACAGTCAGGTCTGATCAGATAACAAAAACGGGACTCTCGTCGAGACTCCGCCCATTGCCGCGGGTCTCTTGGAGCACGAGCGAGATGCTGCCGCCGAGAGCCCCCCCTCCCCGGGATGGAGACTCCGCTTGCCTCGCCGCCACGGGTGTAAGTAAAACTTCTCGCAGGATTGCGAGTATATTTATACTTTTCGTGCACATTTGCACGTATAACTTTTCGCGTTCCATATGAGCGCGTGTAAAATTAATCCTCGCAGAATCGCGGGTGTATTTTCTTTCCGTGCACATTTGCACAAGTATTTTATTCCTCGCACAATCGCGAGTGGCCGCCGAGAGCCCCTCGCACAGTCGCGAGTGTAATTTCCTCCCGTGCTTCTACATAAGCACGTGTAGGATTCCGTGCACATTTGCACGTGTAAAATAACTCTCGCAGGACTGCGAGCGTATTATAAATTTGCACTCGCGGAATCGCGACTCCACACTTTCCGTACTCACTACGAGTACGTGTATCTCTTTTAAAATAATCCCGCACCGTGTTCAGGCAAGTGTGTATTCCTCCGGGACTCAGGGACGGCTCCGGCATTGTTTTGGTGAAGCCACGTGCATGCACTCTGTGGACCGCCCCTCTCAATAATTTCCTCCACTGATATCCGAACCTGTATTTAAGTCACTTTTGGAGTGCTAAAACCATGTTCCACGCCGGTCTAATAAAAGTTGTTCTTGGACCTTGTTGTCCCTTAAATTGACCTGTGGGTTGCCTCCGTGACAGTATGACACAATCCCCATTGGACAGCGTCTTTGTCACAAACCCAATGGGACAGAGTGTGTGTCACAAACACTATAGGACAGCGTGTGTGTGTCACAAGACCATTGGACAGAGTGTGTGTGTCACAAACCCCATTGGATAGCGTGTGTGTGTCAAAAACCCTATTGGACAGTGTGTGTGTCACAAAACCCATTGGAAAGCGTGTGTGTGACGAACCCCATTGGACAGAATGTGTGTCACAAGCACCGTTGGACAGAGTGTGGTGTCACAATCCCCATTGGACAGCGTGTGTGTCAAAAACCCCATTGGACAGTGTTTGTGTGTCACAAACCCCATTGGATAGCGTGTGTGTGTCACAAGAACCATTGGACAGAGTGTGGTGTCACAAACCCAAATGGAAAGTGTATGTGTCAAAAACCCCATTGGATAGCGTGTGTGTGTCACAAACCCCATTGGACAGCGTGTTTGTCACAAGCCCCTTTGGACAGAGAGTATGTGTCACAAAGCCCATTGGACAACGTGTGTGTCACAAACCCCTTTGGACAGAGTGTGTGTCACAATCCCCATTGGACAGAGTGTGTGTGTTAGAAACCCTCCTGGTCAGTTTGTGTGTCACAAAACCCATTGGACAGCATGCGTGTCACAAAAACCGTTGGACAGCGTTGTTTGTGTCACAAACCCCATTGGAAAGTACGTGTCACAAACCCCATTGGATAGCGTGTGTGTCACAAACACTATTGGACAGCGTGTGTGTGTCACAAGCCCATTGGAAAGAGTGTGTGTGTCACAAAACCCACTGGCTAGCGTGTGTCTCTCAAACCCCGTTGGACAGCGTGTGTGTCACAAGTCCCATTGGACAGAGTATATGTGTCACAAACCCCACTGGACAGTGTCAGTGTCACAATCCCCATTGGATAGCGTGTGTGTCACAAACCCCATTGGACAGTGTGTGTGTCACAATCCCCTTTGGATTGCGTGTGTGTCACATACCCCATTGGACAGTGTGCGTCTGTCACAGTACCTATTAGACAGTGTGTGCGTCACAAAACTCATTGGACAGAGTTTGTGTCACAATCCCCATTGGACAGTGTGTGTGTCTCAAAACCCACTGGACACCGTGTGTGTCACAAACACCCCTGGTCATTGTTTGTGTCACAATCCCCAGTGGACAGTGTTTTGTCAAAACCCCATTGGACGGTGTGTGTGTCACAAAACCCACTGGACAGCGTGTGTGTCACAAACACCCATGGACAGTGTGAGTGTCACAAACCCCATTGGATAGCGTGTGTGTCACAAACCCCATTGGACAGCGTGTGTGGGTCACAAGCACATTGGACAGAGTGTGTGTGTCACAAAACCCACTGGACAGCCTGCGTGTCACGAAACCCATTGGACAGCGTGTGTGTCACAAGCACCACTGGAAAAAGTGTGAATGTCACAAACCCCATTGGATAGTGTGTGTGTCACAAACCCTATTGGACAGTGTGTGTGTCACAAAACCCATTGAACAGCGTGTGTGTCACGAACCCCATTGGACAGCATGTGTTTCACAAGACCGATTGGACAGAGTGTGTGTGTCAAAAACCCCATTGGACAGCGTGTGTGTCACAATCCCCATTTGACAGAGTGTGTGTCAAAACACACTTGGACAGTGCGTGTGTCAGAAAAACCACTGGACAGCGTGTTTGTCACAAACACCCATGGACAGTTTGTGTGTCACAAAACCCCATTGGACAGCGGGTGTGTCACAAGCCCATTGGACAGAGTGTGTGTGTCACAAAACCCACTGGACAGCATGTGTGTCACAAACCCCATGGGACAGCGTGTGTGTCACAAGCCCATTGGACAGAGTGTGCGTGTCGCAATACCCACTGGACAGCGTGTGTCACAAACCCCATTGGATAGTGTGTGTGTAACAAACCCCATTAGAAAGTGTATGTGTCACAAACCTCATTGGATAGCGTGTGTGTGTCAAAAACCCTATTGGACAGTGTGTGTGTCACAAAACCCATTGAACAGTATCTGTGTCACAAAACCCAATGGACAGCGTGTGTGTCACAAACACCCTTGGAAAGTGTATGTGTCACAAACCCCATTGGATAGCCTGTGTGTCACAAAGCCCTTTGGACAGTCTGTGTGTCACAAACACCATTGGACAGCGTGTGTTTCACAAGCCTATTGGACAGAGTGTGTGTGTTACAAAACCCACTGGACAGAGTATGTGTCACGAACCCCATTGGATAGTGTGTGTGTCATAAACCCCTTTGGACAGTGTGTGTGTCACAAAACCAATTGGACAGCATGCGTGTGTCTCAATCCCCTTTGGACAGTGATGTGTCAAGAACCCCATTGGACAGCTTGTGTGTCACAAGCACCATTGGACAGAGTGTGAGTGTCACAAACCCCTTTGGACAGGGGGTGTGTCACAAACCCCTTTGGATAGCGTGTGTGTGTCACAAACCCCATTGGACAGCGTGTGTGTCACAAGCCCCATTGGACAGCGTGTGTGTCAAAAACCCCCGTAGACACTGTGTGTGTCACAAACCCCATCGGACAGTGTGTGTGTCACCAACCTTATTGGACAGCATGTGTGTCAAATGCTCCATTGGACAGAGTGTATGTGTCACAAACCCCATTGGACAGTGTGTGTTTCACAATCCCCTTTGGACAGCGTGTGTGTCACAAACCCCATTGGACAGAGTTTGTGTCACAAACCCCATTGGACAGCGTGTGTGTCAGAAACACCATTGGACAGTTTGTGTGTCACAATCCGCACTGGACAGCGTTTGTGTATCACAAACACCATTGGACAGCATGTGTGTGTCACAATCCCCATTGTACAGTGTGTGTATCACAAACCCCATTGGACTGCGTGTGTGTCACAAAACAGTTGGATAGCGTGTGTGTGTCACAAACACCATTGGACAGCGTGTGTGTGTCACAAACCCAATTGGAAAGGGTGTCTCACAAACCCCATTGGAGAGCGTGTGTGTGTCAAAAACCCCTTTAGAAAGTATGTGTGTCACAAACCCCATTGGATAGCATGTGTGTGTCACAATTCCCTATTGGACAGCGTGTGTGTTTCACAAACCGCATTGGACAGCATGTGCGTCACAAACCCCATTGGACAGCGTGTGTGTGTCACAATCCCCATTGGACAGTGTGTGTGTGTCACAAACCCCCTTAGACAGCGTGTGTGTCACAAACCCCTTTGGACAGTGTGTGTGTCACAATCCCCACTGGACAGTGTTTGTGTCACAAACCCCATGGGACAGAGTGTGTGTCACAAGCCCATTGGACAGAGTGTGTGTGTCACAAAACCCACGGGACAGCGTGTGTGTCACGAACCCCATTGGACAGCGTGTGTGTCAAAAGCACCGTTGGACAGAGTGTGGTGTCACAATCCACATTGGACAGCGTATGTGTCACAAACCCCATTGGACAGTGTGTGTGTTTCACAAACCCCATTTGACAGCGTGTGTGTCACAAGACCCATTGGACAGAGTGAATTTGTCACAAAGCCCATTGGACAGCGTGTGTGTCACAATCCCCATTGCACAGGGGGTGTGTGTCACGATACCCATTGGACAGTGTGTGTGTCACAATCCTCATTGGAAAGAGTTTGTGTCACAAACCTCTGTGGACACTGTGTGTGTCACAAACCCCATTGGACAGTGTGTGTGACACAAACTCCACTGGACAGCGTGTGTGTCACAAACACCCATGGACAGTGTGCGTGCCACAAACCCCATTTGACAACGTGTGTGTTACAAACCCCTTTGGACAATGTGCGTGTCACAAGCCCCATTGGACAGTGTGTGTGTCACAATCCCCAATGGACAGAGTGTGTGTGTCACAAACCCCATTAGAAAGTATGCGTGTCACAAACCCCATTGGATAGCATGTGTGTGTCACAAGCACCATTGGACAGAGTGTGTGTTACAAAACCCACTGGACAGCGTGTGTGTAACGAACCGCATTGGACAGCGTGTGTGTCACAAGCACCGTTGGACAGAGTTTTGTGTCACAATCCCTATTAGACAGCGTGTGTGTCACATACCCCATTAGACAGTATGTGTGTGTCACAAACCGCATTGGATAGAGTGTGTGTGTCACAAACCCCATTAGAAAGTATGCGTGTCACAAACCCCATTGGATAGCATGTGTGTGTAACAAGCACCATTGGACAGAGTGTGGTGTCACAAACCCCATTGGAAAGTGTATGTGTCACAAACCCCATTTGAAAGAGTGTGTGTGTCACAAACCCCATTAGAAAGTATGCGTGTCACAAACCCCATTGGATAGCGTGTGTGTGTCACAGGCACCATTGGACAGAGTGTGGTTTCAAAATCCCCATTGGACAGCGTGTGTATCACAAACCCCATTGGACAGTCTCTGTGTGTCACAAACCCCATTTGATAGAGTGTGTGTGTCACAAACCCTATTGAACAGTGTGTATGTCACAAAACCCACTGGATAGCATGTGTGTCGCAAACCCCATTGGACAGCGTGTGTGTCACAAGGCCCATTGTACAGAGTGTATTTGTCACAAAGCCCACTGGACAGCGTGTGTGTCACAAACCCCTTTGGACAGTGTGTGTGTCACAAACCCCTTTGGACAGTGTGTGTGTCACAAACCCCATTGGACAGCGTGTGTGTGTCACAATCCCCATTGGACAGTGTCTGTGTCACAAACCCCATGGGACAGAGTGTGTGTCACAAACACCATTGTTCAGCGTGTGTGTGTCCCAATCCCATAGGACAGCGTGTGTGTGTCACAAAACCCACTGGACAGCATCTGTTTTATCAAACCCCATTGGACAGCCTGTGTATTCACAAGACCCATTGGACAGAGTGCGTGTGTCAAAAAACCCATTGGACAGCTTGTGTGTCACAATCCCCATTGGACAGCTTGTGTGTCACAAAAACCATTGGACAGCCTGTGTGTGTAAACATACCCATTGGACAGTGGGTGTGTCAGAAACCCGGCTGTACAGCGTGTGTGTCACAAACCCCCGTGGACACTATGTGTGTCACAAACCCCATTGGACAGCATGTGTGTCCCAATCCTCTTTGGAAAGTGTGTGTGTCACAAACCCCATTGGACAGCGTGTGTGTCACAAAGACTCATGGACAGTGTGCGTGTCACAAACCCCATTGGACATCCTGTTTCTCACAAACCCCTTTGGAGAGTGTGTGTGTCACAAATCCCATTGGACAGCGTGTGTGTCACAAGCGCCATTGGACAGAGTGTGTGTGTCACAAACCCCATTGGAAAGTGTGTGTGTCACAAACCTCATTGTATCGCGTGTGTGTGTCACAAACTCCACTGGACACCGTGTTTTTCACGAACCCCATTGGACAGCGTGTGTGTCACAAGCACCATTGGAGAGAGTGTGGTGTCACAAACCCATTGGATAGCGTGTGTGTCACAAACCACATTGGACAGCGTGTAGTGTCACAAACCCCCGTAGACACTGTGTGTGTCACAAACCCCATTGGACAGTGTGTGTGTCACAAATCCTTTTGGACAGTGTGTGTCTCACAAACCCCACTGGACAGCGTGTGAGTCACAAACACCCATCGACAGTGTGCGTGTCACAAACCCCATTGGACATCATGTGTGTCACAAACCCCTTTGGAAGGAGTGTGTGTCAGAAACCCCATTGGACAGCGTGTGTGTGTCACAATACCCATTGGACAGTGTGTCTGTGTGACACAAACCCCACTGGACAGCGTGTGAGTCACAAACACCCATCGACAGTGTGCGTGTCACAAACCCCATTGGACATCATGTGTGTCACAAACCCCTTTGGAAAGAGTGTCTGTCAGAAACCCCATTGGACAGCGTGTGTGTGTCACAATACCCTTTGGACAGTGTGTCTGTGTGTCACAAACCCCATTGGACAGCGTGTGTGTCACAAACCCTTTTGGACAGTGTGTGTCTCACAAACCCCACTGGAGAGCGTGTGTGTCACGAACACCCATTTACAGTGTGTGTATCACAAACCCCATTGGACATCATGTGTGTCACAAACCCCTTTGGAAATAGTGTGTGTCACGAACCCCATTGGACAGGGTGTGTGTGTCACAATCCCCATTGGACAGTGTTTGTGTGTCACAAACCCCATTGGACATTGTCTGTTTCACAAACCTCTTTAGACAGTGTGTGTGTCACAAACCCCCTTGGACAGCGTGTGTGTGTCACAATCCCCACTGGACAGTGTGTGTGTCACAAACCCCATGGGACAGCGTGTGTGTAACAACCGATATTGGACAGCGTGTCTGTGTCACAAACCCCAATGGAAAGTGTATGTGTCACAAAACCTATTGGATAGCGTGTGCATTTTACAAACCCCTTTGGAACGTGTGTGTGTCACAAACCCCATTGGATAGCGTGTGTGTGTCACAAACCCCACTGGACAGCATGTGTGTCACGAACCCCATTGGACAGCTTGTGTGTCACAAGACCCATTGGAAAGCCTGTGTGTGTCACAAAACCCATTGGACAGCATGTGTGTTACAAACACCATTGGACAGTGTGTGTGTGTCACAAACCCCATTGGTCATCGTGTGTTTCACAAACCCCTTTGGACAGTGTGTGTGTGACACAATCCCCTTTGGACAGTGTGTGTGTCACGAACCCTATTGAACAGCGTGTGTGTCATAAACCCCACTGGACATCACATCTGTCACAAACACCCATGGACAGCGTGCGTGTCGCAAACCCCCGTGGACACTGAGTGTGTCACAAACCCCTTTGGACAGTGAGTGTGTCACAAAACCCATTGGACAGCGTGTGTCACAAACCCCATGGGACAGAGTGTTTGTCACAAACACTGTTATACAGCATGTGTGTCACAAGCCCATTGGGCAGAGTGTGTGTGTCATAAAACCCACTGGACAGCGTGTGTGTCACAAAACCCGTTGGAAAGTGTATATGTCAGTAACCCCATTGGATAGCGTGTGTGTCACAAGCCCCATTGGATAGAGTGTATGTGTCACAAACCCCATTGGACAGTGTTTGTGTAACAAACGCTATTGGATAGCATGTCTGTGTCACAAACCCCATTAGAAAGTGTGCGTGTTACAAACCCCATTGGATAGCGTGTGTGTGTCACAAACCCTATTGGACAGCATTTGTGTCACAATAACCATTGGACAGAGTGCGTGTCAAGAACCCCATTGGCAGCGTGTGTGTCACAAGCACCATTGGACAGGATGTGTGTGTCAGAAAACCCTACTGGACAGTGTGTATGTCACAAAATCCACTGGACAGCGTGTGTGTCACAAACCCCATTGGACAGCGTGTGTATCACAAAACCCATTGGACAGCGTGTTTGTCACAAAACCCACTGGATAGCGTTTGTGTCACAAACCCTATTTGAAAGTGTGTGTGTCACAAAACACACTGGAGAGCGTGTGTGTCACAAGACCCATTGGACAGAGTGTGTGTGTCACAAACCCCATTGGACAGTGTGTGTGTCACAAACCCCGTTGGACAGCGTGTGTGTCACAAACACCATTGGACAGTGAGTGTGTCACAAACCCCATTGGACAGCGTGTGTGTGTCACAAACCCCCGTGGACACTGTGTGTGTCACGAACGCCATTGGACAGAGTGTGGTTCACAACCCCCGCTGGACAGAGTGTATGTCACAATCCTCTGTGGACAGTGTGTGTGTCAAAACCCCATTGGACAGTGTGTGTGTCACAAAACCCACTGGACAGCGCGTGTGTCACAAACACCCATGGACAGTGACCGTGTCACAAACCTCATTGGACAGCGTGTGTGTCACAAACCACTTTGGACAGTGTGTGTGTCACAAACCGCATTGGACAGCGTGTGTGTGTCACAATCCCTCCTGGTTAGTGTGTGTGTCACAAACCCCATTGGACAGTGTGTGTGTCACAAACCCCATTGGACAGTGTGTGTGTCACAAACCCCTTTGGCCAGTGTGTGTGTCGCAATCCCCATTGGACAGTGTGTGTGCAAAAAAACCACATTGGACAGCGTGTGTGTCACAATACCCATGGGACAGCTTGTGTGTCAAAAGCCCATTGGACAGAGTGTGTGTGTCACAAAAACCACTAGACAGCGTTTGTGTCACGAACCCCATTGGACAGCGTGTGTGTCACAAGCACCATTGGACAGAGTGTGTGTGTCAGAAATCTCATTGGAAAGTGTATGTGTCACACAGTCCATTGGATAGGGTGTATTTTTCACAAACCCTATTGGACAGTGTGTGTGTCACAAAACCCACTGGACAGCGTGTGTGTCAAAAACCCCATTGGACAACATGTGTGTCACAAACCTCATTGGATAGCGTGTGTGAGTCACAAACCCCATTGTACAGCGTGTTTGTCAGAAGCCCATTGGACAGATTGTGTGTGTCACAAACACGATTGTACAGCGTGTTTCTCACAATCCCCATTGGACAGCGTGTGTGTCACAAGCCCATTGGACAGAGTGTCTGTATCAAAAATCCCCGTGGACACTGTGTGTGCCACGAATGCCATTGGATAGTGTGTGTGTCACAACCCCCCCTGGACAGTGTGTGTGTCACAAAACCCACTGGACAGCGTGTGTGTCAAAAACCCCATTGGACAACATGTGTGTCACAAACCTCATTGGATAGCGTGTGTGAGTCACAAACCCCATTGTACAGCGTGTTTGTCACAAGCCCTTTGGACAGAGTGTGTGTGTCACAAACCCCATTGTACAGCGTCTTTGTCACAATCCTCACTGGACAGCGTGTGTGTCCCAGACCCCATTGGACAGAGTGTGTGTCACAAACCCCATTAGACATCGTGTTTGTCACAAACCCCTTTGGACAGTGTGCATGTCACAAACCCCATTGGACATCGTGTGTGTCACAAACCCCTTTGGACAGCATGTGTGTCACAAGCCCCATTGGACAGAGAGTGTGAATCACAAATCCCATTGGACAGCGTGTGTGTCACAATCCTCATTGGACAGCGTGTGTGTCACAAACCCCACTGGACACCGTGTGTGTTCAGAAACCCCATTGGAGAGCGTGTGTGTCATAAACCCCATTGTACAGCGTGTGTGTGTCACAATCCCCATTGGACAGTTTTTGTGTGTCAGAAACCCCTTTTGACAGACTGTGTGTGACAAACCCCACTGGACAGACTGTGTGTCACAAACCCCATTGGACAGCGTGTGTGTCACAAACCCCCGTGGACACTGTGTGTGTCACAATCCCCAGTGGACAGCGTGTGTGTCACAAACCCCCGTGGACAGAGTATGTGTCACAAAATCCTTTGGACAGTGTGTGTGTCACAAACCACATTGGACAGTGTGTTTGTGTCACAATCCCCATTAGAAAGTGTGCGTGTCACAAACCCCTTTGTATAGAATGTGCGTGTCACAAACCCTATTGGACAGTGTGTATGTCACAATCCTCATTGGACAGCGTCTGTGTCAGAAACCCCATTGGACAGCGTGTGTGTGCCACAAAGCCTATTGGACAGCGTGTGTGTCACAAGACCCATTGGACAGAGTGTGTGTGTGGCAAACCCCATTGGACAGCGTGTGTGTCACAATCCCCATTGGACAGTGTGTGTGTGTCACATTCCCCATTGGGCAGCATAAGTGTCACAATACCCATTGGACAGAGTGTTTGTGTCACAAAACCCACTGGACAGCGTGTGTGTCACGAATCCCATTAGACAGCGTGTGTGTCATAAGCACCATTGGACAGGGTGTGTGTGTTACAAACCCCAGTGGAAAGTTTATGTGTCACAAACCCCGTTGGATAGCGTGTGTGTGTCACAAACCCCATAGGACAGCGTGTGTGTCACAAGCCACATTGAACAGTGTGTGTGTCACAAACATCATTGGACAGCGTGTGTGTATATCAATACCCATTGGACAGTGTGTGTGTCACAAACCCCATTGCACAGCGTGTGTGTCACTAACCCCCGTGGACACTGTGTGCGTTACAAACCACATTGGTCAGCGTGTGTGTCACAAACCCCATGGGACAGCGCGTGTGTGTCACAAACCCCATTGGAAAGTGTGTGTGTGAAAAACCACATTGGATAGCATGTGTGTTTCACAAACCCTGCTGGAAAGTGTGTATGACACAAACCCATTGGACAGCGTCTGTGTCACAAACCCAATTGGACAGCGTGTGTGTCACAAGCCCATTGGACAGAGTGTGTGTGTCACAAAACCCATTAGAAAGTGTGCGTATCACAAACCCCATTGGAAAGTGTGTGTGTCACAATCCCCATTGGATAGCGTGTGTGTGTCACAAACCCCAATGGATAGAATGTGCGTGTCACAAACCCTATTGGACAGTGTGTATGTCACAATCCACATAGGACAGCGTCTGTGTCACAAACCCCATTGGACTGTGTGTGTGTCACAAACACCACTGGACAGTGTGTGTGTCACAAACGCCACTGGACAGCGTGTGTGTCACGAACCCCCTTGGACAGCGTGTGTGTCACAAGACCCATTGGACAGAGCGTGTAAATCACAAAACCCATTGGACATCGTGTGTATCACCATCCCCATTGGACAGCGTGTGTGTCACAAACCCCTTTGGACAGAGTGTGTGTGTGACAAAACCCATTGGACAGCTTGTGTGTGTGACAATCCCCATTGGACATTGTGTGTGTGTCACAAACCCCATTGGACAGCGTGTGTGTGTCTCAAACCCTATAGGACAGTGTGTGTGTCACAAACCCCACTGGACAGCGTGCGTGTCACAAACCCCATTGGAAAGTGTGTGTGTCACAAACCCCATTAGAAATTGTGCGTGTCACCAACCCCATTGGATAGATTGTGTGTGTCACAATCCCCATTGGACAGCGTCTGTCCCACAAACCCATTGGACAGCGTGTGTGTCACAAACACCATTGGACAGCGTGTGTGTGTCACAATACCCATTGGAAAGTGTATGTGTCACAAACCCCATTGGATACCGTGTGTGTGTGTCACAAACCCTTTTGGACAGTGTGTGTGTCAGAAACCCCACTGGACAACGTGTGTGTCACAAACACCCATGGACAGTGTGCGTGTCACAAACCCCATTGGACATCGTGTTTGTCACAAACCCCTTTGGAGTGTGTGTGTTAAAAATCCAATGGGACAGAGTGTGTGTCACGAACCCCATTGGAGAGCGTGTGTGTCACAAACCCCATTGGACAGCGTGTGTGTCACAAACCCCATTGGACAGAGTGTGTGTGTGACAAACCCCATTGGACAGCTTGTGTGTCATAATCCCCACTTTACAGCGTGTGTGTGTCACAATCCCCATTGGACAGAGTGTGTGTGTCACAAAACCCACTGGACATCGTGTGTGTCACAAACCCTTTTGGACGGTGCGCATGTCAAAAACCTCATTGGACATCGTGTGTGTCACAAACCCCGTTGGACAGTGTGTGTGTCACAAACCCCATGGGATAGAGTGTGTGTCACGAACCCCATTGGACAGCGTGTGTGTCTACAAGCGCCATTGGACAGAGCGTGTGTGTCACAAACCCCATTAGAAAGTGTATGTGTCACAAACCCCATTGGATAGTGTGTGTGTGTCACAAACCCTCCTGGTCAGTGTGTGTGTCACAATACCCATTGGATATCATGCGTGTCACAAACACCATGGGACAGTGTGTGTGTGTCACAAACGCCATTGGACAGCGTGTGTGTAATAAACCCCTTTGGACAGTGTGTGTGTCACGAACCCCATTGGACAGCGTGTGGGTCATAAGACCCACTGGACAGAGTGTGTGTGTCACAAACCCCATTGGACATCGTGTGTTTCACAATCCCCATTGGACAGCGTGTGTGCCACAAACCCCTTTGGACAGAGTGTGTGTGACAAACCCCATTGGACACCGTGTGTGTCATAACCCCCATTTTACAGCGTGTGTGTGTTACAATCCCCATTGGACAGTGTGTGTGTGTCACAAACCCCATTGGACACCGTGTGTGTCACAAACCCCTTTGGACAGTGTGTGTGTCACAATCCCCATTGGACAGCGTGTGTGTGTCACAATTCCCATTGGACACTGTGTGTGTCACAAACCCCATGGGACAGACTGTGTGTCACAAACACTATTGGACAGCGTTTGTGCCACAAGCCCATTGGACAGAGTGTGTGTATCACATAATCCACTGGACAGTGTGTGTGTCACGAACCCCATTGGACAGCGTGTGTCTCACAAGAACCACTGGACAGAGTGTGGTGTCACAAATCCTATTGGAAAGTGTATGTGTCACAAACCCCATTGGATAGCGTGTGTGTGTCACAAACCCGATTGGACAGCGTGTGTGTCACAAAGACCATTGGACAGCGTGTGTGTGTCACAATCCCCATTGAACACTATGTGTGTCACAAAACGCATTGGATAGCCTGTGTTTCACAAACCCCATTTGAAAGTGCGTGTGTCACAAACCCCGTTGGATAGCATGTGAATGTGTCACAAACCCCATTGGACAGCGTATAGTGTCAGAAACCCCATTGGACAGTGTGTGTCACAAATCCCATTGTACAGCGTGTGTGTTCACAAACCCCATTGGACAGCTTGTGTGTGTCACAATCCCCATTGTACAGCGTGTGTATAAAAAACTCCATTGGACAGCGTGTATGTCACAAACTCCATTGGATAGCGTGTGTGTGCCACAAACCCTATTGGACAGTCTGTAGGTCACAATCCCCACTGGACGGCGTCTATGTTACAAACCCCATTGGACAGCGTGTGTGTCACAAACACCATTGGACAGTGTGTGTGTCACAAACCCCACTGGACAGAGTGTGTGTGTCACAAACCCCATTGGATAGAATGTGTATGTCACAAACCCCATTGGACAGTGTGTCTGTGTCACAATACCCTTTGGATAGTGTGTGTGTCTCAATCCCCATTGGACAGAGTTTGTGTCACAAACCCTATTGGACAGCGTGCGTGTCTCAAACAGCATTGGACAGTGTGTGTGTGTCACAAATGCCATTGGATAGCATGTGTGTGTCACAAACCCCATTGCACAGCGTGTAGTGTCAGAAACCCCATTGGACAGTGTGTGTCACAAATCCCATTGGACAGCTTATGTGTGTCACGAAGCCAATTTGACAGAGTGTGTGTCACAAAAACCATTGGACAATGTGTGTGTAACATAACCAATTGTTCAGAGTGCGTGTAACAATCTCCATGAGACAGCGTGTGTGTGTCACACACTCCATTGGAAAGTGTGTGTGTCACAATCCCCATTTTATAGCATGTGTGTGTCACAAACCCTATTGGACAGCCAGTAGGTAACAATACTCATTGGACGGAGTCTGTGTCACAAACACCATTGGACAGCATGTGTGTCACAAACACCATTGGACAGCGTGTGTGTCACAAAAACCCATGGACAGTGTGCGTGTCACAAACCCATTGCAGTGTGTGTGTCACAAAACCCATTGGATAGCGTGTGTATCACAAACCCCATTGGATAGCGTGTGTGTCGCAATCAACATTGTACAGCGTGTGTGTGTCACAATGCCCATTCAACAGTGTGTGTGTCACAATCCCCATTGGACAGCGTGTGTGTCACAAAAGCTATTGGACAGTTTGTGTGTGTCACAATACCCATTGGATAGTGTGTGAGTCACAAACCCCATTGGAAAGATTTTGTGTCACAAACCCCATTGGACAGTGTGTGTGTCGCAAAACGCATTGGATAGCGTGTGTTTCACAATCCCCATTGGACAGCGTGTGTGTCATAAACCCCATTGGACAGTTTGTGTGTGTCAAAACCCCTTTTGACACTGTGTGTGTCACAAAACCCAGTGGACAGAGTTTCTGTCACAAACCCATTGGACAGTGTGTGTGTCACAAAACGCATTGGATAGCGTGAGTGTCCCAATCCCTATTGGACAGCGTGTGTGTCAAAAACCCCATTGGACAGTGTGTGTGTGTCACAAAACCCATTGGATGGCATGTGTGTGTCACAAACCCCATTGGACAGCGTGTGTGTCACAAACTCCATTGGACAGTTTGTGTGTGTCACAAAACCCATAGGATAGCATGTGTGTGTCACAAACCCCATTGGACAGCGTGTAGTGTCAGAAACCCCATTGGACAGTGTGTGTCACAAACCCCATTGGAAATAGTGTGTGTGTCACAAACCCCATTGGACAGCGTGTGTATCACAAACCCCTTTGGACAGTGTGTGTATCACAAACCCCATTCTACAGTGCGTGTGTGTCACATTCCCCATTAGACAGCGTGTGTGTCACGAATCCCACTGGACAGCGTGTGTGTCATAAACCCCATTAGACAGAGTGTAGTGTCAGAAACCCCATTGGATAGTGTGTGTCACAAATCCTGTGTGTGTCACGAATGCCATTGTGCAGTGTGTGTGACAACAACCCCCCTGGAGAGTGTGTGTGTCACAATCCCCAGTGGATAGTGTGTGTGTCAAAAACCCCAATGGACAGCGTGTGTGTGTCACAAAACCTCCTGGTCAGTGTGTGTGTCACAAACCCCATGGGACAGCGTGTGTGTCACAAACCCCATTGGAAACTGTGTGTGTCACAAACCCCATTGGATAGCGTGTGTGTCACAAACCCCACTGGACAGCGTGTGTGTCACAAACACCCATGTACAGTGTGCGTGTCACAAACCCCATTGGACATCGTGTATGTCACAAACCCCATTGCACAGTGTGTGTGTTTCGCAATCCCCGTTGGACAGTGTGTGTGGCACAAACCCCATGGGACAGAGTTTGTGTCACAAACCCTATCGTACAGCGTATTTTTCACAAACACCATTGGACAGTGTGTGTGAAAAGCCCATTGGACAGAGTGCGTGTGTCACAAAACCCACTGGACAGCGTGTGTGTCACAAACCCCATTGGACAGAGTTTGTGTCACAAACCCTATTGGACAGCGTGTGTGTCACAAACACCATTGGACAGTGTGTGTGTCACAAAACCTCCTGTTCAGTGTGTGTGTCAGAAACCCCAGTGGACAGTGTATGTGTCACAAACCCCATTGGACAGTGTGTGTGTGTCACAAACCCCATTATAAAGTGGGCGTGTCACAAACCCCATTGGATAGCATGTGTGTGTTACAAACCCTAATGGAGAGCGTGTGTGTCAAAAACACCATTGGACAGAGTGTGTGTCACAAACCCCACTGGACGGCATGTGTGTGTCACAAACCCTCCTAGTCAGTGTGTGTGTCACAAACCCCATTGGACAGCGTGTTTGTCACAAACCCCATTGGACAGCGTGTGTATGTCACAAACCCTCCTGGTCAGTGTGTGTGTAACAATACCCATTGGACTGTGTGTGTGTCACAAACCCTATTGGACAGCGTGTGTGTGTAACAATACCCATTGGACAGTGTGTGTGTCACAAAACCCATTGGATAGCGTGTGTGTCACAAACCCCATTTGAAAGTGTGTGTGTCACAAACCCCATTGGATAGCGTGTGTGGGTCAGAAACCCTATTGGACAGTGTGTGTATCACAAACCCCACTGGACAGTGTGTGTGTCACAATCACCACTGGACAGTGTGTGTGTCAAAAACCCCAATGGACAGCATGTGTGTGTCACAAAACCTCCTGGTCAGTGTGTGTGTCACAAACCCCATTGGACAGCGTGTATGTCACAAACCCCATGGGACAGCGTGTGTGTCACAAACACCCATGTACAGTGTGCGTGTCACAAACCCCATTGGACATCGTGTATGTCACAAACCCCATTGGACAGAGTGTGTGTTTCACAATCCCCATTGGACAGTGTGTGTGCCACAAACCCCATGGGACAGAGTTTGTGTCACAAACCCTATTGGACAGCGTATGTGTCACAAACACCATTGGACAGTGTGTGTGTCACATACCCCATTGGACAGCGTGTGTGTGTCACAAACCCTCCTGGTCAGTGTGTGTGTCACAACCCCCATTGAACAGGGTGTAGTGTCAGATACCACTTTGGACAGTGTGTGTCTCAAATCCCATTGGACAACGTGTGTGTCACAAACCCCATTTGACAGAGTGTGTGTCACAAACACCATTGGACAGTGTGTGTGTCACAAACCCCATTGGACAGCGTGTGTGTCACAAACCCCATTGTACACAGTGTGTGTGTAACAAAACCAATTGGTCAGCGTGTGTGTCACAAACCCCATGGGACAGCGTGTGTGTGTCACAAACCCCATTGCATAGCGTGTGTGTGTCACAAACCCCATTATAAAGTGTTCGTGTCACAAACCCCACTGGATAGCGTGTGTGTGTCACAAACCCTATTGGACAGCATGTGTGTGTCACAATCCCCATTGGACAGAGTTTGTGTCACAAACCCTATCGGACAGCGTGTGTGTCACGAATGCCATTGGACAGCGTGTGTGTCACAAAACCTCCTGTACAGTGTGTGTGTCACAATCCCCAGTAGACAGTGTGTGTGTCAAAAACCCCAATGGACAGCGTGTGTGTGTCAAAAACCCCATTAGAACGTATGTGTGTCACAAACACCATTGGAAAGCATGTGTGTGTCACAAAACCTATTGGACAGTGTGTATGTCACAAGCACCAGTGGACAGCGTGTGTGTCACAAACCCCATTGGACAACGTGTAGTGTCAGAAACCCCTATGGACTGTGCGTGTCTCAAATCCCATTGGACACCGTGTGTGTTTAACTAACCCCATTTTACAGAGTGTGTGTCACAAGCCCCATTGGAACGAGTGTATTTGTCACAAAGCCCATTGGACAGCAAGTGTCACAATCCTCATTGGACAGCGTGTGTGTCACAAACCTCATTGCACAGGGTGTGTGTGTCACAAACCTCATTGGACAGTGTGTGTGACACAAACTCCGCTGGACAGCGTGTGTGTCTCAAACACCCATGGACAGTGTGCGTGTCACAAACCCCATTGGAAATCGTGTGTGTCACAAAGCCCTTTGGGCAGTGTGTGTGTCACAAACCCCATTGGACAACGTATGTGTCACAAACCCCTTTGGACATTGTGTGTGTCACAATCCTCATTGGACAGCGTGTGTGTCACAAACCTCATTGCACAGGGTGTGTGTGTCACAAACCCCATTCGACAGTGTGTGTGACACAAACTCCGCTGGACAGCGTGTGTGTCAAAAACACCCATGGACTATGTGCGTGTCACAAACCCCATTGGAAATCGTGTGTGTCACAAAGCCCTTTGGACAGTGTGTGTGTCACAAACCCCATTGGACAACGTATGTGTCACAAACCCCTTTGGACATTGTGTGTGTCACAAACCCCATTGGACAGCGTGTGTGTGTCACAATCCCCAGTGGACACAGTGTGTGTGTCACAAACCACATGGGACAGAGTGTGTGTCACAAACCCCATTGGATAGCATGTGTGTGTCACAAACCCTATTGGACATTGTGTATGACACAATCCCCATTGGACAGCGTCTTTGTCACAAACCCAATGGGACAGAGTGTGTGTCACAAACCCCATTAGACAGCATGTGTGTGTCACAAGCCCATTGGACAGAGTGTGTCTGTCACAAAACGCACTGGACAGCGTGTGCGTCACGAACCCCATTGGACAGAGTGTGGTGTCACAAACCCCATTGGAAAGTGTATGTGTCACAAACCCCATTGGATAGAGTGTGGTGTCACAAAACCTGTTGGACAGTGTGTGTGTCACAAAACCCACTGGATAGCGTGTGTGTCACAAGCCCCATTGGACAGTGTGTACTTGTCACAAAGCCCACTGGACAGCGTGTGTGTGACACAAACCCTATTGGACAGAGTATGTGTTTCACAAACCCCATTTGATAGAGTGTGTGTGTCACAAACCCCATTAGAAAGTATGCGTGTCACAAACCCCATTGGAGAGCGTGTGTGTGTCACAAGCACCATTGGACAGAGTGTGGTGTCACAATCCCCATGGGACAGCGTGTGTGTCACAAACCCCATTGGATAGCGTGTGTGTGTCACAAGCACCATTGGACAGAGTGTGTGTCACAAACCCCATTGGGCAGCGTGTGTGTAATAAACCCCATTGGACAGCGTGTGTATGTCACGAGCACCATTGGACAGAGTGTGGTGTCACAAACCCCATTGGAAAGTGTATGTGTCACAAAGCCCATTGGATAGCGTGTGTTTGTCACAAACCCTATTGGACAGTGTGTGTGCCACATAACCCACTGGATAGCGTGTGTGTCACAAACCCCACTGGACATCTTGTGTGTCACAAGCCCCATTGGACAACGTGTGTGTCACAAACCCCATTGGAGAGGGTGTGTGTGTCACAATACCCATTGGACAGTGTGTATGTCAAAAACCTCATTGGACAGAGTTTGTGTCACAAACCCCCGTGGACACTGTGTGTGTCACAATCCCCTTTGGACAGCGTGTGTGTCACAAACCCCATTGCAAAGGATGTGTGTCACAAACAGTCATGGACAGTGTGCGTGTCACAAACCCCATTGGACATCATGTGTGTCACAAACTACTTTGGACAGTGTGTGTGTCACAAACACCATTGGGCAGCTTGTGTGTAGCAAACACCCATGGACAGTGTGCGTGCCACAAACCCCATTGGACAACGTGTGTGTCACAAACCCCTTTGGACAATGTGTGTGTCACAAACCCCATTGGACAGTGTGTGTGTGTCACAATCCCCATTGGACAGAGTGTGTGTGTCACAAACCCCATGGGACAGAGTGTGTGTCACGAACCCCATTGGACAGCGTGTGTGTCACAAGCGCCATTTGACAGAGTGTATGTGTCACAAACCCAATTGGATAGCGTGTGTGTGTCACGAACCCTCCTGGTCAGTGTGTGTGTCACAAATCTCATTGGACAGCATGCGTGTCACAAACACCATTGGACAGCGTGTGTGTGTCACAAACCCGATTGGAAAGTGGTGTCACAAACCCCACTGGATAGCGTGTGTGTCTCAAGCACAATTGGACAAAGTGTGGTGTCACAAACCCCACTGGAAAGTGTATGTGTCAAAAACCCCTTTGGATAGCGTGTGTGCGTCACAAACCCTATTGGACAGTGTGTGTGTCACAAAACCCACTGCATAGCTTGTGTGTCATAAACACCATTGCTCAGCATGTGTGTCAAAACCCAATTGGACAGCGTGTGTGTCACAAACCCCCTGTTTAGTCTGTGTGTCACAATCCCCAGTGGAAAGCGTGTGTGTCAAAGCCCCATTTGATAATGTGTGTGTCACAAAACCAACTTGACAGCGTGTCTGTCACAAACACCCATGGACATTGTGCGTGTCACAAACCCCATTAGACAACGTGTGTGTCACAAACCCTTTGGACAGTGTGTGTGTCACAAACCCCATTGGATAGCGTGTGTGTGTCACAAACCCTCCTGGTCAGTGTGTGTTTAGAAAAATATTGGACAGCATGCGTGTCACAAACACCATTGGACAGCGTGTGTGTGTCACAAACCCCATTGGAGAGTGTGTGTCACAAACCACATTAGATAGCGTGTGTGTGACACAAACCCCATTAGACAGCGTGTGTGTCACAAACCCCTTTGGACAGTGGGTGTCTCACAAACCCCATTACACAACGTGTGTGTCACAAAACCCTTTGGACAGTGCATGTGTCACAAGCCCCATTGGATAGCGTGTGTGTGTCATAAACCCTATTCGACAGTGTGTGTGTCACAAAACCCAATGGCCAGCGTGTGTGTCACAAACCCAATTGGACAGCGTGTGTGTCTCTAGCCCCTTTGGACAGAATGTATGTGTCACAAACCCTATTGGACAGTGTGTGTGTCACAAAACCCACTGGCGAGAGTGTGTGTCACAAACACCATTGGACAGCGTGTGTGTCACAAGCCCTATTGGACAGAGTGTATGTGTCACAATCCCCATTGGACAGTGTGTGTGTCACAAACCCCATTGGATAGCGTGTGTGTGTCACAAACCCCATTAGAAAGTGAGCGTGTCACAAAAGCCATTGGACAGCGTGTGTGTCACAAGCACCATTGGACAGAGTGCGGTGTCACAAGCCCCATTGGACAGAATGAATGTGTCACAAACCCTCCTGGTCAGTGTGTGTGTCACAAAACCCATTGGACAGCATGCGTGTCACAAACACAATTTGACAGTGTGTGTGTAACAAACCCAATTGGTCAGCGTGTGTGTCACAAACCCCATTGGACACCGTGTGTGTGTCACAAACTCCATTAGAAAGTATGCGTGTTCACAAACGCCATTGGATAGCGTGTGTGTGTCACAAACCCCATTGGACAGTGTGTATGACACAAAACCCACTGGACAGCGTGTGTGTCACAAGCACCATTGGACACTGTGTGGTGTCACAAACCCCACTGGAAAGTGTAAGTGTCACAAACCCCATTGGATATCGTGTGTGTGTCAAAACCCCTATTGGACAGTGTGTGTGTCACAAAACCCATTGGACATCATGTGTGTCACGAACCCCATTGGACAGCATGTGTGTCACAAGCACCGTTGGACAGAGTGTGGTGTCACAATCCCCATTGGATAGAGTGTGTGTGTCACAAGCACCATTGGACAGCGTGTGTGTCACAAACCCCATTGGACAGTGTGTGTGTGTCACAAACCCCATTGGATAGCGTGTGTGTGTCACAAGAACCATTGGACAGAGTGTGGTGTCACAAACCCCATTGGAAAGTGTAAGTGTCACAAACCCCATTGGATAGCGTGTGTGTGTCACAAACCCCATTTGACAGCGTGTTTGTCACAAGCCCCTTTGGACAGTGTGTGTGTCACAAACCCCATTGAACAGGGTGTGTGTGTCACAAACCTCATTGGACAGAGTTTGCGTCACAAACCCCCGTGGACACTGTGTGTGTCACGAACTCCATTGGACAGTGTGTGTGTCAAAAATCCCCCTGGACAGTGTGTGTGTCACAGTCCCCAGTGGACAGCGTGTGTGTCAAAACCCCATTGGACTGTGTGTGTGTGACAAAACCCACTAAACAGCGTGTGTGTATCACAAACACCCATGGACAGTGTGAGTGTCTCAAGCCCCATTGGACAGCGTGTCTGTGTCACAATCCCCATTGGACAGTGTGTGTGTCACAAACACCATTGGACAGCGTGAGTGTCACGAACTCCATTGGACAGCGTGAGTGTCACAAGCACCATTGGACAGAGTGTGTGTGCCACAAACCCCATTGGAAAGTGTATGTGTCACAAACCCCATTGGATAGCGTGTGTGTTCACAAAACCCATTGGACAGCGTGTTTTTCACAAGATCCATTGTACAGAGTGTGTCTGTCACAAAGCCCATTGGACAGAGTGTGTATCACAAACACCATTGGATAGTATGTGTGTCACGAAAACCATTAGAAATTGTGTGTGTCACAAACCCTATTGGACAGAGTGTGTGTGTCACACACCGCATTGGCAGTGTTTGTGTCACAAACCCCATTGGATAGTGGGTGTGTCACAAGCCCCATTGGTCCGCGTGTGTGTCACAAACCTCTTCTGATAATGTGTGTGTCACAAACCCCATGGGACAGATTGTGTGTCACGAACCCCATTGGAAAGTGTATGTGTCACAAAACCCATTGGCTAGTCTGTGTGTGTCACAAACCCTCCTGGTTAGTGTGTGTTTCACAAAACCCATTGAACAGCATGCGTGTCACAAACACTATTGGACAGTCTGTGTGTAACAAACCCAATTGGTCAGTGTGTGTGTCACAAACCCCATTGGATAGCGTGTGTGTATCACAAACCCCATTGGACCGCTTGTGTGTGTCACAATACCCATTGGACAGCAAGTGTGTCACAAGACCTTTGGACGGAGTGTGTGTGTCACAAAACTTACTGCACAGCGTGTGTCTCACGAATCCCATTAGACAGCTTGTGTGTGTCACAATCATTATTGGACAGCGTTTGTGTAACAAACCCCATTGGACAGTATGTGTGTAACAAACCTCTTTGGACAGCGTGTGTGCGTCACAGTACCCATTGGACAGTGTGTGTGTCACAAACCCCATTGGACAGATGTTGTGTCACAAACCCCATTGGACAGCGTGTGTTTCACAAACACCATTGGACTGTGTGTGTGTCACAAACCCCATTGGACAGCGTGTGTGTGTCACAAACCTCCTGGTCAGTGTGTGTGTCACAAACCCCATTGGACAGCGTGTGTGACTCACAAGCCCATTGGACAGAGTGTTTGTGTCACAAAACCCACTAGACAGCATGTGTGTCATGAACCCTATTGGACAGTGTGTGTTTCACACACCCCATTGGACAGCGTGTGTGTGTCACAATCCCCATTGGACAGTGTGTGTGTCACAAACACCATTGGACAGAGCGTGTGACACAAGCCTATTGGACAGAGTGCGTGTGTCATAAAACCCACTGCACAGTGTGTGTGTCACGAACCCCATTGGACAGCGTGTGTATCTACAAGCGCCATTGGACACAGTGTGTGTGTCACAAACCCCATTGGAAAGTGTATGTCTCACAAACCCGATTGGATAGCGTGTGTGTGTCACAAACACTATTGGACAGTGTGTGTGTCACAAAACCCACTGGACAGTGTGTGTGTCACAAACCCCATTGGACAGCGTTTGTGTCACAAATCGCATTGGACAGCGTGAGTATCAAAAGCCACATTCGACAGAGTATATGTGTCACAAACCCCATTGGACACGTGTGTGTCACAATAGCCATTGGTCATAGTGTAGTCACAAACCGGATAGGACAGTGTGTGTGTCACAAACCCCATTTGACAGACTTTGTGTGACAAACCCCATTGGACAGAGTGTGTGTGTCACAAAACCCATTGGACAGTGTGTCTTTCACAAACCCCTTTGGACAGAGTTCGTGTCACAAACCCCATTGGACAGTGTGTGTGTCACAAACCCCACTGGAAAGTATACGTGTCACAAACCGCATTGCATAGCGTGTGTGTGTCACAAACCCCATTGTACAGCGTGTTTGTCACAAGCCCTTTGGACAGAGAGTGTGTGTAACAAACCCCATTGCACAGTGTGTCTGTCACAAACCCCGTTGGACAGAGTGTGTGTGATAAACCCCATTGGAGAGAGTGTGTGTCAGAAACACCATTGGACAGTGTGTGTGTCACAAACCCGAATTGGACACCGTTTGTGTCACAATCCCCAGTGGACAGCGTGTGTGTCACAAACCCCATTGGACAGTGTGTGTGTGTCACAAAACCCACTGCACAGCGTGTGTGTCACAAAAACTATTGGACAGTGTGTGTGTAACAACACCCACTGGACAGCGTGTGTGTCACAAACACCATTGGACAGCGTGTGTGTCACAAACTCCATTGCACAGCGTGTGTATCAAAATCCACATTGGACAGAGTGTGTGTGTCGCAAACCCCGTTGGACACTGTGTGTGTCACAAACCCCATTGGACAGAATTTGTGTCATAAATCCCATTGGAAAGTGTATGTGTCACAAACCCCATTGGACATGTGTGTGTGTCACAAAGCCTATTGGAGAGTGTGTGTGTAAAAAACCCACTGGACAGCAAATGTGTCAGAAACCCCATCGGACAGCGTGTGTGTAACAAACCTCTTTGGACAGCGTGTGTGCTTCACAATACCCTTTCGTCAGTTTGTGTGTCAGAAACCCCTTTTTACAGAGTTTGTTTCACAAACACCATTGGACAGCGTGTGTGCCACAATCCCAAGTGAACAGCGTGTGTGTCACAATACCCATTGGACAGTGTGTGTGTCACAATCCCCAGGGAACAGCGTGTGTGTCAAAACCCCATTAGACAGTGTGTGTGTCACAAAACCCACTGGACAGCGTGTGTGTCACAAACAACAATAGACAGTGTGAGTGTCACAAACCCCTTTGGATAGCGTGTGTGTCGCAAACCCCTTTGGACAGTCTGTGTGTCACAATCCCCATTGGACAGTGTGTGTGTCACAAGCACCATTCAAAAGCGTGTGAATCACAAGCCCATTGGACAGACTGTGTGTGTGTCACAAAACCCACTGGACACCGTGTGTGTTCACAAACCCCATTGGACAGCGTGTGTGACATAAACCCCATTGGACAGCGTGTGTGTGTCACAATCCCCATTGGACAGTTTGTGTGTGTCACAAACCCCTTTAGACAGACTGTGTGTCCCAAACCCCACCTCACAGAGTGTGTGTCACAAACCGCATTGGACAGCATGTGTGTCACAAACCCCCGTGGACACTGTGTGTGTCACAATCCCCAGTGGACAGCGTGTGTGTCACAAGCCCAGGTGGACACTGTGTGTGTAATAAACCCCACTGGACAGTGTGTGTGTCACAAACTCCTTTGGACAGTGTGTGTGTCACAAACAACATTGGACAGTGTGTATGTCACAATGCCCATTGGACAGCGTGTGTGTCACAAACCCCATTGGACAGCGTGTGTGTCACAAACACCATTGGACAGCGTGTGTGTGTCACAATCCCCATTGGACAGCGTGTGTGTCACAAGACCCATTGGACAGAGTGTGTGTCATGAAACCCATTGGACAGCTTGTGTCACAATCCCCGTTGGACAGTGTGTATGTGTCACAAACCCAACTGGATAGCTTGTGTGTGTCGCAAACCCTCCTGGTCAGTCTGTGTGTCACAAAACCCATTGGATAGCATGCGTGTCACATACACCATGGGACAGTGTGTGTGTAACAAAACCAATTTGTCAGCGTGTGTGTCACAAACCCCATTGGAAAGTGTGTGTGTCACAAACCCCATTTGAAAGTGTATGTGTCACAAACCCCACTGGATAGCTTGTGTGTGTCACAAACCCTCCTGGTCAGTGTGTGTGTCACAAAACCCATTGGATAGCAGGCGTGTCACAAACACCATGGGACAGTGTGTGTGTGTCACAAACGCCATTGGACAGCGTGTGTGTAATAAACCCCTTTGGACAGCGTGTGTGTCACAAAACCCTTTAGACAGTGTGTGTGTCACAAAACCCATTGGATAGCGTGTGTGTCGCAAACACCATTAGAAAGTGTCTGTGTCACAAACCCCATTGGATAGCGTTTGTGTGTCATAAAACCTGTTGGACTGTGTGTGTGACACAAATCCCACTGGACAGCGTTTGTGTCACGAACCCCATTGGACAGCTTGTGTGTCACAAGACCCATTGGACAGAGTGTGTGTGTCACAAACGCCATTGTACAGCGTGTATGTCACAATCCTCATTTGACAGCGTGTGTGTCACAAGCCCCATTGGATAACGTGTGTGTGTCACAAACCCCTTTGGACAGAGTGTGTGTCATAAACCCCATTGGACAGCTTGTGTCACAATCCCCGTTGGACAGTGTGTATGTGTCACAAACCCCATTGGACAGCGTGTATGTCACAAACCCCTTTGGACAGTGTGTGTGTCACAATCCCCATGGGACTGACTGTGTGTCACAAACACTATTGGACCGCGTTTGTGTCACAAGCCCATTGGACAGAGTGTGTGTGTCAGAAAACCCACTGGACAGCGTGTGTGTCAAAAGCACCACTGGACAGAGTGTGGTGTCACAAACCCCATTGGAAAGCGTATGTGTCACAAATACCATTGGATAGCGTGTGTGTGTTACAAACCCTATTGGACAGCGTGTGTGTCACAAACCCCATTGGACAGCGTGTGTGTCACAAGCCTAATTGGACAGAGTGTATGTGTCTCAAACCCCATTGGACAGCGTGTGTGTGTCACAATCCCCATTGAACACTGTGTATGTCACAAACCCCATTGGACAGTGTGTGTGTGTCACAATACCCATTGGACAGGGTATGTGTCACAAACTCCATTGGACAGTGTGTGTGTGTTACAAACCCCTTTGGACAGTGTGTGTGTCACAAACCCCACGTGACAGTGTAGTGTGTCACTAACCCCATTGGACACCTTGTGTGTCACAAGACCCTTTGGACGAAGTGTGTGTTTCACAAACCCCATTGGACAGCGTGTGTGTCACAAACACCATTAGACAGCGTGTGTGTGTCACAATACCCATTGGAGAGTGCGTGTGTCACAAAACCCATTGGATAGCGTGTGTGTTACAAACCCCATTAGAAAGTGTGTGTGTCACAAACCCCATTGAACAGTGTGTGTTTCACAAACCCCACTGGACAGCGTCTGTGTCAAAAACCCCATTGGACAGCGTGTGTGTCACAATACCCATTGGAGAGAGTGTGTGTGTCACAAAACCCATTGGATAGCATGTGTGTCACTAACCCCATTTGATAGTGTGTGTGTGTCACAAGCCATCTTGGACAGTGTGTGTGTCACAAACCCCACTGGACAGCGTGTGTGTCACGAACCCCACTGGACAGCATGTGTGTCACAAGACCAATTGGACAGAGTGTGTGTGTCACAAACCGCATTGGACAGCGTGTGTGTGTCACAATCTCCATTGGAGAGTGTGTGTGTGTCACAAAACCCTTTGGACAGACTGTGTGTCACAAACACTATTGGACAGTTTTTATGTCACAAACCCATTGGACAGAGTGTGTGTGTCACAAAACCCACTTGACAGTGTGTGTGTCATGAACCCCACTGGACAATGTGTGTGTCACAAACCCCACTGGACATCGTGTCTGTCACAAACACCCATGGACAGCGTGCGTGTCACATACCCCATTGGACATGGTGTGTGTCACAAACCCCTTTGGACAGTGTGTGTGTCACAAACCAAATTGGACAGCGTGTGTGTCACAAACCCCACTGGACAGCGTGTGTGTCACAACCCCATTGGACAGCGTGTGTGTCACAAACCCCATTGGACAGCGTGTGTGTGTCACAAAACCCATTGGACAGTGTGTATGTCACATACCCCATTTAAGAGAGTTTGTGTCACAAACCCCATTGGACAGCGTGTGTGTAAGAAACGCCATTGGATATCTTGTCTGTGTCACAAACCCCATTGGAAAGTGTGAGTGTCACAAACCCCATTGGATAGTGTGTGTGTGTGTCACAAACCCTATTGGACTGCGTGTGTGTCACAATCCCCATTGGACAGCGTGTGTGTCACGAACCCCATTGGACAGCGTGTGTGTCACAAGCACCATTGGACAGAGTGTGTGTGTCACAAACCCCATTGTACAGCGTTTCTGTCACAAACCCCATTGGATTGTGTGTGTGTGTCACAAACCCTATTGGACAGTGTGTGTGTCACAAAACCCACTGGACAGCGTTTGTGTTACAAACCCCATTGGACAGCGCGTGTGTCAAAATCCACATTGGACAGAGTATATATGTCACAAACCCATTGGACAACGTGTGTGTCACAATCCCCATTGAAAGGAGTCTATGTCACAAACCGCATTGGATAGCGTGTGTGTATCACAAACCCGATTGTACAGCGTGTTTGTCACAAGACCTTTATGCAGAGTGTGTGTCACAAATCACATTGTACATCGTCTATGTCACAATCCTCACTGGACAGCATGTGTGTCGCAGACCCCATTGGACAGTGTGTGTGTGACAAACCAGATGGACAGCGTGCGTGTCACAATCCCCATTGGACATCGTGTGTATCAAAAACCCCTTTGGACAGTGTGTGTGTCATAGACACCATTGGATAGCGTGTGTGTGTCACAAACCCCATTGTACAGAGTGTTTGTCAGAAGCTCATTGGACAGAGTGTGTGTGTCACAAACCCCATTGGACAGTGTGTTTGTCACAATCCCCATTGGACAGCGTGTGTGCTACAACCCCATTTTACAGAGTGTGTGTATTACGAACGCCATTGGACAGTGTGTGTGTCACAAGCACCATTGGACAGCATCTGTGTCTCAAACCCCCGTGGACACTCTGTGTGTCACAAACCCCATTGGACAGTGTGTGTGTCACAAACCCCATTGGACATCGTGTGTGTCACAAACCCCTTTGAACAGTGTGTGTGTCACAAACCCCATTAGACAGCGTGTAGTGTCAGAAACCCCATTGGACAGTGTGTGTCACAAATCCTATTGGACAGCGTGTGTGTCACAAACAACACTGGACAGCGTGTGTGTGTCACAAACCCCATTGGACAGTGTGTGTGTCACAATCCCCATTGGAGAGTGTTTGTGTCACAAACCTCATTGGACAGCGTGTAGTGTCAGAAACCCCATTGGACAGTGTGGTTCACAAACCCCATTGGACAGCGTGTGTGTGTCACAAACCCTCCTGGTCAGTGTGTGTGTCACAAATCCCATTGGAAAGTGTGTGTGTCACAAACTAAATTGGAAAGTGTGTGTGCCACAAATCCCATTGCATAGCGTGTGTGTGTCACAAACTCCATTATAATGTAGTGCGTGTTCACAAACCCCACTGGATAGCGTGTGTGAGTCACAAACCCTATTGGACAGTGTGTAGGTCACAAACCCCATTGGACAGCGTGTGTCTCACAAACACCACTGGACATCGTGTGTGTGTCGCAAACCCCATTGAACAGTGTGTGTGTCACAAAACCCATTGGATAGCGTGTGTGTCACAATCCCCATTGGATAGCGTGTGTGTCACAAACCCCATTGGACAGTGTGTCTGTGTCACAATACCCAATGGACAGTGTGTGTGTCACTATCCCCATTGGACAGCGTGTGTGTCACAAACACCATTGGACAGCATGTGTGTGTCACATTCCCCATTGGACAGTGTATGTTCACAAAACCCATTGGATAGCGTGTGTGTCACAAACCCCATTGGATAGCGTGTGTGTCACAATCCCCATTGAACAGTGTGTGTGTCACAAAACGCTTTGGATAGCGTGTGTGTCACAATCCCTATTGGATAGATGGTGTGTCACAAATCCCATTGGACAGAGTTTGTGTCACAAACCCCATTGGTCAGTGTGTGTGTCACAAAACGCATTGGATAGCGTTTGCCTCACAATCCCCATTGGACAGCGTGTGTGTCACAAAGCCCATTGGACAGTTTGTGTGTGTCACAAAACCCATTGGACAGCGTGTGTGTCACAAACCCCACTGGACAGCGTGTAGTGTCAGAAATCCCATTGGACAGTGTGTGTCACAAATCCCATTGGACAGCGTGTGTGTCACAAACCCCATTGGACAACGTGTGTGTCACAAACCCCATTGGACAGTGTGTGTGTCACAAAACGCATTGGATAGCGTGTGTGTCACAATCCCCATTGGAAAGTGTGTGTGTCACAAAACCCATTGGAAAGTGTGTGTGTCATATCCCCCATTTTACAGCGTGTGTGTGTCACAGTCCTCATTGGACAGTGTGTGTGTGTCACAAACCCAATTGGACATTGTGTGTATCAGTATCCCCATTGGACAGCGTGTGTGTCACAAACCCCATTGGACAGTGTGTGTGTGTGACAAACCCCATTGGACATCGTGTGTGTCACAATCCCCATTGGACTGCGTGTGTGTCAGGAACCCCATTGGACAGCGTGTGTGTCACAAGCGCCATTGGAAAGTGTGTGTGTCACAAACCCCTTTGGAAAGTGTGTGTGTCATAACCCCCATTATACAGCGTGTGTGTGTCACAATCCTCATTGGACAGTGTGTGTGTGTCACAAACCTCATTGGACAGCGTGTGTATCACAAACCCCTTTGGACTGTGTGTGTGTCACAAACCCGATTCTACAGTGCGTGTGTGTCACATTCCCCATTGCACAGCATGTGTGTCACAATACCCATTGGACATAGCGTGTGTGTCACAATCCCCATTGGACAGTGTGTGTGTCATGAATCCCATTGGACAGTGTGTCTGTGTGACAATACCCATTGGACAGTGTGTGTGTCACAAACCCCATTGGACAGCGTGTGTGTGCCACAAAACCCATTGGATAGCATGTGTGTGTCACGAACACCATTGGACAGCTTGTGAGCCAAAAGACCCATTGGTCAGAGTGTGTGTGTCACATTCTCCATTGGACAGTGTGTGTGTGTGACAATCCCCATTAAAAAGTGTGCGTGTCACAAACCCCATTTGAAAGTGTGTGTGTCACAATCCACATTGGAGAGTGTGTGTGTCACAAAACCCATTGGATAGCGTGTGTGTCACAATCCCCATTAAATAGTGTGTGTGTGTCACAAACACCGTTGGGCAGCGTGTGTGTCATAAACCCCATTGGACAGCGTGTCTGTGTCACAATCCCCATTGGACAGTGTGTGGGTGTCACAAACCCCATTGGAAAGTTTGTGTGTCACAGACCCCATTGGATAGCATGTGTGTGTCGCAAACCCCATTGGACAGTGTGTGTGTCACAAACACCACTGGACTGTGTGTGTGTCACAAACCCCTTTGGACAGTGTGTGTGTCTCAAAACCCCCTGGACAGTGTGTGTGTCACAATCCCCATTTGACAGCGTGTGTGTCAAAAACCCAACTGGACAGCGTGTGTGTCACAATCCCCATTGGACAGCGTGTGTGTCACAAACCCCATTGGACAGATTGTGTGTGTCACAATCCCCATTGGACAGCGTGTGTGTCAGGAACCCCATTGGACAGCGTGTGTGTCACAAGCGCCATTGGAAAGTGTGTGTGTCACAAACCCCATTGGACAGTGTGTGTGTCACAAACCCCACTGGACAGCGTGTGTGTGTCACAATCCCCATTGGACAGTGTGTGTGTGTCACAAACCTCATTGGACAGCGTGTGTATCACAAACCCCTTTGGACAGAGTGTGTGTCATAATTCCCATTGGACAGTATGTGTGTCACAAGCCCATTGGACAGAGTGTATGTGTCACCAAACCCACTGGACAGCGTGTTTTCACGAACCCCATTGGACAGCGTGTGTATCACAAGCACCATTGGACAGAGTGTGTGTGTCACAAACCCCATTGGAAAGTGTATGTTTCACAAACCCCATTGGATAGCGTGTGTGTGTCACAAACCCCATGGGACTGCGTGTGTGTGTCACAAGCCCCATTGAAAATTGTGTGTGTCACAAACCGCATGGGACAGCGTGTGTGTCACAAACACCATCGGACATCGTGTGTGTCACAAACCCCTATGGACAGTGTGTATTTCATGAACCCCATAGGACAGCGTGTGTGTCTCAAGCGCCATTGGACAGATTGTGTGTGTCGCAAATCCCATTGGAAAGTGTGTGTGTCACAAACCCCATTGGACAGCTTGTGTGTCACTATCCCCATTGGACAGTGTGTGTGTCACGAACCCCATTGAACAGCGTGTGTGTCACAAACCAATTGGATAGTGTGTGTGTGTCACAAACCCTCTGGTCAGTGTGTGTGTCACAAAACCCTTTGAACAGCATGCGTGTCACAATCACCATTGGACAGTTTGTGTGTAACAAACCCAATTGGTCAGCGTGTGTGTCACAAACCCCATTGGATAGCGTGTGTTTTTCAAAAAAACCATTAGAAAGTATGTGTGTCACAAACACCATTGGATGGCATTTGTGTGTCACAAACCCTAGTGGACAGTGTGTACGTCACAATCCCCATGGGACAGCGTCTCTGTCACAAACCCCATTGGACAGCGTGTGTGTGTCACAAGACCCAGTGCACAGTGTGTGTGTCACAAACCACATCGGAGAGAGTTTGTGTCACAAACCCCATTAGAAAGTGTGTGTCTCACAAACCCCTTTGGATAGCGAATGTGTGTCACAAACCCTATTGAACAGAGTGTGTGTGTCACAAACCCCATTGGACAGCGTGTGTGTCACAAAGCCTGTTGGACAGCGTGTGTGTCAGAGAACCCATTGGACAGAGTGTGTCACAAATACCATTGGACAGAGTGTGTGTCACAAACCCCATTGGACAGCGAGTGTGTCACAAACCTCATGGGACAGTGTGTGTGTTTCACAAACCCCATTGGAAAGTGTGTGTCACAAACCCCATTGGATAGCGTGTGTTTGTTACAAACCCTATTGGACAGTGTGTAGGTAACAATCCCCATTGGACAGCGTGTGAGTCGCAAACCCCATTGGACATCGTGTGTGTGACAAACACCATTGGACAGCGTGTGTGTGTCACAAACCCCTTTGAAAGTGTGTATGTCACAAACCCCATTGGATAGCGTGTGTGTGTCACAAACCCTATTGGACAGTGTGTGTGTCACAAACCCCATTGGATAGCGTGTGTGTCACAAACCCCATTGGACAGTGTGTGTATCACAAACCCCATTGGTCAGTGTGTGTGTCACTATCCCCAGTGGACAGCGTGTGTGTCACAAACCCCATTGGACAGCGTGTTTTTCACAAGACCCATTGGACAGAGTTTGTGTGTCAAAAAATCCACTAGACAGCATGTGTGTCATGAACCCCATTGGACAGCGTGTGTGTCTCAATCACCATTGGACAGAGTGTTTGTCTCACAAACCCCATTGGAAAGTGTAAGTATCACAAACCCCATTGGATAGCGTGTGTGTCACAAACCCCGTCGGACAGCGTGTGTGTGTCAAAATACCCACTGGACAGTGTGTGTGTCACAAACCCCATTGGAAAGTGTATGTGTAACAAAGCGCATTTTATAGCGTGTACGTGTCACAAACCACACTTGATAGCATGTGTGTGTCACACACCCCATTGTACAGCATGTTTGTCACAAGCCCTTTGTACAGAGTGTGTGTGTTACAAACCCCATTGTACAGCGTGTTTGTCATACTCCCCATTGGACAGCGTTTGTGTCACAAACCCCATTGGGCAGAGTGTGTGTGTCAAACCACATTGGACAGAGTGTGTGTCACAAACCCCATTGGACAGAGTGTGTTTCACAAACCCCTTTGGACAGCGTGTGTGTGTCACAAACCCCATTGGATTGCGTGTGTGTGTCACAATCCCCACTGGACATTGTGTGTGTCACAAACCCCATTGGACCGCGTGTGTGTGTCACAATACCCATTGGACAGCAAGTGTGTCACAAGACCATTGGACAGAGTGTGTGTGTCACAAAACTTACTGCACAGCGTGTGTGTCACGAATCCCATTGGACAGCATGTGTGTCACAAGCACCATTGGACATAGTATGTGTGTCTGAAACCCCTTTAGAAAGTGTATGTGTCACAAACACCATTGCATAGCGTGTGTGTGTCACAAAGCCTATTGGAGAGTGTGTGTAGTCACAAAACCCACTGGACAGCGTGTGTGTCACAAACCCCATTGGACAGCATGTGCGTAACAAACCTCTTTGGACTGCGTGTGTGTGTCACAAACCTCCTGGTCAGTGTGTGTGTCACAAAACCCATTGGACAGCGTGTGTGTCAGAAACCCCATTGGACGGTGTGTGTGTCACAAACCCCATTGGACAGCGTGTGTGTCACAAACCCCATTGGACAGCGTGTGTTTGTCACAAACCCCATTGGACAGCGTGTGTGTGTCACAATCCCCATTGGACAGTGTGTGTGTCACAAACCCCATTGGACAGCGTGTGTGTGTCACAATATCCATTTGTCAGCAAGTGTCACAAGACCATTGGACAGAGTGTGTGTGTCACAAAACACACTGCACTGCGTGTGTGTCACAAACACTATTACACAGTGTGTGTGTAACAATACCCACTGGACAGCAAGTGTGTCACAAACACCATTGGACAGCGTGTGTGTCACAAACTCCATTGTACAGCGTGTGTATCAAAATCCACATTGGACAGAGTGTGTGTGTCACAAACCCCTTTAGACAGTGTGTGTGTCACAAACCCCATTGGACACTGTGTGTGTCACAAACCCCATTGGACAGAATTTGTCTCATAAATCCCATCGGAAAGTGTATGTGTCACAAACCTCATTGGATAGCGTGTGTGTGTCACAAACCCCATTGGAGAGCGTGTGTGACACAAGCCTATTGGACAGAGTGCGTGTGTCACAAAACCCACTGGACTGCGTGTCTGTTACAAACCCCATTGGAGACTGTGTGTCATAAGCACCATTGCACAGCGTGTGTATCAAAATCCACATTGGACAGAGTGTGTGTGTCACAAACCCCATTGGAAAGTGTATGTGTCACAAACCCCATTGGATAGCATGTGTGTGTGTCACAAAACCCACTGGACAGCAAGTGTGTCAGAAACCCCATTGGACAGCGTGTGTGTAACAAACCTCTTTGGACAGCGTGTGTGCTTCACAATACCCTTTTGACAGTGTGTGTGTCAGAAACCCCATTGGACAGAGTTTGTTTCACAAACCCCATTGGACAGCGTGTGTGTCACAATACCCATTGGACAGTGTGTGTGTCACAAACCCGTTTGGAGAGAGTTTGTGTCACAAACCCCATTGTACAGAGTGTTTGTCACAAGCCCTTTGAGCAGAGTGTGTGTGTCACAAACCCCATTGTACAGCGTGTTGGTCACAATCCCCATTTTACAGCGTGTGTGTCACAAACCCCTTTGGACAGAGTGTGTGTAGTCACAGTCACCGTTGGACAGTGTGTGTGTCACAAAACCCATTGTATAGCGTGTGTCACAATCCTCATTGGACAGTGTGTGTGTGTCACAAACCCCATTGGACAACGTGTGTGTCACAATCCCCATTGGACAGTGCGTGTGTCACAAACCCCATTAGACAGACTGTGTGTCACCAACACTATTGGACAGCTTTTTTGTCAAAAGCCCATTGGACAGAGTGTGTGTGGCACAAAACCCACTGGACAGTGTGTGTGTCACGAACCCCATTGAACAGCGTGTCTGTCACTAGCACCATTGGACAGAGTGTGGTGTCACAAACCCCATTGGAAAGTGTATGTGTCACAAACACCATTGTATAGCGCGTGTGTGTCACAAACCCTATTGGAAAGTGTGTGTGTCGCAAAACCCACTGGACCGCCTGTGTGTCACAAACCCCAATGGACAGCGTGTGTGTCACAAACCCCACTGGACAGAGTGTATGTGCCACAAACCCCACTAGACAGCGTGTGTGTCACAATCCCACTGCACAGCGTGTGTGTCACAAACCCCATTGGATAGCGTATGTGTATAACAAACCCTATTGGATAGCGTGTGTGTCACAAACCCCATTAGAATGTGTGCGTGTCGCAGTCCCCATTGAATAGCGTGTGTGTGTCACAAATATATTGGACAGTGTGTATGTCACAATGCCCATTGGACAGCGTCTTTGTCACAAACCCCATTGGACAGCGTGTCTGTTTTACAAACCCTTTTGGACAGCGTGTATGTCACAAAAACCAATTGGACAGTGTGCGTGTCACAAACCCCATTGGACATGGTGTCTGTCACAAATCTCTTCGGACAATGTGTGTATCACAAACCCCATTGGATAGCGTGTGTGTGTCAAAAACCCCATTAGAAAGTATGTGTGTCACAAACCCCATTGGATAGCGTGTGTGTGTCACAAACCCTTTAGGACAGTGTTTGTCACAAAACCCACAGGACACCGTGTGTGTTCACAAACCCCATTGGACAGCGTGTTTGTCACAATCCCCACTGGACAGCGCCTGTGTCACAAACCCCATTGGACAGCGTCTGTGTCACAGACACCATTGGACAGCGTGTGTGTTTCACAATCCCCATTGGACAGTGTGTGTGTCACAAACCCCAGTGGACAGCGTGTGTGTCAAAACCCCGTTGGACAGCGTGTGTGTCACAAATCCCATTGGACATTGTGTGTGTGTCACAATCCCCATTAGACAGTGTGTGTTTTACAAACACCATGGGACAGAGTGTGTGTCACAAACACTATTGGACAGCGTTTGTGTGTCACAAGACCATTGGACAGAGTGTGTGTGTCACAAAACCCACTGGACAGCATGTGTGTCACGAGCCCCTTGAACAGCGTATGTGTCACAAGCACCATTGGACAGAGTGTGGTGTCACAAACCCCATTGGAAAGTTTATGTGTCACAAACTCCATTGGATAGTGTGTGTGTGTCACAAACCCTATTGGACAGTGTGTGTGTCACAAACCCCATTGCAAAGCGTTTGTGTCAAAACCCCAGTGGACAGTGTATATGGCAAAAAACCCATTGGACAGCGTGTGTGTATAACAATACCATTGGACAGTGTTTGTGTCACAAACCTCATTGGACATCGTGTGTGTCACTAACCCCATTGGACAGCATGTGTGTGTCACAATCCCCATTGGACAGAGTGTTTGTCACAGACACTATTGGACAGCGTGTGTGTCACAAGCCCATTGGACAGCGTGTGTGTGTCACAAAACCCACTGGACAGCGTGTGTGTCACAAAACTCACTGGACAGCATGTGTGTCACAAACCCCATTGGACAGCGTGTCTGTCAGAAACCCCATTGGACAGAGTGTGTGTAACAAACCCCATTGGACACTGTGTGTGTGTCACAAACCCCATTGGAAAGTGTATGTGTCACAAATCCCATTAGATAGCTTGTGTGTGTCACAAACCCTATTGGACAGTGTGTGTGTCACAATCCTCACTGGACAGCGTGTGTGTCACAAGCCCCATTGGACAGAGTGTGTGTGTCACAAACCCCATTTGACAGCATGTGTGTCACAATCCCCATTGGACAGCGTGTGTGTCACAAACACCGTTGGACAGATTGTGTGTGTCACAAACCCCACTGGACAGCGCGTGTGTCATAAACCCCATTGGACAGCGTGTGTGTGTCACAATCGCCATTGGACAGTGTGTGTGTGTCACAATCCCAATTGGACAGCGTGTGTGTGTCACAAACCCCATTGGACAGCGTGTGTGTCACAATCCCCATTGCATAGCGTGTGTGTGTAACAAACCCTATTAGAAAGTGTGTGTGTCACAAACCCCTTGGATAGCGTGTTTGTTTCACAAACCCTATGGGACACTGTGTGTGTCACAAACCCCACTGGACAGCGTGTGTGTCACAAACCCCATTAGACAGCGTGTGTGTCACAAGACCCATTGGACAGAGTTTGTGTGTCACAAACCCCATTGGACAGGGTGTGTTTCACGAACCCCATTGGACAGCGTGTGTGTGTCACAATACTCATTGGACAGTGTATTTGTCACAAAACCCATTGATAGCGTGTGTGTCACAAACCGCATTAGAAAGTATGTGTGTCACAAACCCCATTGAATAGCGTGTGTGTGTCACCAACCCCATTGGACAGCGTGTGTGTCACAAGACCCATTGGACAGAGTGTGTGTGTCACGAACCCAATTGGACAGCGTGTGTTTCACTAAGCCTATTGGACAGATTGTGTGTGTCACAAACTCCACTGCACAGCTTGTGTGTCATAAACCCCATTGGACAGCGTGTGTGTGTCACCAACCCTATTGGACAGCGTGTGTGTCACAAACCCCATTGGAAAGTTTATGTGTCACAAACCGCATTGGATAGCGTGTGTGTTTCACAAACCCTATTGGACAGATTGTATGTCACAAACTCCACTGGACAGCGTGTGTGTCACAAACCCCACTGGAAAGCGTGTATGTCACAACACCCATTTGACCGAATGCGTGTGTCAAAAAACCAATTGGACATCATGCGTGTCACAAACACCATTGGACAGCGTGTGTGTGTCACAATCCCCATTGCACAGTGTGTGTGTCACAAAACCCATTTGACAGCGTGTGTTTCACAATCCCCATTGGAGAGCGTGTGTGTCACAAACCCCATTGGACAGATTGTGTGTGTCACAAACCCCATTTGGAAGCGGGTGTGTCACAAACCCCATTGGGAAGCGGGTGTGTCACAAACCTCTTTGGACTGTGTGTGTGTCACAAACCCCATTGGACAGAGTTTGTGTGTCACAATCCACATTGGAAAGTGTGTGTATCACAAACACCATGGGACAGCGTGTGTGTCAGAAACCCCATTGGACAGAGTGTGTGTGTCACAAACCCCATTTGAAAACGTGTGTGTCACAATCCCCATTGGAGAGCCTGTGTGTCACAAACCCTATTGGACAGCGTGTGTGTGTCACAATACCCATTGTACAGTGTGTGTGTCCAAAACTCTATTTGACATCGTGTTTGTCACAATCCCCATTGGATAGCGTATGTGTGACACACCCCATTAGAAAGCGTGCGTGTCACAAAGCCCATTGCATAGCGTGTGTGTGTCACAAACCCCATTGCAGAGAGTGCGTGTCACAAACACCTTTGGACAGAGTGTGTGTCACAAACCCAATTGGAGAGCGTGTGTGTGTCACAAACCCCCCTGGACAGTGTGTGTGTCACAATCCCCATCGGACAGCGTGTGTGTCAAAATAAGCCATGGACAGTGTGCGTGACACAAACCAAATTGGACAGCGTGTGCGTGTCACAAACCCTATTGGACAATGTGTGTGTCACAAATCCCACTGGATAGCATGTGTGTCAAAAACCCCATTGGACAGCGTGTGTCTCACAAGACCCATTGGATAGAGTGTGTGTGACACAAACCCCATTGGACCGAGTGTGTGTGTCAAACCCTATTGGACAGTGTGCGTTTCACAAACCCCACCGGACGGCGTGTGTGTCACGAACCCCATTGGACAGCGTTTGTGTCACAAGACCCATTGGATAGCATGTGTGTGTCACAAACCCTGTTGGACAGTGTGTATGTCACAATCCCTATAGGCAGCATCTGTGTCACAAACCCCATTGGACAGCGTGTGTGTCACAAACACCATTGGACAGTGTGTGTGTGTCACAATCCCCATTGGAGAGTGTGTGTGTCACAATCCCCATTGGACAGTGTGTGTGTCACAAAACCCATTGGACAGTGCGTGTGTCACAAACCCCTTTAGAAATTGTGCGTGTCACAAACCCCATTGGATAGCGTGTGTGTGTCACAAACCCTATTGGACAGAGTGTATGTCACAAACCCCACTGGACAGCTTGTGTGTCACAATCGCCTTTGGACAGTGTGTGTGTCACAGTCCCCAGTGGATAGCGTGTTTGTCACAAACCCCACTGGACAGCGTGTGTTTCACAGACACCCGTGGACAGAGTGAGTGTCACAAACCCCATTGGAAAGGGTGTGTGTCTCAAACCCCTTTGTGCAGTGTGTGTGTCACAAACCCCATTTGACAGCGTGTGTGTCACAATCCCCATTGGACAGCGTGTGTGTCACAAACCCCATTGGACTGCGTGTGTGTCACAAGACCCATTGGACAGAGTGTGTGTGTCACAAATCCCATTGGAAAGTGTATGTGTCACAAACCCCATTGGATAGCGTGTGTGTGTCACGAAACTCACTGGACAGAGTGTGTGTCACAAGGCCCATTGGACAGAGTGTGTGTCCCTAACCCCATTGGACAGTGTGTGTGTCACAAACCCCCCTGGACAGTGTGTGTGTCACAATCCCCATTGGACAGCGTGTGTGTCACAAGACCCATTGGACAGAGTGTGTGTGTCACAAACCCCATTGGACAGAGTGTGTGTCACAAGGCCCATTGGACAGAGTGTGTGTCCCTAACCCCATTGGACAGTGTGTGTGTCACAACCCCTCCTGGACAGCGTGTGTGTCAAAAACCCCTTTGGACAGTGCGTGTGTCACAATCCCCATTGGACAGAGTGTGTGTGTCATAAAACCCATTGGATAGCGTGTGTGTGTCACAAACCCTAGTGAACAGTGTATGTGTCACAAACCCCACTTGACAGAGTGTGTGTCATGAACGCCATTGGACAGCGTGTTGACGCAAGCCTCATTGGACAGAGTGTGTGTGTCACAAACCGCATTGGACAGCATGCGTGTCACAAACACCATTGGACAGCGTTTGTGTGTCACAAACCCCATTGGACAGCGAGTGCGTCACAAACCCCATTGGACAGTGTGTGTGTCACAAAACCCTTTGGACTGCGTGTGTGTGTCACAATCCTCATTAGACAGAGTGTGTGTTACAAACCCCCCTGTACAGTGTCTGTGTCACAATCCCCATTGGACAGCGTCTGTGTCACAAGCCCCATTGGACTGCGTGTGTGTGTCACAAACCCCATTAGACAGAGTGTGTGACAAACCCTATTCGACATCGTGAGTGTCACAAAACCCATTGGATAGTCTGTGTGTCAGAAACCCCCCGTTACAGTGTGTGTCTCACAGTCCCCATTGGACAGCGTGTGTGTGTCACAAACCCCACTGGACAGCGTGTCTGTCACAATCCCCTTTGGACAGAGTGTGTGTGTCACAAACCCTACTGGACTGCGTGTGTGTCACGAACACCATTGGACAGCATGTGTGTCACAAACACCTCAGGACAGCGTGTGTGTCACAAAGATCTCTGGACAGCGTGTTTGTGTCACAATTCCCATTGGACAGTTTTGTGTCACAAACCACATTGGAAAGTGTGTGTGTCATAAACCCCATTGAATAGCGTGTGTGTATCACAAACCCTAGTGGACAGTGTATGTGTCACAAAACCCACAGGACAGCGAGTGTGTCACGAACCGCATTGGACAGCGTGTTGACACAAGTCCCATTGGACAGAGTGTGTGTGTCACAAACCCCATTGGACAGCATGCGTGTCACAAACACCATTGGACAGCATTTGTTTCATAAACCCCATGGAACAGCGAGTGCGTCACAAACCCCATTGTACAGAGTGTGTGTCACACAATCCGTTGGACTGCATGTGTGTGTCACGATTCCCATTAGACAGAGCGTGTGTGACAAACCCCACTGTACAGTGTGTGTGTCACAATCCCCATTGGACAGTGTGTGTGTCACAAACCCCACTCGACATTGTTTGTGTCACAATCCCCATTGGACAGCGTGTGTGTCTCAATCCCCATTGGACAGAGTGTGTGTGTCACAAAACCCACTAGAGAGCGTGTGTGTCACAAGGCCCATTGGACAGCGTGTGTGTCAAAAAACTAATTGTACAGTGTGTGTGGCACAAACCCCATTGGACAGCGTGTGTGTCACAAACACGCCTGGAGAGTCTCTGTGCAACAAATTCCGTTGTACAGCGTGTGTGTCACAATCCCCATTGGACAGTGTCTGTGACACAAACCCTATTGGAGAGTTTGTGTGTAACAAACCCCACTGGACAGCGTGTTTGTCACGAACCCCATTGGACAGCGTGTGTGTCGCAAACGCCTCTGGACAGTGTGTTTTTCACAAACCCCATTGCAAAGTGTGTGTGTTCACAAACCCCACTGGAATGCGTGTGTGTCACGAACCCCTCTGGACAGCGTGTCTGTCACAAACACTCCTGAAGGGTCTCTGTGTAACAAATTCAACTGTACAGCGTGTGTGTTACAAACCCCATTGGACAGCGTCCGTGTCACAAACCCCATTGGACAGTGTGTGTGTCACATAAACTATTGGAGAGTGTGTGTCACAAACTCCACTGGACTGCGTGAGTGTCATGAACCCCATTAGACAGCGTGTGTGTCCCAATCCCCAATGGACAGTTTGTGTGTCGCAAACCCCATTGGACAGCGTGTGTGTCACAAACCCCATTGGATTGCGTGTGTGTCACAAACACCCCTGGAGAGTCTCTGTGAAAAAAATTCCGTTTTACAGCGTGTGTGTCACAAACCCCATTGGACAGTGTGTGTGTCACAAAACGCATTGGATTGCGTGTGTGTGTCACAATTCCCATTAGACAGAGTGAGTGTGACAAACCACCCTGTACAGTGTGTGTGTCACAAACCTTATTGGAGAGTGTGTGTCTCACAAACCCCACTGGACTGCGTGTGTGTAATGAACCCCTTTGGACAGCGTGTTTGTCACAAACACCTCTGGACAGTGTGTGTGTAACAAACCCCATTAGAAAGTATGCGTGTCACAAACCCTTTTGGATAGCGTGTGTGTATGTCACAAACCCCATTAGAAAGTATGCGTGTGACAAACCCTTTTAGATAGCCTGTGTGTGTCACAAACCCCATTAGAAAGTACGCGTGTCACAAACCCCTCTGGAAA
Organism: Columba guinea; assembly: GCA_032206185.1. Lineage (NCBI taxonomy): Eukaryota > Metazoa > Chordata > Aves > Columbiformes > Columbidae > Columba > Columba guinea. Next base: position 958,830 of record JAVLUU010000064.1, on the reverse strand, counting down.
GTGTGTGTGTCACAATCCCCATTGGACAGTGGGTGTGTCACAAAACCCATTGGATAGCATGTGTGTCACAAACCCCATTAGAAAGACTGTGTGTCACAAACCCCACTGGACAGCGTGTGTTATGAACCCCATTGGACAGCGTGTGGGTCACAAACCCCATTGGACAGTGTGTGTGTCATAAACCCCATTGGACAGCGTGTGTATTTCACAATCCCCATTGGACAGTGTTCGTGTGTAACAAACCCCATTAGACAGAGTGTGTGTCACAAGCCCCGTTGGACAGAGTGTATGTGTCACAAACCCCATTGGACAGCGTGTGTTGTCACAATCCCCATTGGACAGCGTGTGTGTCTCAAACCACATTGGACAGTGTGTGTGTCCCAAACTCCACTGGAAAGCATGTGTGTCACAAACACCCATGGACAGTGTGCGTGTCACAAACCCCATTGGACATCGTGTGTGTGTTACAATCCCCACTGGACAGTGTGTGTGTCACAAACCCCATGGGACAGAGTGTGTGTCACGAAACCCTTTTGACAGTGTGTGTGTCACAAAACCCATTGGATAGCGTGTGTGTCACGAATCCCACTAGAAAGATTGTGTGTCTCAAACCCCATTGGATAGTGTATGTGTGTCACAAACCCTTTTGGAAAGCTTGTGTGTCATAAACCCCATTGGATACCGTGTGTGTGTCACAAACCCCATTATAAAGTGTGCGTGTCACAAACCCCATTGGACAGCGTGTGTGTCACAAACCCTTTTGGACAGTGTGTGTGTCACAAACCCCACTGGAGAGCGTGTGTTTCACAAACCCCATTGGACAGCGTGTGTGTCACAAACCCTTTTGGACAGTGTGTGTGTCACAAAACCCACTGGACTGCGTGTGTGTCACAAACACCCATGGACAGTTTGCGTGTCAAAAACCCCATTGGACATTGTGTGTGTCACAAACCCCTTTGGACAGTGTGTATGTCACGAACCCCATTGGAGAGCATGTGTGTCACAGGCCCCATTGGACAGAGTGTATGTATTACAAACGCATTGGAAAGTCTATGTGTCACAAAACCCATTGGATAGCGTGTGTGTGTCACAAACAATCCTGGTCAGTGTGTGTGTCACAAAACCTATTGGACAGCATGCGTGTCACAAACACCATTGGACAGTGTGTGTGTAACAAATCCATTTGGTCAGCGTGTGTTTCATAAACCCCATGAGACAGCGTGTGTGTTTCACAAACCCCATTGGAAAGTGTGTGTGTCACAAACCCCTTAAGAAAGTATCCGTGTCACAAACCCCATTGGAAAGCCTGTGGGTGTCACAAACCCCGTTAGAAAGTGTGCGTGTCACAAACCCCATTGGAAAGTGTGTGTGTCACAAACACCAATGGACAGTGTGTGTGTCACCATACGCAGTGGACAGCGTCTGTGTCAAAACCCCATTGGACAGTGTGTTTGTGACAAAACCCACTGGACAGCATGTGTGTCACAAACTCCCATGGACAGTGTGAGTCTCACAAGCCCCATTGGATACCGTGTGTGTCTCAAACCGCTTTAGACAGTGTGTGTGTAACAATACCCATGGGACACAGTGTGTGTCACAAACCCCATTGGACAGCTTGTGTGTCACAAACACCCATGGACAGTGTGCGTGTTCACAAACCCCATTGGACATCGTGTGTGTGTCACAATCCCCATTGGACAGTGTGTGTGTCACAAACCCCATGGGACTGAGTCTGTGTCACGAACCCCATTGGACAGCGTCTGTGTCACAAGCGCCATTGGACAGAGTGTGTGTGTCACAAAACCTTTTGGACAGTGTGTGTGTCACAAACCCCCGTGGACACTGTGTGTGTCACGAACGCCATTGGACAGTGCGTGTGTCACAAACCCCCGTGGACAGTGTGTGTGTCACAATCCCCAGTGGACAGCGTGTGTGTCAATACCACATTGGACGGTGCGTGTGTGACAAAACCCACTAGACAGAGTGTGTGTCACAAACACCCATGGAGAGTGTGAGTGTCACAAGCCCCACTGGGTAGCGTGTGTGTCTCAAACCGCTTTGGACAGTGTTTGTGTCACAAACACCATTGGACAGCATGTGTGTCACAAGCCTATTGGACAGAGTGCGTGTGTCACAAAACCCACTGGACAGCGTGTGTGTCACGAGCCCCATTGGACAGAGTGTGTGTGTCAAAAACCCCATTGGAAAGTGTATGTATCACTAACCCAATTCGATAGCGTGTGTGTGTCACAAACCCTATTGGATAGTATGTGTGTCACAAAACCCACAGGACAGCGTGTGTGGTCACAAACCCCATTGGACAGCTTGTTTTTAACAACTCCCATTGTACAGAGTGTGTGTGTCACAAAACCCACTGGACAGCGTGTGTGTCACAAGCACCCATGGACAGTGTGAGTGTCACAAACCCGATTGGATAGCGTGTGTGTCATAAACCACTTTGGACGGTGTGTGTGTCACAAATATCATTGGACAGTCTGTGTGTCACAAGCCCATTGGATAGAGTGTGTGTCACAAAACCCACTGGACAGCGTGTGTGTCACGAACCCCATTGGACAGCGTGTGTGTCACACGCACCTTTGGACAGAGAGTGTGTGTCACAAACCCCATTGGAAAGTGTATGTTTCATAAACCCCATTGGACAGCGTGTTTGTCACAATTCCCATTGTACAGCGTGTGTGTCACAATCACCATTGGACAGCATGTGTGTGTAACAATACCCATTGGACAGTGTGTGTGTCACAAACCTCATTGTACAGTGTGTGTGTCTCAAACTCCACTGGACAGTTGTGTGGAACAAACCCCATGGAAGAATGTGTGTGTGTCACAAACCCCATTGGAAAGTGTGTGTCACAAACCCCATTGAATAGCGTCTGTGTGTTTCAAAAACCCCATTAGAAAGTATGTGTGTCACAAACCCCATTGGATAGCGTGTGTGTGTCACAAACCCTTTTGGACAGTGTGTAGGTCACAATCCCCATTGGACAGCGTCTGTGTCACAAACCCCATTGGACAGTGTGTGTGTCAAAAACACCATTGGACAGCGTGTGTGTGTAACAATCCCCATTGGACAGCGTGTGTGTCACAAAACCCATTGGATACCGTGTCTGTGTCACAAATCCTATTGGAAAGTGTCTGTGTCACAAAACCCACTGGACAGCGTGTGTGTTCAAAAACCCTATTGGACAGAGTTTGTGTTTAGCAATACCCATTGGACAGTGAGTGTGTCAGAAACCCCATTGGACAGCGTGTGTGTCACAATATCCCCGTGGACAATGTGTGTGTCACGAATGCCATTGGACAGTGTGTGTGTCACAAACCCCATTAAAAAGTATGCGTGTCACAAACCCCATTGGATACCGTGTGTGATGTCACAAACCCTATTGGACAGCGTGTGTGTCACGAACCCCGTTGGACAGCATGTGTGTGTCACAAGACCTATTGGACAGAGTGCTTGTGTCACAAAACACATTGGACAGCGTGTGTGTCACAATCCCCATTGGACAGCGTATGGGTCACAAACCCCATTGGACAGAGTGTGTGTGTCACAAACCCCATTGGACAGTGTGTGTGTCATAAACCCCAGTGGACAGCGTGTGTGTGTCACAAACCCCATTAGAAAGTATGCGTGTCACAAACCACATTGGAAAGCGTGTGTGTGTCAAAATCCCCAATAGAAAGTGTGCGTGTCACAAACACCATTAGACAGCGTGTGTGTGTCACAATCCCCATTGGACAGTGTGTGTGTTCACAAAACCGATTGGATAGCGTGTGTGTCACGAATCCCATTAGAAATTGTGTGTATCACAAACCCCATTGGATAGTGCATGTGTGTCACAAACCCTATTGGACAACGTGTGTGTCATAAACCCCATTGGATACCGTGTGTGTGTCACAAACCCCATTATAAAGTGTGCGTGTCACAAACCCCATTGGACAGCGTGGGTGTCACAAACTCCACTGGACAGAGTGTATGTGTCACAAACCCCATTGGAGAGCGTGTGTATCACAATCCCCATTGGACAGCGTGTGTCACAAACCCTATGGGACAGCGTGTGTGTGTCACAAACGCCATTGAAAAGTGTGTGTCACAAACCCAATTGGATAGCATGTGTGTGTCAAAAACCTCTTTAGAAAGTATGTGTGTCACAAACCCCATTGGATAGAGTGTGTGTGTCACAAACCCCATTGGAAAGTGTGCGTCAGAAACCCCATTGGACAGCATGTGTGTGTCAGAAACCCTATGAACAGCGTGTAGGTCACAATCCCCTTTGGACAGCGTCTGTGCAACAAACCCCATTGGACAGCGTTTGTGTCACAAACACAATTGGATAGCGTGTGTGTGTCACAAAACCCCATTGTACAGAGTGTGTGTCACAAACCCCCGTGGACACTGTGTGTGTCACAAACCCCCCTGGACAGTGTGTGTGTCACAAACCCCATTGGTCAGCGTGTGTAGTCATAAACCCCATTGGACAGTGTGTGTGTGTCACAATCCGCATAGGACAGTGTGTGTCTGTCAAAAACCCCATTGGACAGCGTGTGTGTGACAAACCCCTTTGGACAGCATGTGTGTGTCACAAACCCCATTGGACAGCGTGTGTGTGTCAAAAACCCCATTAGAAAGTATTTGTGTCACAAGCCCCTTTGGATAGCATGTGTATGTCATAAACCCTATTAGACATTGTGTATGTCACAATCCCCATTGGACAGCATCCGTGTAACAAACCCCACTGGAGAGCGTGTGTGTCACAAACACCCACGGACAGTGTGCCTGTCACAAACCCCATTGGACAGAGTCTGTGTCACAAACCCCCATGGACATAGTGTATGTCACAAACCCCATTGGACAGTGTGTGTGTCACAAACTCCACTGGACAGCGTGTGTGTGTCATAATCCCCATTGGACAGCGTGTGTGTAACAATACCCATTGGACAGTGTGTGTGTCACAAACCCCATTGGACAGCGTCTGTGTCGCAAAAACCCATGGACAGTGTGCGTGTCAGAAAACCCATTGCACATCGTGCGTGTCACAAACACTTTTGGACAGTGTGTGTGTGTCACAATCCCCATTGGACAGTGTGTGTGTGTCAAAAACACCATTGGACAGCGTGTGTGTCACAAACCCCTTTGGACAGCATGTGTGTGTCACAAACCCCATTGGACAGCGTGTGTGTGTCACAAGCCCCCTGGTCGTTGTGTGTGTCACAAACCACATTGGACATCGTGTGTGTCACAAACCCCTTTGGAAAGTGTGTGTGTCACAAACCCCATTGGACAGCGTGTGTGTGTCACAATCCACTGGAGAGCGTGTGTGTCAAAATACCCATTGGACAACGTGTGGGTCACAAACACCATTGGACAGCGTGTGTTTGTCACAATACCCATTGGACAGGGTGTTTGTCACAAACCCCATTGGACAGCGTGTGTGTGTCACAATCCCCACTGTACAGTGTGTGTGTCACAAACCCCATTGGAAAGTGTGTGTGTCACAAACCCCATTGGATAGCGTGTGTGTGTCACAAACCCCATTGGATAGCGTGTGTGTGTCACAAACCCCATTAAAAAGTTTGCGTGTCACAAACCCCATTGGTAAGAGTGTGTGTCACAAACACCATTAGACAGCGTGTGTGTGTCACAATCTCCATTGGATAGTGTGTGTGTCACAAACTCCAGTGGACAGCGTGTGTGTCAAAACACCATTGGACAGTGTGTGTGTGCCAAAACCCACTGGACAGAGTGTGTGTCACAAACCCCTTTGGACAGCGTGTGTGTCACAAGCCTATTGGACAGAGTGCGTGTGTCACGAAACCCACTGGACAGCGTGTGTGTCACGAACCCCATTGGAAAGCGTGTGTTTCACAAGCACTATTGGACAGTGTGTGTGTGTCACAAAACCCATTGGAAAGTGTATGTGTCACAAAACCCATTGGATAGCGTGTGTGTGTCACAAACCCTATTGGATAGTATGTGTATCACAAAGCCCACTGCACAGCGTGTTTTTCACAAGACCCATTGCACAGAGTGTGTGTGTAACAATCCCCATTGGACAGGTGTGTGTCACAAACACCATTGGACTGAGTATGTGTGTCACAAAACCTTTCGGACAGTGTGTATGTCAAAAACCCCATTTGACAGCATGTGTGTTTCACAATCCCCATTGGACAGAGTGTATGTGTCACAAACCCCATTGGACAGCGTGCGTCACAATCCTCATTGGACATCGTGCTTGCCACAAACCCTTTTGGAAAGTGTGTGTGTCACAAACCCCACTGGACAGAGTGTGTGTGTCACAAAACCCATGGGACAGAGTGTGTGTCATGAATCCCACTGGACAGCGTGTGTGTCAATAGCGCCATTGGACAGAGTGTGTGTGTCAGAAACCCAATTGGAAAGTGTATGTGACACAAACCCCATTGGATAGCGTGTGTGTGTCACAAACCCTCCTCGTTAGTGTGTGTGTCAGAAAACCCATTGGACAGCATGCGTATCACAAACACCATTAGACAGTGTGTGTGTAACACAATCAATTGGTCAGCCTGTGTGTCACAAACCCCATTGGATAGCGTGTGTGTGTCACAAACCCCATTAGAAAGTATGCGTGTCAGAAACCCCATTGGAAAGTGTATGTGTCACAAACGCAATTGGATAGCGTGTGTGTGTCACAAACCCTCCTGGTCAGTGTGTGTATCATAAAACCCACTGGACAGCATGCGTGTCACAGACACCATTGCACACTGTGTGTGTAACAAACCCAATTGGTCAGCGTGTGTGTCACGAACCCCATCTGACAGCGTGTGTGTTTCACAGATCCCATTGGAAAGTGTGTGTGTCACAAACCCCATTAGAAAGTAACCGTGACACAAACCCCATTGGATAGCGTGTGTGTGTCACAAACCCCGTTAGAAAGTGTGCGTGTCACAAACCCCATTGGAAATTGTGTGTGTCACAAACACCATTCGACAGCGTGTGTGTGTCACAAACCCCATTGGACAGTGTGTGTGTCACAAACCCCATGAGAAAGAGTGTGTGTTACAAACCCCAATGGATAGCGTGTGTGTCACGAACCCCATTGGACAGTGTGTCGGTCAAAACCCCATTGGACAGTGTGTGTGTCACAAAAGCCTCTGGACAGAGTGTGGGTCAAAACCCCATTGGACAGTGTGTGTGTCACAAAACCCTCTGGACAGATTGTGTGTCACAAAAACCAATGGAGAGTGTGAGTTTCATAAACCCCATTGGATAGCGTGTGTGTCACAAACCCCTTTGGACAGTGTGTGTGTCACAAACCCCGTTGGACAGAGTGTGTGTGTCAAAATCCCCATTGGACAGTATGTGAGTCACAAACATCATGGGACAGCGTGTGTGTCATAAGCCCATTGGACAGAGTGTGTGTGTCACAAGCACCATTGGACAAAGTGTGTGTGTCACAAAACCCTTTGGAAAGTGTATGTGTCACAAACCCCATTGGATTGCGTGTGTGTGTCACAAGCCCTATTGCACAGTGTGTGTGTCACAAAATCCACTGGACAGCGTGTGTGTTCAGAACCCCCATTGGACAGCGTGTTTTTCACAAGACTCATTGGACAGAGTGTGTGTGTCACAAAGCCCATTGGACAGTGTGTGTGTCACAAACCCCATTGGACAGAGTTTGTGTCACAAACCCCACTGGACAACGTGTGTTTCACAAACCCCATTGGACAGCATGTGTGTGTCACAAAACTCAATGGACAGTGTGTGTCACAAACACCCATGGACAGTGTGCGTGTCACAAACCCCATTGGACATCGTGTGTGTCACAAAACCCTTTGGACAGCGTTTGTGTGTCACAAAACCCACTGGACAGCGTGTGTGTGTCACAATCCCCATTGGACGGTGTGTGTGTCACAAACCCAATGGGACAGAGTGTGTGTCACGAACTCCATTGGACAGCGTGTGTGTCACAAGCGCCGTTGGACAGCGTGTGTGTGTAACAATACCCATTGGACACTGTGTGTGTCACAAGACCATTGGAAAGTGTATGTGTCACAAACCCCACTGAATAGCGTGTGTGTGTCAAAAACCCTCCTGGTCAGTGTATGTGTCACAAAACCCACTGGACAGCATGCGTGTCAGAAACACCAATGGACAGTGTGTGTGTAAGAAACCCAATTGGTCAGCGTGTGTGCCACAAACCCCATTGGTCAGTGTGTGTGTCACAAACCCCATGTGACAGCGTGTGTGTGTGACAAACCACATAGGAAAGTGTGTGTGTCACAAACCCCATTAGACAGTGTGTGTGTCACAAGCCCCATTGGACAGCTTGTGTGTCACAAGCCCCATTGGACAGCTTGTGTGTCACAATCTAGATTAGACGGCGTGTGTGTCACAAACCCCGTTGGGCAGCGTGTGTGTCACAATCTCCATTGGACAGCGTGTGTGTCACAAACCCCATTGGACAGTGTGTGTGTGTCACAGTACCCATTGGACACTGTGTGTGTCACAAACCCCATTGGATAGCGTGTGTGTGTCACAAACCCCCCTGGTCAGTGTGTGTGTCACAATCCCCAGGGGACAGCGTGTGTGTCAAAACCCCATTGGACAGCGTGTATTTCACAAAATCCACTGGATAGCGTGTGTGTCACAAAAACACATGGACAGTGTGAGTTTCACAAACCCCATTGGATACCGTGTGTGTCACAATCCCCATTGGACAGTGTGTGTGTCACAAGCCCATTGGACAGAGTGTGTGTGTCACAAGCACCATTGGAAAGTGTGTGTGACACAAACCCCATTAGATAGCGTGTGTGTGTCACTGGCCCTATTGGACAACGTGTGTGTCAAAAAACCCAGTGGACAGCGTGTTTATGTCACAATACCCATTGGACAGCTTTTGTGTGTCACAAGCACCATCGGACAGAGTGTGTGTGTCAGAAACCCCATTGGAAAGTGTATGTGTCACAAACCCCATTGGACAGCGTGTTTTTCACAGGACCCATTGGATAGAGTGTGTGTGTCACAAAGCCCATTGGACAGCGTGTGTGTCAGAATCCCCATTGGACAGCGTGTCTGTCACAAACACCATTGGACAGCGTGTGTGTGTAACAATACCCATTGGACAGTGTATGTGTCACAAACCCCATTGGACAGCGTCTGCGTCACAAGAACCATTGGACAGAGTGTGTGTGTCACAAAGCCCAATGGACAGTGTGTGTGTCACAATCCCCATTGGACAGTGTATGTGTCACATACCCCATTGGACAGCGTGTGTGTCAGAAGCCACATTGGACAGAGTGTGTGTGTCACAAACCCCATTGGACATCGTGTGTGTCACAATCCCCATTGGACAGTGTGTGTGTCACAAACCACAATATGAGAAGGTGTGTGTGTAACAATACCCATTGGACACTGTGTGTGTCACAAGGCCTATTGGACAGGGTCTGTGTCTAAAACCCCCGTGGGTACTGTGTTGACACAAACCCATTGTACAGTGTGTGTTTCACAAAACCCACTGGACATCGCATCTGTCACAAACACCCATGGACAGCGAGCGTGTGCCAAACCCCCATGGACACTGTGTGTGTCACAAAACCCATTGGGCAGCGTGTGTGTCACAAACCCCATGGGACAGAGTGTTTGTCACAAACATTATTATACAGCATATGTGTCACAAGCCCATTGGGCAGAGTGTGTGTGTCATAAAACCCACTGAAGAGCGTGTGTGTCACAAACCCCTTTGGAAAGTGTATGTGTCAGTAACCCCATTGGATAGCGTGTGTGTCACAAGCCCCATTGGAATGAGTGTATGTGTAAACAAATCCTATTGGACAGTGTGTCTGTAACAAATGCCATTGGATAGCGTGTCTGTGTCACAAACCCCATTAGAAAGTGTGCGTGTCACAAACCCCACTGGATAGCGTGTGTGTGTCACAAACCCTATTGGACAGCGTTTGTGTCACAATCCCCATTGTACAGCATGTGTGTCACGTACCCTATTGGCAGCGTGTGTGTCACAAGCACCATTGGACAGGGTGTGTGTGTCAGAAAACCCATTGGAAAGTGTATGTGTCACAAACCCCATTGGATAGGGTTTGTGTGTCACAAACCCTATTGGACAGTGTGTGTGTCACAAAATCCACTGGACATCGTGTGTGTCACAAACCCCATTGGACAGCGTGTGTGTCACAAACCCCATTGGACAGCGTGTGTGTGTCAAAAAACACCATGGGAAAGCGTGTGTCTTTCAAAATCCCCATTGGACAGTGTGTGTGTGTCACAATCCTTCCTGGTCTGTGTGTGTGTCACAAATGGAATTGGACAGCGTGTGTGTCACAAACCCCATTGGACAGCATGTGTGTCACAAACCCCATTGGACAGTGTGTGTGTGTCACAATACCCATTGGACAGTGTGTGTGTCACAAACCCCATTGGACAGATTTTGCGTCTCAAACCCCATTGGACAGCGTGTGTTTCACAAACACCATTGGACAGTGTGTGTGTCAGAAACCCCATTGGACAGCGTGTGTGTGTCACAATCCCTCCTGGTTAGTGTGTGTGTCACAAAACCCATTGGAGAGCGAGTGTGTCAGAAACCCCATTGGACAGTGTGTGTCACAAACTCCATTGGGCAGTGTGTGTGTCACAAACCCCTTTGGACAGTGTGTGTGTCACAAACCCCACTGGACAGCGTGTGTGTTAATAACACGCATGGACACCGTGCGTGTCTCAAACCCCATTGGACATCGTGTGTGTCACAAGCCCCTTTGGACAGTGTGTGTGACACAAACCCCATTGGACATCGTGTGTGTCACAAGCCCCTTTGGACAGTGTGTGTGTCACAAACCACATTGGACAGCGTGTGTGTGTCACAATCCCCATTGGACATCACGTGTGTCACAAACCGCATAAGAAAGTGTGCGTGTCACAAGCCCCATTGGAACATGTGTGTGTCACAAACCCCATTGGATAGCGTGTGTGTGTCACAAACCCTATTGGACAGTGTGTGTGTCACAAAACCCTATTGGACAGCGTGTGTGTCACAAACCCCATGGGACAGAGTGTTTGTCACAAACACTATTATACAGCATGTGTGTCACAAGCCCATTGGGCAGAGTGTGTGTGTCATAAAACCCACTGAAGAGCGTGTGTGTCACAAACCCCTTTGGAAAGTGTATGTGTCAGTAACCCCATTGGATAGCGTGTGTGTCACAAGCCCCATTGGATAGAGTGTATGTGTAAACAAACCCCATTGGACAGTGTGTCTGTAACAAATGCCATTGGATAGCGTGTCTGTGTCACAAACCCCATTAGAAAGTGTGCGTGTTACAAACCCCACTGGATAGCGTGTGTGCATCACAATCCCTATTGGACAGCGTTTGTGTCACAATCCCCATTGTACAGCGTGTGTGTCACGAACCCTATTGGCAGCGTGTGTGTCACAAGCACCATTGGACAGGGTGTGTGTGTCAGAAAACCCATTGGAAAGTGTATGTGTCACAAACCCCATTGGATAGGGTTTGTGTGTCACAAACCCTATTGGACAGTGTGTGTGTCACAAAATCCACTGGACATTGTGTGTGTCACATACCCCATTGGACATCGTGTGTGTCACAAACCCCATTGGACAGCGTGTGTGTCACAAACCCCATTGGACAGCGTGTGTGAGTCACAAACCCCGTTGTACAGCGTGTTTGTCAGAAGCCCACTGGACAGATTGTGTGTGTCACAAACCCCATTGTGCAGAGTGTTTCTCACAATCCCCATTGGACAGCGTGTGTGTCACAAGCCCATTGGACAGAGTGTGTGTGTCAAAAATCCCCGTGGACACTGTGTGTGTCACGAACCCCATTGGACAGTGTGTGTGTCACAAGCACCATTGGACAGAGTTTGTGTGTCAGAAACCCCATTGGAAAGTGTATGTGTCACAAACCCAAATGGAAAGCGTCTGTGTGTCACAAACCCCATTGGACAGCGTGTGTGTCAAAAGCCACATTGGACAGCGTATGTGTGTCACAAACCCATTGGACAGCCTGTGTGTCACAATCCCCATTGGACAGTGTGTGAGTCACAAACCCCATTGGACAGTGTGAGTGTCACAAACCCTATTGGACAAAGTTTGTGTCACAAACCCCATTGGACAGCATCTGTGTCACAAACCCCATTGTACACCGTATTTGTCACAAGCCCTTTGGACAGAGTGTGTGTGTCACAAACCCCATTGTACAGCCTCTTTGTCACAATCCTCACTGGACAGCGTGTGTGTCGCAGACCCCATTGGACAGTGTGTGTGTTACAAAACCCATTGGACAGTGTGTCTGTCACAAACCCCACTGGACAGCGTGTAGGTCACAATCCCCACTGGACAGCGTCTGTGTCACAAACCCGTTGGACAGCGTTTTTGTCACAAACACCATTGGACATCATGTGTGTGTCCCAATCCCCTTTGGACAGTGTTTGTGTGTCACAAACCCCATTGGACAGCGTGTGTGATGTCACAATACGCATTGGACAGCGTGTGTGTCACAAAACCCATTGGACAGTGTGCATGTCACAAACCCCATTGGACATCGTGTGTGTCACAAACCCTTTTGGACAGTGTGTGTCTCACAAATCCCACTGGAGAACGTGTGTGTCACAAACACCCATTTACAGTGTGCGTATCACAAACCCCATTGGACATCATGTGTGTCACAAACCCCTTTGGAAAGTGTGTGTGTCACAAACCCCCTTGGACAGCGTGTGAGTGTCACAATTCCCACTGGACAGTGCGTGTGTCGCAAACCCCATGGGACAGCGTGCGTGTCACAAGCGATATTGGACAGAGTGTGTATGTCACAAACCCCAATGGAAAGTGTATGTGTCACAAACCCTATTGGATAGCGTGTGTGTAACACAAACCCCACTGGAAAGTCTGTGTGTCACAAACAACATTGGATAGTGTGTGTGTGTCACAAACCCCATTAGACATCGTGTGTTTCACAAACTGCTTTGGACAGTGTGTGTGTCACAAACCCCATTGAACAGCGTGTGTGTCATAAACCCCATTGTACAGCGTGTGTTTCACAATCCCCATTGGACAGTGTGTGTGTCAAAAACTTCGCTGGACAAAGTGTGTGTGACACAATCCCCTTTGGACAGTGTGTGTGTCTCAAACCCCATTGTAAAGTGTATGTGTCACAAGCACCATTGGATAGCGTGTGTGTGTCACAAACCCCATTGGACAGTGTGTGTGATGTCGCAATCCTCATTGGACAGCGTGTGTGTCACAAGCCCCATTGGACAGCGTGTGTGTCACAAGCACTATAGGACAGAGTGTGTTTGTAACAATACCCATTGGACAGTGTGTTTGTCACAGACCCCATTGGACAGCGTGTGTGTCACAAACCCCCGTAGACACTGTGTGTGTCACAAACCCCATTGGACATCGTGTGTGTCATAAACCCCATTAGACATCGTGTGTGTCACAAATCCTTTTGGACAGTGTGTGTCTCACAAACCCCGCTGGACATCATGTGTGTCACAAACCCCTTTGGACAGTGTGTGTTTCACAATCCCCATTGGACAGTGTCTGTGTGTGTCACAAACCCCATTGGACAGCGAGTGTGTCTCACAATCCCCATTGGACAGTGTGTGTGTCACAAACCCCAAGGGACAGATTGTTTGTCACCAAAACTATTGGGCAGCGTGTGTGTGTCACAAAACCCACTGGACAGCATGTGTGTCACGAATCCCATTGGGTAGCGTGTGTGTCACAGGCACAATTGGAGAGAGTGTGGTGTCACAAACCCCATTGGAAAGTGTATGTGTCACAAACCCCATTGGATAGCGTGTGTGTGTCACAAACCCTATTGGACAGTGTGTGTCACAAAACACACTGTCCAGCGTTTGTGTCACAAACCCCATTGGACAGCGTTTGTGTCTCAAACCCCATTAGACAGAGTGCATGTGTCACAAACACCATGGGACTGAGTGTGTGTCAAGAACTCCATTGGACAGTGTGTGTCACAAGCGCCATTGGACAGCGTGTTTGTGTCACAAACCCTCCTGGTCAGTGTGTGTGTCACAAAACCCATTGGACAGCATGCGTTTCACAAACACAATTTGACAGTGTGTGTGTAACAAACCCAATTGTTCAGCGTGTGTGTCACAAACCCCATTGGACACCGTGTGTGTGTCACAAACTCCATTAGAAAGTATGCGTGTTAACAAACGCCATTGGATAGCGTGTGTGTGTCACAAACCCTATTGGACAGTGTGTATGACACAATCCCCATTGGACAGCGTCTTTGACACAAACTCAATGGGACAGAGTGTGTGTCACAAACACTATAGGACAGCGTGTGTGTGTGTCACAAAACCCACTGGACAGCGTGTGTGTCACAATCCACATTGGACAGCGTGTGTGTCACAAGCACCATTGAACACAGTGTGGTGTCACAAACCCCATTGGAAAGTGTATGTGTCACAAACCCCGGTGGATAGCGTGTGTGTGTCACAAACCCTATTGGAGACTGTGTGTGTCACAAACCCCATTGGACAGTGTGTGTGAGTCACATACCCCATTGGATAGAGTGTGTGTGTCACAAACACCATTGGACAGCGTGTGTGTCACAAACCCCATTGGATAGGGTGTGTGTGTCACAAGCACCATTGGAAAGAGTGTGGTGTGACAAACCCCATTGGAAAGTGTATGTGTCAAAAACCCATTGGATAGCGTGTGTGTGTCACAAACCGTATTGGACAGCGTGTGTGTCACAAGCCCCTTTGGACAGAGAGTATGTGTCACAAAGCCCATTGGACAACGCGTGTGTCACAAACCCCTTTGGACAGTGTGTGTGTCAAAAACCCCATTGGACAGGGTGTGTGTGTCACAAACCCCATTGGACGGTTTGTGTGTCACATACTCCACTGGACAGCGTGTGTGTTCACAAACACCCATGGACGTTGTGCGTGTCACAAACCCCATTAGACAACGTGTGTGTCACAAACCCCTTTGGACAGTGTGTGTGTCACAAACCCATTGGATAGCGTGTGTTTCACAAACCAACCTGGTCAGTGTGTGTTTAGAAAAATATTGGACAGCATGCTTGTCACAAACACCATTGGAGAGTGTGTGTCACAAACCACATTAGATAGCGTGTGTGTGTCAAAAACCCAATTAGAAAGTATGTGTGTCACAAACCCCATTGGATAGCATGTGTGTGTCACAAACCCCATGGGACAGAGTGTGTGTTGCAAACCCCATTGGACAGCGTGTTTGTAATAAACCCCAATGGACAGCGTGTATGTGTCACAATCCCCATTGGACAGTGTGAGTGTGGTGCCACAAACCCCATTAGACAGCGTGTGTGTCACAAACCCCTTTGACAGTGGGTGTCTCACAAACCCCATTAGACAACGTGTGTGTCACAAACCCAATTGGACAGCGTGTGTGTCTCTAGCCCCTTTGGACAGAATGTATGTGTCACAAACCCTATTGGACAGTGTGTGTGTGTCACAATCCCCACTGAACAGTGTGTGTGTCACAAACCCCATGGGACTGAGTGTGTGTCACTAACCCCATTGGACAGTGTGTATCACAAGCGCCATTGGACAGAGTGTGTGTGTCACAAACCCCATTGGAAAGTGTATGTGTAACAAACCCCCTCGGATAGCGTGTGTGTGTCACAAACCCTTCTGGTCAGTGTGTGTGTCAAAAAACCCATTGGACAGCATGCGTGTCACAAACACAATTTGAAAGTGTGTGTGTCACAAACCCCATTGGATAGCGTGTGTGTGTCCCAAACCTCATTAGAAAGTATGTGTGTCACAAACCCCATTGGATAGCGTGTGTGTCTCACAAACCCCATTAGAAAGTGTGCGTGTCACAAACGCCATTGGACAGCGTGTGTGTCACCAGCACCATTTTACAGAGTGTGTGTGTCACAAAAACCACTGGACAGCATGTGTGTCACAAGCACCATTGAACACAGTGTGGTGTCACAAACCCCATTGGAAAGTGTATGTGTCACAAACCCCATTGGATAGTGTGTGTGTGTCAAAAACCCTATTGGACAGTGTGTGTGTCACAAAACCCATTGGACATCATGTGAGTCACAAACCCCATTGGACAGTGTGTGTGTGTCACAAACCCCATTGGACAGCGTGTGTGTCACAAGACCCATTGGACAGAGCGTGTGTGTCACAAACCCCACTGAACAGATTGTGTGTCATAAACACCATTGGACAGCGTGTATGTGTCACAATCCCCATGGGACAAAGTGTGTGTCAAAACCCAATTGGACAGTGTGTGTGTCAGAAAACCCACTGTACAGCCTGTTTGTCACAAACACCCATGGATAGTTTGTGTGTCACAAAACTCCATTGGATAGCGGGTGTGTCACAAGCCCATTGGATAGAGTGTGTGTGTCACAAAACCCACTGCACAGCGTGTGTGACACGAACCCCATTGGACAGTGTGTGTGTCACAAGCCCATTGGAAAGTGTGTGTGTCACAAACACCATTGGACAGCGTGTGTGTCAGAAGCCCATTGGACAGAGTGTGCGTGTCACAAAACCCACTGGTCAGCGTGTGTGTCACAAACACCACTGGTCAGTGTTTATGTCACAATTCCCAGTGGACAGCGTGTGTGTCAAAACCCCATTGGACAGTGTGTGTGTCACAAACCCCTTTGGACAGCGTGTGTGTCACAATCCCCATTGGACAGCGTGTGTGTCAAAACCCAATTGGACAGTGTGTGTGTCACAAACACCCATGGACAGTTTGTGTGTCACAAAACCCCATTGAACAGCATGTGTGTCAGAAACACCACTGGACAGTGTGTATGTCAGAAATACCATTGGACAGCGTTTGTGTCACAATCCCCAGTGGACAGTGTGTGTGTCAAAACCCCATTGGACAGTGTGTGTGCTACAATACCCACTGGACAGTGAGTGTGTCACAAACACCCATGGACAGTGTGAGTGTCACAAACCCCATTGGATAGCGTTTGTGTCACAAACCCCTTTGGACAGTGTGTGTGTCACAAACCCAATTGGACAGCGTGTGTGTTTCACAATCCCCATTGGAAAGTGTGTGTGTCACAAACAGCATTGGACAGCGTGTGTGTCACAAGCCCATTGGACAGAGTGTGCGTGTCACAAAATCCACTGGACAGCGCGAGATCATGAACCCAATTGGACAGCGTGTGTGTCACAAACCCCACTGGACAGTGTGTGTGCCACAAACCCCACTGGACAGCGTGTGTGTCACAAACACCCATGGACAGTGTGCGTGTCACAAACCCCATTGGACATAATGCGTGTTACAAACCCCTTTGGACATTGTGCATGTCACAAACCCCATTGGACAACCTGTGTGTTACAAACACCCAAGGACAGTGTGTGTGTCACAAACCCCATTGGACAGTGCGTGTGTCACAAACCCCACTGAATAGCATGTGTGTGTCACAAACCCTCCTGGTCAGTGTGTGTCTCACAAAACACATTGGAGAGCATGTGTGTCACACACACCATTGGACAGTGTGTGTGTAACAAAACCAATTGGTCAGCGTGTGTGTCACAAACCCCATGGGCCAGCGTGTGGGAGTCACAAACCCCATTGGAAAGTGTGTGTCACGAACCCCATTTGATAGCGTGTGTGTGTCAAAAACCCCATTAGAAAGTATGATTCTCACAAACCCCATTTGATAGCGTGTATGTGTCACAAACCCTATTGGACAGTTTGTAGGTCGCAATCCCCATTGGACAGCGTGTGTATCACAAACACCATTGGACAGCGTGTGTTGTTGCAGAAACCCTTTTGGACATCGTGTGTGTCACAAACCCCTTTGGATAGTGTGTGTGTCACCAGCCCCATGGGACAGCATGTGTGTCACAAAACGCATTGGACAGTGTGTTTGTCACAAAAATAATTGGACAGCATTTGTGTCACAAGCCCACTGGACAGAGTGTGTGTGTCAAAAAACCCACTGGACACCGTGTGTGTGTCAAAAAACCCACTGGACACCGTGTGTGTCACGAACCCTATTGGACAGCGTGTGTGTCACAAACACCATTGGACAGCGTGTGTGTGTAACAATATCCATTGGACACTGTGTGTGTCACAAACCCCTTTGGACAGCGTGTGTGTGTCACAAAACCCTTTGGATAGCATGCGTGTCACAAATACCATGGGACAGTGTGTGTGTAACAAAAGCAATTTGTCAGCGTGTGTGTCACAAGCACCATTGGACAGTGTGTGTGTCACAAACCCCATTGGAAAGTGTATGTGTCACAAACCCCATTGCGTAGCATGTGTGTGTCACAAACCCCATTGGACAGCGTGTGTGTCAAAAACAACATTGGACAGCGTGTGTATGTATCAATACCCATTGGACAGTGTGTGTGTCACAAATCCCATTGGACAACGTGTGCGTCACAAACCCCCGTGGACACTGTGTGTGTCACAATCCCCATTGGAAAGTGTGTCACAAACCCCATTGGATAGCGTGTGTGTGTCACAAACCCTCCTGGTCAGTGTGTCTGTCACAAAACCCATTGGACAGCATGCGTGTCACAAATACCATTGCACAGCGTGTGTGTGTCACAAACCCCATTGGAAAGTGTGTGTCACAAACCCCATTGGATAGCGTGTGTGTGTCAAAAAACCCATTAGAAAGTATGTGTGTCACAAACCCCATTGGATAGCATGTGTGTGTCACAAATCCTATTGGACATAGTGTGTGTTTCACAAACCCCACTGGACAGTGTGCGTGTCACAAACCCCATTGGACATCGTGTTTGTCACAAACCCCTTTGGACAGTGTGGGTGTCACAAACCCCATTGGACATCGTGTTTGTCACAAACCCCTTTGGACATCGTGTGTGTCACAATCCCCATTGTACAGTGTTTGTGTGTCACAAACCCCATTGGACAGCGTGTGTGTCATAAACCCCATTGGACAGCGTGTGCGTGTCACAATCCCCATTGTACAGTGTTTGTGTGTCACAAACCCCACTGGATAGCGTGTGTGTGTCACAAACCCTATTGGACAGTGTGTGTTTCACAAACCCCATTGGACAGCATGTGTGTCACAAGCCCCATTGGACAGCCTGTGTTTCATAAACACCATTCAACAGCGTGTGTGTGTCACAAACACCATTGGACAGCGTGTGTGTGTAACAATACCCATTGGACAGTGTGTGTGTCACAAACCCCATTGGACAGCGTGTGTATCACAAACCCTTGCAGACACTGTGTGTGTCACAAACACATTGGACAGTGTCCGTGTCACAAACCGCTCTGGACAGCGTGTGTGTGACAATCCCATTGGAAAGTGTGTGTGTCACAAACACCATTGGACAGCGCCTGAGTGTAACAAACCTCATTGGACAGCGTGTGTGTCACAAACCCCTTTGGACAGTGTGTGTGTCATAAACCCCCGTGGACACTGTGTGTGTCACGAATGCCATTGTGCAGTGTGTGTGTCAAAAACCCCCCTGGACAGGGTGTGTGTCACAATCCCCAGTGGATAGTGTGTGTGTCACAAACCCCCCTGGACAGCGTGTGCGTCACAAACACCCATGGATAGTGTGCGTGTCACCAGCCCCATTGGACAGCGTGTGTGCCAAAAACACCATTGGACAGCGTGAGTGTAACAATACCCATGGGACAGAGTGTGTGTCACGAACCCTATGGACAGCGTGTGTGTCACAAACCCGATTGGACAGTGTGTGTGTCACAAGCCCCATTGGACAGCGTGTGTGTCACAAACACCATTATAAAGTGTTCGTGTCACAATCCCCATTGGACAGCGTCTGTGTCACAAACCCCATTGGACAGCGTGTGTGTGTCACAATCCCCATTGGACAGTGTGTGTGACACAAAACCCATTGGATAGCGTGTTTGTGTCACAAACCCTACTGGACAGTGTGTGTGTCACAAAACCCACTGGACAGTGTGTGTGTCACAAATCTCTTCGGACAATGTGTGTGTCACAAACCCCATTGGACAGCGAGTGTGTGTTACAATCCCCATTGGACAGCGTGTGTGTCAGAAGCGCCATTGGACAGAGTGTGTGTGTCACAAAACCCATTGGATAGCGTTTGATTGGCACAAACCCTATTGGACAGTGTGTGTGTCATAAACCCCATTTGATAGCGTGTGTGTGTCAGAAACCCTATTGGACAGTGTGTAGGTCACAATCCCCACTGGATAGCGTGTGTGTCACAAACCCCACTGGACAGCGTGTGTGTTACAAACACCCATGGACAGTGTGTGTGTCACAAACCCCACTGGACATCGTGTGTGTCACAAATCTCTTCGGACAATGTGTGTGTCACAAACCCCATTGGACAGCGAGTGTGTGTTACAATCCCCATTGGACAGCGTGTGTGTCAGAAGCGCCATTGGACAGAGTGTGTGTGTCACAAAACCCATTGGATAGCGTTTGATTGGCACAAACCCTATTGGACAGTGTGTGTGTCATAAACCCCATTTGATAGCGTGTGTGTGTCAGAAACCCTATTGGACAGTGTGTAGGTCACAATCCCCACTGGATAGCGTGTGTGTCACAAACCCCACTGGACAGCGTGTGTGTCACAAACACCAATGGACAGTGTGCGTGTCACAAACCTCATTGTACATCATGTGTGTCACAAACCCTTTTGGACACTGTGTGTGTCACAAAACCTACTGGACAGCGTCTGTGTCACAAAACCCTCTGGACACTGTGTGTCAAAAACGCCATTGGAAAGTGTATGTGTCATAAAACCCATTGGATAGAGTGTGTGTGGCACAAACACTATTGCACAGTGTGTGTGTAACAAAACCAATTGGACAGCGTGTGTGTCACATACACCATTGGACAGCGTGTGTGTCACAAACCCCATTGGACAGTGTGTGTGTCACAAACCCCAGTGGACAGCATGTTTGTCAAAACCCCATTGGACAGCGTGTGTGTCACAAACCCCATTGGACAACGTGTGTGTGTCACAAACCCCATTGGATAGCATGTGTGTGTCAAAAACCCCATTAGAAAGTATGTGTGTCACAAACCCTTTGGATAGTGTGTGTGTGTCACAAACCCCATTTGATAGCGTGTGTGTGTCACAAACCCTATAGGACAGTGTGTAGGTCACAATCCCCATTGGACAGTGTCTGTGTCACAAACCACATTGGACAGCGTGTGTTTCACAAACACCATTGGACAGCGTTTGTGTGTCACAACCCACATTGGACAGTGTGTGTGTCACAAACACCCATGGACAGTGTAAGTGTCACAAACCCCATTGGACAGTGTGTGTGTCAAGATCCCCACTGGACACAGTCTGTGTCACAAACCCCATTGGACATCGTGTGTGTCACGAACACCATTGGACAGCGTGTGTGTGTCACAATCCCCATTGGACTGTGTGTGTGTCACAAAACCACTGGACAGCGTGTGTTTCACAAACCCCACTGGAAAGTGTATGTTTCACAAACCCCTTT
Source organism: Columba guinea (assembly GCA_032206185.1). Lineage (NCBI taxonomy): Eukaryota > Metazoa > Chordata > Aves > Columbiformes > Columbidae > Columba > Columba guinea. The sequence goes on along the minus strand of JAVLUU010000064.1, from coordinate 937,363 downwards.
GGATAGCGTGTGTCTGTCACAAGCCCTTTTGGACAGTGTTTGTCACAAAACCCACTGGACACCGTGTGTGTTCACAAACCCCATTGGACAACGTGTTTGTTACAGTCCCCACTGGACAGCGTCTTTGTCACAAACCCCATTGCACAGTGTGTGTGTCACAAACCCCATTGGAAAGTGTGTGTCACAAACCCCATTGGACAGTGTGTGTGTAACAAACACCATTGGACAGCATGTGTTTGTAACAATACCCATTGGACAGTGTGTGTGTCAGAAACCCCATTGGACAGTATGTGTGTCACAAACTCGACTGGACAGCGTGTGTGTCACAATCACCCATGGACAATGTGCGTGTCACAAAACCCATTGGACATAGTGTGTGTCACAAACCCCTTTGGACAGTGTGTGTCACAAACCCCATTGGATAGCGCGTGTTTGTCACAAACCCCATTATAAAGTGTGCGTGTCACAAACCCCATTTGATAGCGTGTGTGTGTTACAAACCTTACTGGACAGTGTGTAGGTCACAATCCCCATTGGACAGCGTCTGTGTCACAAACCCCATTGTACAGCGTGTGTGTCACAAACACCATTGGACAGAGAGTTTGTGTCACAAACCCCATTGGAAAGTGTATGTTTCACAAAACCCATTGGATAGCGTGTGTCTGTCACAAACCGTTTTGGACAGTGTTTGTCACAAAACCCACTGGACACCGTGTGTGTTCACAAACCCTATTGGACAGCGTGTTTGTCTCAATCCCCATTGGACAGTGTTTGTGTGTAACAATACCCATTGGACATCGTGTGTGTCAAAATCCCCATTGAACAGTGTGTGTGTCACAAACCCCGTTGGATAGCGTGTGTGTGTCACAAACCCCATTCGAAAGTGTGTGTCACAAACCCCATTGGACTGCGTGTGTGTCACAAACACCATTGAAGAGCTTGTGCGTGTATCAATACCCACTGGACAGTGTGTGTGTCCCAAACCGCATTGGACAGCGTCTGTGTCACAATCCCCCGTGGACACTGCGTGTGTCACAAACCCCATTGGACAGCGTGTGTGTCTCAAACACCCATGGACAACGCACGTGTCACATACCCCATTGGACATCGCGTGTGTCACAAACCCCTTTGGACAGTGTGTGTGTCACAAACCCCATTGGACAGCGTGTGTGTGTCACAATCCCCATTGGAAAGTGTGTGTCACAAACCCCATTTGATACCGTGTGTGTGTCACAAACCCTATTGGACAGTGTGTAGGTCACAATCCCCATTGGACAGCGTCTGTGTCACAAAGCCCATTGGACAGTGTCTGTGTCACAATCCCCATTGGACAGTGTGTGTGTCACAAAACCCACTGGACAGCGTGTGTGTCACAAACCCCCCTGAACAGTGTGTGAGTCACAAACCCCAGTCGACAGCGTGTGTGTCAAAACCCCCTTGGACAGCGTGTAAGTCACAAACACCCATGGACAGTATGCGTGTCAGAAACCCCATTGTACATCGTGTGTGTCACAAACCCTTTTGGACAGTGTGAGTTTCACAAAGCCCAATGGATACCGTGTGTGTCACAAAACACTTCGGACATTGTGTGTGTCACAAACACCATTGGACAGTGTGTGTTTCACAAACCCCATTGGACAAGGGTGTATCACGAACCCCATTGGACAGCATGTGTGTCACAAGCGCCATTGGACAGAGTGTGTGTGTAACAAACCCCATTGGAAAGTGTATGTGTCTCAAAGCCCATTGGATAGCGTTTGTGTGGCACAAACCCTATTGGACAGTGTGTGTGTCAAAAAACCCACTGGACAGCGTGTGTGTCAAAAACACCCATGGACAGTGTGTGTGTCACAAACTCCACTGGACAGTGTGTGTATTCACAAACACCCATGGACACTGTGCGTGTCACAAAACCTATTGGACAGAGTTTGTGTCACAAACCCCATTGGACAGCGTGTGTGTCACAAACACCATTTGACAGCGTGTGTGTGTCACAATACCCATTGGACAGTGTGTGTGTCACAAACCCCATTGGACAGCGTGTGTGTGTCACAATCCCAATTGTACAGTGTGTGTGTCACAAATATCATTGGACAGCGTGTGTGTCACAAGCCCATTGGAAAGAGTGTGTGTGTCACAAAGTCCCGTGGACAGCGTGTGTGTCACGCACCACATTGGACAGTGTGTGTGTCACAAAATCCATTGGATAGCATGTGTTTCACAAAGCCCATTAGAAAGACTGTGTGTAACAAACCCCATTGGACAGCGTGTGTGTCACGAACCCCATTGGACAGCTTGTGTGTCACAAGACCTATTGAACAGAGTTTGTGTGTCACAAACCCCATTGGACAGCGTGTCTGTCACAATCCTCATTGGTCAGAGTGTATGTGTCACAAACTCCATCTGACAGCGTGTGTGTCACAATCCCCATTGGACTACGTCTGTGTAACAAACCGCATTGGACAGCGTGTGTGCCACAAACACCATTGGACAGCCTGTATGTCACAAACAGCCATGGACAGTGTGAATGTCACAAACCCCATTGGATAACGTGTGTGTCACAAACCCTTTGGACAGTGTGAGTGTCACAAACCGCATTGGATAGTGCGCGTGTTACAAACATCATTGGACAGCATGTGTGTCACAAGCCCATTGGACAGATTGTGTGTGTCACAAAACCCACTGGACACCATGTGTGTCACAAACTCCATTGGACAGCGTATGTGTCACAAGCACCATTGGACAGAGTGGGCGTATCACAAACCCCATGGGACAGCGTGTGTGTGTCACAAACCCCTTTGGAAAGTGTGTGTGTCACAAACCCTTTAGAAAGTATGCGTGTCACAAACCCCATTGGATAGTGTATGTGTGTCACAAAGCCCATTAGTAGTTGTACGTGTCACAAACCCCATTGGAAAGTGTGTGTATCACAAACACCATTGGACAGCGTGTGTGTCACAATCCCCCTTGGACAGCGTGAGTGTCACAATCCCCCTTGGACAGTGTGTGTGTCACAAATGCCATTGGACCGAGTGTGTGTGTCACAAACCCCATTGGACAGTGTGTGTGTCATAAACCCCACTGGACAGCGTGTGTGTTTCACAATCCACATTGGAAAGTGTGTGTGTTTCACAATCCCCATTGGACAGTGTGTGTGTGTCACAATACCCATAGGACACTGTGTGTGTCACAAACTCCATTGGATACCGTGTGTGTCACAAACCCCTTTGGACAGTGTATGTGTCACAAAGCCCATTGGACAGCCTGTGTGTCACAAACACCCATGGACAGTGTGCGTGTCAGAAACCCCATTGGACATCGTCTGTGTAACAAACCCCTTTGGAAAGTGTGTGTGTCACAGACCCCATTGGAAAGCGTGTGTGTGTCACAATCCCCATTGGATAGTGTGTGTGTCACAAACCCCATGGGACAGAGTGTGTGTCAGAAACCCCATTGGACAGCGTGTGTGTCACAAGCGCCATTGGACAGTGTGTTTGTGTCACAAACCCCATTGGTTAGCGTGTGTCTGTCACAAACACTCCTGGTCAGTGTGTGTGTCACAAAACCCATTGGAAAGCATGCGTATCACACACAGCATTGCACAGTGTGTGTGTAACAAACCCAATTGGTCAGCGTGTGTGTCACAAACCCCATGGGACAGTGTGCGTGTGTGCCACAAACCTCATTGGAAAGTGTGTTTCACAAACCCCATTGGATAGCGTGTGTGTGTCACAAACACTATTGGACAGAGTGTGTGTGTCACACACCAAATTGGACACCGTTTGTGACATAAACGCCATTGGATGGCATGTGTGTGTCACAAACCCCATTTTAAAGTGTGTGTGTACAAACCCCATTGGACATTTTGTGTGTCACAATACCCATTGGACAGTGTGTGTATCAAAAACCCCATCGGACAGTGTGTGTGTCACAAACCATATTGGACAGAGTTTGTGTTTAACAGTACCCATTGGCAGTGAGTGTGTCGCAAACCGCATTCGATAGCGTGTGTTTCACAAACCCCCATGGAATATGTGTGTGTCACGAACGCCATTAGACAGTGTGTGTGTCGCAAACCCCCCTGGACAGTGTGTATGTCACAATCCCCAGTGGACAGTGTGTGTGTCAAAACCCCGTTGGACAGTCTGTGTGTCACAAAAACCTGTGGACAGTGTGAGTTTCACAAACCCCTTTGGATAGCGTGTGTGTCAGAAACCCCTTTAGACAGTGTGTTTGACACAAACCCCATTGGACAGAGTGTGAGTGTCACAATCCCCATTGGACAGTGTGTGTGTCACAAACCCCATTGGATTGCGTGTGTGTGTCACAAATCCTATTGGACAGTGTGTGTGTCATAAAATCCACTTGACAGCGTGTGTGTTCACAAACCCCATTGGACAGCGTGTTTTTCACAAGACCCTTTGGACAGAGTGTTTGTGTAACAATAACCATTTGACAGTGTGTGTGTCACAATCCCTCTTGACACTGTGTATGTCACAAACCCCATTGGACAGTGTGTGTGTCAGAAACTCCACTGAACAGCGTGTGTTTCACAGACCCCATTGGACAGCGTGTGTGTGTCACAAACCCCATTGGACAGTGTGTGTCTCACAAAACGCATTGGATAGCGTGTGTGTCACAATCCCCATTGGACAGAGTGTGTGTCACAAACCCCATTGGACAGCGTGTAGTGTCAGAATCCCCATTGGACAGTGTGTGTCACAAATCCCATTAGACAGCGTGTGTGTCACAAACCCCATTGGACAACGTGTGTGTCACAAACACCACTGGACAGTGTTTGTGTCACAAACCCCATTGGACAATGTGTTTGTGTCACAAACCGCATTGGATAGCATGTGTGTGTCACAAACCCCATTGGACAGCGTGTAGTGTCAGAAACCTTAATGGACAGTGTGTGTCACAAATCCCATGGGGCAGCGTGTGTGTGTCACAAAGCCCAGTTGACAGAGTGTGTGTCACAAACCCAGTTGGATAGCGTATGTGTCACAATCACCATGGGACAGCGTGTGTGTGTCACAAACCTCATTGAACAGTGTGTGTGTCAGAAAACGCATTGGATAGCGTGTGTGTCACAATCCCCATTGGACAGCCGGTGTGTCACAAACCCCATTGGACAGTTTGTGTGTGTCACAATACCCATTGGATAGTGTGTGTGTCACAATCCCCATTGGACAGAGTTTGTGTCACAAACCCCATTGGACAGCGTGTGTGTCAAAAAACACCATTGGACAGTGTGTGTGTCTCAAACCACATTAGACAGACTGTGTGTGTCACAAACCCCATTGGATAGCATGTGAGTGTGTCACAAACCCCATTGGACAGCGTGTGGTGTCAGAAACCCCATTGGACAGTGTGTGTCACAAATCCCATTGGATAGCGTCTGTGTCACAAAGCCCAGTTGACAGAGTGCGTTTCACAAAACCATTGGACAGTGTGTGTGTCACAAACCCCATTGGACAGTGTGTCTGTGTCACAATACCCATTGGATAGTGTGTGTGTCTCGATCCCCATTGGACAGAGTTTGTGTCACAAACCCTATTGGACAGCGTGCATGTCTCAAACACCATTGGACAGTGTGTGTGTGTCACATATGCCATTGGATAGCATGTGTGTGTCACAAACCCCATTGCACAGCTTGTAGTGTCAGAAACCCCATTGGACAGTGTGTGTCACAAATCCCATTGGACAGCTTGTGTGTGTCACGAAGCCCATTTGACAGAGTGTGTGTCACAAAAACCATTGGACAATGTGTGTGTAACATAACCAATTGTTCAGAGCGCGTTTAACAATCTCCATGAGACAACGTGTGTGTGTCACACACCCCATTGGAAAGTGTGTGTTTCACAATCCCCATTTTATAGCGTGTGTGTGTCACAGACCCTATTGGACAGCCAGTAGGTAACAATCCCCATTGGACGGAGTCTGTGTCACAAACCCCATTGGACAGCGTGTGTGTCACAAACACCATTGGACAGCATGTGTGTGTCACATTCCTCATTGGAGACTGTGTGTCACAAAACCCATTGGATAGCCTGTGTCACAAACCCCATTGGATAGCGTGTGTGTCGCAATCAACATTGGACAGCGTGTGTGTGTCACAATCCCCATTCAACAGTGTGTGTTTCACAATCCCCATTGGACAGCGTGTGTGTCACAAAAGCTATTGGATGGTTTTTGTGTGTGTCACAATACCCATTGGATAGTGTGTGAGTCACAAACCCCATTGGAAAGAGTTTGTGTCATACACCCCATTGGACAGTGTGTGTGTCACAAAACCCACTGGACAGAGTTTGTGTCACAAACCCATTAGACAGTGTGTGTTTCACAAAACGCATTGGACAGTTTGTGTGTGTCACAAAACCCATTGGATAGCATGTGTGTGTCACAAACCCCGTTGGACAGCGTGTAGTGTCAGAAACCCCATTGGACAGTGTGTGTCACAAACCCCATTGGACAGAGTGTGTGTGTCACAAACACCATTGGACAGCGTGTGTATCACAAATCCCTTTGGACAGTGTGTATTTCACAAACGCCATTCTACAGTGCGTGTGTGTCACATTCCCCATTAGACAGCGTGTGTGTCACGAATCCCATTGGACAGCGTGTGTGTCACAAGCACCTTTGGACAGAGTGTGTGTGTCACAAACCCCATTGGACAGCGTGTTTGTCACAAGCCCCTTTGGACAGCGTGTGTGTCATAAACCCCATGGGATAGAGTGTGTGTAACAAACCCCATTGGACAGCGTGTGTGCCACAAGCCCATTTTACAGAGTGTGTGTGTCACAAAACCCACTGGACAGCATGTGTGTCGGACCCCATTGAACAGCGTGTGTGTCACAAGCGCCATTGCAAAGTGTGTGTGTCACAAACCCCATTGGAAAGCGTGTGTGTCACAAACTGAATTGGATAGCGTGTGTGTGTCACAAACCCCATTGGATAGCGTTAGTGTGTCACAAACCCTTTTGGACAGTGTGTGTGTCAGAAACCCCAATGGACAGCGTGTGTGTCGCAAACACCCATGGACAGTGTGCGTGTCACAAACCCCATTGGACATCGTGTGGGTTGCAATCCCCATTGGACAGTGTGTGTGTCACAAACCCCATTGGACAGTGTGTGTGTGTCACAATCCCCATTGGACAGCGTGTGTGTCACGAATCCCATTGGACAGTGTGTCTGTGCCACAATACCCATTGGACAGTGTGTGTCACAATCCCCATTGGACAGCATGTGTGTCACTAAACCCATTGGATAGCATGTTGTTCACAAACCCCATTGGAAAGTGTGTGTGTCACAAACCCCATTGGACAGCGTGTGTGTGCCGCAAAACCCATTGGATAGCATGTGTGTGTCATGAACCCCATTGGACAGCTTGTGAGTCAAAAGACCCATTGGACAGAGTGTGTGTGTCGCAAACCCAATTGGACAGTGTGTGTGTCACAAACCCCATTAGAAAGTGTGCGTGTGACAAACCCCATTTGATAGTGGGTGTGTCGCACAACACATTGGATAGCATGTGTGTGTCACAAATCCCATTGGACAGAGTGTTTGTGTGACAAACCCCATTGGACAGCGTGTGTGTGTCACAAACCCTACTGGACAGTGTGTATGACAAAATCCCCATTGGACAGCGTGTGTGTCACAAACCCCTTTGGACAGAGTATGTGTGTCGCAATCCCCATTGGACAGTGTGTGTGTTACAAAACCTATTGGATAGCGTGTGTGTGACAAACCCCATTAGAAAGTGTGCGTGTCACAAACCCCATTGGACAGCGTGTGTGTGTCACAAAACCCCTTAAATAGTATGCGTGTCACAAAACCCATTGGAAAGTCTGTGTGTCACAAACACCATTAGATAGCGTGTGTGATGTCACAAACCCTATTGGACAGTGTGTGCGTCACAAACCGCACTGGACAGCGTGTGTGTCACGAACCCCATTGGACAGCTTGTGTGTCACAAGACCTATTAGAAAGAGTGTGTGTATCACAATCCCCATTGGACAGCGTGTGTGTCACAAACCCCATTGGACAGAGTTTGTGTCACCAACCCCCGTGGACACTGTGTGTGTCACAAACCCCTTTGGACATTGTGTGTGTCACAAACTCCACTGGACAGCGTGTGTGTCACAAACACCCATGGAGAGTGTGCGTGTCACAAACACCCATGGACAGTGTGAGTGTCACAAACCCCATTGGAGAGCGTGTGTGTCACAAACCCCTTTGGACAGTGTGCGTGTAACAAACCCCATTGGACATCGTGTGTGTCACAAAACTCTTTGGACAGTGTGTGTGTCACAAACCCCATTGGACAGCGTGTGTGCGTCACAGTCCCCATTGGACAGTGTGTGTGTCACAAACCCTCCTGGTCAGTGCGTGTGACAGAAAACCGATTGGACAGCATGCGAGTCTCAAACACCATTGGACAGTGTGTGTGTAACAAACCCCCCTGGACAGTGTGTGTGTCAAAACCGCTTTGGGCAGTGTGTGTGTGACAAAACCCACTGGACAGCGTGTGTGTAACAAACATCCATGGACACTGTGAGTGTCACAAACCCCATTGGATAGCGTGTGTGTCACAAACCCCATGGGACAGCGTGTGCGTGTCACAAACCACATTGGAAAGTGTGTTTCACAAACCCCATTGGATAGCGTTTGTGTCAAAAACCCCATTAGAAAGTATGTGTGTCACAAAACCCATTGGATAGCACGTGTGTGTCACAAGCCCTATTAGACAGTATGTATGTCACAATCACCATTGGACAGCGTCTTTTTCACAAACCCCATTGGACAGCGTTTGTGTCACAAACACCATTGGACAGTGTGTGTGTGTCACAATCCCCATTGGACATTGAGTGTGTCACAAAACCCATTGGATAGCGTGTGTGTCACAAACCCCATTAGAAAGTGAATGTGTCACAAACCCCAATGAATAGCGTGTGTGTGTCACAACCCCCATGGCACAGAGTGTGTGTCACAAACCTCATTGGAAAGCGTGTCATAAACCCCATTGGAAAGGGTGTGTGTGTCACAATCCCCATTGTACACTGTGTGTGTGTCACAAACCCCATTGGACAGCGTGTGTGTCACAAACACTATTGGACAGCGTGTGTGTGTCACAATCCCCATTGGACAGTGTGTGTGTCACAAAACCCATAGGACAGCGTGTGTGTGTCACAAACACCATTGGAAAGAGCGTGTCACAAACGCCATTGGATAGCGTGTGTGTGTCAAAAACCTCATTAGAAAATGTGTGTGTCACAAACCCCATTGGATAGCGTCTGTGTGTCACAATCCCCACCGGACAGTGTGTGTGTCACAAAACCCATTGGATAGCGTGTGTGTCACAAACCCCATTGGACAGTGTGTGTGTCACAAACCCCTCTGGACAGTGTTAGTGTTTAACAATACCAATTATACAGTGTGTGTGTCACAAACACCATTGGACAGCGTGTGTGTCACAAACCCCCGTGGACACTGTGTCTGTCACGAACGCCATTGGACAGTGTGTGTGTCACAAACCCCCCTGGACAGTGTGTGTGTCAAAACCGCTTTGGGCAGTGTGTGTGTGACAAAACCCACTGGACAGCGTGTGTAACAAACATCCATGGACACTGTGAGTGTCACAAACCCCATTGGATAGCGTGTGTGTCACAAACCGCTTTGGACAGTGTGTGTGTGTCAAAAACCCCATTGGTTAGTGTGTGTGTGTCAAAAACACTACTGGACAGTGTGTGTGTAACAAAACCCACTGGACAGCGTGTGTGTCACAAAAAACATTGGACAGCGTGTGTGTCACAAACCCCATTGGACAGCATGTGTATCAAAATAAACATTGGACAGAGTGTGTGTGTCACAAACCACTTTGGACAGTGTGTGGGTCATAAACCCCATTGGAAAGTGTATGTGTCTCAAACAGCATTGGATAGCGTGTGTGTGTCACAAACTCCATTGGACAGCGTGTGTGTGTCACAATCCCTATTGGACAGTGTGTGTGTCACAAACACCATTGGACAGCGTGTGTCTCACAAGCACCATTGGACAGCGTGTGTGTCACAAGCCTATTGGACAGAGTGCGTGTGTACAAAACCCACTCGACAGCGTGTGTGTCACGAACCCCATTGGACAGCCTGTGTGTCACAAGCACCATTGGACAGAGTGTGTGTGTCAGAAATCCTTTGGAAACTGTATGTGTCACAAACCACATTGGATAGCATGTGTGAGTCACAAAGCCTATTGGAGAGTGTGTGTAGTCACAAAACCCACTGGAGAGCGTGTGTGTCACAAACCCCATTGGACAGCGTGTGTGTAACAAACCTCTTTGGACAGTGTATGTGTGTCACAAACCTCCTGGTCAGTGTGTGTGTCACAAAACCCATTGGACAGCGTGTGTGTCACAAACCCCATTGGACAGCGTGTGTGTGTCACAAACACCATTGGACAGCGTGTGTGTCACAATCCCCATTGGACAGTGTGTGTGTAACAAACCCCATTGGACATCGTGTGTGTGTCACAATACTCATTGGTCAGCAAGTGTGTCACAAGACCATTGGACAGAGTGTGTGTGTCACAAAACCCACTGCACAGCGTGTGTGTGACAAACACTATTGGACAGTGTGTGTGTCACAAACCCCATTGGACAGCGTCTGTGTCACAAATCGCATTGGACAGCGTGTGCATCAAAAGCCACATTCGACAGAGTGTATGTGTCACAAACCACATTGGACACGTGTGCGTCACAATAGCCATTGGTCAGAGTGTTGTCACAAACCCGATAGGACAGTGTTTGTGTCACAAACCCCATTGGACAGCGTGTGTGTCACAAACCGCATTGGACAGTGTGTCTGACACAAACCCCATTGGACAGAGTGTTTGTGTCACAAAACACATTGGACAGTGTGTGTGTCACAAACCCCATTGGACAGCGAGTGCGACACAGGCGCCATTGGACAGAGTGTGTGTGTCACAAAACCCACTGCACAGTGTGTGTGTCACAAACCCCTTTGGACAGATTTCGTGTCACAAACACCATTGGACAGCGTGTGTGTCACAGTCCCCATTGGAGAGTGTGTGTGTCACAAACCCCATTGGATAGAGTGTGTGTGACAAACCCCATTGGACAGCGTCTGTGTCATGAACCCCATTTGAAAACTTGTGTGTCACAAGCACCATTGGACAGAGTGTTTGTGTCACAAACACCATTGGAAAGTGTATGTGTGACGAACCTCATTGGATAGCATGTGTGTGTCGCAAACCCTATTGGACAGTGTGTGTGTCACTAAACCCACAGGACAGCGTTTTTGTCACAAGCCCCACTGGACAGCGTCTGTGTCACAAATCCCATTGGACAGCGTGTGTGTCACAAACGCCATTGGACAGCGTCTGTGTGTAACAATACCCATTGGACAGTGCGTGTGTCACAAACCCCATTGGACAGCATGTGTGTCATAAACCCCCGTGGACACTGTATGTGTCACAATAGCCATTGGACAGCGTGTGTGTCACAAGACCCATTGGACAGAGTGTGTGTGTCACAAACCCCATGGGAAAGTGTGTGTGTCACAAAACCCATTGGACAGTGTGTGTGTCACAAAACCCATTGGACAGTGTGTGTGTCACAAACCCCATTGGACAGAATGTGTGTCACAAAACCCATTGGACAGTGCGTGTGTCACAAACCCCATTGGACAGCATGTGTGTCATAAACCCCCGTGGACACTGTATGTGTCACAATAGCCACTGGACAGCGTGTGTGTCACGAAACCCATTGGACAGCTTGTGTGTCACAAAACCCATTGGACAGCGTGTGTGTTACAAACCCCATTGGACAGTGGGTGTGTGTCACAAACCCCATTGGTCATCGTGTGTTTCACAAACCCCTTTGGACAGTGTGTGTGTGACACAATCCCCTTTGGACAGTGTGTGTGTCACTAACCCCATTGAACAGCGTGTGTGTCATGAACCCCATTGGACAGCGAGTGTGTGTCACAATCCCCTTTGGACAGTGTGCGTGTGTGTCACAAACACCCATGGACAGTGTGCGTGTCACAAACCACTTTGGACAGTGTTTGTGTCAAAAACCCCATTGGAATGCGTGTGTGTGACACAATCCCCATTAGACAGTCTGTGTGTCACGAACCCCATTGGACAGAATGTGTGTCATAAACCCCATTGGACAGCGTGTGTGTCATAAACCCCATTGGACAGCGTGTGTGTGTCACAATCCCCATTGGACAGTGTTTGTGTGTCACAAACCCAATTGGACAGCGTGTGTGTCACAAGCACCATTTTACAGAGTGTGTGTGTCACAAACCCCATTGGAAACTGTATGTGTCATAAACCCCATTGGATAGCGTGTGTGTGTCACAAACCCTATTGGACAGTGTGTGTGTCACAAACCCCATTGGAGAGTGTGTGTGATGTCACAATCCGCATTGGACAGCGTGTGTGTCACAAGCCCCATTGGACAGCGGGTGTATCACAAGCGCCATTGGACAGCGTGTGTGTCACAAGCACCATAGGACAGCGTGTGTGTGTAACAATACCCATTGTACAGTGTGTGTGTCACAAACCCCACTGGACAGCGTGTGTTTCAAAAACACCCATGTACAGTGTGCTTGTTACAAACCCCATTGGACAGCGTGTGTGTGTCACAATCTCCATTGGACAGTGCGTGTGTCGCAAACCCCGTGGGACAGAGTGTGTGTCACAAACCCATTGGACAGAGTGTGTGTGTCACAAAACCCAAGGGACAACGTGTGTGTCACGAACCGCATTGGACAGCGTGTGTGTCACAAGCGCCATTGGATTACGTGAGTGTGTCAAAAACACTCGTGGTCAGTGTGTGTGTCACAAAACCCTTTGGACAGCATGCGTGTCGCAAACACCATTGGACAGTGTTTGTGTAAGAAACCCAATTGGTCAGCGTGTGCGTAACAAACCCCATGGGACAGCGTGTGTGTGTCACAAAACCTATTGGAAAGTGTGTGTGTCACAAACCCCATTGGAAACTGTGTGCGTCACAAACCCTATTTGGATAGCGTGTGTGTGTCACAAACCCCATTGGAAAGTGTGCGTGTCAGAAACCCCATTGGACAGCGTGTGTGTCACAATCCCCTTTGGACGGCGTGTGTGTCACAAACCCCATTGGACAGAGTGTCTGTGTCACAATCCCCATTGGACAGGTTATGTGTGTCATAAACCCCATTGGACAGCGTGTGTATCACAAACACCGAAGTACAGTGTGCGTGTCACAAACCCCATTTGACATCGTGTGTGTCACAAACCCCATTGGACAGCGTGTGTGTGTCACAATCCCCACTGGACAGTGTGTGTGTCACAAACCCCACTGGACAGCGTGTGTGTCACGAATACCATTGGGCAGCGTGTGTGTCACAAGCACAATTGGAGAGAGTGTGGTGTCACAAACCACATTGGAAAGTGTACGGGTCACAAACCCCATTGGATAGCGTGTGTGTTTCACAAACCCCATTGGACAATGTGTGTGTCACAAAACCCACTGGACAGCATGTGTGTTCAGAAACCCCACTGGACAGCGTTTGTGTCACAAGCCCCATCCTACAGCGTGTGTGTTTCACAAGCGCCATTGAACAGAGTGTGTGTGTCACAAACCCAATTTGAACGAGTGCGTGTTAAAAATCTCATTTGAAAGTGTGTATGTCACAAACCCCACTGGACAGCGTGTGTTTTCCGAACCCCGTTGGACAGCTTGTGTGTCACAAGACCAATTGGACAGAGTGTGTGTGTCTCAAACCCCATTGGACAGCGTGTGTGTCACATACCCCATTGGACAGAGTGTGGTGGTCACAAAACCCATTGGACAGCGTGTGTGTCACAATCCCGACTGGATAGTGTGTGTGTCACAAAACCCACTGGACAGCGTGTGTGTCACAAAACACATCGAACAGCGTGTGTGTCACAAGCCCCATTGGAGAGCGTGTGTACTCACAAACACCATTGGACAGCGTGTGTGTGTAAAAATAACCAATGCACAGTGTGTGTGTCACAAACACCACTGGATAGCGTGTGTGTCACCAAGACCCATGTACACTGTGCGTGTCAGAAACCCCATCGGACATCGTGAGTGTCACAAACCCTGTTGGAAAGTGTGTGTGTCAGAAACACCACTGGACTGCGTGTGTGTCACAAACACCCATGGATAGTGTGTGTGTAAGACACCCAATTGGTCAGCGTGTGTTTCACAAACCCCATGGGACAGCGTGTGTGTGTCACAAACCCCATTGGAAAGTGTGTGTGTCACAAACCCCATAGGAAAGTGTGTGTGTCACAAACCCCATTGGATAGCGTGTGTGTGTCACAAACCCCATTAGAAAGTGTGCGTATCACAAACCCAATTGGAAAGTGTGTGTGTCACAAACCCCATTGGACAGTGTATTTGTGTCACAAACCCCATTGGACTGCTTGTGTGTTACAAGCCCCATTAGACAGAGTGTGTGTGTCAGAAACCCCATTGGAGAGCGTGTGTGTCACAAACCCCATTGGACAGAGTGTGTGTGTCACAAAACCCATTGGACAGCGTGTGTGTCACCATCCGCATTCGATAGTGTGTGTGTCACAAAACCCACTGGACAGCGTGTGTGTAACAAACCCCATTGAACAGCGTGTGTATCACAAGTCCCATTGGACAGCGTGTGTTGTCACAAACACCATTGGACAGCGTGTGTAGTCACAAACCCCATTGGACAGCGTGTGTGTGACACAATCTCCTTTGCACAGTCTGTGTGTCACAATACCCATTGGACAACGTGTGTGTCACAAACCGCATTGGACAGTGTGCGCGTCAGAAACCCCATTGGACATCGTGTGTGTCACAAACCCTTTTGGACAGTGTGTGTCTCACAAACCCCACTGGACAGCGTGTGTGTCACAAACACCCATGGACAGTGTGCGTGTCACAAACCCCATTGGACAGTGTGTGTGTCACAAACTCCACTGGACATCGTGTGTGTCACAAACACCCATTGACATTGTGCGTGTCACAAACCTCATTGGACAGCGTGTGTGTCACAATCCACATTGGACAGCATGTGTGTCACAAACCCCATTGGAAACTGTGTTTCACAAACCCCATTGGATAGCATGTGTGTGTCACAAACCCCATTGGACAGTGTGTGTGTCACAAACTCCACTGGACATCGTGTGTGTCACAAACACCCATGGACAGTGTGCGTGTCACAAACCCCATTGGACAGAGTTTGTGTCACAAGTCCCATTGGAAAGTGTGTGTGTCAGAAATCCCATTGGACAGCGTGTGTATGTCACAATACCCATTGGACAGTGTGCGTGTCACAAACCCCATTGGACAGAGTTTGTGTCACAATACCCATTGGACAGTGTGTGTGTCTCAAACCCCTTTGGATAGTGTGTCACCAGCCCCATGGGACAGCGTGTGTGTCACAAAACGCATTGGACATTGTGTGTGTCACAGAAATCATTGGACAGCATGTGTGTCACAAGCCCATTGGACAGAGTGTGTGTGTCAAAAAACCCACTGGACACCGTGTGTGTCATGAACCCCATTGGACAGCGTGTGTGTCTAAAGCGCCATTGCACAGAGTGTGTGTGTCACAAACCCCTTTGGACACAGTTTGTGTCACAAAGCCCATTGGACAGCGTGTGTGTGTCACAAACCCCATTGGAAAGTGTATGTGTCACAAACCCCATTGGATAGCGTGTGTGTGTCACAAACCCTATTGGACAGTATGTGTGTCACAAAACCCACTGGACAGCATGCGTGTTCACAAAACCCATTGGATAGTGTGGTTTTCAGAAGACCCATTGTACAGAGTTTGCGTGTGTCACAAAGCCCATTGGACAGCGTGTGTGTCAAAATCCCATTGGACAACATGTGTGTCACAAACAGCCATGGACAGTATGCATGTGAAAAGCCCCTTTGGTCAGCGTGTATGTCATAAACCCCCGTGGACATTGTGTATGTCACAATCCCCAGTGGACACCGTGTGTTTTACAAACACCCATGGACAGCGTGCATCTCAGAAACCCCATTTGACATCGTGTGTGTCACAAACCCCTTTGGACAGTGTGTGTGTCACAAACCCCACTGGACAGCTTGTATGTCACAAACACCCATGGACAGTGTCCGTGTTCACAAACCCCATTGGACATCGTGTGTGTGTCACAATCCCCATTGGACAGTGTGTGTGTCACAAACCCAGTGGGACAGAGTGTGTGTCACGAACCCCATTGGACAGCGTGTGTGTCACAAGCGCCTTTGGACAGAGTGTGTGTGTCACTAACCCCATTGGAAAGTGTATGTGTCAAAAACCCCATTGGATAGCGTGTGTGTGTCAAAAACCCCATTAGAAAGTATGTGTGTCACAAACCCCGTTGGATAGCATGTTTGTGTCACAAACCCTATTGGACAGAGTGTAGGTCACAATCCCCATTGGACAGCGTATGTGTCTCAAACCCCTTGGACAGCGTGTGTGTCACAAACAACACTGGACAGCGTGTGTGTGTCAAAATTCCCATTGGACAATGTGTGTGTGTGTCACAAACACCACTGGACAGCGTGAGTGTCACAAGCTTACTGGACAGAGTGTGTGTCCCGAACCCCATTGGACAGCGTGTGTGTTCACAAACCCCATTGGACAGCGTGTTTTTCACAAGACCCATTGGACAGAGTGTGTGTCACAAGAGCTATTGGACAGAGTGTTTGTGTCACAATCCCCATTGGACAGGTGTGTGTCACAAACACCATTGGACTGGGTGTGTGTGTCACAAACCCTATTGGACAGTGTGTATGTCATAAACCCCATTGGAGAGCGTGTGTATTTCACAATCCCCATTGGACAGTGTGTGTGTCACGAGCCCCCTTGGACAGAGCGTGTGTCACAAACCCCATTGGACAGTGTGTGTGTGTCACAATACCCATTGGACAGTGTGTGTGTCACAAACCCCATTGGACAGAGTTTGTGTCACCAACCCCCGTGGACACTGTGTTTGTCACAAACCCCATTGGACAGTGTGTGCGTCACAAGCGCCATTGGACAGCGTGTGTGTGTCACAATCCCCATTGGACAGTGTGTGTGTCACGAACCCCATAGGACAGCGTGTGTGTCACAAACACCACTGGACAGCGTGTGTGTGTCACAATACCCATTGGACAGAATGTGTGTCACAAACCCCGTTGGAGAGCGTGTGTGTCACAAACCCCCATGGACACTGTGTGTGTCACAAACCCCATTGGACAGTGTGTGTGTCACAAACCCCATTGGATAGCGTGTGTGTGTCACAAACCCTATTGTACAGCGTGTGTGTCACAAACACCACTGGACAGCGTGTGTGTCACAAACCCCATTAGAAAGTGTGTGTGTCACAAACACCATTGGACAGCGTGTGTGTGTCACAATCCCCATTGGACAGTGTGTGTGTCACAAAACCCATTGAATAGTGTGAGTGTGTCACAAAACCTATTGGACAGTGTGTGTGTCACAAACCCCACTGGACAGCGTGTGTGTCATGAACCCCATTGGACAGCTTGTGTGTCACAAGACCCATTGGACAGAGTGTGTGTGTCACAAACTCCATTGGACAGCGAGTGTGTCACAATACCTATAGGACAGCGTGTGTGTCATAAAAACCATTGGACAGCGTTTGCGTGTCAAAATCTCCATTGGACAGTGTGTGAGTCAAAAAACCCATGGGACAGTGTGCGTGTCACAAACCCCACTGGACAGCATGTGTGTCACGAACCCCATTGGACAGCGTGTGTGTCACAAACCCCACTGTACAGCGTGTGTGTCACAGTCCCCATTGAACAGCGTGTGTGTCACAAACCCCACTGTACAGCGTTTGTGTCACAGTCCCCATTGGACAGCGTGTGTGTCACAAACACCATTGGACAGCATTGGTGTCACAAACACCATTGGACAGCGTGTGTGTGTCACAATCACCATTGGACATTGTGTGTGTGTCACAAACCCCATTGGACAGAGTGTGTGTCACAAGCCCCATTGGACATTGTGTTTGTCACATACCCCCATTTACATTGTGTGTGTCACAAACCCCATTGGAGAGTGTGAGTGTCACAAAACCCCCTGGACAGCGTGTCTGTCACAATCCCCATTGGACCGCGTGTGTGTCAGAAACCCCATTGGAGAGTGTGTGCGTCACAAACCCCATTGGATAATGTGTGTGCGTCACAAACCCCATTGGAAAGTGTATGAGTCACAAAACGCATTGGACAGTGTGTGTGTCACAATCCCCATTGGACAGCGTCTGTGTCACAAACTCCTTTGGACAGCGTGTGTGTCACAAACCCCATTGGACATAGTGTGTGTGTCAGAAAACCCAATGGACAGCTTCTGTGTCACGAACCCCATTGGACAGCGTGTGTGTCACAAGCGCCATTGTACGGAGTGTGTGTGTCACAAACCACATTGGAAAGTGTGCGTGTCTAAACCCCATTGGATAGCGTGTGTGTGTCACAAACCCCATTGGACAGTGTGTAGATCACATACCCATTGGACAGCGTCTGTGTCACAAACCCCATTGGACAGCGTTTTTGTCACAAACACCATTGGACAGCATGTGTGTGTCCCAGTCCCCTTTGGACAGTGTGTATGTCACATAACCCTTTGGATAGCGTGTGTGTCACAAACCCCATTGGACAGCGTGTGTGTCATAAACCCCATTGGACAGTGTGTGTGTGTCACAATCCCCATTGGACAGTGTTTGTGTGTCACAAACCCCATTGGACAGCGTGTGTGTCACAAACCCCTTTGGGCAGTGTGTGTGTCACAAACCACATTGGACAGCGTGTGTGTGTCACAATCCCAATTGGACATCATGTGTGTCACAAACCGCATTAGAAAGTATGCGTGTCACAAACCCCATTGGAACGTGTGTGTGTCACAAACCCGATTGGACAGAGTTTGTGTCGCAAACCCCATTGGATAGCGTGTGTGTGTCACAAACACTATTGGACAGTGTGTGTGTCACAAAACCCTATTGGACAGGGTTTGTGTCACAAACCCCATTGGACAGCGTGTGTGTCACAAATTCCATTGGACAGTGTGTGTGTGTCACAAACCCCATTGGACAGCGTGTGTGTCAAAAACCCCATTGGACAGTGTGTGTGTCACAAACCCCATTGGAGAGCGTGTGTGTTACAAACCCCATGGGACAGAGTGTGTGCGTCACAAACAACATTATAAAGTGTGCGTGTCACAAACCCCATTGGATAGCCTGTGTGTGTCACAAACCCCATTTGAAAGTGTGTGTGTCACAAAACCCTTTGGACAGCATGCGTGTCGCAAACACCATTGGACAGTGTGTGTGTAAGAAAACCGACTGGTCCGCGTGTGTGCCAGAAACCCCATTGGAAAGTGTGTGTGTCACAAACCCTATTGGATACCGTGTGTGTGTCACAAACCCCATTAGAAAGTGTGCGTGTCACAAAGCCCATTGGAAAGTGTGTGTGTCACAAACCCCATTGGATATCGTGGGTGTGTCACAAACCCCATTAGAAAGTGTGCGTGTCACAAACCCCGTCGGATACCATGTGTGTGTCACAAACCCTATTGGACAGTGTGTATGTCACAATCCCCATTGGACAGTGTGTGTGTCAAAAAACCCATTGTATAGCGTGTGTGTCATAAACCCCATTAGAAAGTGTGTGTGTCACAAACCCCATTGGATAGTGTGTGTGTGTCATATACCCTATTGGAAAGTGTGTGTGTCACAAAACCCACTGGACAGCGTGTGTGTCACGAACCCCATTGGAAAGCGTATAAGTCAAAAACCCCATTGGATAGCGTTTGTGTGTCACAAACCCTATTGGAGTATTTCTGTGTCACAAAACCCACTGGACAGCGTGTGTGTCACAAACCCCATTGGATAGCGTGTGTGTCACAAGCCCCATTGGACAGAGTGTGGTGTCACAAACCCCATTGTAAAGTATATGTGTCAAAAACCTCAATGGATAGAGTGTGTGTGTCACAAACCCTATTGGACAGTGTGTGTGTCACAAAACCCACTGGATAGCATGTGTGTCACAAACCCCATTGCACAGGGTGTGTGTGTCACAATACACATTGGACAGTGTGTGTGTCACAAACCCCACTGGACAGCGTGTGTGTCACAAACCCCATTGGACAGAGTGTGTGTCACAAGCGCCATTGGACAGAGTTTGTGTCACAAACCCCCTTGGACACTGTGTGGCGCAAACCCCATTGGACAGTGTGTGCGTCAGAAACTACACTCGACAGCGTGTGTGTCACAAACATCCATGGACAGTGTACGTGTCACAAACCCCATTGGACATCGTGTGTGTCACAAACCCCTTTGGACCGTGTGTGTGTCACAAACACCATTGGACAGCGTGTGTGTCACAAACCCCATTGGACAGAGTGTGTGTCACAAGCGCCATTGGACAGCGTGCGTGTCACAAGCCCCATTGGACAGAGTGTGTGTCAGAAACCCCATTGGACAGCGTGTGTGTCACAATCCCAATTGGACAGCGTATTTGTCACAAACCCCATTGGACAGCGTTTGTGTCACAAACCCCATTGGACAGAGTGTGTGTCACAAGCCCCATTGGACAGCGTGCGTGTCACAAGCCCCATGGGACAGAGTGTTTGAGTCACAAACCCCGTTAGACAGAGTGTGTATCCCAAAACCCTTTGGACAGTGTGTTTGTCACAAACACCTTTGGACAGCGTGTGTGTGTAACAATACCCATTGGACAGTGTGTGTGTCACAAACCCCATTGGACAGAGTTTGTGTCACAAACCCCACTGGAAAGCGTGTGTGTCACAAACCCCATGGGACAGAGAGTGTGTCATGAACCCCGTTGGACAGCGTGTGTGTCATAAACCCCATTGAACAGCGTGTCTGTGTCACAGTCCTCATTGGACAGTGGTTGTGTCACAAACCCCATGAACAAAGTGTGTGTCACAAACAATATTCGACAGCGTGTGTGTGTCACAAGTCCATTGGACAGAGTGTGTGCGTCACAAAACCCACTGGACAGCGTGTGTGTCACGAACCCCATTGGACAGTGTGTGTGACACAAACCCCTGTGGACAGTGTGTGTGTCACAAACACCATTGGACAGCGTGTGTGTCACAAACCCCATTAGAAAGAGTGTGTGTCACAAACCCCATTGGACAGAGTGTGTATCACAAACCCCCGTGGACACTGTGTGTGTCACGAACGCCATTGGAGAGGGTGTGTGTCACAAACCCCACAGGTCAGTGTGTGTGTCACAATCCCCAGGGGACAGCGTGTGTGTCAAAACCCCATTGGACTGTGTGTGTGTCACAAAACCCACTGGAAAGCGTGTGTGTCATAAACACCCATGGACAGTGTGAGTGTCACAAACCCCATTGGATAGCGTGAGAGTCACAAACGCCTTTGGACAGCGTGTGTGTCACAAAAACCATTGGACAGCGTGTGTATCACAAACACCCATGGACAGTGTGCCTGTCACAAATTTCATTTTGCATATTGTGTGTCACAAACCCCTTTGGACATTGTGTTTGTCACAATCCCTTTTGGACAGCGTGTGTGTCACAAAACCCATTGTACAGCGTGTGTGTGTCGCAAACCCCATGGGACAGAATCTGTGTCTCAAACCCCAGTGGACAGCATGTGTGTCAAAACCCCATTGGACTGTGTATGTGTCACAAAACACACTGGACAGCGTGTGTGTCATAAACACCCATGGACAATGTGAGTGTCGCAAACCCCATTGGATAGCGTGTGTGTCACAAACCCCTTTGGACAGCGTGTGTGTCACAAAAACCCATTGGAGAGCGTGAGTGTGCCAGAAACCCTATTGGACAGTGTGTGTGTCACAAAGCCCATTGCACAGCGTGTGTGTCACAATCCCCATTTGACATCTTGTGTGACACAAACCCCTTTGGATAGCGTGTGTGTCACAAACCCCATTAGAAAGAGTGTGTGTCACAAACCCCATTGGATAGCGTGTGTGTCACAATCCCCATTGGACAGTGTGTGTGTCACAAACCGCATTAGACAGTGTGTGTGTCACAAACTCCACTGGACAGCGTGTGTGTCACATACACCCATGGACAGTGTCCGTTTTCACACACCCCATTGGACATCGTGTGTGTCACAAACCCCTTTGGAAAACGTCTGTGTCACAAACCCCATGGGACAGAGTGTGTGTCACGAACCCCATTGGACAGCGTGTGCGTCACTAGTGCCATTGGACAGAGTGTGTGTGTCACAAACGCCATTGGAAAGTGTATATGTCACAAACCCCATTGGATAGAGTGTGTGTGTCACGAACCCTCCTGGTCAGTGTGTGTGTTGCAAAACCCATTGGACAGCATGCGTGTCACAAACACCATTGGACAGCGTGTGTGTGTCACAAATCCGATTGGAAAGTGTGTGTCACAAACCCCATTGGATAGTGTGTGTGTGTCATAAACCCCATTAGAAAGTATGTGTGTCACAAACCCCATTGGATAGCATGTGTATGTCACAAACCCCATTGGACAGAGTGTGTGTCACAAACCCCCGTGGACACTGTGTGTGTCACAAACCCCATTGGACAGTGTGTGAGTCAGAAACTCCACTGGACAGAGTGTGTGTCACAAACACCATTGGACAGCGTGTGTGTGTCACAATGCCCATTGGACAGTGTGTGTGACACCAACCCCGTTGGACCGAGTTTGTGTCACTAACCCCATTGGACAGCGTTTGTGTCAGAAACACCATTGGACAGTGTGTGTGTCACAAACCCCATTGGAGAGTGTGTGTGTCACAAACCCCCCTGGACAACGTATATATCACAAACACCCATGGACAGTGTGTGTGTCACAAAACCCACTGGACACATTGTGTGTCACAAACACCTTTGCACAGTGTGTGTATCACAAACCCCATTGGACAGCGTGTGTATGTTACAATGCCCTTTGGACTGTGTGTGTGTCACAAATCCCCCTGGACGGCGTGTGTATCACAAACACCCATGGACAGTGTGTGTGTCACAAACCGCATAGGACATATTGTGTGTCACAAACCCCATTGGACAGCGTGTGTACGTAACAAGCCCATTGGACAGAGTGTGTGTGTCACAAAACCCACTGGACAGCGTGTGTGTCACAAACCCATTGGACAGAGTGTGTGTCATAAATCCCATTGGACAGCGTGTGTGTGTCACAAACCCAAAGGGACAGAATGTGTGTCACAAAACCCATTGGCCACCATGTGTGTCATAAACCCCGTTGAACAGCGTGTGTGTGTCACAAACACCTTTGGACATCGTGTGTGTCACAAACCCCTTTGGACAGCATGCGTGTCACAAACCACATTAGACAGCCTGTGTTTCACAAACCCCTTTGAACAGTGTGTGTGTCACAAACCCCATTGGACAGCGCGTGTGT
The DNA here is from genome assembly GCA_032206185.1 of Columba guinea. NCBI lineage: Eukaryota > Metazoa > Chordata > Aves > Columbiformes > Columbidae > Columba > Columba guinea. Next base: position 913,928 of record JAVLUU010000064.1, on the reverse strand, counting down.
CACAAACCCCATTGGACAGCGTGTGTGTCAAAACCCCATTGGATAGGGTGTGTGTGTCACAATAGCCATTGGATAGTGTGTGTGTCTCAAACCTCATTGGACAGAGTTGGTGTCACAAACCCCCTTGGACACTGTGTGTGTCACAAACCCCGTTGGACAGTGTGTGTGTCTCAAAATCCACTGGACAGCGTGTGTGTCACAAACTCCTCTGGACAGCGTGTGTGTCACAAACACCCATGGACAGTGTGCGTTTCACAAACCCCATTGGACATCGTATGCGTCACAAACACCCATGGACAGTGTGCGTTTCACAAACCCCATTGTACATCGTGTGTGTCACAAAACCCTTTGGACAGTGTGTGTGTCATAAACGCCATTGGACTGCGTGTGTGTCACAAACACCCATCGACAGTGTGCGTGCCACAAACCCCATTGAACAACGCGTGTGTCACAAAGCCTTTTAAACAGAGTGTGTGTCACGAACCCCATTGGACAGCGTGTGTGTCACAAACCACTTTGCACAGTGTGCGTGTCACAAGCCCCATTGGACATCGTGTCTGTCACAAACCCCATTGGATAGCGTGTGTGTGTCACAAACGCCATTAGAAAGTGTGCGTGTCACAAACCCCGTTGGATAGCATGTGTGTGTCAGAAACCCTATTGGACAGTGTGTATGAAACAATCACCATTGAACAGAGTCTTCGTCACAAACCCAATGGGACAGAGTGTGTGTCACAAACACTATACAACAGTGTGTGTGTCACAAGCGCCATTGGACAGAGTGTGTGTGTCACAAACCCCATAAGAAATTGTGTGTGTCACAAACCGCGTTAGAAAGTGTGCGTGTCACAAACCCCTTTGGATACCATGTGTGTGTCACAAACCCTATTTGACAGTGTGTATGACACAATCCCCTTTGGACAGCGTCTTTGTCACAAACCCAGTGGGACAGAGTGTGTGTAACAAACACTATAGGACAGCGTGTGTGTGTCACGAACCCCATTGGACAGCGTGTGTGTGTCACAAACCAGATTGGAAAGTGTGTGTCTCAAACCCCATTGGATAATGTGTGTGTGTCAAAAATCCCGTTAGAAAGTATGTGTGTCACGAACCCCATTGGATAGCATGTGTGTGTCACAAACCCTATTGGACAGAGTGTGTGTTTCACAATCCCCATTGGACAGCGTGTGTGTCACAAACCCCATGGGACAGCGTGTGTGTGTCGCAAACCCCATGGGACAGAGTGTGTGTCACAAACCCCATTGGACTGCGTGTGTTTCACAAAACGCTTTGGACAGTGTGTGTGTCAAAAAACCCAACGGACAACGTGTGTGTGTCGCAAACCCCATGGGACAGAGTGTGTGTCACAATCACCATTGGACAGAGTGTCTGTCACAAGCCCCATTGGAAAGTGTAGGTGTCACAAACCCCATTGGATAGCATGTGTGTGTCACAAACCCTATTGGATAGTGTGTGTGTCACAAAACCCACTGGATAGCGTGTGTGTCACAAGCCCCATTGGAAAGAGTGTATTTGCCACAAAGCCCATTGGATAGCGTGCGTATCACAAACCCTATTGGACAGTGTGTATGTCACAATCCCCATTGGAAAGCGTCTGTGTCACAAACCCCATTGGACAGCGTGTGTGTCACAAAAACCATTGGACAGTGTGTGTTTACAAACCACTTTGCACAGTGTGCGTATCACAAACCCCATTGGACATCGTGTCTGTCACAAATCCCATTGGACAGCGTGTGTGTCACAAGCCCCATTGGACAGAGTGTGTGTCACAAACAGCATTGGACAGCTTGTGTGTGTCACAAAACCCATTGAACAGTGTGTGTGTCACAAACCCCACTGGACAGTGTGTGTGTCACAAACCCCATTGGACAGTGTGTGTGTCACAAAACCCATTGGATAGCGTGTGTGTCACAAACACCATTGGAAAATGTGTATGTCACAATCCCCATTGGACAGCGTCTGTGTCACAAACCCCATTGGACAGCGTGTGTATCACAAACACCATTGGACAGCGTGTGTGTGTCACAAACCCCGTTGGACAGCGTGTGTGTCACAAACCCCATTGGACAGCGTGTGTGTGTCACAATTCCCATTGGACAGTGTGTTTGTCACAAACAGCAATGGACAGGTTGTGTGTCACAAACCCCATTGGACAGCGTGTTTTTGACAAACCCCCGTGGACACTGTGTGTGTCAGAAACCCCGTTGGACGGTTTCTGTGTCACACACCCCACTGGACAGCGTGTGTGTCACAAACCCAATTGGACAGCGTGTGTGTCACAAGCCCCATTGGACTGAGTGTATGTGTTCACAAAGCCCATTGGACATCGTGTGTGTCACAAGCCCCATTGGACAGCATGTGTGTCACAAACCCCATTGGACATCGTGTGTGTCACAATCCCTATTGAACAGAGTTCGTGTCACAAACACCATTGGACAGCGTGTGTGTGTAACAATACCCATTGGACAGTTTCTTTGTCACAAACCCCACTGGAGAGCGTGTATGTCACAAACACCTATGGACAGTGTGCGTGTCACAAACCCTATTGGACATCGTGTGTGGCACAAACCCCTTTGGACAGTGTCTGTGTCACAAACCCCACTGGACAGCGTGTGTGTGTCACGAAAGTCATTGGACAAAGTGTATGTGTCACAAACCACATTGGATAGCGTGAGTGTGTCACAAACACTATTGGACAGTGTGTGTGTTACAAAACCCACTGGACAGTGTGTGTGTACACAAACCCCATTGGACAATATGTGTGTCACAAGCTCCATTGGACAGCGTGTGTGTCAAAAGTCCACTGGACAGCGTGTGTGTCACAAACACCCATGGACAGTGTGCGTGTCACAAACCTCATTGGACAGTGTGTGTGTCACAAACCCCTTTTTAGAGTGTGTGTGTCACAAACCCCATTGGACAGCGTGTGTGTGTAACAATACCCATTGGACAGTGTGTGTGTCACAAACACCATTGGACAGCGTGTGTGTCACAAGCCCTTTGGACAAAATGTGTGTGTCACAAAATCCACTGGACAGCGTCTGTGTCACAAACCCTATTGGACAGTGTGTGTGTCGCAAAACCGAATGGACAGTGTGTGTGTTCACAAACCCCATTGGACAGCGTGTGTGTCACAAACCCTGTTTGAAAGTGTGTGTGTCGCAAAACCCATTGGATAGCATGTGTGTGTCACAAACCCTATTGGACAGTGTGTGTGTCACCAAAACCATTGGACATAGTGTGTGGCACAAGCCCTATTGGACATTGTGTGTGTCACAAAACCCACTGGACAGCGTGTGTATCCCAATCCCCACTGGACAGAGTGTGTGTCACGAACCTCATTGGACAGCGTGTGTGTCACAAACACCATTGGACAGAGTGTGTGTTCACAAACCCCATTGGAAAGTGTGTGTGTCACAAACCCCATTGGATAGCGTGTGTGTGTCACAAACCCTATTGGACAGAGTTTGTGTGTCATAAACCCCATTGGACAGTGTGTGTGTGTCACAAACCCTATTGGACAGTGTGTGTGTCGCAAAACCGAATGGACAGTGTGTGTGTTCACAAACCTTATTGGACAGCGTGTGTGTCAGAAACCCTGTTTGAAAGTGTGTCTGTCGCAAAACCCATTGGATAGCATGTGTGTGTCACAAACGCTATTGGACAGTGTGTGTGTCACCAAACCCATTGGACATAGTGTGTGGCACAATCCCTATTGGACATTGTGTGTGTCACAAAACCCACTGGACAGCGTGTGTATCCCAAACCCCATTGGACAGCGTGTGTGTCACGAACCTCATTGAACAGCGGGTGTGTCACAAACACCATTGAACAGATTGTGTGTTTCACAAACCCCTTTGGAGAGCGTGTGTGTCACAATCCCCATTGGACAGAGTTTGTGTCACAAACCCCATTTCAAAGAGTGTGTGTCACAAACTGCATTGTACAGTGTGTTTGTCACAAGCCCATTGTACAGAGTTTGTATGTCACAAATCCCATTGTACAGCGTGTTTGTCACAATCCCCATTGAACTGCGTGTGTGCCACAAAACCCACTGGACAGAGTGTGTGTCACAAAGCCCATTGTACAGCACGTATTTCACAAACCCCCGTGGACACTGTGTGTGTCACAAACCCCCGTGGACACTGTGTGTGTCACAAACTCCATTGGACAGTGTCTGTCTTACAAACCCACTGGACAGGGTGTGTGTCACAAACACCCATGGACAGTGTGCGTGTCACAAACACCAGTGGACATCGTGTGTGTTCACAAACCCATTTGGACAGCATGTGTGTCACAAACCCCATTGGACAGTGTGTGTGTGTCATGAACCCCATTGGACAGAATGTGTGTGTCACAATAGCCATTGGAGAGAGTGTGTGTGTCACAAACTCCATTGGAAACTGTATGTGTCACTAACCCCATTGCATAGCGTGTGTGTGTCACAAACCCTCCCGGTCAGCGTGTGTGTCACAAACTCCATGGGACAGCGTGTGTGTCACAAACCCCATTGGAAAGTGTGTGTGTCACAAACCCCATTGGATAGCGTGTGTGTGTCACAAACCCTATTGGACAGAGTTTGTGTGTCATAAACCCCATTGGACAGCGTGTGTGTGTCAGAATCCCCATTGGACAGTGTGTGTGTGTCACAAACCCCATTGGACAGAGTGTGTGTCACAAACCCCTTTGGAGAGTGTGTGTATCACAAACCCCATTGGATAGCGTGTGTGTTTCACAAACCGCTTTGTACAGTGTGAGTGTCACAAAACCCATTGGATAGCGTGTGTGTGTCACAAATCCCATGGAACAGAGTGTGTGTCACAAATCCCATTGGACAGCGTGTTTGTACTAAACCCCATTGGACAGCCTGTGTGTGTCACAATCCCCATTGGACAGTGTGTGTTTGTCACAAACCCCATTGTAAAGTGTGTGTCACAAACCCCATTGTATAGCGTGTGTGTGTCACAAACCCCATTGGATAGCATGTGTGTGTCACAAAACCCGTTAGAAAGCATGAGAGTCAGAAACCGCACTGGATAGTGTGTGCGTGTCACAAACACCATTGGACAGCGTGTGTGTGTCACAAACCCCATTGTAAAGAGTGTGTGTCACAAACCCCATTGGATAGCATGTGTGTGTCACAAAACTCATTAGAAAGTGTGCGTGCCACAAACCCCATTGGATAGCATGTGTGTGTCACAAACCCTATTGGAAAGTATGCATGACACAATCCCCATTCGACAGCATCTTTGTCACAAACCCCATGGTACAGAGTGTGTGTCACAAACACTATTGGACAGCGTGTGTGTGTCACAAACACCTTTGGACAGCGTGTGTGTGTCACAATCCCCATTGGACAGTGTGTGTGTCATAAACCCCATTGGATAGCGTGTATGTCACAAAACCCATTAGAAAGATTGTGTGTCACAAACCCCATTGGACAGCATGTATGTCACAAGCGCCATTGGACAGTGTGTGTGTAACAAACCCCATGGGACAGCGTGTGTGTGTCACAAACCCTCCTGGTCAGTGTTTGTGTCACAAAACCCATTGGACAGCATGCGTGTCACAAACAGCATTGGACAGTGTATGTGTAACAAACCCAAATGGTCAGCGTGTGTGTAACAAACCCCATGGGACAGCGTGTTTGTGTCTACAAAACCAATTGGATGGCACGTGTGTGTCACAAACCCTATTGGACAGAGTGTGTGTGTCACAAACCCCACGGGACAGAGTGTGTGTCACAAACCCCATTAGACAGCGTGTAAGTCACAAACCCCTTTGGACAGTGTGTGTGTCACAAACCCAATTGGACAGCGTGTCTGTGTCGCAATCCCCATTGGACAGTGGTTGTGTCACAAACCCCATGAACAGAATGTGTGTCACAAAGAATATTGGACAGCGCGTGTGTGTGTCACTAGCCCATTGGACAGAGAGTGTTTCACGAACCCCATTGGACAGCGTGTGTGTCACAAGCAGCATTGGACAGAGTGTGTGTCACAAGCCCCTTTGGACAGTGTGTGTGTCACAAACCCCATTGGACAGCGTGTGTGTGTCACAAAACCTATTGGACAGTGTGTGTGTCACAAAACCCACTGGATAGCGTGTGTGTCACAAGCCCAATTGGAGAGAGTGTATTTGTCTACAAAGCCCATTGGACAGCATGTGTGTCACAATCCCTATTGGACAGCGTGTGTGTCACAAACCCCATTGGACAGGGTGTGTGTGTCACAATACCCATTGGACAGTGTGTGTGTCACAAACCCCTTTGGACAGACTTTGTGTCACAAACACCCGTGGACACTGTGTGTATCACAAACCCCATTGGACAGCGTGTGTGTGTCGCAATCCCCATTGGACAGAGTGTGTTTGTCACAAACCCCATGGGACAGAGTGTGTGTCACGAACCCCATTGGACAGCGTGTGTGTTACAAACACCATTCGACAGAGTGTGTGTGTCAAAAACCCCGTTGGACAGCGTGTGTGTAGCAAACACCAATGCACAGCGCGTGTGTCACAAACACCCATGGACAGTGTGCATGTCACAAACCCCATTGGACTACGTGTGTGTGACAAAGCCCTTTGGACAGTGTGTGTGTCACAAACCCCATTGGACAACGTGTGTGTCAAAAACCACTTTGGACAGTGTGTGTGTCACAAACCCCATTGGACAGCGTGTGTGTTACAAACCCCATTAGAAAGAGTGTGTGTCACAAACCCCATTGGACAGAGTGTGTCTAACAAACCCCCCTGGTCAGTGTGTGTGTCACAGTCCCCATTGGACAGTGTGTGTGTCACAAACCCCATTGGACAGCGTGTCTGTGTCACAGTCCCCATTGGACAGTGGTTGTGTCACAAACCCCATGAACAGAATGTGTGTCACAAACAATATTGGACAGCGCGTGTGCGTGTCACAAGCCCATTGGACAGAAAGTGTTTCACGAACCCCATTGGACAGCGTCTGTTTCACAAGCAGCATTGGACAGAGTGTGTGTCACAAACCCCTTTGGACAGCGTGTGTGTGTCACAAAACCTATTGGACAGTGTGTGTGTCACAAAACCCACTGGATAGCGTATGTGTCACAAACCCCATTGGACAGCGTCTGTGTCACAAGCCCAATTGGAGAGAGTGTATTTGTCTACAAAGCCCATTGGACAGCATGTGTGTCACAATCCCTATTGGACAGCACGTGTGTAACAAACACCCATGGACAGTGTGCATGTCACAAACATCATTGGACTACGTGTGTCTGAAAAACCCCTTTGGACTGTGTGCGTGTCACAAACCCCACTGGACAACGTCTGTGTCAAAAACCACTTTGGACAGTGTGTGTGTTCACAAACCCCATTGGACAGCGTGTGACTGTCACAATCCCCGTTGGACAGTGTGTGTGTCACAAACCCCATGGGACAGAGTGTGTGTCACAAACCCCATTGGACAGCGTGTGTGTCACAAACCCCATTGGACAGCCTGTCTGTGTCACAATCCCCATTGGACAGTGGTTGTGTCACAAACACCATGAACAGAGTGTGTATCACAAACAATATTGGACAGCGTGTGTGTGTCACAAGCCCCATTGGACAGTGTGTGTGTCACAAACCCCATTGGATAGCGTGTGTGTTACAAACCCCATTAGAAAAAGTGTGTGTCACAAACCCCATTGGACAGAGTGTGTGTCACAAACCACATTGGACAGTGTGTGTGTGTCACAAACCCCATTGGATAGAGTGTGTGTGTCACAAACCCCATTAGAAAGTATGCGTGTCACAAACCCCTTTGGACACCGTGTGTGTGTCACAGTCCCCATTGGACAGTGTGTGTGTCACAAACCCCTCTGGAAAGTGTGTGTATCACAAACAGCCATGGACAGTGTGCGTGTCACAAACCGCATTGGACATATTGTGTGTCAAAAACCCCTTTAGACAGTGTTTATGTCACAAACCCCATTGGACAGCGTGTGTGTTTCACAAGCCCATTGGACAGAGCGTGCATGTCACAAACCCCATTGGAGAGCGTGTGTATCACGAACCCCATTGGACAGCGTGTGTGTCACAAGCACCATTTGACAGAGTGTGGTGTCACAAACCCCATTGGAAAGTGTATGTGTCACAAACCCCAATGGATAGCGGGTGTGTGTCACAAACCCTATTGGACAGGGTATGTGTATCACAACACCCATTGGACAGTGTGTATGTCACAAACCTCTTTGGACAGAGTTTGTGTCACAAACCCCCGTGGACACTGTGTGTGTCACAAACACCCATGGAGAGTGTGCGTGTCACAAACCCCATTGGACATCCTGTGTGTCACAAACACGATGGACAGTGTGCGTGTCACAAACCCCATTGGACAACGTGTGTGTCACAAACCCCATTGGACAGTGTGTGTGTCAGAAACCTCTTGGGACAGAGTGTTTGTCACAAACACTATTGGACAGCGTGTGTGTGTCACAAGCCCATTGGACAGAGTGTGTGTCACAAACCCCCGTGGACACTGTGTGTGTCACGAAACCCATTGGACAGCGTGTGTGTGTCGCAAACCCCATGGGACGGAGTGTGTGTCTCAAACCCAAGTAGACAGCATGTGTGTCAAAACCCCATTGGACAGTGTGTCTGTCACAAAACCCATTGGATAGAGTGAGTGTGTCACAAACCCTATTGGACAGTGTGTGTGTCACAAATCCCACTGGATAGCATTTGTGTCACAAACCCCATTGGACAGAGTGTGTGTGTCACAAACCCCATTGGACAGTGTGTGTGTCACAAACCCCATTGGACAGCGTGTGTGTGTCACAGTCCCCATTGGACAGGGTGTGTGTCACAAACCCCATTGGACAGCGTGTGTGTCACAATGTCCTTTGGAAATATTGTGTGTCACAAACCCCTTTGGAAATATTGTGTGTCACAAACCCCTTTGGACAGTGTGTGTGTCACAAACCCCATTGGATAGCGTGTGTGTCACAAACCCCATTAGAAAGGGTGTGTGTCACAAACAACATTGGATAGCGTGTGTGTGTAAAAATACCCCATTAGAAAGGGTGTGTGTCACAAACAACATTGGATAGCTTGTGTGTGTAACAATACCCCATTGGACAGTGTGTGTGTCACAAACCCCATTGGATAGTGTGTGTGTCACAAACCCCATTAGAAAGGGTGTGTGTCACAAGCAACATTGGACATACTGTGTGTCACAAAACCCTTTGGGCAGTGTGTTTGTCACAAACCTCATTGGACAGCGTATGTGTGTCACAATCCCCGTTGGACAATGTGTGTGTCACAAACCCCATTGGAAAGTGTGTGCGTCACAAACCACATTGGACAGCGTGTGTGTCACAAACCCCATTGGAAAGTGTGTGTGTCACAAACCCCATTGGATAGCGTGTGTGTGTCACAAACCCCATTAGAAATTATGCGTGTCACAAACCCCATTGTATAGCGTGTGTGTGTCACAAACCCTATTGGACAGAGTGTGTGTCACAAACCCCATTGGAAAGTGTGTGTGTCACAAACCCCATTGGATAGCGTGTGTGTGTCACAAACCCCATTAGAAAGTGTGCGTATCACAAACCCCATTGAATAGCGTGTGTGTGTCACAAACCCTATTGGACAGAGTGTGTGTTTCACAAACCACGTCGGACAGCGTGTGTGTCGCAAACCCCATTGGACAGCGTGTGTGTGTCGCAAACCCCATGGGACAGAGTGTGTGTCACAAACCCTATTGGACAGCATGTGTGTCACAAAACCCCATTAGAAAGTGTGTGTGTCACAAACCCCATTGGACAGCGTGTGTGTGTCACAATCCCCATTGGACAGTGTGTGTGTCACAAACCCCATGGGACAGAGTGTTTCTCACAAACACTATTGGTTAGCGTGTGCGTGTCACAAGCCCATCGGACAGAGTGTGTGTATAACAAAACCCAGTGGACAGCATGTGTGTCACGAACACCATTGGACAGCGTGTGTGTCACAATCCCCACTGGACAGAGTTCGTGTGTCACAAACCCCATGGGACAGTGTACGTGTCACAAACCCCATTGGGCAACGTGTGTGTCACAAACCCCTTTGGACAGTCTGCGTGTCACAAACTCCACTGGAGAGGGTGTGTGTCACAAACCTAATTGGACAGTGTGTGTGTCACAAGCCCCATTGGACAGAGTGTATGTGTCACAAATCCCATTGGACAGCGTGTGTGTCACAATCCCCATTGGACAGCGTATGTGTCACAAACCCCATGGACAATGTGCGTGTCACAAACCCCATTGGACAATGTGTGTGCCACAAACCCCTTTGGACAGTGTGTGTGTCAGAAACCCCATTGGACAGCGTGTGTGTCTCACAATCCCCATTGGACAGAGTGTGTGTGTCACAAACCCCATGGGACAGAGTGTGTGTCACGAACCCCATTGGACAGAGTGTGTGTCACTAACCCCCGTGGACACTGTGTGTGTCACGAAACCCATTGGACAGCGTGTGTGTGTCGCAAACCCCATGGGACGGAGTGTGTGTCTCAAACCCCAGTAGACAGCATGTGTGTCAAAACCCCATTGGACTGTGTATGTGTCACAAAAGACACTGGACAGCGTGTGTGTCATAAAAACCCATTGGACAGTGTGTGTGTCACAAACCTCATTGGACAGCGTGTGTGTCACAAACCCCATTGGAGAGCGTGAGTGTGTCACAAACCCCTTTGGACAGTGTGTCTGTCACAAAACCCATTGGAGAGAGTGAGTGTGTCACAAACCCTATTGGACAGCGTGTGTGTCACAAAACCCACTGGATAGCATTTGTGTCACAAACCCCATTGGACAGAGTGTGTGTCACAAACACCATTGGACAGCATGTGTGTGTCACAATCCCCACTGGACAGTGTGTGTGTCACAAACCCCATTGGATAGCGTGTGTGTCACAAACCCCATTAGAAAGGGTGTGTGTCACAAAAACATTGGATAGCGTGTGTGTGTAAAAATACCCCATTAGAAAGGGTGTGTGTCACAAACAACATTGGATAGCTTGTGTGTGTAACAATACCCCACTGGACAGTGTGTGTGTCACAAACCCCATGGGACTGAGTGTGTGTGTCACAAACCCCATTGGAAAGTGTATGAGTCACAAACCCCATTGGATAGCGTGTGTGTTTCACAAGACCCACTGGACAGCGTATGTGTCACAAACCCCATTGGAAAGTGTGTGTGTCACAAACCACATTGGACAGCGTGTGTGTCACAAACCCCATTGGAAAGTGTGTGTGTCACAAACCCTATTGGACAGAGTGTGTGTTTCACAAACCCCGTCGGACAGCGTGTGTGTCGCAAACCCCTTTGGACAGCATGTGTGTGTCACAAACCCCATGGCACAGAGTGTGTTTCACAAACCCTATTGGACAGCATGTGTGTCACAAAACCCTTTGGACAGTGTGTGTGTCACAAACCCCATTGGACAGCGTGTGTGTGTCACAATCCCCATTGGACAGTGTGTGTGTCACAAACCCCATGGGACAGAGTGTTTCTCACAAACACTATTGGTCAGCGTGTGTGTGTCACAAGCCCATTGGACAGAGTGTGTGTGTAACAAAACCCACTGGACAGCATGTGTGTCACGGACACCATTGGACAGCGTGTGTGTCACAAGCCCCATTGGACAGAATGTATTTGTCACAAAGCCAATTGGACATCGTGTGTGTCACAAACCCCATTAGAAAGTGTGTGTGTCACAAACCCCATTGGATAGTGTCTGTTTGTCACAAACGCCATTGGACAGCGTGTGTGTAACAAACCCCATTGGACAGCGTGTGTGTGTCACAAACCCAATTGGACAACGTGTGTGTCACAAACCCCTTTGGACAGCGTGTGTGTCTCAAACGCCATTGGACAGCATGTGTGTGTCACGAACCCATGGACATCGTGTGTGTCACAAAGACCATTGGACAGCGTGTGTGTGTAACAATACCCATTGGACAGCGTGTGTGTCACAAACCCTCGCAGACAATGTATGTGTCACAAACCCCATTGGACAGTGTGCGTGTCACAAACCCCTCTGGACAGTGTGTGTGTCACAATCCCCGTTGGAAGGGTGTGTGTCACAATCCCCATTGGACAGCGTGTGTTTCAGAAAACCCTTTGGACAGAGTGTGTGTTTCTCAAACCACATTAGACATCGTGTGTATCACAAACCGTTTTGGACAGCGTGTGTGTCACAAACCCCTTTGGACAGTGTGTGTGTCACAAACCCCATTGGACATCGTGTGTGTCACAAACCCCTTTGGACAGTGTGAGTGTCACAAACCCCATTCGACAGTGTGCGTCTCACAAACCCCTCTGGACAACATGTGTGTCACAATCCCCATTGGACAGCGTGTGTGTCACAATCCCCATTGGACAGTGTGTTTGTCAGAAACCCCATTGGACAGAGTGTGTTTTCACAAACCCCATTGGACATCGTGTTTGTCAGAAACCTCTTTGGACAGCGTGCCTGTCACAAACCCCATTGGACATCGTGTGTCTCACAATCCCCATTGTACAGTGTTTGTGTGTCACAAACCCCATTGGACAGCGTGTGTGTCATAAACCCCATTGGACAGCGTGTGCGTGTCACAATCCCCATTGTACAGTGTTTGTGTGTCACAAACCCCATTGGACAGAGTGTGTATCACAAACCCCTTTGGACAGTGTATGTGTCACAAACCCCATTGGATAGCGTGTGTGTTTCACAAACCCTATTGGACAGTGTGTGTGTCACAAACCCCATTGGACATCGTGTGTGTCACGAGCCCCATTGGACATCCTGTGTGTCACAAACACCATTCAACAGCGTGTGTGTGTAACAAACCCCATTGGACAGCGTGTGTGTCTTAAACCCCATTGGACAGAGTGTGTGTTTCACAAACCCTATTGGACAGCGTGTGTGTCACAATCCCCATTGGACAGCCTGTGTTTCAGAAACCCCATTGCACAGAGTGTATGTGTCACAAATCCCATAGGAAAGTGTGTGTGTCACATACCCCATTGGATAGCGTGTGTGTGTAACAATAATCATTGGACTGTGTGTTTGTCACAATCCCCATTGGACAGCGTGTGTGTCACGAGCCCCATTGCACAGTGTCTGGGTCACAAACCCCCCAGGACAGTGTGTGTGTAACAATCCCCATTGGAAAGCATCCGTGTCACAAACACCATTGTACAGTGTGTGTGTGTCACAATCGCCACTGGACAGTGTTTGTGTCACAAACCCTATTGGACAGTGTGTGTGTGTCTCACACCCCACTGGACAGAGTGTGTGTCAAAGAACCCACTGGACAGCGTGTGTGTCACAAGCCCATTGGACAGAGTGTTTGTGTCACAAAACCCACTGGACAGCGTGTGTGTCACAAACCCCATTGGACAGCTTGTTTTTCACGAGACCCATTGGACAGAGTATGTGTGTTACAAAGCCCATTGGACAGCGTGTGTGTCACAAATGCCTTTGGTCAGTGTGTTTGTCACAAACCCCATAGTACAGCGTGTGTGTGTCACAATTCCCATTGGACAGCGTGTGTGTTACAAGCCCATTGGACAGTGTGTGTGTCTCAAAACCCACTGAACAGCGTGTGTGTTCACAAACCCCATTGGACAGCTTGTTTTTCACGAGACCCATTGGACAGAGTATGTGTGTCACAAACACCATTGGACAGCGTGTGTGTGTAACAATACACAGTGGACAGTGTGTGTGTGTCACAAACCCTATTATACAGCCTGTGTGTCACAAACCCCATTGGACAGCGTGTATGTGTCACAATCCCCATTGGACAGTGTGTGTGGCACAAACCCCTTGGGACAGAGTGTGTGTCACAAACACCATTGAACAGTGTGTGTACCACAAACCCCATTGGACAGAGTGTATGTGTCACAAACCCCACTGGACAGTGTGTGTGTCACAATCCCACTTGATAGCGTGTGTGTCACAAACCCCATTGGACAGTGTGTGTGTCACAATCCCCATTGGATAGCGTGTGTGTCACAAACCCCATTGGACACTGTGTGTGTCACAAAACACACTGGACAGTGTGTGTGTCACAAACCCCACTGGACAGTGTGTGTCTCACAAGACCCATTGGACAGAGTGTATGTGTCACACACCCCATTGGACATTCTGTGTGTCACAATCCCCATTGGAAAGCGTGTGTGTCACAAACCCCATTGGACAGAGTTTGTGTCACAAACCCCATTGGACAGCACGTGTGTAAACATTGGACAGTGTGCATGTCAGAAAACCCATTGCACAGCGTTTGTGTCACAATCCCCAGTGGACAGCGTGTGTGTCTAAGCCCAATTGGACAGTGCGTGTCTCACAAAACCCACTGGACAGCGTGTGTGTCACAAACAATCATCAACAGTGTGAGTGTCACAAACCCTATTGGACAGTTTGTGTGTCAAAAACCCCTTTGGAATGTTTGTGTGTCACAAACACCACTGGACAGCGTGTGTGTCACAAGCCCTTTGGAAAGAGTGTGTGTGTCACAAAACCCACTGGACAGCGTGTGTGTCACAAGCACCATTGGACAGTGTGAGTGTCACAAACCCCATTGGATAGTGTGTGTGTCACAAAACCCATCAGAAAGTGTTTGTGTCACAAACCCCATTGGAAAGTGTGAGTGTGTCACAAACCCCATTGGACAGTGTGTGTGTCACAAACACCCGTGGAGAGTTTGTGTGTCACAAAATCCCATTGAACAGCGTGTGTGTCAGAAACACCATTGGACAGTGTGTATGTCACACATCCCATTGGACAGCGTTTGTGTCACAATCCCCAGTGGACAACTTGTCTGTCAAAACCCCATTGGACAGTTTGTGTGCTTCAAAACCCATTAGACAGCGTGTGTGTCACAAACCTCATTGGACATTGTGTGTGTCACAAACCCTTTTTGACTGTGTGTGTTTCACAAACCCCATTGGACAGTGTGTGTGTCATATTCCCCATTGCACAGTGTGTGTGTCACAAACCCCATGGGACAGAGTGTGTATCACGAACCCCATTGGACATGTGTGTCACAAGCGCCATTGGACAGAGTGTGTGTGTCAGAAAACCCATTGGAAAGTGTATGTTTCACAAACCAATTCGATAGCGTGTGTGTGTCACAAACCCTCCTGGTCAGTGTGTGTGTCACAAACACCATTGGACAGTCTGTGTGTAACAAACCGAATTGGTCAGCGTGTGTGTCACAAACCCCATGGGACAGCGTGTGAGTGTCAAAAACCCCTTTAGAAAGTATTTGTGTCACAAACCCCATTGTATAGCATTTGTGTCACCATCCCTTTTGGACAGTGTGTATGTCACAATCCCCATTGGACAGCGTCTCTGTCACAATCCCCATTGGACAGTGTGTGTGTCACAAACCCCATTAGAAAGTGTGTGTGTCACAAACCCTATTGGACAGTGTGTGTGTCACAAACCCCACTGGACAGCGTATGTGTCACAAACCACATTGGACAGCGTGTGTGTCACAATCCCCATTGGAGATCCTGTGTGTCACAAACCATATTGGACAGAGTGTGTGTCACAATCCCCATTGGATAGTGTGTGTGTCACAAAACCCACTGTACAGCGTGTGTGTGACGAAACCCATTGGACAGCGTGTGTGTCACAAGCACCATTGGACTGATTGTGAGTGTCACAAACCCCGTTGGAAAGTGTTAGTGCCACAAAGCCCATTAGAAAGTGTGTGTGTCAGAAACACCATTGGATAGCGTGTGTGTCACAAAGCCTATTGGACAGTGTGTGTGTCACAAACCCCATAGAACAGCGTGTGTGTCACAAGACCCATTGGAAAGAGTGTGTATGTCATAAACCCCACTGGACAGATTGTGTGTCATAAACACCATTGGACAGCGTGTGTGTCAAAACCCAATTGGACAGTGTGTGTGTCGGAAAACCCACTGGACAGCGTGTGTGTCACAAATACCATTGGCAGCGTGAGTGTCACAAGCCCGTTGGACAGAGTGTGTGTGTCACAAAACCCACTGGACAGCATGTGTGTCACGAACCCCATTGGACAGCGTGTGTGTCACTAGCACCATTGAACAGAGTGTGAGTGTCACAAACCCCATTGGATAGTGTGTGTGTGACAAACCCCATTGGACAGTGTGTGTGTCACAATCCCCATTGGACAGCGTGTGTGTCACAAACCCCATTGGACAGTGTTCGTGTGTCACAAACCCCATTGGACAGTGTTCGTGTGTCACAATACGCATTAGACAGTGTGTGTGTCACAAACCCCATTAGACAGTGTGTGTGTCACAAACCCCATTGGACAGCGTGTGTGTCAAAAAGCAATTGGACAGTGTGTGTGTCACAAACCCCATTGAACAGCGTGTGTGTCAGAAACACCATTGGACAGTGTGTATGTCACAAATCCCATTGGACAGCGTTTGTGCCACAATCCCCAGTGGACAGTGTGTGTGTGAAAACCCCATTGGACAGTGTGTGTGTTACAATACCCACTGGTCAGCGTGTGTGTCACAAACCCCATTGGATAGCGTATGTGTGTCACAAACCCTATTGGACAGAGTGTGTGTGTCACAAACACAATTGGACAGCGTGTGTGTCATAAACCCCATTGGATAGTGTGTGTGTATTACAAACCACAGGGGACGGAGTGTGTGTCACGAACCCCATTGGACAGCGTGTGTATGACACAATCCCCATTGGACAGTGTCTGTGTCACAAAACCGATTGGATAGCGTGTGTGTCACAAACACTATTGGACAGTGTGTGTGTCACAAACCCCACTGGACCGCGTATGTGTCACTAACCACATTGGACAGCGTGCGTGTCACAATCCCCATTGGACAGAGTGTGTGTGTCACAAACCCCGTTGGACAGAGTGTGTGTGTCACAAAACACATTGGACAGTTTGTGTGTCACAAACCCAATTGGACAGATTGTGTGTCATAAACCACTTTGGACAATGTGTGTGTGTTGCAATCCTCAATGGACAGTGTGAGTGTCACAAACCCTATTGGACGGTGTGTGTGTCACAAACACCATTGGACAGCGTGTGTATCACAAACCCCATTGGACAGCGTGTGTATCACAAACACCATTGGACAGCGTGTGTATCACAAACACCATTGGACAGCGTGTGTGTCACAAGCCCATTGGACGGAGTGTGTGTGTCACAAAACCCACTAGACAGCATGGGTGTCACGAACCCCGTTGGACAGCGTGTGTGTCACAAGCACCATTGGACAGAGTGTGAGTGTCACAAACCCCATTGGAAAGTGTATGTGTCACAAACCTCATTGGATAGCGTGTGTGTGTCAAAAACCCAATTGGACAGTGTGTGTGTCACAAACCCCACTGAACAGTATGTGTGTCACAAAATCCACTGGACAGCATGTGTGTCACAAACACCCTTTTAAAGTGTATGTGTCACAAACCCCATTGGATAGCCTGTGTGTCACAAACCCCTTTGAACAGTGTGTTTGTCACAAACCCCTTTCTACAGCGTGTGTGTGTCACAATTCCCATTGGACAGTGTGTGTGTCACAAACACCATTGGACAGCATGTGTGTCAAAAGCCCTTTTTACAGAGTGTGTCTGTCACAAACCCCATTGGAAAGTTTATGTGTCACAAACCCCATTGGATAGCGTGTGTGTGTCACAAACCCTATTGGACAG
The DNA here is from genome assembly GCA_032206185.1 of Columba guinea. Taxonomy (NCBI): domain Eukaryota; kingdom Metazoa; phylum Chordata; class Aves; order Columbiformes; family Columbidae; genus Columba; species Columba guinea. The sequence goes on along the minus strand of JAVLUU010000064.1, from coordinate 896,255 downwards.
GGTGTGTTTCACAACCCCCATTGGACAGCGTGTGTATCACAAACACCATTGGACAGTTTGTGTGTCACAAAACCCCATTGAACAGTGTGTGTGTCAGAAACAACTTTGGACAGTGTGTATGTCACAAATCCCATTGGACAGCGTTTGTGTCACAATCCCGAGTGGACAACGTGTGTGTCAAAACCCCATTGGACAGTTTGTGTTCTACAAAACCCATTGGACAGCGTGTGTGTCACAAACCTCATTGGACATTGTGTGTGTCACAAACCCCTTTTGACAGTGTGTGTTTCACAAACCCCATTGGACATTGTGTGTGTGTCATATTCCCCATTGCACAGTGTGTGTGTCACAAACCCATGGGACAGAGTGTGTATCATGAACCCCATTGGACAGCATGTATGTCACAAGCGCCATTGGACAGAGTGTGTGTGTCACAAAACCCATTGGAAAGTGTATGTTTCACAAACCAATTCGATAGCGTGTGTGTGTCACAAACCCTCCTGGTCAGTGTGTATGTCACAAACACCATTGGACAGTCTGTGTGTAACAAACCGAATTGGTCAGCGTGTGTGTCACAAACCCCATGGGACAGCGTGTGAGTGTCAAAAACCCCATTAGCAAGTATTTGTGTCACAAACCCCATTGTATATCATGTGTGTGTCACAATCCCTTTTGGACAGTGTGTATGTCACAATCCCCATTGGACAGCGTCTCTGTCACAATCCCCGTTGGACAGTGTGTGTGTCACAAACCCCATTAGAAAGTATGGGTGTCACAAACCCCATTGGACAGAGTGTGTGTTTCACAATTCCCATTGTATAGTGTGTGTGTGTCACAAACCCCATTGGAAAGTGTATGTGTCACAAACCCCATTGGATAGCGTGTGTGTGTCACTGGCCCTAGTGGACAGTGTGTGTCACAAAATCCAGTGGACAGCGTGTGATGTGCAACAATACTTATTGGACAGCGTGTGTGTCACAAATCCCATTGGGCAGCGTGTTTATGTCACAATAACCATTGGACAGCTTGTGTGTGTCACAAACACAATTGGACAGTGTGTGTGTCACAAACCCAATTGTGTAGCGTGTCTGTAGCAAGCCCCAGTGGACAGCGTGCGTGTCACAAACACCACTGGACATCGTGTGTGTGTAAAAATACCCATTGGACAGTGTGTGTGTCACAAACCCCATTGGACAGCGTGTGTATCGCAAATACCCATGGACAGTGTGCGTGTCAGAAACCCCATTGGACATCGTGCGTTTCACAAACCCTTTTGGACAGTGTGTGTGTCACAAACCCCACTTGACAGTGTGTGTTTCACAAACACCCATGGACATTGTGCATGTCACAAACGCCATTGGACATCGTGTGTGTCAAAAACCCCTTTGGAAAGTCTGTGTGTCACAAACCCCATTGGATAGCGTGTGTGTGCGATAAATCCCATTAAAAAGTGTGCGTGTCACAAACCCCATTTGAAAGTGTGTGTGTCACAATCCCCATTGGAGAATGTGTGTGTCACAAAACCCATTGGATAGCGTGTGTGTCACAATCCCCATTGGACAGTGTGTGTGTGTCACAAACACCATTGGACAGCTTGTGTGTCATAAACCCCATTGGACAGAGAGTGTGTGTCACAATCCCCATTGGACAGCGTGTGTGTCACAAACCCCCATGGACACTGAGCGTGTATCAATACCCATTGGACAGTGTGTATGTCACGAATCCCATTGGACAGTGTGTGTTTCACAAACCCCATTGGAAAGTGTTTGTGTCACAAACACCATTGTATAGCGTGTGTGTGACACAAATCCTCCTGGTCAGTGTGAGTGTCACAAAACCCATTCGACGGCATGCATGTCACAAACATCTTTTTACAGTGTGAGTGTAACAAAACCAATTTGTCAGCGTGTGTGTCACAAACCCCATTGGACAGCATGTGTGTGTCACAAACCCCATTAGAAAGTGTGCGTGTGACAAACGCCATTTGAAAGTGGGTGTGTCACACACCCCATTGGATAGCGTGTGTGTGTGACAAACCCCATTGGACAGCATGTGTGTGTCACAAACCCTACTGGACAGTGTGTATGACACAATCCCCATTGAACAGCGTGTGTGTCACAAGCGCCATTGGAAATTGTGTGTGTCACAAACCCCACTGGAAAGTGTGTATCTCACAAACCCAATTGTATAGCGTGTGTGTGTCACAAATCCCATTAGAAAGTGTGCGTGTCACAAAACCCATTGGAAAGTGTGCATGTCACAAACTTCATTGGATAGATTGTGCGTGTCACAAACCCTCCTGGTCAGTGTGTGTGTCACAAAACCCATTGGATTCCGTGTGTGTGTCACAAACCCCATTAAAAAGTGTGCGTATCACAAACCGCATTTGAAAGTGTGTGTGTCACAAAACCAATTGGATAGCGTCTGTTTGTCACAAACCCTATTGGACAGTGTGTATGACACAATTCCCATTGGACAGCGTCTGTGTCACAACCCCCATTGGACAGCGTGTGTGTCACAAACAACATTGGACAGAGTGTGTGCGTCACAAAACCCAGTGGACAGCGTGTGTGTCACAGACCCCATTGGACAGCGTGCATGTCACAAGCGCCATTGGAAAGTGTGTGTGTCACAAACCCTATTGGACAGTGTGTATGTCAGAATCCCCATTAGACAGCATCTGTGTCACAAATCACATTGGAAAGCGTGTGTGTCACAAACAACATTGGACAGCGTGTGTGTGTCACAATACCCATAGGACAGTGTGTGTGTCAGAAAACCCATTGTACAGCGTGTGTGTCACAATCCCCATTTGACAGCGTGTGTGTCACAAACCCCATTGGACAGAGTGTGTGTGTCACAAACCCCATTGGACAGAGTGTGTGTGTCACAATCCCCATTGGACACTGTGTGTGTCACAAAATCCATTGGACAGCGTGTGTGTCACAATCCCCATTTGACAGCGTGTGTGTCACAAACCCCATTGGACAGAGTGTGTGTGTCACAAACCCCATTGGACAGAGTGTGTGTCATAAACCCCATTGGACAGCGAGTGTGTGTCACAATCCGCATTGGACAGTGTGTGTGTGTCACAAACCCCATTGGACAGCGGGTGTGTGTTACATTCCCCATTGGACAGCGTGTGTGTCATAATACCCACTGATCAGAGTGTGTGTGTCACAAAACACGTTGGACAGCGTGTGTGTCACAAACCCTGTTGGACAGTGTGTGTGTCACAAACCCCACGTGACAGCGTCTGTGTCAAAAAGCCAATTGGACAGAGTGTGTGTTTCACAAACACCACTGGAAAGTGTATGTGTGACAAACCCTCCTGGTCAGTGTGTGTGTCACAAACCCCATTGGACAGCATGCGTGTCACCTTTGAAGAGTGTGGGTTTAACAAACCCAATTGGTCAGAGTGTCTGTCACTAACTCCATGGAACAGCGTGTGTGTGTCTCAAACCCCACTGGAAAGTGTGTGTGTCACAAACCCCATTGGATAGCGTGTGTGTGTCACAAACTCCATTAGAAAGTGTGCGTGTCACAAACCCTTTTGGACATTGTGTGTGTCACAAACCCCATTCGACAGAGATTGTGTTTAACGATACCCATTGGACAGTGTGTGTATCACAAACCCCATTGGAAAGTGTGTTTGTCACAAACCCCCGTGGAATATGTGTGTGTCACGAACGCCATTGGACAGTGTGTGTGTCACAAACCCCCCTGGACAGTGTGTGTGTCACAATCCCCAGTGGACAGCATGTGTGTCAAAAACCCCTTTGGACAGTGTGAGTGTCACAAACCACTTTGGACAGTGTGTGTGTCACAAACCCCATTGGACAGCGTGAGTGTGTCACAGTCCCCATTGGACACTGTGTATCACAAACCACATTGGACAGCGTGTGTGTCACAAACCCCATTGGACAGCGTGTGTGTCACAAACCCCCGTGGACACGGTGTGTGTCACAAACCCCATTGGACAGTGTGTGTGTCACAAACCCCACTAGACAGCGTGTGTGTCACAAACCCCATTGGATAGCGTGTGTGTGTCACAAACCCTTTTGGAAAGTGTGTAGGTCACAATCCCCTTTGGACAGCATCTGTGTCACAAACAGTATTGGACATCGTGTGTGTCACGAACCCCATTAGACACCGTGTGTGTCACAAGCGCCACTGGACAGAATGTCTGTGCCACAAACCCCATTCGACACTGTGTGTGTCACAAACCCTTTTGGACAGTGTGTGTGTCACAAACCCCATTGGATAGAGTGTGTGTGTCACAAATCCCATTATAAATTGTGCGTGTCACAAACCCCATTGGACAGTGTATGTGTCACAATCCCCTTTGGAGAGTGTGTGTGTCACAAAACCCATTGGATAGCATGTGTGTGTGACAAACCCTATTGGACAGTGTGTGTGTCACAAACCCCCGTGGACACAGTGTGTGTCATGAACCCCGTTGGACAGTGTGTGTGTGGAACAATACCAATTGGACAGTGTGTGTGTCACAAACCCCATTGGACAGCGTGTGTTTACAAACCCCGTGCACACTGAGTGTGTCACAAAACCATTGGACAGCGTGTGTGTCATAAACTTGACTGGACAGTGTGTGTGTCACAAAACCCATTTTACATCTTGTATGTCACAAACCCCTTTGGACAGTGTGTGTGTCACAAACCCCATTGGACAGCGTGTGTGTCACAATCCCCATTTGACAGCGTGTATATCACAAACCCCATTGAAGAGCGTGTGTGTCGTAAAACCCATTGGACAGCGTGTGTGTTTCACAATCCCCATTGGAGAGCGTGTGTGTCACAAACACCATTGGACAGCGTGTGTGTGTCACAAACCCCATTGGAGAGAGTTTGTGTCACAAACCCCATTAGAAAGTGTGTGTGACACAAACCCCATTGGACAGAGTGTGTGTGTCACAAAACCCTATTGGACAGTGTGTGTGTCAGAATCCGCATTGGACAGCGTGTGTGTCACAAACCCCGTTGGACAGAGTGTGTGTGTCACAATACCCATTGGACAGTATGTGTGTCACAAACCCCACTAGACATCTTGTATGTCACAAACCCCTTTGGAAAGTGTATGTGTCACAAACCCCTTTGGATACCGTGTGTGTGTCACAAACCCTCCTGCTCAGTGTGTGTGTCACAAAACGCATTGGACAGCATGCGTGTCACAAACACCTTTTTACAGCGTGTTTGTCACAAACCACATGGGACAGCGAGTGTGTGTCACAAAGCCCATTGGAAAGTGTGTGCGTCACAAACCCCATTGGATAGCGTGTGTGCGTCACAAACCCCTTTAGAAAGTGTGTGTGTCACAAACCCCATGGGACAGAATGTGTGTCACAAACACTATTGGACAGCGTGTGTGTCACAAACCCCATTGGATAGCGTGTGTGCGTCACAAACCCCTTTAGAAAGTGTGTGTGTCAAAAACCCCATTGAACAGTGTGCGTGTCAATCCCCATTGGACATCGTGTGTGTGTCACAATACCCATTTTACAGTGTGTGTGTTCACAAACACGATTGGACAGCGTGTGTGTCACAAGCCAATTGGACAGAATGTGTGTGTCACAAAACCCACTGTCAGCGTGTGTGTCACGAACTCCATTGGACAGAGTGTGTGTCACAAGCACCATTGGAGAGAGTGTGTGTGTCACAAACCCCATTGGAAAGTGTATGTGTCACAAACCCCATTGGATAGCGTATTGTGTGTGGCACAAACCCTATTGGACAGTTTGCGTGTCACAAAAACCACTGGACAGCGTGTGTGTCACAAACACCATTGGACAGCGTGTGTGTGTAACAATAACCATTGGACAGTGTGTGTGTCACAAAACCCATTGGACAGTGTGTGTGTCGCAAACCCCCGTGGACACGGTATGTATCACAAACCCCATTAAACAGTGTGTGTGTCACAAACCCCACTGGACAGCGTGTGTTTCACAAACACCCATGTACAGTGTGCGTGTTACTAATACCTTTGGACATCGTGTGTGTCACAAATCCCTTTGGACAGTGTGTGTGTCACAAACCCCATGGGACAGAGGGTGTGTCAAGAACCCCATTGGAAAGCCCGTGTGTCACAAGCGCCATTGGAAATTGTGTGTGTCACAAACACCATTGGATAGCGTGTGGGTTTTACAAACCCTATTGGAGAAAGTGTGTATCACAATACCCATTGGACAGTGTCTGTGTCACAAACCCCATTGGACAGAGTTTGTGTCACAAACCTCATTGGACAGTATGTGTGTCACAAACCCCATTGGACAGCGTGTGTGTGTAACGAACCCATATTGGTCAGCGTGTTTGTCACAAAGCCCATTGGAGAGCGTCTGTGTCAGAAACCCCATTGGACATTGTGTGTCAAAAATCCCATTGGACAGCGTGTGTAGTCACAAACCCCATTGGAAAGCGTGTGTGTCACAAACCCCTTTGGACAGTGTGTGTGTCACAAACCCCATTGGACAGCGCGTGTGTGTCACAATCCCCATTGGACAGTGTGTGTGTCACAAATCCCATTGGACAGAGTGTGTGTGTCACAAAACCCATTGGACAGTGTGTGTGTCATAAACCCCGTTGCACAGCGTGTGTTTCACAGTCCCCATTAGACAGTGGGTCTGTGTCACAATCCCCATTGGACAGCGTGTGTTTCACAATCCCCATTTGACAGTGTGTGTGTCACAAACTCCATTGGACAGAGTTTGTGTCACAAAACACCCTGGACACTGTGTCTGTCACAAACACCATTGGACAGTGTGTGTGCAACAAAACCCACTGGACAGCGTGTGTGTCATGAACCCCATTGGACAGCGTGTGTGTGTCACAAGCACCATTGGACAGAGAGTGGTGTCACAAACCCCATTGGAAAGTATGTGTCACAAAACGCTCAGTACAGCGTTTGTGTCAGAAACCCCATTGGACAGACTGTGTGTCACAAACCCATTTGGACAGTGTGTGTGTGTCACAATACCCATTGGACAGTGTGTGTTTCACAAACCCCATTGGACAGAGTTTGTGTCACAAACCCCATTGGACAGTGTGTGTGTCAGAAACACCATTGGACAGCGTGTTTGTCACAAACCCCTTTGGACAGCGTGTGTGTGTAACAAAGCCCATTTGACAGAGTGTGTGTCACAAACACCATTGGACAGTGTTTGTGTCAAAAACCCCAATGGACAGCGTGTTTGTGTCACAAACCCTATTGGACAGTGTACAGTTCACAATCCCCATTGGACAGCGTCTGTGTCACAAACCCCATTGAAATGTGTGTGTGTCACAAACCCCACTGGATTGCGTGTGTGTGACACAAACCCTCCTGGTCAGCGTGTGTGTCACAAAACCCATTGGACAGCATCGTGTCACAGACATCATGGGACAGTGTGTGTGTAACAAACACAATTGGTCAGCGTGTATGTCACAAACACCATGGGACAGTGTGTGTGTGTCTACAAATCCCATTGGAAAGTGTGTGTCACAAACCCCATTAGAAAGTGTGCGTGTCACAAACCCCATTGGATAGCATGTGTGTTTTACAAACCCTATTGGACAGTGTGTATGTCACAATCCCCATTGGACAGTGTGTGTGTCAAAAAATCCATTTTATAGCGTGTGTGTTATAAACCCCATTAGAAAGTGTGTGTGTGTCACAAACCCTATTGGACAGTGTGTGTGTCACAAACTCCACTTGACCGCGTGTGTGTCACAAGCACTATTGGACAGTGTGTGTGTCACAAAACCCACTGGACAGCATGTGTGTCGCAAGCCACATTCGACAGCGTGTGTGTCACAAACACCATTGGACAGCGTTTGTGTGTCACAATACCCATTGTACAGTGTGTTTGTCACGAACCCCATTGGACAACATCTGTATCACAAATCCCATTGGAGAGCATGTGTGTGTCACAAACACTCCTGGTCAGTGTGTGTGTCACAAAACCCATTGGATATCGTGGGTGTGTCACAAACCCCATTAGAAAGTGTGCGTGTCACAAACCCCATTGGATAGCGTGTGTGTTTTACAAACCCTATTGGACAGTGTGTATGTCACAATCCCCATTGGACAGTGTGTGTCTCAAAAAATCCATTGTATAGCGTCTGTGTTATAAACCCCATTAGAAAGTGTGTGTGTGTCACAAACCCTATTGGACAGTGTGTGTGTCACAAACTCCACTTGACCGCGTGTGTGTCACAAGCACTATTGGGCAGAGTGTATGTGTCACAAACCCTATTGGACAGTGCGTGTGTCACAAAACCCACTGGAAAGCATGTGTGTCGCAAGCCCCATTCGACAGCGTGTGTGTCACAAACACCACTGGACAGCATTTGTGTGTCACAATACCCATTAGACTGTGTGTTTGTCACGAACCCCATTGGACAATATCTATGTCACAAATCCCATTGGAGAGCGTGTGTGTGTCACAAACACTCCTGGTCAGTGTGTGTGTCACAAATCCCATTGGACAGCGTGTGTGTGTCACAAACCCCATTGGACAATGAGTGCGTAACAAAACCAATTGGTCAGTGTGTGTGTCACAAACCCCATTGGACAGCGTGTGTGTCACAAACACCCATGTACAGTGTGCGTGTCACAAATCCCATTGGATATCGTGTGTGTCACAAACCCTTTTAGACAGTGTGAGTGTCACAAACCCCATGGGACAGCGTGTGTGTCACAAACCCCTTTGGACAGTGTGTGTGTCACTAACCCCATTGGACATCGTGTGTGTCAGAAACACCTTTGGACAGTCTGTGTGTCACACACCCCATTGGACAGCGTGTGTGTGTCACAATCCCCATTGGACAGTCTGTGTGTCACAAACCCCATTGGATACCGTGTGTGTGTCACAAACCCTCCTGCTCAGTGTGTGTGTCACAAAACGCATTGGACAGCATGCGTGTCACAAACACCTTTTTACAGCGTGTGTGTCACAAACCCCATGGGACAGCGTGTGTGTGTCACAATCCCCATTGGACAGTGTGTGTGTCACAAACCCCATGGGACAGAATGTGTGTCACAAAAACTATTGGACAGCGTGTGTGTCACAAGCCCATTCGACAGAGTGTGTGTGTCACAAACCCCATTGTACAGCGTGTGTGCAACGAAACCCATTGGACAGCGTGTGTGTCACAAGACCCATTGGACAGAGTTTTTGTGTCACAAACCCGTTGGACAGCGTGTGTGTCACAAACACCTTTAGAAAGCGTGTGTTTCAGAAACCCGTGTATACACTGTGTGTTTCACAAACCCCATGGGACAGTGTGTGTGTCTCAAACCCCACTGGACAGCGTGTGTGTCACAAACACCCATGTACATTGTGCGTGTCACAAATCCCATTGGATATCGTGTGTGTCACAAACCCTTTTGGACAGTGTGAGTGTCACAAACCCCACTGGACAGCGTGTCTGTCACAAACCCCTTTGGACAGTGTGTGTGTCACTAACCCCATTGGACATCGTGTGTGTCAGAAACACCTTTGGACAGTGTGTGTGTCACAAACCCCATTGGACAGCGTGTGTGTGTCACAATCCCCATTGGACAGTGTGTGTTCGTCACAAAACCCATTGGACAGCATGTGTGTCGGAAACACAATTGGACAGTGTGTGTGTAAGAAACCCAATTGTTCAGCGTGTGTCTCACAAACCCCATAGGACAGCGTGTGTGTGTCACAAAGCCCATTGGAAAGTGTGTGCGTCACAAACCCCATTGGATAGTGTGTGTGTGTCACAAACCCTATTGGACAGTGTGTGTGTCACAAAACCCATTGGACAGAGTGTGTGTGACACAATCCCCTTTGGACGGTGTGTGTGTCACAATACCCATTGGAGAGCGTGTGTGTCACAAACCCTTTGGACAGCGTGTGTGTCACAATCCCCATTGAACAGAGTTTATGTCACAAACCCCTTGGACATCGTGTGTGTCACAAACCCCATTGGACAGTGTGTGTGTGTCACAAACCCAATGGATAGCGTGTGTGTGTCGCAAACCCTATTGGACAGTGTGTGTCTCACAATACCTTACTGTACAGCGTGTAAGCAAAACGAACCCCACTGGACAGCATGTGTGTCAAAAGACCCATTGGACAGAGTGTGTGTGTCACAAAACCCATTGTACAGCGTGTGTGCAACGAACCCCATTGGACAGCGTGTGTGTCACAAACCCCATGGGAAAGAATTCTGTAACGAACCCCATTGGACAGCGTGTGTGTCACAAGCACCATTGGACAGAGTGTGTGTGTCACAAACCGGGCTGGTCAGTGTGTGCGTCACAAAACCCATTGGACAGCATGTGTGTCAGAAACACCATTGGACAGTGTGTGTGTAAGAAACCCAATTGTTCAGCGTGTGTCTCACAAACCCCATGGGACAGCGTGTGTGTGTCACAAACCCCATTGGAAAGTGTGTGCGTCACAAACCCCATTGGAAAGTGTGTGTGTGTCACAAACCCTATTGGACAGTGTGTGTGTCACAAACCCCATTGGACAGTGATTGTGTAACAAACCCAATTGTTCAGCGTGTGTGTCACAAACCCCATGGGACAGCGTATGTGTGTCACAATCCCCATTGAACAGTGTGTGTGTCATAAACATCATTGGACAGCGTGTGTGTGTCACAAACCCCATTGGACAGAGTGTCTGTGTGACAAAGCCCATTGGACAGCGTGTGTGTGTCACAATCCCCATTGGACAGTGTGTGTGTCACAAACCCCATTGGACAGCGTGTGTGTGACACAATCCCCTTTGGACAGTGTGTGTGTCACAATACACATTGGACAGCGTGTGTGTCATAAACCCCATTTGACAGAGTGTGTGTGTCACAAACCCCTTTGGAAAGTCTATGTGTCACAAACCCTATTGGATAGCGAGTGTGTCACAAACCCCATTCGAAATTGTTCATGTCCACAAACCCCATTGGAAAGTGCATGTGTAACAAACCCCATTGGACAGTGTGTGTGTCACAATCCCTATTGGACAGCGTGTGTGTCAGAAACCCCACTGAACAGAGTGTGTGTGTCACAAACCCCACTGGACAGCGTGTGTGTCATAAACCCCATTGGACAGCGTGTGTGAGTCACAATCCCCATTGTACAGTCTTTGTGTGTCACAAAACCCATTGGACAGCGTGTGTGTCATAAAAACCATTGGACAGAGTGTGTGTTTCACAAACCCCATTGGACAGCGTGTGTGTCATAAACCCCACTGGACAGAGTGTGTGTCACGAACCCCATTGGACAGCGTGTGTGTCACAAGCACCATTGGACACAGCGTGTGTGTCACAATCCGCATGGGTCAGCTTGTGTGTCACAAACACCATTGGACATCGTGTGTGTCACGAACCCCTTTGGACATCGTGTGTGTCACAAAGCAATTTGGACAGTGTGTGTGTCACAAACCCCATTGGAGAGCGTGTGTGTCACAAAACGCTTTGGACAGCGTGTGTGTCACAATTCCCATTGGACAGCGTGTGTGTCAGAAACCCCATTGGACAGCGTGTGTGTGTCACAAACCCCATTGGACAGCGTGTGTGTCATAAACCCTATTGGACAGCGTGTGTGTGTCACAATCTCTATTGTACAGTGTTTGTGTTTCACAAACCCCATTGGACAGCGTGTGTGTCATAAAAACCATTGGACAGAGTGTGTGTGTCACAGACCCCATTGGACAGTGTTTGTGTGTCATCAACCCCATTGGACAGCGTGTGTGTCACAAACCCCCTTGGACAGTGTGTGTGTCACAAAACCCAATGGACAGAATGTGTGTCACAAGCACCAGTGGACAGAGTATGTGTGTCACAAACCCCATTGGAAAGTGTATGTGTCACAAAGCCCATTGGATAGCGTGCGTGTGTCACAAACCCTCCTGGTCAGTGTGTGTGTCACAAAACCCATTGGACAGCAGGCGTGTTGCAAACACCATTGGACAGTGTGTGTGTAACAAACCCAATTGGTCAGCGTGTGTATCACAAAGCCCATTGGAAAGTGTATGTGTCACAAAACCCACTGCACGGCGTGTGTGTCACAGACCCCTTTGGACATAGTGTATGTGTCACAATCCCCATTGGACAGCATGTGTGTCACAAACCCCATTGAACAGCGTGTGTGTGTCACAATACTCATTGGACAGAGTGTGTGTGTCTCAAACCCCACTGGACAGCGTGTGTATCACAAACACCATTGGACAGCGTGTGTGTCACAAACCCCCCTGGTCAGTGTGTGTGTCACAAACCCCATTGGAGAGCATGTGTGTCACAAATTACATTGGAAACTGCGTGTGTCACAAACCCCATGGGACAGAGTGTGTGTCACAAGCCCCATTGGACAGAGTGTGTCTGTCACAAACACCATTGGAAAGCGTAAGTGTCACAATACCCCTACGATAGTGTGTGTGTGACACAAACCCTATTGGAGAGTGTGTGTGTCACAAAAAATACTTGACAGCGTCTGTGTCATGAACCCCATTGCACAGCGTGTCTGTCACAAGCCCCTTTGGACAGAGTGCGCGTGTGACAAACCCCATTTGACAGCGTGTGTGTCACAAAACCCCCTGACAGTGTGTGTCTCACAAACCCCATTTTTACAACGTGTTTGTGTCACAGTACCCATTGGACAATATGTGTCTCACAAACCCCACTGGACAGCGTGTGTGCCACAAACTCACCTGGACAGCATGTGTGTCACAAGTGCTATTGGACAGTGTGCATGTCACAAACCCCATTGGACATTGTGTCTGTCACAAACCACATGGGACAGAGTGTATGTCACAAGCCCCATTGGTCAGAGTGTGTCTGTGACAATCCCCATTGGACAGAGTGTGTGTGACAAACCCCCCTGGACAGTGTGTGTGTCACAAACCCCATTGGAGAGCATGTGTGTCACAAATCCCATTGGAAACTGCGTGTGTCACAAACCCCATGGGACAGAGTGTGTGTCACAAGCCCCATTGGACAGTGTTTTTGTCACAAACCCCACTGGACAGCGTGTGTGTCACAAACACCCATGGACAGTGTGCGTATCACAAAGCCCATTAGACATAGTTTGTGTCAGAAACCCCTTTGGACATTGTGTGTGTCACAAACCCGATGGGACCAAGTGTGTGTCACGAACCCCATTGGACAGCGTGTATGTCACAAGCGGCTTTGGACAGACTGTGTGTGTCACAAACACCTTTGGAAAGTGTATGTGTCACAAACCTCATTGGATAGCGTGTGTGTGTCACAAACCCTATTGGACAGTGTGTGTGTCACAAGCCCCATTGGACAGCATGCGTGTCACAAACACCATTGGACAGTGTATGTGTAAAAAATCCAATTGGTTAGCGTGTGTGTCACAAACGCCTATGGAAAGTGTGTGTGTCACAAACCCCATTGGAAAGTGTGTGTGTCACAAACCTCATTGGATAGCATGTGTGTGTCACAATCCCCATTAGAATGTATGCGAGTCACAAACCCAATTGGACAGTGTGTGTGTGTCACAAACCCCATTGGATAGCGTATGTGTGTAACAAACCCCATTAGAAAGTGTGCGTGTCAAAAACCCCATTGGATAGCGTGTGTGTGTCAAAAACCCTATTGGACAGTGTGTGGATGACGAGCGAGTTGAGAGTGTATGGGTCAGGATCAAGGGGCAGGCTGGCAGGGGTGACACTGTTGTGGGCGTCTGTTCCAGGCCACCAGATCAGGCTGAGGAAGTTGATGAGGCCTTCTATGGGCAGTTGAGAGTGGCCTCACAGTCACAGGCCCTGGTTGTTGTGGGGGATTTTAACTTCCCTGATGTTTGCTGGAAGGACCATTCAGCCAGCCAGCCACAGTCCAGGAGGTTCCTCCAGTGCATTGGTGAGAACTTCCTCATGCAGATGGTGGAGGAGCCGACTAGGAGAGGTGCACTGCTGGATCTCATCCTCACTAACAAGGAGGGTCTGGTCGAAGCAGTAAAGGTTGAGGGCTGCCTGGGTTGCAGTGACCACGAGATGGTGGAGTTCAGCATCTTGGGTGGCAGGAACAGAATAGCAAGTAGAATTGCAACCCTGGACTTTAGCAGGGCTAACTTTGGCCTTTTCAAGCAATTGCTGGGGGAAATCCCATGGGCAAGACTGCTTGAAGGAAAAGGGGCTCAAGATAGCTGGATTGCATTCAGAGATTGCTTCTTCCACGCTCAGGATCAGAGCATCCCCACACGAAGGAAGTCAAGGAAGGGAGCCAGGAGGCCTGCGTGGTTGAATAGGGATCTGTTGGGTATGCTGAAGCAGAAGAGGAGAGTTTACAGGTCGTGGAAGCAGGGGCTGGCCACTTGGGAAGAATATAAGACTGCTGTTAGAGGATGTAGGAAGGCAGCTAGGATAGCCAAGGCCTCCTTAGAATTACAGCTGGCGAGAGGGGTCAAGGACAGCAAAAAGAACTTTTTCAAATACATAGCAGATAAAACTAATACCAGAGGCAATGTAGGCCCACTGATGAACGGGGTGGGTGCCCTGGTGGCAGAAGATACAGAGAAGGCAGAATTACTGAATGCCTTCTTTGTCTCTGTCTACTCTGCCGGAGGCTGTCCTGGGGAGCCCTGTACCCCTGAGACCCTGGATGAAGCCAGGCCAATGGAGGAGTTTGATTTAGTCGATGAGGACTGGGTTAGGGAGCAATTAAATAGTCTGGACATCCATAAATCCATGGGTCCAGATGGGATGCATCCACGGGTGCTGAGGGAGCTGGCTGAAGTCATTGCTGGACCGCTCTCCATCATCTTTGCCAAGTCTTGGGAAACGGGGGAGGTGCCCGAGGATTGGAGGAAAGCAAATGTCACTCCAGTCTTCAAAAAGGGCAAGAAGGAGGACCCGGGTAATTATAGACCGGTCAGCCTCACCTCTGTCCCTGGGAAAGTAATGGAACAGCTTATCCTTGGTGCCATCTCAAGGCATATCAAGGATAAGAGGGTTATTAGGGGCAGTCAGCATGGCTTTACCAAGGGTAAGTCATGCTTGACCAACCTCATAGCCTTTTATGAGAATGTAACAAGGTGAATGGATGATGGCAGAGCGGTGGATGTGGTCTACCTTGACTTCAGTAAAGCCTTTGACACAGTCTCCCACAGCATCCTCACAGCTAAGTTGAGGAGGTGTGGTCTAGACAATAGAGTAGTGAGGTGGGTTGCAAACTGGCTTAAGGAGAGAAGCCAGAGAGTGGTAGTCAATGGTGCGGAGTCTAGTTGGAGGCCAGTATCTAGTGGAGTGCCTCAGGGGTCAGTGCTGGGGCCAATATTATTCAATATATTCATTAACGATTTAGACGAGGGAATAGAGTGCACTATCAGCAAGTTTGCTGATGACACTAAGCTGGGAGGAGTGGCTGACACGCCAGAAGGCTGTGCTGCCATCCAGCGGGACCTGGACAGGCTGGAGAGTTGGGCGGGGAATAACCTGATGAAATTTAACAAGGGAAAGTGTAGAGTCCTGCATCTGGGCAGGAACAACCCCAGGTTCCAGTATAGGTTGGGAAATTACATATTAGAGAGCAGTGTAGAGGAAAGGGACCTGGGGGTCCTGGTGGACAACAGGATGACCATGAGCCAGCACTGTGCCCTTGTGGCCAGGAAGGCCAATGGCATCCTGGGGTGTATTAGAAGGGGGGTGGCTAGTAGATCGAGAGAGGTCCTCCTTCCCCTCTACTCCGCCCTGGTGAGACCACATCTGGAATATTGTGTCCAGTTCTGGGCCCCTCAGTTCAAGAAGGACAGGGAACTGCTGGAGAGGGTCCAGCGTAGGGCAACCAAGATGATTAAGGGAGTGGAGCACCTCCCTTATGAAGAAAGGCTGAGGGAGCTGGGGCTCTTTAGTTTGGAGAAGAGGAGACTAAGGGGGGACCTCATTAATGTTTATAAATATATAAAGGGTGAGTGCCACGAGGATGGAGCCAGGCTCTTCTCGGTGGCAAACAATGGTAGGACAAGGGGTAATGGGATCAAGCTGGAACACAAGAGGTTCCGCTTAAATTTGAGAAGAAACTTCTTCTCAGTGAGGGTGACAGAGCACTAGAACAGGCTGCCCAGGGAGCTTGTGGAGTCTCCTTCTCTGGAGACATTCAAGACCCGCCTGGACATGTTCCTGTGTGACCTCACCTGGGCGTTCCTGCTCCAGCAGGGGGATTGGACTAGATGATCTTTTGAGGTCCCTTCCAATCTCAAACATACTGTGATACTGTGTAACACCACTGGACAGCGTGTGTGTCACAACACCGATTGGACAGCGTGTGTGTGTCACAATCCCCATTGGACAGTCTGTGTGACACAAAACCCATTGGATAGCGTGTGTGTCACAAACCCCATTAGAAAGTGTGTCTGTCACAAACACCATTGGAGAGCGTGTGTGTGTCACAAACCCCATTGGACAGTGTGTGTGCTACAAAACCCATTCACTATCGTGTGTGTCACAAATCCCTTTAGAAAGTGTGTGTGTCACAAACCCCATTGAATAGTGTGAGTGTGTCACAAAACCTATTGGACAGTGTGTGTGTCACAAAACCCACTGGACAGCGTGTGTGTCACAAGACCCATTGGACAGAGTGTGTGTGTCACAAACTCAGTTGGACAGCGTGTGTGTCACAATACCTATTGGACAGCGTGTGTGTCATAAACCCCATTGGACACCGTGTGTGTGTCAGAATCCCCATTGGACAGTGTGTGTGTGTCACAAACCCCATTGTACAGCGTCTGTGTCACAAACCTCTTTGGACAGTGTGTGTGTCATAAACCCCACTGGACAGCGCTTGCGTGTCACAATCCCCATTGGACAGTGTGTCTGTCACAAACCCCATGGGACAGAGTGTGTGTCACAAACACTATTGGACTGCGTGTGTGTTTCACAAGCCCATTGGACAGAGTGTGTTTGTCACAAAACCCACTGGACAGCATGTGTGTCACGAACCCCATTGGACAGCGTGTGTCTCACAAGCACCATTGGACAGAGTGTGGTGTCACAAACCCCATTGAAAAGTTTATGTGTCACAAACCCCATTGGACAGCGTGTGTGTGTCATAATCCCCATTGGACAGCGTGTGTGTCACAAGCGCCATTGAACAGAGTATGTGTGTCACAAACCCCATTGGAAAGTGTGTGTGTCACAAACCCTATTGTACAGTGTGTTTGTCACAAACCCCACTGGACAGCATGTGTGTCACGAACCGCATTGGACAGCGTGTGTGTCACAAACCCCACTGTACAGCGTGTGTGTCACAAACACCATTGGACAGCATTGGTGTCACAAACACCATTGCACAGCGTGTGTGTGTCGCAATCCCCATTGGACAGCGTGTGCGTGTCACAATCACCATTGGACATTGTGTGTGTGTCACAAACCCCATTGGACAGAGTGTGTGTCACAAACCCCAGTGGACACTGTGTGTGTCACAAACGCCATTGGACAGCGTGTGTATGTCACAATCCCCATTGGACAGTGCGTTTGTAACAAACCCAATTGGTCAGTGTGTGTGCGTCGCAAATGCCATTAGTGTGTGTGTCACAAATGCCCCTGGACAGCGTGTGTGTCACAAACCCTATTGGACAGCGTGTGTGTCACAAACCTCCCTGGACAGCGTGTCTGTCACAATCCCAGTTGGACAGAGTGAGTCAGAAACCCCATTGGAGAGTGTGTGTGTCACAAACCCCATTAGACAGCGATTGTGTCACAAACACCATTGGACAGCGTGTGTGTGTGACAAACCCCATTGAACAGTGTGTCTGTCACAATCCTCATTGGACAGTGTGTGTGTGAAAAACCCCATTGGACAGCGTGTGTGAGTCACAATCCCCATTGGAGAATGTGTGTGTCACGAACCCCCCTGGACAGCATGTGTGTCACGAACCCCATTGGACTGCGTGTGTGTCTCAAACACCATTGGACAGCATGCGAGTCACAAACAACATTGGACAGTGTGTGTGTGTCACAATCTCCATTGGACAGCGTGTGTGTGTCACAAACCCCTTTGGACACTGTGTGTGTCAAAAACGCCATTGTACAGCATCCATGTCACAAACACCATTTAATAGCGTGTGTATGTCATAATTCCCATAGGACAGTGTGTGTGTCACAAACCCCATTGGACCATGTGTTTGTCACAATCCCCATTGGACAGTGTGTGTGTGTCCCAATTCCCATTGGACAGCGTGTGTGTCACAAGCCCCATTGTACAGCGTGTGTGTCACAAATACCATTGGACAGCGTGTGTGTGTAACAATACCCATTGGACAGAGTGTATTTGTCACAAAGCCCATTGGACAGCGTGTGTGTCACAAACCCCCGTGGACACTGTGTGTATCACAAACCCCACTGGACAGTGTGTGTGTTACAAACCCCAAAGGACAGCGTCTGTGTCACAAACACCCATGGACAGTGTGCGTGTCACAATCCCCGTTGGACATCGTTTGTATCAGAAACCCCTTTGGACAGTGTGAGTGTCACAAACCCCATTGGACAGTGTGTGTGTGTCACAATCGCCATTGGACAGTGAGTGTGTGACAAACCCCATGGGACTGAGTGTGTGTCACGAAATTTGTTGGACAGCGTGTTTGTCACAAGCGCCATTGGACAGAGCGAGTGTGTCACAAAGCCCATTGGAAAATGTATGTGTCACAAACCCCATTGGATAGCGTGTGTGTGTCACAATCCCCACTGGACAGTGTGTGTGTCACAAACCCCATGGGACTAACCGTGTGTCACGAACCCCATTGCACAGCGTGTGTGTCACAAGCGCCATTGGACAGAGTGTGTGTGTCACAAACCTCATGGGAAACTGTATGTGTCACAAACCTAATTGGATAGCGTGTGTGTGTCGCAAACCCTCCTGGTCAGTGTGTGTGTCACTAAACCCACTGGACAGCATGCGTTTCAAAAACACCATTGGACAGTGTGTGTGTAATAAACTCAATTGGTTAGCGTTTGTGTCACAAACCCCATGGGACAGCGTGAGTGTGTTACAAACCCCATTGGAAAGTGTGTGTGTCATAAAGCCCATTGGAAAGCGTGTGTGTCACAAACCCATTTGGATACCGTGTGTCTTTCAAACCCCATTAGAAAGTATGCGTGTCACAAACCCCATTGGACAGTGTGTGTGTCACAATCCCCATTGGACAGTGTGTGTGTCTCAAAACGCATTGGATAGCGTGTGTGTCACAAACCCCATTAAAGTGTGTGTGTCACAAACCCCATTGGATAGCGTGTGTGTGTCAAAAACCCCACTGGACAGCGTGTGTGTTCACGAACCCCAGTAGACAGCGTGTGTGTCACAAGACCCTTTGGACAGAGTGTATTTGTCACAAACGCCATTGCACAGGGTGTGTGTGTCACAATAACCATTGGACAGTGTGTGTGTCACAAACCTCATAGGACAGAGTTTGTGTCACAAACTCCCGTAGACACTGTGTGTGTCACAAACCCCATTGGACAGTGTGTGTGACACAAACCCCATTGGAAATCGTGTGTGTCACAAACCCCTTTGGACAGTGTGTGTGTCACAAACCCCATGGGACAGAGTTGGTGTCACAAACCGCCTTGGACACTGTGTGTGTCCCAATCCCCATTGGACAGTGTGTGCGTCACAAACTCCACTGGAGAGCTTGTGTGTCACAAACACCCATTGACAGTGTGCGTGTCACAAACCCCATTGGACAGTGTGTGTGTCACAAGCCCCGTTGGACAGAGTGTATGTGTCACAAAGCCCATTGGACAGCGTGTGTGTCACAATCCCCATTGGCCAGCGTATGTGTCACAAATCCCATTGGACAGGGTGTGTGTGTCACAATACACATTGGACAGTGTGTGTGCCACAAACCTCATTGGACATAGTTTGTGTCACAAACCGCCGTGGACACGGTGTGTGTCACAAACACCCATGGACAGTGTGCGAGTCACAAACCCCATTGGACATCGTGTGTGTCGCAAGCCCCTTTGGACAGTGTGTGTGTCACAAACACCATTGGACAGCATGTGTGTCACAAACACCCATGGACAGTGTGTGTGTCACAAACCCCATTGGACAGCGTGTGTGTGTCAGAATCCCCATTGGACAGAGTGTGTGTCACAAACCCCATGGACAGAGTGTCTGTCACGAACCCCATTGGACAGCGTGCGTGTCACAAGCCCCATTGGACAGAGTGTGTGAGTCACAAACCCCATTAGAGAGCTTAGGTATCAGAAACCCCTTTGGACAGCGTGTGTGTGTCACAATCCCCATTGGACAGTGTGTGTGTCATAAACCCCATTGGACAGAGTTTGTGTCACAAACCCCACTGGACAGCGTGTGTTTCACAAACCCCATGGGATAGAGCGTGTGTCACTAATCCCATTGGACAGCGTGTATGTCACAAGCTCCATTGGACAGTGTGTGTGTAACAAACCCCATGGGACAGCGTGTGTGTGTCAAAAAACCCTCCTGGTCAGTGTGTGTGTCAGAAAACCCATTGAACAGCATGCGTGTCACAAACACCATTGGACAGTGTGTGTGTAACAAACCCAAATGGTCAGCGTGTGTTTCACAAACCCTATGGGACAGCGTGTGTGTGTCACAAACCCCACTGGAAAGTTTGAGTCACAAACCCCATTGGATATCGTGTTTGTCAAAAACGTCATTAGAAACTATGTGTGTCACAAAACCTATTGGATAGCATGTGTGTGTCAGAAACCCTATTGGACAGAGTGTGTGTGTCGCAAACCCCATTGGACAGCGTGTGTGTCATAAACACCATTGGATAGCGTGTGTGTGTCACAAACCCCATGGGACAGAGTGTATGTCACAAACCCCATTGGACAGCGTGTGTGTCATAAACCCCATTAGACAGCGTGTATGTGTACAAAATCCCAATTGGACAGTGTGTGTGTGTCACAAACCCCATCAGACAGCGTATGTGTCACAAACCCCTTTGGACAGTGTGTGTGTCACAAACCCCAATGGACAGCGTGTCTGTGTCACAATACCCATTGGACAGTGGTTGTGTCACAAACCCCATGAACACAGTGTGTGTCACAAACAATATTGGACATCGTGTGTGTGTCACAAGCCCAGTGGACAGAGTATGTGTCACGAACCCCATTGGACAGCATGTGTGTCACAAGCTCCATTTTACAGAGTGTGTGTCACAAACCCCATTGGACAGTGTGTGTGTGTCACAAACCCCACTGGACAGCGTGTGTGTCACAAGCCCCATTGGACAGAGTGTGTGTGTCACAAACCCCATTAGACAGCGTGTGTGTCACAAACCCCTTTGGACACTGTGTGTGTCACAAACCCCATTGGACAGAGTGTGGTGTCACAATCCCCATTGGACAGCGTGTGTGTCAAAAACCCCATTGGATAGCGTGTGTGTGTCACAAGCACCATTGGACAAAGTGTGGTGTCACAAACCCCGTTGTAAAGTGTATGTGTCACAAACACCTTTGGATAGTGTGTGTGTCACAAACCCTATTGGACAGTGTGTGTGTCACAAAACCCACTGCATAGCGTGTGTGTAACAAATACCATTGCGCAGCGTGTGTGTCACAAGCCCCATTGGACAGAGTGTATTTGTCACAAACCCCATTGGACAGCGTGTCTGTCACAATCCCCATTGGACAGTGTGTGTGTCACAAACCCCATTGGACAGCGTGTGTGTGTCACAATACCCATTGGACAGGGTTTGTTTCACAAACCCCATTGGACAGCATGTGTGTCACAAACCCCATTGGAGAGCGTGTGTGTCACAAACCCCCCTGTTCAGTGTGTGTGTCACAATCCCCAATGGAAAGCATGTGTGTCAAAACCCCATTGGATAGTGTGTGTGTAACAAAACCCACTGGACAGCGTGTGTGTCACAAACTCCCTTGGACAGTGTTAGTGTCACAAACCCTATTGGACCATGTGTGTCACAAACCCCTTTGGACAGTTTGTGTGTGTCACAAAACCCACTGCACAGCGTGTGTGTCACGAACCCCATTGGACAGCGTGTGTGGCACAAGCGCCATTGGACAGAGTGTGTGTGTCACAAACCCCATTAGAAAGTGGGCGTGTCACAAACCCCATGGAATAGCAAGTGTGCGTCACAAACCCTATTGGACAGTGTGTATGACACAATCCCCATTGGACAGCGTCTTTG
Source organism: Columba guinea (assembly GCA_032206185.1). NCBI lineage: Eukaryota > Metazoa > Chordata > Aves > Columbiformes > Columbidae > Columba > Columba guinea. Next base: position 874,136 of record JAVLUU010000064.1, on the reverse strand, counting down.
TCACAAACCCAATGGGACAGAGTGTGTGTAACAAACACTCTAGGACAGCGTGTGTGTGTCTCAAGCCCATTGGTCAGAGTGTGTGTGTCACAAAACCCACTGGACAGCGTGTGTGTCACAAACCCCATTGGACAGAGTGTGTGTCACAAGCACCATTGGACAGAGTGTGGTGTCGCAAACCCCATTGGACAGAGTGTATTTGTCACAAAGCCCATTGGACAGCGTGTGTGCCACAATCCCCATTGGACAGCGCGTGTGTCACAAACCCCATTGGACAGGGTGTGTGTGTCACAATCCCCATTTGACAGCGTGTGTGTCACAAACCTCATTGGACAGAGTTTGTGTCACAAACCCCCGTGGACACTCTGTGTGTCACAAACCCCATTGGACAGTGTGTGTGTCACAAACTCCACTGGACAGCGTGTGTGTCACAAACACCCATGGACAGTGTGCGTGTCACAAACACCCATGGACAGACATCGTGTGTGTCACAAACCCCTTTGGACAGTGTCTGTGTCACAAACACCATTGGCCAGCGTGTGTGTTACAAACACCCATGGACAATGTGCGTGCCACAAACCCCACTGGACAACGTGTGTGTCACAAACACCCATGGACAGTGTGCGTGTCACAAACCCCATTGGACAGTGTGTGTGTGTCACAATCCCCATTGGATAGAGTGTGTGTGTCACAAACCCCATGGGACAGAGTGTGTGTCACGAACCCCATTGGACAGCGTGTGTGTCACAAACACCATTTGAAAGTGTACGTGTCACAAACCCAATTGGATAGCGTGTGTGTGTCACGAACCCTCCTGGTCAGTGTGTGTGTCACAAAACTCATTGGACAGCATGCGTGTCACAAACAACATTGGACAGCGTGTGTGTGTCTCAAACACGATTGGAAAGTATGTGTCACAAAACCCATTGGATAGCGTGTGTGTGTCAAAAACCCCATTAGAAGGTATGCGTGTCACACACCCCTTTGGATAGCATGTGTGTGTCACAAACCCTACTGGACAGTGTGTGTGTTTCACAAACGCCATTGGACAGCGTGTTTGTCACAAACCACATTGGACAGCGTGTGTGTGTCGCAAACCCGATGGGACAGAGTGTGTGTCACAAACCTCATTGGACAGCGTGTGTGTAATAAACCCATTGGACAGCGTGTGTGTCACAAGCCCCATTAGACAGAGTGTATTTGTCGCAAAGGCCATTGGACAGCGTGTGTGTCACAAACCCCATTGGACAGCGTGTGTGTGTCACAAACACCATGGGACAGAGTGTTTGTCACAAACACTATTGGACAGCATGTCTGACAAGCCCATTGGACAGGGAGTGTGTGTCACAAAACCCACTGGACAGCGTGTGTGTCACAATCCTATTTGGACAGCATGTGTGTCACGAACCCCATTGGACAGCGTGTGTGTCTAAGCACCATTGGACAGAGTGTGTGTGTCACAAACCCCATTGGAAAGTGTATGTGTCACAAACTCCATTGGACAGCTTGTGTGTAACAAACCCCAATATGACAGCATGTGTGTCACAAACCCCCATGGACACTGTGTGTGTCACGAATGCCATTAGACAGTGTCTGTGTCACAACCCCCCCTGGACAGTGTGCGTGTCACAATCCCCAGTGGACAGAGTTTCTGTGACAAACCCCATTGGACAGTGTGTATGTCACAAACTCCATTCGACAGCGTGTGTGTCACAAGCACCATTGGACATAGTGTGTGTGTCAGAAACCCCATTGGAAAGTGCATGTGTCACAAACCCCACTGGATAGCGTCTGTGTGTCACGAATCCTATTGAAAAGTGTGTGTGTCACAAAACTCACTGGAGAGCGTTTGTGTGACAAACCCCATTGGACAGCGTGTGTGTCACAATCCCCATTGGACAGAGTGTGTGTCACAAACAGCATTGGACAGCGTGTGTGCCAGAAACCCTATTGGAGAGTGTGTACGTCACAATCCCCATGGGACAGCGTCTCTCTCACAAACCCCATTGGACAGACTGTGTGTACAGAAACACCATTGGACAGCGTGTGTGTGTCACAAGCCCCATTGCACAGTGTGTGTGTCACAAATCCCATTAGAAAGTGTGTGTCTCACAAAACCCATTGGATTGCGTATGTGTGTCACAAACCCTATTGAACAGAGTGTGTGTGTCACAAACCCCATTGGACAGCATGTGTGTCAGAAACCCCATTGGACAGTGTGTGTCACAAATACCATTGGACAGCGACTGTGTCACAAACCTCATTGGACAGCGTGTGTGTCACAAACCCCTTTGGGCAGTGTGTGTTTCACAAACCCCATTGGACAGAGTGTGTGTCAGAAACACCATTGGACAGTGTGTGTGTTTCACAATCTCCATTTGAAAGTGTGTGTGTCACAAAACCCACTGGAAAGCGTGTGTGTCACAAACCCCAGTGGACAGTGTGTGTGTCACAAACCCCATGGGACAGAGTGTGTGTCACGAACCCCATTGGACAGCGTGTGTGTCACAAGCGCCATTGAAAAGAGTGTGGTGTCTCAAACCCCATTCGAAAGTGTATGTGTCACAAACCTCATTGGATAGTGTGTGTGTGTCACAAACCCCATTGGACAGTGGGTGTGTCACAAACTCCACTGGACAGCGTGTGTGTCACAAACACCCAGGGACAGTGTGCGTGTCACAAATCCTGTTGGGCAGTGTGTGTGTGTCACAATCCCCATTGGACAGTGTGTGTGTCACAAACCCCATTGGATAGCGTGTGTGTGTCACAAACACCATTGAATAGTGTGAGTGTGTCACAAGACCCTTTGGACAGAGTGTGTGTCACAAACCTCATGGGACAGAGTGTGTGTCACAAACACTATTGGACAGCGTTTGTGTCACAAGCCCATTGGACAGAGTGTGTGTATCAGAAAATCCACTGGACAGTGTGTCTGTCACGAACCCCATTGGACAGCGTGTGTGTCACAAGCACCACTGGACAGAGTGTGGTGTCACAAACCCTATTGGAAAGTGTATGTGTCACAAACCCCATTGGATAGCGTGTGTGTGTCACAAACCCCATTATAAAGTGTGTGTCACAAACCCCATTGGATAGCGTGTGTGTGTCACAAACCCCATTATAAAGTGTGTGTCACAAACCCCATTGGACATCGTGTGTGTGTCACAATCCCCATTGGACAGTGTGTGTGTCACAAACCCCATGGGACAGAGTGTGTGTCACAAACACTATTGGACAGCGTGTGTGTGTCACAATCTGCATTGGACAGTCTGTGTGTCACAAAACCCATTGGATGCCGTATATGTCACAAACCCCATTTCAAAGTGTGTGTGTCATAAACCCTATTGGACAGTGTGTGTGTCATAAACCCCATTGGACAGCGAGTGTGTGTCACAATCCCCATTGGACAGTGTGTGTGTCACAAACCCCTTTGGACAGTGTCTGTTTTTCACAAACCCCATTGGACAGAGTGTGTGTGACAATCCCCTTTGGACAGCGTGTGTGTCACGAACCCCATTGGAGAGCGTGTGTGTCAGAAGCACAATTGTACAGATTGTGTGTGTTACAAACCCCATTGGAAAGTGTATGTGTCATAAACCCCATTGGATAGCGTGTGTGTGTCACAAACCCCATTGGAGAGTGTGTGTGATGTCACAATCTGCATTGGACAGCGTGTGTGTCACAAGCCCCATTGAACAGCGTGTGTATCACAAGCGCAATTGGACAGCGTGTGTGTCACAAGCACCATAGGACAGAGTGTGTGTGTAACAATACCCATTAGAAAGTGTGTGTGTGACAAACCCCATTGGACAGCGTGTGTGTCACAAACCCCCGTATACACTGTGTGTGTCACAAACCCCATTGGACAGTTTGTGTGTCATAAACCCCATTGGACATCCTGTGTGTTCACAAATCCTTTTGGACATTTTGTGTCTCACAAACCCCGCTGGACAGCGTGTGTGTCACAAACACCCATGGACAGTGTGCATGTCACAAACCCCATTGGGCAGCGTTTGTGTCACAAACCCCTTTGGACAGCGTGTGTGTCACAATCCCCATTCGACAGCGTGTGTGTCAGAAACCCCATTGGACAGAGTGTGTTTCACAAACCCCATTGGACAGCGTGTGTGTCATAAACCCCATTGGACAGCGTGTGTGTGTCACAATCTCCATTGTACAGTGTTTGTGTGTCACAAACCCCATTGGACAGCGTGTGTGTCATAAACCCCATTGGACAGCGTGTGTGTGTCACAGTCCCCATTGTACAGTGTTTGTGTGTCACAAACCCTATTGGACAGCGTGTGTGTCATAAACCGCATTGGACAGCGTGTGTGTTTAAAACACCCATGGACAGTGTGCGTGTCACAAACCCCATTGGACAACGTGTGTGTCACAAACCAGTATGGACAGTGTGTGTGTCACAAAACCCATTGGACAGTGTGCGTGTCACAAGCCCCATTGGACAGAGTGTGTGAGTCACAAACCCCATTAGACAGCGTGTGTATCACAAACGCCTTTGGACAGTGTGTTTGTCACAAGCACCTTTGGACAGCGTTTGTGTGTCACAATCCCCATTGGAGAGTGGTTGTGTCACAAACCCCATGAACAGATTGTGTGTCACAAACATTATTGGACAGCGTGTGTGTGTGACAAGCCCATTGGACAGAGTGTGTTTCGCGAACCCCATTGGACAGCGTCTGTGTCACAATCCCCATTGGACAGTGTGTGTGTCACAAACCTCATTGGACAGAGTTTGTGTCACAAACCCACGTGGACACTGTGTGTGTCACAAACACCCATGGACAGTGTGCGTGTCACAAACGCCATTATATATCGTGTGTGTAACAAACCCCTTTGGACAGTGTGTGTGTCACAGACACCATTGGACAGCGTGTGCGTCACAAACCCCATTGGACCGTGTGTGTGTCACAAACTCCACTGGACAACGTGTGTGTCACAAAACCCTTTGAACAGTGTGTGAGTCACAAACCCCATTGGACAGCGTGTGTGTGTCAAAATCCCCATTGGACAGTGTGTGTGTCACAAACCCCGTTAGACAGCGTGTGTATCACAAAGCCTTTTGGACAGAGTGTGTGTCACAAACCCCCATTGGACACTGTGTGTGTCACGAACGCCATTGGAGAGTGTGTGTGTCACAAACCCCCCTGTACAATGTGTGTATCACAAACACCCATGGACACTGTGCGTGTCACAAACCCCATAGGACATATTGTGTGTCACAAACCCCTTTGGACAGTGTGTGTATCACAAACCCCATTGGACATCGTGTGTGTCACAAACCCCTTTGGACAGTGTGTGTGTCACAAACACCATTGGACAGCGAGTGTGTTCACAAACCACATTGGCCAGCGTGTTTTTCACAGGACCCATTGGACAGTGTGTGTGTGTCACAATCCCCATTGCACAGTGTGTGTGTCATAAACACCATTGGACAGTGTGTGTGTGTAACAAAACCCATTAGATAGCCTGTGTGTCACAAACCCCTTTGGACAGTGTGTGTGTCACAAACCCCATTGGACAGCATGTGCGTCTCAATACCCATTGGACAGTGTGTGTGTCACAAACCCCTTTGGACAGTGTGTGTTTCACAAACCCCATTGGAGAGCGTGTGTGTGTCATAATCCCCAATGGTCAGAGTGTGTATGTCACAAACCCCATGGGACAGTGTGCGTGTCACAAACCCCATTCGAAATCGTGTGTGTCACAAAAACCATTGGACAGTGTGTGTGTCACAAACCTCATTGGACAGAGTTTGTGTCACAAACCCCCTTGGACATTGTGTGTGTCACAAACCCCATTGGACAGTGTGTACGTCACAAACTCCACTGGACAGCGTGTGTGTCACAGATACCCATGGACAGTGTGCGTGCCACATACCCCATTGGACATCGTGTGTGTCACAAAACCCTTTGGACAGTGTGTTTGTCACAAACACCATTTGACAGAGTGTGTGTCACAAGCCCCATTGCACAGCGTGTGTGACACAATACCCATTGGACAGCGTATGTGTCACAAATCCCATTGGACAGGGTGTTTGTGTCACAATACCCATTGGACATTGTGTGTGCCACAAACCCCTTTGGACAGTGTGTGTGTCACAAACACCAGTGGACAGCGTGTGTATCACAAACACTTTTGGACTGTGTGTGTGTCACACTTCCCATTGGACAGCGTGTGTGTGTCACAATCCCCATTGGACAGTGTGTGTGTCAAAATACCCATTGGACAGCGTTTGTGTATCACAAACCCCATTGGATAGCGTTTGTGTCACAATCCCCAGTGGACAGCGTGTGTGTCAAAACTCAATTGGACAGTGTGTGTGTCACAAACAACCATGGACAGTGTGAGTGTCACAAACCCCGTTGGATAGCCTGTGTGTCACAAACCCCTTTGAACAGTCTGTGTGTCACAAAAACCACTGGACAGCGTGTGTTTCACAAGCCTATTGGACAGAGTGTGTGTGTTACAAAACCCACTTGACAGAGTGTGTGTCACGAACCCAACTGGACAGCGTGTGTGTCACGAATCCCATTAGAAACTGTGTGTGTCACAAACCCTATTGGATAATGTACGTATGTCACAAACCCTACTGGACAGCGTGTGTGTCATAAACCCCATTGGATACCGTGTGTGTGCCACAAACCCCATTATAAAGTGTGCGTGTCACTAACCCCATTGGACAGTGTGTGTGTCACAAACCCCATTGGACATCGTGTGTGTCACAAACCCCTTTGGACAGTGTGTGTGTCATAAACCCCATTGGATAGCGTGTGTGTGTCACAAACCCCATTATATAGTGTGCGTTCCACAAACCCCATTGGACAGTGTGTGTGTCACAAGACCCATTGGACAACGTGTGGGTCCCAAACCCCATTGGACAGCGTGTGTGTCACAATCCCCATTGGACTCTGTGTGGGTCACAAACCCCATTAGACAGAGTGTGTGTCACAAGCCCCATTGGACAGAGCGTATGTGTCACAAACCCCATTGGACAGCGTGTGTGTCACAATCCCCATTGGACAGCGTGTGTGTCACAAACCCCTTTGGAAAGTGTGTGTCACGAACCCCATTGGATAGCATGTGTGTGTCATAAACCCTATTGGACAGTGTGTATGTCACAATCCCCACTGGACAGCGTCTGTGTCACAAACCCCCGTGGACACTGTGTGTGTCACGAATGCCATTGGTCAGTGTGTGTGTCAAAAACCCCCCTGGACAGTGTGTGTGTCACAATCCCCAGTGGACAGCGTGTGTGTCAAAAACCCATTGGACTGTGAGTGTGTGACAAAACCCACTGGACAGCGTGTGTGTCACAAACACCCATGGAGAGTGTGAGTGTCACAAACACCATTGGACAACGTGATTGTCACGAACCCTATTGGACAGTGTGAGTGTCACAAGCCCCATTGCATAGCGTTTGTGTTTCAAACCGCTTTGGACAGTGTGTGTGTCACAATTCCCATTGGACAGTGTGTGTATCACAAACACCATTGGACAGAGTGTGTGTGTCAGAAAGCCCATTCGACAGCGTGTGTGTCACAATCCCCATTGGACAGAGTTTGTGTCACCAACCACCGTGGACAGAGTGTGTGTCAAAAACCCCTCTGGACAGTGTGTGTGTCACAAACTCCACTGGACAGTCTGTGTGTCACAAGCCCCATTGGACAGCGTGTGTGTCACAAACACCCATGGAAAGTGTGCGTGTCAGAAACCCCATTGGACACCGTGTGTGTCACAAACCCCTTTGGACAGCGTGTGTATCACAAACCCCATTGGACAGTGTGAGTGTCACAAGCCCCATTGGACAGCGTGTGTGTCACAAACAACATTGGACAGCGTGTGTGTCAGGAACCCCATTGGACAGCTTGTATTTCACAAGACCAATTGGACAGAGTGTTTGTGTCACAAACCCATTGGATAGCGTTTGTGTCACAATCCCCATGGGACAGGTATGTGTCACAAACACCATTGGACTGGGTGTGTGTTTCACAAACCCTATTGGACAGCGTGAGTGTCACAATCCCCATTGGACAGCGTGTGTGTCGCAAACACCATTGGACAGCGTGTGTGTGTAACAATACCCATTGGACATCGTGTGTGTCACAAGCCCATTGGACAGAGTGTATACCACAAACCCCATTGGAGACTGTGTGTGTCACAAACATCACTGGACAGCATTTGCATCAGAAGCCCATTGGATGGAGTGTGTGTGTCACAAAACCCACTGGACAGCGTGTGTGTCACGAACCCCATTGTACAGCGTGTGTGTCACAAACACCATTGGACAGAATGTGTGTGTCACAAACACCATTGAAAAGTGTATGTGTCACAAACCCCACTGGATTGCGCGTGTGTGTCACAAACCCTATAGGACATTGTGTGTGTCACAAAACCCACTGGACAGAGTTTGTGTCACAAACCCCATTGGACATCGTGTATGTCACAAACTACATTGGACAGCGTGTGTGTTTCACAATGCCCATTGTACAGTGTGTGTGTCACAAACTCCATTGGACAGCGTGTGTGTTACAAGCCCATTAGACAGAGTGTGTGTCTCACAAAACCCACTGGACAGCGTATGTGTCACGAATCGCATTGGACAGTGTGTGTGTCACAAGCCCATTGGACAGCGTGTGTGTGTAACAATACCCATTGGACAGTGTGTGTGTCACAAACCCCATTGGACACTGTGTGTGTCACAAACTCCATTGGACAGCGTGTCTGTGACGAACCCCATTGGACAGCGTGTGTGTCACAAACCCCATTGGACAGAGTGTGTGTGTTCACAAACGCCATTGGACAGTGTGTGTGTCATAAACCCCATTGGACAACGTGTGTATCACCATCCCCATAGGACAGCGTGTGTGTCACAAACCCCATTGGACAGAGTGTGTGTGTGACAAAACTCATTGGACAGCGTGTGTGTCATAACCCCCATTTTACATCGTGTGTTTGTCACAATCCCCATTGGAAAGTGTATGTGTCACAAAACCCTTTGGATAGCGTGTGTGTGACACAAACCCTTTTGGACAGTGTGTGTGTCAGAAACCCCACTGGATAGCGTGTGTGTCACAAACACCCATGGACAGTGTGCGTGTCAGAAACCCCATTGGACATTGTGTGTGTCACAAACCCCTTTGGCCAGTGTGCGTGTTACAAACCCCATGGGACAGAATGTGTGTCACGAACCCCATTGCACACCGTGTGTGTTCACAAGCGCCATTGGACAGAGTCTGTGTGTCACAAACCCCATTGGAAAGTGTATGTGTCACAAACCCCATTGGATAGCGTGTGTGTGTCACAAACCCTCATGGTCAGTGTGTGTGTCACAAAACCCATTGGGTAGCATGAGTGTCACAAACACCATTGGACAGTGTGTGTGTAAAAAACCCATTGTTCAGCGAGTGTGTCACAAACCCAATGGGACAGAGTGTGTGTCACAAACCCCATTGGAAAGTGTGTGTGTCACAAACCCCATTGGATTGTGAGTGTGTGTCACAAAACCCATTGGATAGGGTGTGTGTCACAAACCCCATTAGAAAGTGTGTGTCTCACAATCCCCATTGGATAGCGTGTGTGTGTCACAAACCCTATAGGACAGTGTGTGTGTCACAAACCCCACTAGACAGAGTGTGTGTCACGAAACCCATTGGACAGCTTGAGTGTCACAAGACCCATTAGACAGATTGCGTGTGTCACAAACCCCATTGGACAGCGTGTGTGTCACAATCCCAACTTTACAGCGTGTGTATCGCAAACCCCTTTGGATAGCGTGTGTGTGTCACAAAACCCATTAAAGAGTATGCGTGTCACAAAACCCATTGGATTCCGTGTGTGTGTCACAAACCCCATGAGAAAGTGTGCGTGTCAGAAACCCCATTTGAAAGTGTGTGTGTCACAATCCCATTGGACAGAGAGTGTGTGTCACAAAAGCCACTGGACAGCATGTGTGTCACACACCCCATTGGACAGCGTGTGTGTCACAAGCACCATTGGAAAGTGTGTGTGTCACAAACCCAAGTGGATAGCCTGTGTGTGTCACAAACCCCATTAGAAAGTGTGCCTGTTTCAAACCCCTTTGGAAAGTGTGTGTGTCACAAACCCCATTAGAAAGTGTGCGTGTCACTAACACCATTGGATAGATTGTGTGTGTCACAAACACCATTGGACAGCGTGTGTGTCACAAACACCATTGGACAGCGTGTGTGTGTCACAATCCCCATTTTAAAATGTATGTGTCACAAACCCCATTGGATACCGTGTGTGTGTCACAAACCCTTTTGGACAGTGTGTTTTTCAGAAACCCCACTGTACAGCGTGTGTGTCACAAACACCCATGGGCAGTGTGCGTGTCACAAACCCCATTGGATATCGTGTGTGTCACAAACCCCTTTGGAGTGTGTGTGTTACAAATCCAATGGGACAGAGTGTGTGTCACGAACCCATTGGACAGCGTGTGTTTCAGAAACCACATTGCACAGAGCGTGTGTGTCACAAACCCCATTGGAAAGTGTGTGTGTCACAAACCCCATCGGATAGCGTGTGTGTTTCACAAAACCCATTAGAAAGTGTGCGTGTCACAAACCCCATTGGATAGCGTGTGCGTGTCACAAACCCCATTAAGAAAGTGTGCGCGTCACAAACCCCATTTGAAAGTGTGTGTGTCACAAACCCCATTGCATAGCGTGTGTGTGTCACAAACACCACTAGAAAGTGCGTGTCACAAACCCCATTGGATAGAATGTGTGTGACACAAAACCGACTGAACAGCGTGTGTGTCACGGACACCATTGGACAGCGTGTGTGTCACAAGCGCTATTGGAAAGTGTGTGTGTCACAAACCACATTGGATAGCGTGTGTGTGTCACAAACTCTTTTGTACATTGTGTGTGTCAGAAACCCCAATGTACAGCGTGTGTGTCACAAACAGCGATGGACAGTTTGAGTGTCGCAAACACCATTGGACAGCGTGTGTGTCACAATCCCCATTCAACACTGTGTGTTTCACAAAACGCATTGTATAGCCTGTGTTTCACAAACCCCATTTGAAAGTGTGTGTGTCACAAATCCCATTGGACAGTGTGTGTGTGTCACAAAGCCCAGTTGACAGAGTGTGTTTCACAAAAACCATTGGACAGTGTGTGTGTCACAAACCCCATTGGACAGCGTGTGTGTGTCACAAACCCTCCTGGTCAGTGTGTGTTTCACAAACCCCACTGGAAAATGTGTGTGTCACAAACCCCATTTGAAAGTGCGTGTTCACAAACCCCACTGGATAGCGTGTGTGTGTCACCAACCCTATTGGACAGTGTGTAGGTCACAATCCCCATTAGACAGCGTCTGTGTCACAAACCCCATTGGACAGCGTGTGTGTCACAAATACCACTGGACATCGTGTGTGTGTCACAATCCCCATTGAACAGTGTGTTTGTCACAAACCCCATGGGACAGTGTGTCTGTGTCACAAACCGCATTGGACAGCGTGTGTGTCACATTCCCCATTGGACAGTGTGTGTGTGTCACAATCCCCACTGAACACTCTGTGTTTCACAAAACGCATTGGATAGCGTGTGTGTCACAAATCCCATTGGACAGAGTTTGTGTCACAAACCCCATTGGACTGTGTGTGTGTCACAAAACCCATTGGACAGCGTGTGTGTTCACAAACCCCATTGGACAACGTGTGTGTCACAAACACCTTTAGACAGCGTGTAGTGTCAGAAACCCCATTGGACAGTGTGTGTCACAAACCCCATTGAATAGCGTGTGTGTCACAATCACCATGGGACAGCGTGTGTGTGTCACAATCCCCATTGGACAGTTTGTGTGTCACGAACCCCATTGGATAGCGTGTGTTTCACAAACCCCAGTTGAAAGTGTGTGTGTCACAAACGCCAATGGATAGCGTGTCTGTGTCACAATACCCATTGGATAGTGTGTGTGTCACAATACCCATTGGACAGAGTTTGTGTCACAAACCCTATTGGACAGCGTGCGTGTCTCAAACACCATTAGACAGTGTGTGTGTGTCACAAATGCCATTGGATAGCATGTGTGTGTCACAAACCCCATTGGAAAGAGTTTGTGTCACAAACCCCATTGGACAGTGTGTGTGTCACAAAACGCATTGGATAGCGTGTGTTTCACAATCCCCATTGGGCAGCGTGTGTGTCATAAACCCCATTGGACAGTTTGTGTATGTCTAAACCCCTTTTGACACTGTGTGTGTCACAAAACCCTCTGGACAGAGTTTGTGTCACAAACCCCATTGGACTCTGTGTGTGTCACAAAACGCATTGGATAGCGTGTGTGTCCCAATCCCTATTGGACAGCGTCTGTGTCACAAACCCCATTGGACAGTTTGTGTGTGTCACAATCCCCATTGGACAGCGTATGTGTCACGAAACCCAGTGGACAGCGTGTGTGTCACAAGCGCCATTGGAAAGTGATTGTGTCACAAACCCCATTGGAAAGTGTGTGTGTCACAAACCCCTTTGGATAGAGTGTGTATTTCAGAAACCCCATTAGAAAGTGTGCGTGTCACAAATCCTATTGGACAGTGTGTATGTCACAATCCCCATTGGACAGCGTCTGTGTCACAAATCCCATTGGACAGCGTGTGTGTCATAACCCCCACTTTACAGCGTGTGCGTGTCACAATCCCCATTGAACAGTGTGTGTCTGCAACAAACCTCATTGAACACCGTGTGTATCACAAACCCCTTTGGACAGTGTCTGTGTCACAAACACCATTGGACAGCGTGTGTGTCACAAACACTCATGGACAGTGTGCGTGCCACAAACCCCATTTGACAACGTGTGTGTCACAAGCGCCATTGGACAGCGTGTGTGTGTCACAATCCCCAATGGATAGAGTGTGTGTGTCACAAACCCCATGGGACAGAGTGTGTGTCACGAACCCCATTGGACAGCGTGTGTGTCACAAGCGCCATTGGACAGAGTGTGCGTGTCACAAACCCCATTTGAAAGTGTATGTGTCACAAACCCCATTGGATAGCGTGTGTGTGTCACGAACCCTCCTGGTCAGTGTGTGTGTCACAAAACTCATTTTACAGCATGCGTGTCACAAACACCATTGGTCAGCGTGTGTGTGTCACAAACCCAATTGGAAAGGGTGTGTCACAAACCCCATTGGATAGCGTGTGTGTGTCAAAAACCCCTTTAGAAAGTATGTGTGTCACAAACCCCATTGTATAGCATGTGTTTGTCACAAACCCTATTGGACAGAGTGTGTGTGTCACAATCCACATTGGACAGTGTGTGTGTGTCACAATCCCCACTGGACAGTGTTTGTGTCACAAACCCCATGGGACAGAGTGTGTGTCACAAGCCCATTGGACAAAGTGTGTGTGTCACAAACCCCACGGGACAGCGTATGTGTCACAAACCCCATTGGACATTGTGTGTGTGTCACAAACCTCATTGGACAGAGTTTGTGTCACAAACCCCCGTGGACACTGTGTGTGTCACAAACCCAATTGGACAGTGTGTGTGTCACAAACTCCACTGGACAGCGTGTGTGTCACAAACACCCATGGACAGTGTGCGTGTCACAAACCCCATTGGACATCGTGTGTGTCACAAACCCCTTTGGACAGTGTCTGTGTCACAAACACCATTGGGCAGCGTGTGTGTTACAAACACCCATGGACAGTGTGCTTGCCACAAACCCCATTGAACAACCTATGCGTCACAAACCCCATTGGACAGAGTGTGTGTGTCACAATCCCCATTGGACAGTGTGTGTGTGTCACAAACCCCCTTAGACAGCATGTGTGTCACAAACACAATTGGACACTGTGTGTGTAACAAACAAAATTGGTCAGCGTGTGTGTCACAAACCCCATTGGACACCATGTGTGTGTCACAAACCCCATTACAAAGTGTGCGTGTCACAAACGCCATTGGATAGCATGTGTGTGTCACAAACCCTATTCGACAGTGTGTATGACACAATCCCCATTGGACAGCGTCTTTGTCACAAACCCAATGGGACAGAGTGTGTGTCACAAACACTATAGGACAGCGTGTGTGTGTCACAAGACCATTGGACAGAGTGTGTATGTCACAAAACCCACTGGAGAGCGTGTGTGTCACAAGCACCATTGGACAGAGTGTGGTGTCACAAACCCCATTGGATAGCGTGTGTGTGTCACAAACCCCATTGGACAGCGTGTTTGTCACAAACCCCATGGGACAGAGTGTGTGTCACAAACACCATTGGTCAGCGTGTGTGTGTCCCAAGCCCATAGGACAGCGTGTGTGTGTCACAAAACCCACTGGACAGCGTGTGTGTCACGAACCACATTGGACAGTGTGTGTGTCAAAAGCACCATTGGATAGAGTGTGTGTGTCACAAACCCCATTAGAAAGTATGCGTGTCACAAACCCCATGGGACAGAGTGTGCATCACGAACCCCATTGGACAGCGTGTGTCTCACAAGACCCATTGGACACAGTGTGTGTGTCACAAACACCATTGGACAGCGTTTGTCTCACAAGCCTGTTGGACAGAGAGTGTGTGTCACAAAACCAGTGGACAGCGTGTGTGTCACGAACCCCATCGGACAGCGTGTGTGTCACAAGCACCGTTGGAAAGTGCATGTGTCACAAACCCCATTGGATAGCGTGTGTGTGTCACAAAGCCTATTGGACAGTGTGTCTGTCACAAATCGCACAGGACAGCGTGTGTGTTCACAAACCCCTTTGGACAGCGTGTGTGTCACAAACCCCATTGGACAGCTTGTGTGTCACAAACACCATTGGACAGCGTGTGTGTGTAACAATACCCACTGGACAGTGTGTGTGTCACAATCCCCATTGAACAGCTTGTGTGTCACAAACCCCATTGGACAGCGTGTGTGTCACAAATCCCCGTGGACAGTGTGTGTGTCACAAACCCCACTGGAGAGCGTGTGTGTCACAAACACCCATGGACAGTGTGCGTGTCATAAACCCCATTGGACATAGTGTGTGTCACAAACCCCTTTGGACAGTGTGTGTGTCACAAACCCCATTGGACAGAATATGTGTGTCACACACCCTATTGGACAGCGTGTGTGTCATAAACCACATTGGATAGCGTGTGTGTGTCACAAACCCCATTATAAAGTGTGCGTGTCACAAACCCCTTTGGACACTGTGTGTGTCACAAACCCCATTGGACAGTGTGTGTGTCACAAACCCCATTGGACAGAGTTTGTGTTTAACAATACCCATTGGACAGCATTTGTGTCACAAACCCCTGTGGACACTGTGTGTTTCAAGAACGCCATTGGACAGTGTGTGTCACAAATCCCCCTGGACAGTGTGTGTGTCACAATCTCCAGTGGACAGCGTGTGTGTCAAAACCCCACTGGATAGTGCGTGTGTCACAAAACCCACTGGACACCGTGTGTGAAACGATCCCCATTGGACAGCGTGTTTTTCACAAGACCCATTGGACAGAGTGTGGTTGTCACATAGCCCATTGGACAGCGTGTGTGTGTAACAATACCCATTGGACAGTGTGTGAGTCACAAACCCCATTGGAAAGTGTGTGTCTCACAAGCTCCTCTGGACAGCGTGTGTGTCACAAACAACCATGGACAGTGTGCGTGTCACAAACCCCATTGGACAGCGTGTGTGTGTCACAATACCCATTCGACAGTGTGTGTGTCACAAACCCCATTACAGCGTGTCTGTGTCACAATCCCTATTGTACAGTGTGTGTGTCACAAAACCCCATTGGACAGCTTGTGTGTCACAAACACCATTGGACAGCGTGTGTGTGTAACAATACCCACTGGACATCGTCTGTGTCACAATCCCCTTTGGACAGCGTGTATCTTACAAAACCCATTGGACAGCGTGTGACTGTAACAATCCGCATTGGTTAGTGTGTGTGTCATAAACCCCATGGGACAGAGTGTGTGTCACGAACGCCATTGGACAGCGTCCGTGTCACAAGCGCCATTGGACAGAGTGTGTGTGTCACAAACCCCATTGTACAGTGTATGTGTCACAAACCCCATTGGTTAGCTTGTGTGTCTCACAAACCCTCCTGGTCAGTGTGTGTCTCACAAAACCCATTGGAGAGCATGCGTGTCTCACACACCACTGGACAGTGTGTGTGTAACAAACCCAATTGGTCAGCGTGTGTGTCACAAACCCCATGGGCCAGCGTGTGGGTGTCACAAAACCCATTAGAAAGTATGATTGTCACAAACCCCATTTGATATTGTGTATGTGTCACAAACCCTATTGGACAGTGTGTAGGTCACAATCCCCATTGGACAGCGTGTGTATCACAAACACCATTGGACAGCGTGTATTGTTGCAGAAACAGTATTGGACATCGTGTGTGTCACAAAACGCATTGGACAGTGTGTGTGTCACAAAAATCATTGGACAGCATGTGTGTCACAAGCCCATTGGACAGAGTGTGTGTGTCAAAAAACCCACTGGACACCGTGTGTGTCACAAACCCCATTGGACAGCGTGTGTGTCACAAACCCCTTTGGACAGAGTTTGTGTCACAAACGCCATTGGACAGCGTGTGTGTCAAATACCCCATTGGACAGCATTTTTGTGTCACAATACCCATTGGACCGTGTGTGTGTCACAAACCCCTTTGGACAGCGTGTGTGTCACAAACCACATTGGACAGCGTGTGTGTGTCACAAACCCCATTGGAAAGTGTATGTGTCACAAATCCCATTGGACAGCGTGTGTTGTTGCACAAACTCTATTGGACAGTGTTTGTGTCATAAAACCCACTGGACAGCGTGTGTGTCACAAACCCCATTGGATAGTTTGTGTGTCACCAGCCCCATTGGACAGCGTGTTTGTCACAAACACCATTGGACAGCGTGTGTGTGTAACAACACCCGTTGGACAGCCTGTGTGTCACAAACCCCTGTGGACACTGTGTGTGTCACAAACCCCATTGGACAGTGTGTGTGTCACAATCCCCACTGGACAGCGTGTGTGTCACAAACACCCATGGACAGTGTGCGTGTCAAAACCCCATTGGACATCGTGTGTGTCACAAACCCTTTCGGACAGTGTGTGTGTCAGAAACCCCATTGGAAAGTGTGTGTGTCACAAGCACCTTTGGACAGAGTGTGTGTGTCACAAACCCCATTGGAAAGTGTATGTGTCACAAACACCATTGGATAGCGTGTGTGATGTCACAAACCCTATTGGACAGTGTGTGTGTCACAAACCCCACTGGAAACAGCGTGTGATCATGAACCCCATTGGACACCTTGTGTGTCACAAGACCTATTGGAAAGAGTGTGTGTGTCACAATCCCCATTGGACAGCGTGTGGGTCACAAACCCCATTGGACAGTGTGTGTGTCATAAACCCCATTGGACAGCGTGTGTGTCACAATCCCCTTTGGACAGCGTGTGTGTCACAAACCACATTGGACAGTGTGTTTGTGTCACAATACCCATTGGATATTGCGTGTGTGTTACAATCCCCACTGGACAGTGTGTGTGTTACAAACCCCATGGGACAGAATGTGTGTCACGAACCCCTTTGGACAGTGTGTGTGTCACAATCCCCATTGCACAGTGTGTGTGTTACAAAATCCATTGGATAGAGTGTGTGTGTCACAAACCCTCCTGTTCAGTGTGTGTGTCACAAAACCCATTGGACAGCATGCGTGTCATAAACACCATCGGGCAGTGTGTGTGTCACAAACCCAATTGGTCAGCGTGTGTGTCACAAAACCCATGGGACAGCATGTGTGTGTCACAATACACACTGGACAGTGTGTGTGTCACAAACCCTTCTGGTCAGTGTGTGTGTCACAAACCCCATTAGACAGCGTGTGTGTCAGAAAGCCAACTGGACAGTGTGTGTGTCACAAAACCCACTGTACAGCGTCTGTGTTATCAAACCCCATTGGACAGCGTGTGTATTCACAAGACCCATTGGACAGAGCGTGTGTGTCAGAAAACCCACTGGACAGCGTGTGTGTCACGAATCCCATTGGGCAGCGTGTGTGTCAAAAGCACAATTGGAGAGAGTGTGGTGTCACAAACCACATTGGAAAGTGTACGGGTCACAAACCCCATTGGATAGCGTGTGTGTTTCACAAACCCTATAGGACAGTGTGTGTGTCACAAAACCCACTTGACAGCGTGTGTGTCACAATCCCCATGGGACAGCGTGTATGAAACAAACCCCATTGGACAGCGTGTGTGTCACAAACACCACTAGGCAGTGTGTGTTTCACAAACCCCATTGGAGAGCGTGTGTGTCACAAACCACATTGGACAATGTGTGTGTCACAAAACCCACTGGACAGCGTGTGTTTCAGAAACCCCATTGGACAGCGTTTGTGTCACAAGCCCCATTGGACAGCGTGTGTGTTTCACAAGCGCCATTGAACAGATTGTGTGTATCACAAACCCCATTAGAACGTGTGCGTGTCACATATCTCATTTGAAAGTGTGTATGTCACAAAACCCCATTGGACAGCGTGTGTTTTCCGAACCCCATTGGACAGCTTGTGTATCACAAGACCCATTGGACAGAGTTTGTGTGTCTCAAACCCCATTGAACAGCGTGTGTGTCACAAACCCCATTGGACAGAGTGTGTGTGTCACAAAACCCATTGGACAGCGTGTGTGTGTCACAATCTCCATTGTACAGTGTTTGTGTGTCATAAACCCCATTGGACAGCGTGTGTGTCATAAACCCCATTGGACAGCGTGTGTGTGTCACAGTCCTCTTTGGACAGTGTGTGTGTCACAAAACCCAAAGGACAGAATGTGTGTCACAAGCACCAGTGGACAGAGTGTGTGTGTCACAAACCCCATTGGAAATTGTATGTGTCACAAAGCCCATTGGATAACGTGTGTGTGTCACAAACCCTCCTGGTCAGTGTGTGTGTCACAAAACCCATTGGACAGCATGCGTGTCGCAAACACCATTGGACAGTGTGTGTGTAACAAACCCAGTTGGTCAGCGTGTGTGTCACAAACCCCATGGGACAGCGTGTGTGTTTAACAAAACCCATTGGAAAGCGTGTGTGTCACAAACGCTTTTGCATAGCGTGTGTGCGTGTCACAAACCCCATTGGATAGCGTGTGTGTGGCACAAACCCTGTTGGACAGTGTGTGTGTCACAAAGCCCACTGGACAGCGTGTGTGTCACAAACCCCATTGGAACGTGTGTGTGTCACAAAACCTTTTGGATAGAGTGTGTGTGTCACAAACCCCATTAGAAAGTATGCGTGTCACAAACCCCCTGGAAAGTGTGTGTGTCAGAAACACCATTGGATAGCGTGTGTGTGTCACAAACCCCACTGGACAGCGTGTGTGTCACAAACACCCATGGACAGTTTGCGTGTCACAAACCCCATTGGACAGTGTGTGTGTCACAAACTCCACTGGACATCGTGTGTCACAAACACCCATTGACATTGTGCGTGTCACAAACCTCATTGGACATCGTGTGTGTCACAACCCACATTGGACAGCGTGTTTGTCACAAACCCCATTGGAAATTGTGTTTCACAAACCCCATTGGATAGCATGTGTGTGTCACAAACACTATTGGACAGTGTGTATGTCACAATCCCCATTAGACAGCGTGTGTGTCACAAACACCATTGGACAGAGTTTGTGTCACAAACCCCATTAGACAGCGTGTGTGTCACAAACACGATTGGACAGCGTGTGTGTGTCACAATCCCCATTGGACAGTGTGTGTGTCACAAACCCTATTGGATAGAGTGTGTGTGTCACAAACCCCATTAGAAAGTGTGTGTGTCACAAAACCCATTGGATAGCGTGTGTATCACAAACCCCCGTGGACACTGTGTGTGTCACGAACGCCATTGGACATTGTGTGTGTCAAAAACCCCCCTGGACAGTGTATGTGTCACAGTCCCCAGTGGACAGCATGTGTGTCAAAACCCCATTGGACTGTGTGTGTGTGACACAAACCCACTGGACAGCGTGTGTGTCACAAACACCCATGGACAGTGTGAGTGTCTCAAGCCCCATTGGACAGCGTGTCTGTGTCACAAACCCCATTGGACAGTGTGTGTGTCACAAACACAATTGGACAGTGTGAGTGTCACGAACCCCATTGGACAGCGTGTGTGTCACAAGCACCATTGGACAGAGTGTGTGTGCCACAAACCCCATTGGAAAGTGTATGTGTCACAAACCCCATTGGATAGCGTGTGTGTTTCACAAACCCTATTGGATAGTATGTGTGTCACAATACCCACTGGACAGCGTGTGTGTCACAAACACCATTGGACAGCGTGTGTGTGTAACAATACCTATAGGACAGCATGTGTGTCACAAACCCCCATGGACACTGTGTGTGTCACAAACCCCATTTGACAGTGTGTGTGTCACAAAACCTTTTGGACGTTGTGTGTGTCACAAATCGCCGTGGACACTGTGTGTGTCACAAACCCCATTAGACAGTGGGAGTGTCACAAAATCCACCGGACAGCGTGTGTGTCACAAACACCCATGGACAGTGGGCGTGTCACAAACCCCATTGGACATCGTGTGTGTCACAAACCCCTTTGGACAGTGTGTGTCACAAACCCCATTGGACAGCATGTGTGTCACAAACACCCATGGACAGTGTGCGTGTCACAAACCCCATTGGATTGCATGTGTGTGTCACAAACTCTATTGGACAGAGTGTAGGTCACAATTCCCATTGGACAGCGCCTGTGTCACAAACCACATTGGGCAGCGTGTGTGTCACAAAAACCATTGGACAGCGTGTGTGTGTAACAATACCCATTGGAGAGTGTCTGTGTCACAAACCCCATTGGACAGAGTCTGTGTCACAAACCTCCGTGGACACTGTGTGTGTCACAATCCCCATTGGACAGTTTGTGTGTCACAAACCCCATGGGACAAGGTGTGTGTGTCACAAAACCCATTGGAAAGTGTGTGTCACAAACCCAATTGGATAGCGTGTGAGTGTCACAAACCCCATTATAAAGTGTGCGTGTCACAAACCCCATTTGATAGCGTGTGTGTGTCACAAACCCTATTGGACAGTGTGTAGGTCACAATCCCCACTGGACAGCGTCTGTGCCACAAACACCATTGGAAAGTGTGTGTGTCACAAACACCATTAGACAGCGTGTGTGTGTCAAAATCACCATTGTACAGTGTTTGTTTCACCAATCCCATGGGATAGCGTGGGTGGGTCACAAACCCCATTACAAAGTGTGCGTGTCTCAAACCCCATTTGATAGCGTGTGTGTGTCACAAACCTTATTGGACAGTGTGTAGGTCACAATCCCCATTGGACAGCGTCTGTGTCACAAACACCATTGGACAGCGTGTGTGTTTCACAGTCCCCATTGGACAGTGTGTGTGTCACAAACCCCAGTGGAGAGCGTGTGTGTCAAAACCCCGTTGGACAGCGTGTGTGTCACAAATCCCATTGGACATTGTGTGTGTGTCACAATCCCCATTGGACAGTATGTGTTTTAGAAACACCATGGGACAGAGTGTGTGTCACAAACACTATTGGACAGCGTTTGTGTGTCACAAGACCATTGGACAGAGTGTGTGTGGCACAAAACCCACTGGACAGTGTGTGTGTCACGAACCCCATTGAACAGAGTGTGTGTCTCTAGCACCATTGGACAGAGTGTGGTGTCACAAACCCCATTGGAAAGTTTATGTGTCACAAACCCCATTGGATAGAGTGTGTGTGTCACAAACCCTATTGGACAGCATCTGTGTGTCACAAACCCCATTGCAAAGCCCTTGTGTGAAAACCCCAGTGGACAGTGTGTGTGTCACAAACCCCATTGGACATCGTGTGTGTCACTAACCCCATTGGTCAGCATGTCTGTGTCACAATCCCCATTGGACAGTGTGCGTGTCACAAACCCCATGGGACGGAGAGTTTGTCACAAACACTATTGGACAGCGTGTGTGTGTCACAAACCCCATTGGACAGAGTGTGTGTGTCACAAACCCCATTTGAAAACGTGTGTGTCACAATCCCCATTGGAGAGCCTGTGTGTCACAAACCCTATTGGACAGCGTGTGTGTGTCACAATACCCATTGTACAGTGTGTGTGTCCAAAACCCTATTTGACATCGTGTTTGTCACAATCCCCATTGGATAGCGTATGTGTGACACACCCCATTAGAAAGCGTGCGTGTCACAAAGCCCATTGCATAGCATGTGTGTGTCACAAACCCCATTGGAGAGAGTGTGTGTCACAAACACCATTGGACAGAGTGTGTGTCACAAACCCAATTGGAGAGAGTGTGTGTGTCACAAACCCCCCTGGACAGTGTGTGTGTCACAAACCCCATTGGACAGCGTGTGTGTCACAATAAGCCATGGACAGTGTGCGTGACACAAACCAAATTGGACAGCGTGTGCGTGTCACAAACCCTATGGGACAGTGTGTGTGTCACAAATCCCATTGAACAGCGTGTGTGTGACAAACCCCACTGGACAGCGTGTGTGTCAAGAACCCATTTGGACAGCGTGTGTCTCACAAGACCCATTGGATAGAGTGTGTGTGTCACAAAACCCACTGGACAGCGTGTGTGTCATAAACCCCATTGGACAGCGCGTGTGTGTCACAAACCCTATTGTACAGTGTGTTTGTCACAATCCCCATTGACCAGCGTGTGTGTCACAAACCCCTTTGGACAGCGTGTGTGTGTCACAAACCCCATTGGACAGTGTGTGTGTCACAAATCCCATTGAACAGCGTGTGTGTGACAAACCCCACTGGACGGCGTGTGTGTCACGAACCACGTTGGTCAGCGTGTGTGTCACAACCCCATTTGACCGAGTGTGTGTTTCACAAACCCCACTGGACAGTGCGAGTGTCACATACCCCATTGGACAGCGTGTGTGTCACAAACCCCTTTGGAAAGTTTATGTGTCACAAACCCCATTAGATAGCGTGTGTGTGTCACAGAACCCACTGGAGAGCGTGTGTGTCACGAACCACATTGGACAGCGTTTGTGTCACAAGACCCATTGGAAAGTGTATGTGTTACAAACCCCATTAGAAAGTGTGTGTGTCGCAAACACCATTGGACAGTGTGTGTGTGTCACAATCCCCATTGGAGAGTGTGTGTGTCACAAAACCCATTGGACAGTGTGTGTGTCACAAACCCCATTAGAAATTGTGTGTGTCACAAACCCAGTTGGATAGCGTGTGTGTGTCACAAACCCTATTGGACAGTGTATATGTCACAAACCCTATTGGACAGTGTATATGTCACAAACCCCACTGGACAGCTTGTGTGTGTCACAAACCCCATTGGAAAGTGTATGTGTCACAAACCCCATTGGATAGCGTGTGTGTGTCACGAAACCCACTGGACAGAGTGTGTGTCACAAGGCCCATGGGACAGAGTGTGTGTCCCTAACCCCATTGGACAATGTGTGTGTCACAAACCCCCCTGGACAGTGTGTGTGTCACAATCCCCATTGGACAGTGCGTGTGTCACAATCCGCATTGGACAGAGTGTGTGTGTCATAAAACCCATTGGATAGCGTGTGTGTGTCACAAACCCTAGTGAACAGTGTATGTGTCACAAACCCCACTTGACAGAGTGTGTGTCATGAACGCCATTGGACAGCGTGTTGACACAAGCCCCATTGGACAGAGTGTGTGTGTCACAAACCCCATTGGACAGCATGCGTGTCACAAACACTATTGGACAGTGTTTGTGTGTCACAAACCCCATTGGACAGCGAGTGCGTCACAAACCCCATTGGACAGTGTGTGTGTCACAAAACCCTTTCGACTGCGTGTGTGTGTCACAATCCCCATTAGACAGAGTGTATGTGACAAACCCCCCTGTATAGTGTGTGTGTCACAATCCCCATTGGACAGTGTGTGTGTCACAAACCATATTGGAGAGTGTGTGTGTTACAAACCCCACTGGACTGCGTGTGTGTCATGAACCCCATTGGACAGTGTGTGTGTCACAATCCGCTTTAAACAGAGTGTGTGTGTCACAAACCCCACTGCAATGCGTGTGTGTCACGAAGCCCATTGGAAAGTCTGTGTTTCACAAACCACATTGTACAGCATGTGCGTCACATTCCCCTTTGGAAAGAGTGTGTGTTTCACAAACGCCTTTGGACAGTGTGTGTGTCAAAAAACGCACTGGACATCGTGTGTGTCACAAGACCCATTGGACTGCCTATGTGCCACAAACACCCCTGGAGTGTCTCTGTGTAACAAATTCAATTGTACAGTGTGTGTGTCACAAACTCACCTGCACAGAGTGTATGTCACAAACCCCATTGGACCGCGTGTGTGTCACAAACCCCATTGTACAGTGTGTGTGTCACAAAACCCATTGGACTGAGTGTGTATCACAATCCCCATTAGACAGAGTGTGTGTGACAAACCCTCCTGTACAGTGTGTGTGTCACAATCCCCATTGGACAGTGTGTGTGTCACAAACCCTATTGGAGAATTTGTGTGTCACAAACCCCACTGGACTGCATGTGTGTCACGAATCCCATTGGAAAGTCTGTGTGTTCACAGACATCATTGGACAGCGTGTTTGTGTCACAGTCCCCATTGGACAGTTTGTGCGTGACAAACCCCTTTGGACAGTGTATGTGTCACAAACCCCACTGGACAGCGTGTGTGTCACGAACCCCATAGGGCAGCGTGTTGACAAAAGCCCCATTGGACAGAGTGTGTGTGTCACAAACCCCATTGGACAGCATGCGTGTCACAAACACTATTGGACAGCGTTTGTGTGTCATAAACCACATTGGACAGTCTGTGTGTCACAAAAACCCGTGGAGAGTGTGAGTGTCAGAAAGCCCATTGGATACCGTGTGTGTCACAAACCCCATTGGACAGTGTGTGTGTCACAAACATCATTGGACAGCGTCTGTGTCACAAGCCCATTGGACAGAGTGTGTGTGTCACAAGCACCATTGGACAGCGTGTGTGTCACAATCCCCATTGGACAGCGAGTGTGTCGCAAATACCATTGGACAGCGTGTGTGTGTAACAATAACCATTGGACAGTGTGTGTGTCACAAACCCTCGTGGACACTGTATATGTCACAAACCCCATTGGACAGTGTGTGTGTCAGAAACACCACTGAACAACGTGTGTTTCACAAACCCCATTGGACAGCGTGTGTGTGTCACACTACCCGTTGGAAAGTGTGTGTGTCACAAACTAGATTGGACTGAGTTTGTGTCACAAACGCCATTGGACGGCGTGTGTGTCACAAACCCCATTGGACAGCATGTGTGTGTCAAAATACGCATTGCACAACGTGTGTGTCACAAGCCAATTGGACAGAGTGTGTGTGTCACAAAACCCATTGGACAGTGTGTGTGTCACAAACACCATTGGATAGCCTGTGTGTCACAAACCCCATTGGACAGTGTGTGTGTCACAAACACTATTGGACAGCGTGTGTGTCACAAAACCCATTGGATAGCGTGTGTGTCACAAACCCCATTAGAAAGTGTGTGTGTCACAAACCCCATTGGATAGCGTGTGTATGTCACAAACCCTATTGGACAGTGTGTGTGTCACAACCCCCCCTGGACAGCGTGTGTGTCACAACCCCCCCTGGACAGCGTGTGTGTCACGAAGCCCATTGTACAGCATGTGTGTCACAAGACCCATTGGACAGCGTGTGTGTCTCAAACCCCATTGGACAGTGTGTTTGTGTCACAAACCCCATTGGACAGTGTGTGTGTCACAAACCCCATTGGATAGCGCGTGTGTGTCACAAACCCCTTTAGAAAGTGTGCGTGTCACAAACCCATTGGATAGCATGTGTTTGTCACAATCCCCACTGGACAGTGTGTGTGTCACAAATCCCATTGGATAGCGCGTGTGTGTCACAAAACCTATTGGACAGTGTGTGTGCCACAAATCCCACTGGACAGTGTGTGTATGTCACAAATACAATTGGACAGCGTGTGTGTCACAATCCCCATTGGACAGCATGTGTGTCATAAGCACCATTGGACAGAGTGTGTGTGTCACAAACCCCCCTTTACAGCGTGTGTGTCACGAACCTCATTGTACAGCATGTGTGTCACAAGACCCATTTGACAGCGTGTGTTTCACAATACCCACTGGACAGTGTGTGTTTCTCAAACCCCATTGGACAGTGTGTGTGTCACAAACCCCATTGGACAGTGTGTGTGTGTCACAATCACCATTGGACAGTCTGTGTGTCACAAACCCCATGGGACAGAGTGTGTGTCACAAACACTATTGGACAGCGTGTGTGTTACTATCGGACAGAGTGTGTGTGTCAAGAAAAACACTGGATAGCGTGTGTGTGACAAACACCCATGGACAGTGTGCGTGTCAGAGACCCCATTGGACATATTGTGTGTCCCAAACCCCTTTGGACAGCGTGTGTGTAACAAACCCAATTGGTCAGCGTGTGTGTCACAAACCTCATGGGACAGCGTGTGTGTGTCACAAACCCCATTGGAAAGTGTGTGTGTCACAAACCCCATTGGATAGCGTGTGTGTGTCAAAAACCCTATTGGAGAGTTTGTGTGTCACAAAACCCACTGGACAGCGTGTGTGTAACAATACGCATTAGACAGTGTGTGTGTCACAATCCCCATTGGACCGCGTGCGTGTCACAAACCCCCGTGGACACTGTATGTGTCACAAACCCCATTGGACAGTGTGTTTGTCACAAACCCCACTGCACAGCGCTTGTGTCACAAACACCCATGGACAGTGTGCGTGTCACAAACCCCATTGGACATCGTTCGTGTCAGAAACCCCTTTGGACAGTGTGTGTGTCACAAGCACAATTGGACAGAGTGTGTGTGTCACAAACCCCTTTGGAAAGTGTATGTGTCACAAACGCCATTGGATAGCGTGTGTGTGTCACAAACCCTATTGGACAGTGTGTGTGTCACAAACCCCATTGGAAAGTGTATGTGTCACAAAACCCATTGGATATTGTGTGTGTGTCACAATCCCCATTGGACAGTGTGTGTGTCACAAACCCCATGGGACTGAGTGTGTGTCACGAACCCCATTGGACAGCGTATGTGTCACAAGCGCCATTGGACAGAGTGTGTATCTCACAAACCCCATTGGCTAGCGTGTGTGTGTCACAAACCCCATTAGAAAATGTGCGTGTCACAAACCCCATTTTAAAGTGTGTGTGTCACAAACCCCATTGGATAGCGTGTGTGTGTCAAAAACCCTACTGGACAGTGTGTGTGTCACAAACCCCACTGGACATCATGTGTGTCACAAACACCCATGGACAGTGTGCGTGTCACAAACCCCTTTGGATAGCATGTTTGTGTCACAAACCCCAATGGATAGTGTATGTGTGTCACAAACCGCATGGGACAGCGTGTGTGTGTCACAAACCCCATTAGAAAGTGTGCATGTCACAAACCCCACTGGATAGCATGTGTGTGGCACAAACCCTATTGGACAGTGTATATGTCACAATCCCCATTGGACAGCGTCTGTGTCACAAACCCCATTGGACAGCGTGTGTGTGTCACAATAATAACCTAATGAAATTTAACAAGGGAAAGTGTAGAGTCCTGCATCTGAGCAGGAACAACCCCAGGTTCCAATATTGATTGGGAAATTACATATTAGAGAGCAGTGTAGGGGAAAGGGACCTGGGGCTCCTGGTGGACAACAGGATGACCATGAGCCAGCACTGTGCCCTTGTGGCCAGGAAGGCCAATGGCATCCTGGGGTGTATTAGAAGGGGGGTGGCTAGTAGATCGAGAGAGGTCCTCCTTCCCCTCTACTCCACCCTGGTGAGACCACATCTGGAATATTGTGTCCAGTTCTGGGCCTCTCAGTTCCAGCAGGACAGGGAACTGCTGGAGAGGGTCCAGCGTAGGGCAACGAAGATGATTAAGGGAGTGGAGTACCTCCCTTATGAAGAAAGGCTGAGGGAGCTGGGTCTCTTTAGTTTGGAGAAGAGGAGACTAAGGGGGGACCTCATTAATGTTTATAAATATATAAAGGGTGAGTGCCATGAGGATGGAGCCAGGCTCTTCTCGGTGGCAAACAATGATAGGACAAGGGGTAATGGGATCAAGCTGGAACACAAGAGGTTCCGCTTAAATTTGAGAAATAACTTCTTCTCAGTGAGGGTGACAGAGCACTAGAACAGGCTGCCCAGGGAGGTTGTGGAGTCTCCTTCTCTGGAGACATTCAAAACCCGCCTGGACATGTTCCTGTGCGACCTCACCTGGGCGTTCCTGCTCCAGCAGGGGGATTGGACTAGATGATCTTTTGCGGTCCCTTCCAATCCCAAACATACTGTGATGCTGTGATACTGGGATACTGTGATACTGTGATACTGTGATACTGTGATACTGTGATACTGTGATACAAGACCCATTGGACAGAGTGTGTGTGTCACAAACCCCATTGGACAGCGTGTGTGTCACAATCCCCATTGGACAGCGTGTGTGTCACAAACCCATTGGACAGATTGTGTGTGTCACAAACCCCATTGTACAGCGTGTGTGTGTCACAATCCCCATTGCACAGTGTGTGTGTCACAATCCCCATTTGACAGCGTGTGTGTCACAAACCCCATTGGACAGCATGCCTGTCACAAACACCATAGGACAGCGTGTGTGTGTCACAATCCCCATTGCACAGTGTGTGTGTCACAAACTCCATTTGACAGCGTGTGTGTCACAAACCCCATTGGACAGCGTGTGTGTGTCACAATCCCCATTGGACTGCGTTTGTGTGTCACAATCCCCACTGGACAGTGTGTGTGTCACAAACGCCATTGGACAGCGTGTGTGTGTGACAAACCCCATTGGACAGTGTGTGTGTCACAACCCCCATTGGACAGCGTGTGTGTTACAAACCACATTGGACAGCATCTGTGTCACAAACCCCATTGCATAGCGTGTGTGTGTAACAAACCCTATTAGAAAGTGTGTGTGTCACAAACCCCTTGGATAGCGTGTGTGTGTCACAAACCCTATGGGAAAATGTGTGTGTCACAAACCCCACTGGACCGCGTGTGTGTCACGAACCCCATTGGACAGCGTGTGTGTCACAAGACCCATTGGACAGAGGTTGTGTGTCACAAACCCCATTGGACAGGGTGTGTGTCACGAACCCCATTGGACAGCGTGTGTGTGTCACAATCCTCATTGGACAGTGTATGTGTCACAAAACCCATTGATAGCGTGTGTGTCACAAACCGCATTAGAAAGTATGTGTGTCACAAACCCCATTGGATAGCGTGTGTGTCACAAACCCCATTGTACAGCGTGTTTGTCACAATCCCCATTGGACAGCGTGTGTGTCACAAACCCCACTGGAAAGCGTGTGTGTCACAACCCCCATTTGACCGAATGTGTGTGTCACAAAACCCATTGGACAGCATGCGTGTCACAAACACCATTGGAAAGCGTGTGTGTGTCACAATCCCCATTGCACAGTGTGTGTGTCACAAAACCCATTTGACAGCGTGTGTGTCACAAAAGCCATTGGACAGCGTGTGTGTGTCACAATCCCCATTGCACAGTGTGTGTGTCACAAACCCCATTGGAAAGCGTGTGTGTCACAAACCCCATTGGACAGAGTGGGGGTCACAAACCCCCCTGGACAATGCGTGTGTCACAAAACCCATTGGACAGCATGCGTGTCACAAACACCATTGGCCAGAGTGTGTGTGTCACAATCCCCATTGCACAGTGAGTGTCTCACAAACCCTATTTGACAGCGTGTGTGTCACAAACACCATTGGACAGCATGTATGTGTCACAATCCCCATTGCACAGTGTGTGTGTCACAAACCCCATTTGACAGCGTGTTTGTCACAATCCCCATTGGACAGCGTGTGTGTCAGAAACCCCTTTGGACATCGTGTGTGTCACAAACCCCTTTGGACAGTGTGTGTGTCACTACCCCCAGTGGACTCTGCGTGTGTCACGAACGCCATTGGACAGTGTGTGTGTCACAACCCTCCCTGGACAATGTGTGTGTCACAATCCCCAGTGGACAGCGTGTGTGTCACAAACCCCCGTGGACACTGTGTGTTTCACAAACTCCATTGGACAGTGTGTGTGTCACAAACCCCACTGGACAGCGTGTGTGTCACAATAACCCCTGGACAGTGTGCGTGTCAGAAACCCCATTGGACATCGTGTGTGTCAAAAACCCCTTTGGACAGTGTGTATGTCACAAACCCCATGGGACAGAGTGTGTGTCACAAAACCTATTGGACAGTGTGTGTGTCACAAACCCCACTGGACAGCGTGTGTGTCAAAAACCCCATTGGACAACGTGTGTGTCACAAACCCCCCTGGTCAGTACATGTTTCACAAAACCCATTGGACAGCATGCGTGTCACAAACACCATTCGACAGCGTGTGTGTGTCACAATCCCAATTGCACAGTGTGTGTGTCACAAACCCCATTGGAAAATTTGTGTGTCACAAACCCTATTGGACAGCATGTGTGTGTCACAATCCCCATTTGACAGCGTGTGTGTCACAAACACCATTGAACAGCGTGTGTGTCTCACAATCCCCATTGCACAGTGTGTGTGTCACAAACCCCATTTGACATCGTGTTTGTCACAATCCCCATTGGATAGCGTGTGTGTGTCACAAACCCCATTAGAAAGCGTGCGTGTCACAAACCTCATTGCATAGCGTGTGTGTGTCACAAACCCTATTGGACAGTGTGTATGTCACAATCCCCATTGGACAGCGTGTGTGTCACAAACCTCTTTGGACAGTGTGTGTGTCACAATCCCCATTGGACAGAGTGTGTGTGTCACAAACCCCATTTGAAAACGTGTGTGTCACAATCCCCATTGGAGAGTCTGTGTCTCACAAACCCTATTGGACAGCGTGTGTGTGTCACAATACCCATTGTACAGTGTGTGTGTCAAAAACCCCATTTGACATCGTGTTTGTGACAATCCCCATTGGATAGCATATATGTGACACACCCCATTAGAAAGAGTGCGAGTCATAAACCCCATTGCATAGCGTGTGTGTGTCACAAACCCTATTGGACAGTGTGTATGTCACAATCCCCATTGGACAGCGTCTGTTTCACAAACCCCATTGCATGGCGTGTGTGTGTCACAAACCCCACTGGACAGCGTGTGTGTCACGAGCCCCACAGGACAGCGTGTGTGTCACAAGACCCAATTGGAGAGCGTGTGTGTGTCACAATCCCCACTGGACAGTGTGTGTGTCACAAACCCCATGGAACACAGTGTGTGTCACGAACCCCATGGGACAGCGTGTGTGTCACAAACCCCTTTGGACAGTGTGTGTGTCACAAACCCAATTGGAGAGCGTGTGTGTGTCACAGTCCCCACTGGACAGTGTGTGTGTCACAAACCCCATGTGACAGCGTGTGTGTGTCACAATCCACATTGCACAGTGTGTGTGTCACCAACCCCATTTGACAGCGTGTTTGTCACAATCCCCACTGGACAGAGTGTGTGTGACAAATCCCATTGGACAGAGTGTGTCTCACAAAATACATTGGACAGTGTGTGTGTCACAAACCCCATTGGACGGCGTTTGTGTGTAATTATACCCATTGGATAGTGTCTGTGTCACAATCCCCAGTGGACAGCGTGTATGTCACAAACCCCCGTGGACACTGTGTGTGTCACAAACCCCATTAGACAGTGTGTGTGTCACAAACCCCACTGGACAGCGTGTCTGCAACAATTACCCATGGACAGTGTGCATGTCACAAACCCCATTGGACATTGTGTGTGTCACAAACCCCTTTGGACAGTGTGTGTGTCACAAACCCCATGGGATAGAGTGTGTGTCAATAAACCTATTGGACAGTGTGTGTGTCACAAACCCGACTGAACAGCCTGTGTGTCACGAAGCCCATTGGACAGCGTGTGTGTCACAAGACCCATTGGACAGCGTGTGTGTCAAAACCCTATTGGACAGTGTGTGTGTCAAAAACCCCACCGGACCGCGTATGTGTCACAAACCACATTGGACAGCGTGTGTGTCACAGTCCCCATTGGAGATCCTCTGTGTCACAAACCCCATTGGACAGAGTGTGTGTCACAAACCCCACTGAACAGATTCTGTGTCATAAACACCATTGGACAGCGTGTGTGTGTCACAATCCCCATTGGACAGCGAGTGTCAAAACCCAATTGGACAGTGTGTGTGTCAGAAAACCCACTGGACAGCGTGTGTGTCACAAACACCCATGGACAGTAAGAGTGTCACAAACCCCATTGTAGAGCGTGTGTGTGTCACAATTCCCATTGGACAGTGTGTGTGTCAAAAACACCATTGGACAGCGTGTGTGTCACAAGCCTATTGGACAGAGTGTTTGTGTCACAAAACCATTTGGAAAGTATATGTGTCACGAAGGCCATTGGATAGCGTGTGTGTGTCACAAACATGATTGGACAGTGTGTGTGTCACAAAACCCACTGGACAGCATGTGTGTTCACAAACCCCATTGGACAGCCTGTTTTTCACGAGACCCATTAGACAGAGTGTGAGTGTCACAAAGCCCATTGGAGATCCTGTGTGTCACAATCCCCATTGGACAGCGTGTGTGTCACAAACCCCATTGAACAGCGTGTGTGCCACAAGCCCCATTGGACAGAGTGTATGTTTCACAAACCCCATTGAACAGTGTGTGTGTCACAATCCCCACCGGAATAGCGTCTGTGTCACGAACCTCATTGGACAGTGTGTGTGTCACAATCCCCATTGGATAGCGTGTGTGTCACAAACCCCATTGGACAGTGTGCGTGTGTCACAGTACCCATTAAACAGTGTGTGTGTCAAAAAACCCCATTGGACAGCGTGTGAGTCACAAGCCCCATTGTACAGCGTTTGTGTCACAATCCCCAGTGGACAGCGTGTGTGTCACAAACGCCATTGGACAGCGTGTGTGTGTCACAATCCCCATTGGATAGTTTGTGTGTCACAAACACCATTGGACAGCGTGTGTGTTTCAAGCCCATTGGACAGAGTGTGTGTGTCACAAAACCCACTTGATAGCGTGCGCGTGACGAAACCCATTGGACAGCGTGTGTGCCACAAGCACCATTGGACAGAGTGTGAGTGTCACAAACCCCATTGGAAAGTGTTGGTGCCACAAACGCATTAGAAAGTGCGTGTGTCACAAACACCATTGGATAGCGTGTGTGTGTCACAAAGCCTATTGGACACTGTGTGTGTCACAAACCCCATAGAACAGCGTGTGTGTCACAAACCCCACTGGACAGCGTGTGTGTCACAAGACCCTTTGGAAAGAGTGTGTGTGTCATAAACCCCACTGGACAGATTGTGTGTCATAAACACCATTGGACAGCGTGTGTGTGACACAATCCCCATTGGACAGCGTGTGTGTCAAAACCCAGTTGGACAGTGTGTGTGTCGGAAAACCCACTGGACAGCGTGTGTGTCACAAATACCATTGGCAGCTTGTGTGTCACAAGCCCATTGGACAGAGTGTGTGTGTCACAAAACCCACTGGATATCATGTGTGTCACGAACCCATTGCAGAGCTTGTGTGTCACAAGCACCATTGAACAGAGTGAGAGTGTCACAAATCCCATTGGATAGTGTGTGTGTCACAAACCCCATTGGACAGGGTGTGTGTCACTAACCCCATTGGACAGTGTTCGTGTGTCACAATACGCATTAGACAGTGTGTGTGTCACAAACCCCTTTGGACAGTGTGTGTGTCACAAACCCCATTAGAAAGTATGCGTGTCACAAACCCTATTGTATAGCGTGTGTGTGTCACAAACCCCATTGGAACTTGTGTGTGTCACAAACACCATTGGATAGCTTGTGTGTCACAAACCCCATTAGAAAGACTGTATGTCACAAACCCCATTGGACAGCGTGTGTGTCACTAACCCCATTCGACAGCGTGTGTGTCACAATCCCTATTGGACAGTGTGTGTGTCACAAACTCCACTGGACAGCGTGTGTATTCACAAACACCCATGGACAGTGTGCGTGTCACAAACCCCATTGGACAGAGTTTGTGTCATAAACCCCATTGGATAGCATGTGTGTCACAAACCACACTGGACAGCGTGTGTGTGTCACAATATGCATTGGACAGTGTGTTTGTCAAAAACCCCGTTGGGTAGCGTGTATGTGTCACAATCCCTATTGTGCAGGGTGTGTGTCACTAACCCCATTGGACAGCGTGGGTGTCACAAGCACCATTGGACAGAGTGTGTGTGTCACAAACCCCATTGGAAAGTGTATGTGTCACAAAGCCCATTGGATAGCGTGTGTGTGTCACAAACCCAATTTGACATTGTGTGTATCACAAACCCCTTTGGACAGCGTGTGTGTCACAAACAGCCATGGACCGTGTGCGTGTGTCCTGGTTTTGTTAAAAACAAGTTTCTCTTTCAGTGAATTTTTCCTGTCAGCTAAAGCCTTCATATTAACTGCATTTTCCTGGAGAACCAGACACATGTTTTGGTAAACCTAGCAATGGAATGCAAACTTATTGATAAGCACGGATGGACATCTCGCGAGAGGGGCGACGAGAAACAAGTGAGCAAGAAACTGACCAACTGTGTATAACATTCCATTCACGTGAATACTTCATATAAAAGTGGGAGATCACGAGGATCTCGTTAGCTTTTCCCTTTTCCCTTCTGCTTATGGCCGACATTAGAAGAGGACCTTGCTAGTCGTCCCTGCGAACTGAGGCCTAGTGAGAGACTGAATCCAGCTCCGATTGGCTGCAGAGTCTAATCCAGGACTTTGGGTGCCGGCTCTGCAGTTGCTGAGACTTTCAAGATTGGTTTTGTATATTTTGTATTATTTTCTCTCTTCTTATTAGTAGCATTAGTAAAACATGTTTAATTTTTTTCCAACTCTCTTCTCTCAGTCCTTCTTTCCTCCCAATCGCCTCTCCTTAGTGAAAAGGGGGGAGAGGGAGGGGCAAAGGGAAAGGGGGGAGTGGGGGGGGAGAGGTGGTTAACAATACATCTGCCAGGGTTTTATTGTCACCCCGCAATCTTAACCCTCGACAGATAATTGGCGCCCAACGTGGGGCTCGAGAAAGGGGTAAATTTGAAGATTTTTGGCTTTTCTACTGCTCTGACGTACCTTTCAGTTTTCTTGGCACGGTGCCAACTCATAGAGTTGTGATACTTGCGCGTCCGTTTGCTTTGGATATTATTTAGTTGTATTAAGGCAAAGTGAATTACACTGATTTAAAGATGTTATGGCATAAGTTGTATCAGTTATTTTCTACGTTGTGCTCACTGATTCCGTATCTGTGTTGGGCTTTCTTTTTAAATCGAAGTATTCATTATATAACAACAAAGAACTGGACAATGGTCATGATGATATTTTGTGGTTTGTCACTGGTTTATTTTATTGTACTGCAGCCGCTAATTAATTTATACTCGCTTCTGCTTTACCTTGAAAAGCCTCCAGGAGAGATTAAAGAGCAGTACGGCTCTGTGTTTGCTAATTGGTCGAGCGAATCTTTAGAAAGGCTGACTAACAATACTTTTGTTTTTTCGCTAGGACAGTTCGCAAATGTTTTAGAGAACTTTGAATATCCTTGGAGTTTTGATAGAACGGTGATGGTGTTATCTGGTTTGCTGAATGTGTGTCAGTTTGTGCTTCTGTTAAGAGAAATGGCGTTCAACAGGAGGTTTGCGTCTCTTTGTTGTTTTGAGATTTGCGGTGCGTCTTCGGAAGCTTTAGCAAAAAGCACTCCGAGCCGCTCGAGAAAGAGCAAAACAGCAAAAGCTGCCGCTGCAGCCACTGCCCCCCCAACGGCGGCTTCACAGGCTGAAGCTACAGCTCCTCCGCAGAGTTCCTCTGCCAAGGTCGCTGCAGATAACATTACTTCTCCAGCCTCAAAGGCTAACAAGGCAGCCCCCCCTTCTTCACACACTGGGCACTGTTGCTGCTGTAACCACTGTGACAGTCATTCCGACTCTGGAAATAAATCAAATGATGGTGAACCCATATCAGCATCAGTTGCCGGTTGTAAGAAAGTCACTAGAAAGACTACCCGTGCAGCAGATGATGGCACAGGGCCAACATCAACCCAAGGGGCATCATCAGGACAGGGAGGAGATGAAGTGACCACCACTCGGTCCTTTTCTCCAGGTGAGCTGAGAGATCTGCGAAAAGACTTTAGTCGCCGTGAAGGCGAGAATATTTTAACCTGGCTGCTCCGATGCTGGGACAATGGGGCAGAAACAATTGAATTGGAAGGTGGTGAAGCCAGGCAGCTGGGATCTCTGTCAAGAGATTCCACCATTGATAGGGCAATTTCAAGAGAGTCTAATGCCACTACTCTCTGGACCCGACTCCTGGCAGCTATGAAAGTAAGATTTCCCTACAAGGAAGATTGTATATCCAAGTTAGGGAAATGGAATACTATGGAGAGAGGTATTCAGTTCCTGAGAGAATTAGCTGTGCGAGAGATCATCTATTTTGGATCAGACAACCAAGAGGGGACAGACCCAGATAGAATCAATTGTACACGATCTCTGTGGCGCAGATTTGTACAAAGTGCACCCCCTGCATATGCTAAGTCATTGGCAGGAATGGTCTGGTCAGCTAGAGGTCTACAAGAGATTAATGAAGTGATTGAGCAGCTCCGGAACTTTGAGGACAGCCTTGCTGGTTCTCTACGGGCTTGTGTCTCTGCTGTAGAGAAACTGTGTGAAAAATCTGATGACCGGTTTGAAAAGCTGTTGCAAGAAATCAAAGAACTCAGAGAAGACACATACCACTCACGACCTGCACAAACCTGTGTTTCAGCTATTAGGAAAAGGCGTTTCCAATCTCGAGAGAGAGGACAGAGGCAGCCCACAAAAAGAGGTTCATTGTGGTTCTTCCTACATGAGCAGGGAGAAAACATGAATAAGTGGCATGGAAGACCTACCTCAGAACTTCAAGAACGAGTACGTGAGATAAAAGGAAAAACTCCTAGGAAGGTGGCTGCTCCAGTTTACAAAAGGAGCAGAAGAGATTCTGATGCTCTTGAAGGAACCTCTAATTCACACCCAGAGACTGTGCAAAACAGAAATTAGAGGTGCCCTGCCTCCAACCAGGTGGAGGAAAGGGATAACAGAGTATATTGGACTGTACAAATACGATGGCCTGGTACAACACACCCCCAGGAGTACAAAGCTTTAGTGGACACTGGTGCTCAGTGCACGATAATTCCTTCTAATTATAAAGGAACGCAATCCATCAATATTGTTGGAGTGACTGGGGGATCCCAGGAACTGACTGTTGTAGAGGCTGAAATGAGCCTAACTGGAAAAAACTGGCAAAAGCATCCCATTGTGACTGGTCCAGATGCTCCGTGCATCCTTGGCATAGACTACCTCAGGAGAGGGTATTTTAAGGACCCAAAAGGGTATAGGTGGGCATTTGGTATAGCAGCTGTGGACACTGAGAAAATTGAACAGCTGTCTGATTTGCCTGGTCTTTCAGATGATCCTTCTGTTGTAGGACTGCTGATGGTTGACGATCAGCAGGTGCCAATTGCTAACATGACAGTGCATCGCCGGCAATATCGCACCAATCGAGACTCTTTGATTCCTATCCAGAAGTTGATCCGTCAATTGGAAAGCCAGGGTGTGATCAGTAAGACTCGCTCACCTTTTAACAGCCCAATCTGGCCAGTGCGTAAGTCTAGTGACGAGTGGAGACTAACTGTGGACTATCGTGGCCTGAATGAAGTTACGCCACCACTGAGTGCTGCTGTGCCTGACATGCTAGAACTGCAATTTGAACTGGAATCAAAGGCAGCTCAGTGGTATGCTACAATTGACATTGCTAATGCATTTTTCTCTATTCCTGTAGCAGCAGAGTGCAGGCCGCAGTTTGCTTTCACCTGGAGAGGCATTCAGGAGTACAAGGCTTTGGTGGACACTGCTGCTCAGTGCACAATAATTCCTTCAGACTGTAAGGGGACACAACTCATCAGTATTTTTGGAGTGACTTGGGGGATCCCAAGAGCTGACTGTTGTAGAGGCTGAAATGAGCCTAATTGGAAAAAATTGGCAAAAGCATCCCATTGTGACTGGTCCAGATGCTCCGTGCATCCTTGGCATAGACTACCTTAAGAGAGGGTATTTTAAGGATCCAAAAGGTTATAGGTGGGCATTTGGGATAGTATCTGTGGACACTGAGAGAATTGAACAGCTGTCTGATTGGCCTGGTCTTTCAGATGACCCTTCTGTTGTAGGACTGCTGATGGTTGATGATCAGCAGGTGCCAGTTGCTACCACAACGGTGCATCACCGACGGTATCGCACCAATCGAGTATCTTGGA
This sequence comes from Columba guinea, assembly GCA_032206185.1. Classification (NCBI taxonomy): domain Eukaryota; kingdom Metazoa; phylum Chordata; class Aves; order Columbiformes; family Columbidae; genus Columba; species Columba guinea. The sequence goes on along the minus strand of JAVLUU010000064.1, from coordinate 835,788 downwards.
TTCCTATTCAGAAATTGATTCGTCAACTGGAAAGCCAGGGTGTGATCAGGAAGACTCGCTCACCTTTCAATAGCCCGATTTGGCCAGTGCATAAGTCAGTGGCCAGTGCGATGAGTGGAGATTAACTGTAGACTACTGTGGCGTGAAGGGGGAAGGGGGAAAAAGGGTGAAGGGAAACCTTCTCCCATGGTTTTGATTGTTTCCCCACGATCAGACCACGACAAAAACAAAGAATCAGTGTGGTGAGGCTGTCGAGTGGCCCTTGGTTTGTCCTGCAAACAAGCTCTGAATGCGGATACTTGCAGGGGTAGTGGAGCAGGCAGCAGCGTCTCTGAGCAAAGCTCTGGGGGACGGGGTCCTGTGTGCTGGGGACAGCTTCCCTCGCCATTCTCTGCTCCCTCCTTCTTCAAGCAGGGGCTGCCCCACACCACGCACAGCCAGTCCCAGCCGGGCCCGGAGGTGGGTGTCTCCGTGACGACCGCCCGGGCTCTGTGACGTCATAACCAGAGGCACATTGTGACACGGGGTCGACATAACCAGAGGCCATTGTGACACGGGGTCGTCATAGCCAGAGGCCATTGTGACACGTGGGTCCCCGCCCTGACCGTGGGGGTATTTAAGGAGCGAGAGCCCTGGGGTGCTCACTCCCAGGAGAGCAGCTTCTCAGGAGCAGCAGCTTCTCAGGAGGCAGCAGCTTCTCACGAGGCAGCATCTCCCCTGGGTGCCCGTTGCAGCTCTTTGATAGAGGAGACCCAAGATGCCAACTGACAAGGAGGTGTCCTGCTCCTCCTCCTGCCCGCAGATCAGCCACAGCCTGGGCCAGCACACCCTCCAGAGCACCTGGGTCACCCCCTCGGTCCAGGAGCGCTTGCAGGACCACCATAAAGGTCCCCAGGAGGGGTCTGGCTGGCCTCGCAGCACCAACAGCGAGGCAGCAGCAGAGGCAGAGTGCCCGGCACCTGCCCCACAGGGCGCCACAGCCGACGACGCGGCTCTGTGGGACACAGCCCAGCGCATCGTCAGTGAGGCCGTGCGCAGGGCTGTGGCTCAGATCGTGGCAGCTGGCCAGGAACCGGAGGAACAGCAGGACCTGGCCCAGCGCATGGACTTGCAAGATGAGAACAGCAAAGAGGGGTGCCAAGGCGGAGACACCATCCACAGCACCTGGATCAACCCCTCGGTCCAGGAGCACCTGCAGGACGCCCCTGCAGGTCCCCAGGAGGGGTCTGGCTTGCCCAGCTGCACAGACACGGAGGCGGCAGCAGAGGCAGAGCACCCGGCACCTGCCCAGCACAGCCCCACAGAGGACGATGTGGACCTGTCAGACATTGTGGAGTACATCGTCAGTGAGGCGGTGCGCAAGGCTGAGGCTGAGATCCAGGGACCTGGCCAGCAACCGATGGAACAGCAGGACCTGGCCCAATGCACGGATGTTCCAATGGCAGCACCAGCACCTGCAGGACTTGAAGCCATTGAGGCTCATTTGGCAGGAGAGGATGAGGGACAGGCCAGCACAGCCCCTCTCGTCCCAGCTGCAAAGGAGGAAGAAGAGAACACGGTTTCTCCAATGTCTGCAGAGCATGGGGGAGAGACCAGCGCAGACATCGCCTGCCCAGCGCAGGGCCCAGCTCCACGGCGATGGCCTTCCCAGTTCAGGAGGGTGCTCCGGGCTCTGTGCAGGGCTTTCCGCTGCAGCTGCACCGCGGGACAGCAAGAGGAGTAGAGCCGCGACCGCGGCGTTCACCTGCCCTGAGGACATGGTGCTGCCAGCCTCTGCTCGGCCTTGGATTGCTTTCAAAATCAATAAAGCCAAAAAAAAAAATGACAAGTTTTCCCCCTGTGCTCCTCTGTTCCTGCTCCACCTCGGGACAAAGAAGGCTGCAGGAAATCTATGTCATCGGGGTGTCCCGGCCTTGGTTGCCGGAAGCCCTGGGCTGGTGCTGCCACAAGCCGGCAGTCTGGCTGGATCCCCCTCAAGCTCCCTTCCCACCCGCCTGTCTCCAGTTCCAGTCCAGGACTTGGAACATTTGAGATCTATTGCCGACTTGGCCTGGTTGACCTGCACCATACGGCATCCCCTTCGTCTCACAAGGAACCTCCCCATTGCGGGGGTGTTTCGGAGCACCTGCATGAGCTGATACAGGCGAGACCCTCCAAACCCGCATGTGGTCCCTCTCCTCCACCGAGGGTCTTCCAAGTCAGGAAGAGCCGGCTGCTCGCTCCCTTGCTGGAAATCTGAGTCATGACCCATCTCTGCACAAGGCTCTGATGCATAAGGCTTCCAGCGTCACGAGAGCACGTTCAGGCCTGAGACACCGGGGAGAAGCGCCGCAAACAGTGCTGGTCTTGAGAAGAAATCCACCTGCTCAGAGCTTCGTCTCAGATGCGAGTTACTCTGCCCTGGGTTTCTGGGGCCCAGAAATGGAGGGGGGCTCAGGTATAAACCCAGTCAGCCAAGAGCCGCAGCAGCTGCTGATCCCTGTGTGGCGCATTGCAAACCAGCCATGGCTGTCTGTGGCTGCTGTATGCCCCGGGCTGCAGCCTTCGCAGCATCCTCCTCTTCCCCAGCACCCCCGTGCACTGCACAGAACCAGAGCTGATTGCAATGGCTGGGGCAGCACGGGGCAGCAGCAGCATCTCTCTCCCCAGCCTCCAGCTGCCCAGTTGCCCTGCAGGGAATTTCTGCCTGGGAAGGGCAGAGTTGTATTGCGATCGGCCGGGGGCTCAGGACAAAGCACAGCACCGCCACGTCCCCGGAGCAGAGCCCTTCTTTTCCTGGCTTGGACTGGTGTATTCCTCCTGCTCACAGCGCGGTCCTTCTCTGGGATAAGGTGATGCCAGCACTTTCAGGGAAATTGGAACGTCATGATGGAGTGAACGTGAAACAGCCTCACTTCCCGAAAAGCCAAAGGAGTAAAACTGACATGGAACAAAGCAAGTAACTTGCCACAGCTGTCCAACCTGCGCTCCTCAGGCGGGAGGTGACCGGCGACATGTTCTGGTGCTGCGGGGCTGTGCCGCAACAAGTCAGTGGGGGCCGTGGCCAGAAAGGTAGTGATGTACATCTAGAGATACCCACATCGTTCTGTGGGAAGCATCTGTTTCCTCGGCACGATTTGGAACACTTTTGACACACGGGGCTTGCTGGGCCCTAAATCACAGCTGCGTTGACTCCTCTAAGCCTCCCAGTTCCAATTCAGCAGGTGCCCAGTTCAAGGTGTTGACTCAGCAATGTGTACTTCTCTTTAATCTGTATTATATGTTCTCTCTGAAATCAACACTTCCTTCCTAGGAGCAATCTGGGTCCCAGTGTAGGCTACGAAGCCATTGGACTTGTTGACAGTAGTTTACCAACAGTAATTTGCCAACAGGAGGAGTTCTTGCTAAATTAACAGCAAAAGCCATGCTGAAAAATGCAAGGGAGCAATGAGGGAGGGCTGGAGTCGTGCTCGGGAGCTGTGTCCGTGCGGGAAGGTTTATGTGTCTCGCTGGGTAGTGCCCAGAGAGTTGGTCTGATCGCACCGCAGAGCTCCCGGAGACATCAATCTGTTTGCTTCTTTCCTACACCAAGCTTTAAAGGCTGGTTTTGATAGTCAAATGGGATTCAAACGTAACGTTCCTCCAAGAAGGCCTTGGGTAAGTCATTTCCCAAAATTCCAACTTCTTTTCCCAGGGAGGCTGAATTTCCTCCATAGCAATCAAATGATCAGGTTTTGCACAGAAGAGTTGCTGTGGTTCTAAGCGTCTTTATTTTGGCTATGCTGCCTTAAAGAAGCAGCTGATCTGCCTTTTGCTTTTGGTGATGGAAGTCGGGAATGGCCAGCGCTGTGCTTCATGTCAGGATGGTTTCATTCTCAAATTATTGAAACGTTTGCTGGATGCAACTAAAAGAACAACACCTCCATCTCTTCCAGGGCCCTGCTCTTCAGTCCGCTCTCAACATCACCAGCAAAGAGCTGCTGCTTCTCTTCTGCACTGGATGTTTGGACATCTCTTTGCTAGAGGGACAAGGTCCCTTCGATCAAGAGACTGAAGCAGAAGCATCAGAAATTGACATTCGTCCAAGTTTTCCCCCAGTGCCTCAAGTTCCAAAGCAAAGAGAAGGGCATGGCGATGGTGCCATTTTCTACCTCAGCGATAAAATTGTGGCAGGAATCGCAGTATGGAACATCTTCTACAGGATGCCTATTGCCGGCAAGGTCAGTGCAGAACTGGTGTGCTGAACAGTGAGTCTTGCTTAGATTGGGGATTTTCTTGTGGAAAAATCCATCTGCCCATTTAAAATGATGAAAAAGAAATGGAGATGCTCTCTGTGTGTTGGTACGATACTTGCAAGAAACTTGTAGGTTGGTTGTGCTTTAGTTGTTAGCAGTGCAGGTCAGAGCGGCTTCACAGTATCACAGTATGTTTGGGATTGGAAGGGACCTCAAAAGATCATCTAGTCCAATCCCCCTGCTGGAGCAGGAACGCCCAGTGAGGTCACACAGGAACATGTCCAGATGGGTTTTGAATGTCTCCAGAGAAGGAAACTCCACAACCTCCCTGGGCAGCCTGTTCCAGTGCTCTGCCACCCTCACTGAGAAGAAGTTTCTTCTCAAATTTAAGTGGAACCTCCTGTGTTCCAGCTTGATCCCATTGCCCCTTGTCCTGTCATTGTTTGCCACCGAGAAGAGCCTGGCTTCATCCTCGTGGCACTCTCCCTTTATATATTTATAAGCATTAATATGTTCACCCCTCAGTCTTCTCTTCTTTAAACTAAAGAGACCCAGCTCCCTCAGCCTTTCTTCATAAGGGAGATGTTCCACTCCCTTCATCATCTTTGTTGCCCTACGCTGGACCTTCTCCAGCAGTTCCCTGTCCTTCTGGAACTGAGGGGCCCAGAACTGGACACAGTATTCCAGATGGGGTCTCACCAGGGTGGAGTAGAGGGGAAGGAGAACCTCTCTCGATCTACTAGCCACCCCCCTTCTAATACACCCCAGGATGCCATTGGCCTTCCTGGCCACAAGGGCACAGTGCTGGCTCATGGTCATCCTCTTGTCCACCAGGACCCCCAGGTCCCTTTCCTCTACACTGCTCTCTAATATGTAATTTCCCAACCTATACTGGAACCTGGGGTTGTTCCTGCCCAGATGCAGGACTCTATACTTGTCCTTGTTAAATTTCATCAGGTTATTCCCCGCCCAACTCTCCAGCCTGTCCAGGTCCCGCTGGATGGCAGCACAGCCTTCTGGCATGTCAGCCACTCCTCCCAGCTTGGTGTCATCAGCAAACTTGCTGGCAGTCACTCAATTCCCTCGTCTAAATCGTTAATGAATATATTGAATAATATTGGCCCCAGTACTGACCCCTGAGGCACTGCACTAGATACTGGCCTCCAACTAGACTCCGCACCATTGACTACCACTCTCTGGCTTCTCTCCTTAAGCCAGTTTGCAACCCACCTCACTACTCTATTGTCTAGACCACACCTCCTCAACTTAGCTGTGAGGATGCTGTGAGAGACTGTGTCAAAGGCTTTACTGAAGTCAAGGTAGACCACATCCACCGCTCTGCCATCATCCATCCACCTTGTTACATTCTCATAAAAGGCTATGAGGTTGGTCAAGCATGACTTCCCCTTGGTAAAGCCATGCTGACTGCCCCTAATAACCCTCTTATCCTTGATATGCCTTGAGATGGCACCAAGGATAAGCTGTTCCATTACTTTCCCAGGGACAGAGGTGAGGCTGGCCGGTCTATAATTACCCGGGTCCTCCTTCTTGCCCTTTTTGAAGACTGGAGTGACATTTGCTTTCCTCCAATCCTCGGGCACCTCCCCCGTTTCCCAAGACTTGGCAAAGATGATGGAGAGCGGTCCAGCAATGACTTCAGCCAGCTCCCTCAGCACCCGCGGGTGCATCCCATCCGGACCCATGGATTTATGGATGTCCAGACTATTTAATTGCTCCCTAACCCAGTCCTCATCGACTAAAGCAAACTCCTCCATTGACCTGGCTTCATCGGGGGTCTCAGGGGTACAGGGCTCCCCAGGACAGCCCCCAGCAGAGTAGACAGAGACAAAGAAGGCATTCAGTAATTCTGCCTTCTCTGTATCTTCTGCAACCAGGGCACCCACCCCGTTCATCAGTGGGCCTACATTGCCTCTGGTATTAGTTTTATCTGCTGTGTATTTGGAAAAGTTCTTTTTGCTGTCCTTGACCCCTCTCGCCAGCTGTAATTCTAAGGAGGCCTTGGCTATCCTAGCTGCCTTCCTACATCCTCTAACAGCAGCCTTATATTCCTCCCAAGTGGCCAGCCCCTGATTCCATGACCTGTAAACTCTCCTCTTCTGCTTGAGCATACCCAACAGGTCCCTATTCAACCACGCAGGCCTCCTGGCTCCCTTCCTTGACTTCCTTCGTGTGGGGATGCTCTGATCCTGAGCGTGGAAGAAGCAATCTCTGAATGCAATCCAGCTATCTTGGGCCCCTTTTCCTTCAAGCAGTCTTGCCCGTGCGATTTCCCCCAGCAATTGCTTGAAAAGGCCAAAGTTAGCCCTGCTAAAGTCCAGGGTTGCAATTCTGCTTGCTATTCTGTTCCTGCCACATGAGATCCTGAACTCCACCATCTCGTGGTCACTGCAACCCAGGCAGCCCTCAACCTTTACTGCTTCGACCAGACCCTCCTTGTTAGTGAGGATTAGATCCAGCAGTGCACCTCTCCTAGTTGGCTCCTCCACCATCTGCATGAGGAAGTTCTCACCAATGCACTGGAGGAACCTCCTGGACTGTGGCTGGCTGGCTGAATGGTCCTTCCAGCAAACATCAGGGAAGTTAAAATCACCCACAACAACCAGGGCCTGTGACTGTGAGGCCACTCTCAGCTGCCCATAGAAGGCCTCATCAACTTCCTCAGCCTGATCTGGTGGCCTGTAACAGACGCCCACAACAGTGTCACCCCTGCCAGCCTGCCCCTTGATCCTGACCCATACACTCTCAACTCGCTTATCATCCACTCCTGGGCAGAACTTAGTACATTGTAGTTGCTCTCTCACATAGAGAGCAACTCCACCACCACGCCTGGCTGGCCTGTCTTTCCTGAAAAGGGCATAGCCATCCATGACCACATTCCAGTCATGTGAACTGTCCCACCATGTTTCCGTAATTGCCACCAGATCATAATCTCCCGACCGAACATAGGATTCTAACTCCTCCTGCTTATTCCCCATGCTGCGCGCATTGGTGTACAGGCATTTCAGGGAGCGAGCAGAGCACACCAATTTCTCCCTAGGGGCATAGGAGGCCACCCGGTCCTCATCAGTTTTAGAACGCTGCCTCACTGGGACAAGCCCAGCTACAACCCCATCCCCCTTCGAGCTTAGTTTAAAGCTCTCCAAATGAGCCCAGCTAATTCCTGCCCCAGCATCCTTTTGCCCCTGCGAGATAAACCTTTCCCGCTTGACACTGTCCGGACTGGTGACTTATAAAACCAACCATTATCAAAAAATCCAAAGCCCTGCCTGTAGCACCAGTCTTGGAGCCATCCATTAAGAGACTGAACTTTCCTATTGCATCCCACGTCGTTACATGAAGATGGAAGGAGTGAAGAGAAGATCACTTGAGCCCCTGAGTCTTTCACCATCCTTCCCAAGACCTTGAAATCGTTCTTCATTCCCCTCAGACTACGGGAAGCAGCTTCCTCCCCATCTGTCTGGAAGACCAGCAGCGGGTAGTAGTCTGTGGGGTGCACCAGTTTGGGGAGCTCTTTAGCAATATCCTTGATCCGGGCTCCAGGTAGACTACAAACTTCCCTAAGATGAGGGTCAACCCTGCATATTGGGCCCTCTGTTCCTTTCAGAAGGGAATTTCCTATTACAATCACCCTTCTCTCTTTCTTATCAGAGGCAGTCCTAAGTTGTGAAGTCAACCGCCTCTTCCTATGTGATCTTGTAAGCAGGCTTGGCACCACCTCCTCACCTACCTCTTCTTCAAGATCCAGGGCCTCAAACCTATTATGGAGGGGCACCTGGGGAGACAAAGCAGGCAGGGAGGGGGGCTGCCTGTGACGCCGAACCGGAATACACTTCCAACCCTCGTCGTCTTTTAGGTCCCCTACCTCTGCCCTACAGCAACAAGGGAGGGGCCGTCTCAGGACTTCCGCCTCTGTCCGAGAGGGCAGGAAGTCCATCTCCTTTTGGGGGGTACCTCCCTGGGACCTTTCCGACTGGCACTTCAGGGTGTTACTCCACCAGTCGATCTCCCTTTCGCACTCCCTGATGGTCCTCAGCGTCTCAACCTCCTCCTTAAGTTTCACAACCATGTCGAGCAGGTCTTGCACCTGCTCACACCTCACACAGGTGGAGTGCTGGCCTCCCTGCCCCGGCAGCAGCAGGCTCTGGCACTCCCTGCAGCCGGAGACCTGAACAGCCACCGTTCGGGACAGAACCTCCTCAGTCTGCGTAGCCACAGTCTGTTTGAGACAAGCTCTCCTCCTGGAGGTGACCATGGTTTTCAGATCTCTGGGATGCTGGCAATAAGTTAGAGGGGCTGACAAGCGACAAGTGCTCTCTGCACCCTGCTACACAAGCTACCACACCTGCTGCTGCAGCACAGTGTGGGTGGGACTCACCCGCTACACAACAAGGTTGCTCCTCCCTGCACCTGGTGGACAGCGACTAGTGGCTGCCCTCCCAAAGGATTTTACAAGGCAAGGGGAGGGGATGTGATCACCGTCACCGTGGGAACGCCCCCCGCCACGTCAGCCGCTCTCTCGCAATGGCTGCCGGGGCTGCAGGGATTGGGACTCGACGGGAATCACGCTGTCCCTGTACGTTTCCCTCTAGGCTTCCTAATCTCGGCTGGACCTCGTGGTCGGCTGAACCCAGCCGACTCGGCTCTCGCTGGGCTGGCTTCGATCAGCTGACTGTTTGTCAAAAAACTCATTAGAAAGTATGTGTGTCACAAAACCCATTGGATAGCGTGTGTGTGTCACAAACCCCATGGGACAGAGTGTGTGTCAAAAATCCAATTAGACAGCGTGTGTGTCATAAACAACTTTGGACAGCGTGTGTGTGTCAAAATCCCCATTGGACAGTGTGTGTGTGTCACAAACCCCATTAGACAGCGTGTGTGTCACAAACACCTTTGGACAGTGTGTGTGTCACAAACCCCATTGGACAGGGTGTGTGTGTCGCAATACCCATTGGACAGTGTGTATGTCACAAACCTCATTGGACAGAGTTTGTGTCACAAACCCACGTGGACACTGTGTGTGTCACAAACACCCATGGACAGTGTGCGTGTCACAAACGCCATTATATATCGTGTGTGTCACAAACCCCTTTGGACAGTGTGTGTGTCACAGACACCATTGGACAGCGTGTGTGTCACAAACCCCATTGGACAACGTGTGTGTCACAAACCCTTTTGGACAGTGTGTGTGTCACAAACCCCATTGGTCAGAGTGTGTGCCACAAACCCCCGTGGACACTGTGTGTGTCACGAACGCCATTGGAGAGTGTGTGTGTCACAAACCCCCCTGGAAAACGTGTGTATCACAAACACCCATGGACAGTGTGCATGTCACAAACCCCATAGGACATATTGTATGTCACAAACCTCTTTGGACAGTGTGTGTATCACAAACCCCATTGGACAGCGTGTGTATGGCACAATCCCCATTGGACAGTGTGTGTGTCACAAACCCCACTGGACAGCGTGTGTATCACAAACACCCATGGACAGTGTGCGTGTCACAATCCCCATAGGACATATTGTGTGTCACAAACCCCTTTGGACAGTGTGTGTATCACAAACCCTATCGGACAGCGTGTGTATGTCACAAGCCCATTGGACAGAGTGTGTGTGTCACAAAGCCCACTAGACAGCGTGTGTGTCACGAACCCCATTGCACAGCGTGTGTGTCACAAACACCCATGGACAGTGTGTGTGTCACAAACACCATTGGACAGCGTGTGTGTCACAAACACCCATGGACAGTGTGCGTGTCACAAACCCCATTGGACAACGTGTGTGTCACAAACCCCTTTGGACAGTGTGTTTGTCACAAACACCTTTGGACAGCGTGTGTGTGTCACAATCCCCATTGGACAGCGTGTGTGTCACAAACCCCATGGGACAGAGTGTGTGTCACGAACCCCATTGGACAGCGTGTATGTCACAAGTGCCACTGGACAGTGTGTGTGTAACAAACCCCATGGGACAGAGTTTGTGTCACTAACCCCCGTGGGCACTGTGTGTGTCACAAATCCCATTGGACAGTGTGTGTGTCACAAACTCCACTGGACAGCGTGTGTGTCACAAACACCCATGGACAGTGTGCGTGTCACAAACCCCATTGGACATCGTGTGTGTCACAAACACCAGTAGACAGCGTGTGTGTCACAAACTCCTATTGACAGTGTGCATGCCACAAACCCCATTGGACAACGTCTGTGTCACAAACCCCATTGGACAGCGTGTGTGTGTCACAATCCCCATTGGACAGAGTGTGTGTCATAAACCCCATTGGATAGCGTGTGTTTGTCAAAAACCTCATTAGAAAGAATGTGTGTCACAAAACCCATTGGATAGCATGTGTGTGTCACAAACCCTATTGGACAGAGTGTGTGTGGCGCAAACCCCATTGGACAGCGTGTGTGTCATAAACCCCATTGGACAGTGTGTGTGTGTCACAAACCCCATGGGACAGAGTGTGTGTCACAAACCCCATTGGACAGCGTGTGTGTGTCACAATCCCCATTGGACAGAGTGTGTGTGTCACAAACCCCATGGGACAGAGTGTGTGTCACGAACCCCATTGGACAGCGTGTGTGTTACAAGCGCTATTGGACAGAGTGTGTATGTCACAAACCCCATTAGAAAATGTGCGAATCACAAACCCCATTGGATAGCATGTGTGTGTCACAAACCCTATTGGACCGTATGTATGACAAAATCGCCATTGGACAGCGTCTTTGTCACAAACCCAATGGGACAGCGTGTGTGTCACAAACACCCATGGACAGTGTGCGTGTCACAAACCCCATTGGACAACGTGTGTGTCACAAACCCCTTTGGACAGTGTGTTTGTCACAAACACCTTTGGACAGCGTGTGTGTGTCACATTCCCCATTGGACAGCGTGTGTGTCACAAACCCCATGGGACAGAGTGTGTGTCACGAACACCATTGGACAGCGTGTATGTCACAAGTGCCATTGGACAGTGTGTGTGTAACAAACCCCATGGGACAGAGTTTGTGTCACTAACCCCCGTGGGCACTGTGTGTGTCACAAATCCCATTGGACAGCGTGTGTTTCACAAACTCCACTGGACAGCGTGTGTGTCACAAACACCCATGGACAGTGTGCGTGTCACAAACCCCATTGGACATCGTGTGTGTCACAAACCCCTTCGACAGTGTGTGTGTCACAAACACCAGTAGACAGCGTGTGTGTCACAAACACCTATGGACAGTGTGCACGCCACAAACCCCATTGGACAACGTCTGTGTCACAAACCCCTTTGGACAGTGTGTGTGTCAAAAACCCCATTGGACAGCGTGTGTGTGTCACAATCCCCATTGGACAGAGTGTGTGTCACAAAACCCATTGGATAGCATGTGTGTGTCACAAACCCTATTGGACAGAGTGTGTGTGGCGCAAACCCCATTGGACAGCGTGTGTGTCATAAACCCCATTGGACAGTGTGTGTGTGTCACAAACCCCATGGGACAGAGTGTGTGTCACAAACCCCATTGGACAGTGTGTGTGTGTCACAATCCCCATTGGACAGAGTGTGTGTGTCACAAACCCCATGGGACAGAGTTTGTGTCACTAACCCCCGTGGGCACTGTGTGTGTCACAAATCCCATTGGACAGCGTGTGTTTCACAAACTCCACTGGACAGCGTGTGTGTCACAAACACCCATGGACAGTGTGCGTGTCACAAACCCCATTGGACATCGTGTGTGTCACAAACCCCTTCGACAGTGTGTGTGTCACAAACACCAGTAGACAGCGTGTGTGTCACAAACACCTATGGACAGTGTGCACGCCACAAACCCCATTGGACAACGTCTGTGTCACAAACCCCTTTGGACAGTGTGTGTGTCAAAAACCCCATTGGACAGCGTGTGTGTGTCACAATCCCCATTGGACAGAGTGTGTGTCACAAAACCCATTGGATAGCATGTGTGTGTCACAAACCCTATTGGACAGAGTGTGTGTGGCGCAAACCCCATTGGACAGCGTGTGTGTCATAAACCCCATTGGACAGTGTGTGTGTGTCACAAACCCCATGGGACAGAGTGTGTGTCACAAACCCCATTGGACAGTGTGTGTGTGTCACAATCCCCATTGGACAGAGTGTGTGTGTCACAAACCCCATGGGACAGAGTGTGTGTCACGAACCCCATTGGACAGCGTGTGTGTTACAAGCGCCATTGGACAGAGTGTGTATGTCACAAACCCCATTAGAAAATGTGCGAATCACAAACCCCATTGGATAGCATGTGTGTGTCACAAACCCTATTGGACCGTATGTATGACAAAATCGCCATTGGACAGCGTCTTTGTCACAAACCCAATGGGACAGAGTGTGTGTCACAAACACTATAGGACAGCGTGTGTGTGTCACAAGCCCATTGGACAGAGTGTGTGTGTCACAAAACCCACTGGACAGAGTGTGTGTCACGAACCCCATTGGACAGTGTGTGTGTCACAAGCACAATTGGACAGAGTGTGGTGTCACAAACCCCATTGGAAAGTGGAAGTGTCAGAAACCCCATTGGATAACGTGTGTGTGTCACAAACCCTATTGGACATTGTGTGTGTCACAAAACCCACTGGATAGCGTGTGTGTCACAAACCCCTTTGGACATCGTGTGTGTCACAAGCCCCATTGGACAGAGTGTATTTGTCACAAACCCCATTGCACAGGGTGTGTGTGTCACAATACCCATTGGACAGTGTGTGTGTCACAAACCTCATTGGACAGAGTTTGTGTCACAAACTCCCGTGGACACTGTATGTGTCACAAACCCCATTGGACTGTGTCTGTGACACAAACCCCATTGGACGTCGTGTGTGTCACAAACCCCCTTGGACACTGTGTGTGTCACAAACCCCATTGGACAGTGTGTGCGTCACAAACTCCACTCGACAGCGTGTGTGTCACAAACACCCATGGACAGTGTACGTGTCACAAACCCCATTGGAAATCGTGTGTGTCACAAACACCTTTGGACAGTGTGTGTGTCACAAACACCATAGGACAGAGTGTGTGTCACAAGCCCCATTGGACAGAGTGTATGTGTCACAAAGCGCATTGTATAGCGTGTATGTGTCACAAACCGCACTGGATAGCGTGTGTGTGCAACAAACCCCATTGTACAGCGTGTTTGTCACAAGCCCTATTGGACAGAGTGTGTGTGTCACAAACCCCATTGGACAGATTCTGTGTCACAAACCCCACTGGACAACGTGTGTGTGTCACAATCCCCATTGGACAATGTGTGTGCCACAAACCTCATTGGACACAGTTTGTGTCACAAACCCCCATGGACACTGTGTGTGTCACAAACACCCATGGATACTGTGCGTGTCACAAACCCCATTGGACAGCGTGTGTGTCACAAACACGACGGACAGTGTGCGTGTCACAAACCCCATTGGACAACGTGTGTGTCACAAACCCCTTTGGACAGTGTCTGTGTCACAAATCCCATTGGACAGCAGGTGTGTGTCACAATCCCTATTGGACAGTGTGTGTGTCACAAACGCCATGGGACAGAGTGTGTGTGTCACAAAACCCACTGGACAGCGTGTGTGTCATAAACCCCATTGGACATCGTGTGTGTCACAAACCCCATTAGAAAGATTGTGTGTGTCACAAACACCATTTGACAGCGTGTGTGTCACAAACATGATGGACAGTGTGCGTGTCACAAACCCCATTGGACAACATGTGTGTCACAAACCCCTTTGGACAGTGTGTGTGTCACTAACCCCATTGGACAGCGTGTGTGTCACAAACCCCATTGCACAGAGTGTGTGTCACAAGCCCCATTGGACAGAGTGTCTGTCACAATCCCCATTGGACAGCGTGCGTGTCACAAGCCCCATGGGACAGAGTGTGTGAGTCACAAAACCCATTAGACAGAGTCTGTATCACAAAACCCTTTGGACAGTGTGTTTGTCACAAACACCTTTGGACAGCATGTGTGTGTCACAAAACCCACTGGACAGTGTGTGTGTCATAAAGCCCATTGGGTAGCGTGTGTGTCTCAAACCCCATTAGAAAGATTGTGTGTCACAAATCCCATTGGATAGCGTGTGTGTGTAACAATACCCATTGGACAGTGTGTGTGTCACAAACCCCATTGGACAGAGTTTGTGTCACAAACCCCACTGGACAGCGTGTGTGTCACAAACCCCATTGGACAAAGTGTGTGTCACGAACCCCGTTGGACAGCGTGTATGTCACAAGCGCCATTGGACAGTGTGTGTGTAACAAACCCCATGGGACAGCGTATGTGTGTCACAAACCCTCCTGGTCAGTGTGTGTGTCACAAAACCCATTGGACAGCATGCGTGTCAAAAACACCATTGGACAGTGTGTGTGTAACAAACCCAAATGGTCAGCGTGTGTGTCACAAACCCCATGGGACAGCGTGTGTGTGTCACCAACCCCATGGGACACGGTGTGTGTGTCACAAACCCCATTGGAAAGTGTGAGTCAGAAACCCCATTGGATAGCGTGTGCTTATCAAAAACCTCATTAGAAAGTATGTGTGTTCCAAAACCCATTGGATAGCATGTGTGTGTCACAAACCCTATTGGACAGAGTGTGTGTGGCGCAAAACCCATTGGACAGCGTGTGTGTCATAAACCCCATTGGACAGCGTCGTGTGTCAAAATCCCCATTGGACAGTGTGTGTGTGTCACAAACCCCATTGGACAGCGTGTGTGTCACAAGCCCTATTGGACAGAGTGTGTGTGTCACAAACCCCATTGGACAGATTCTGTGTCACAAACCCCACTGGATAGCGTGTGTGTGTCACAAACCCTCCTGGTCAGTGTGTGTATCACAAAACCCATTGGACAGCATGCGTGTCACAAACACCATTGGTCAGTGTGTGTGTAACAAACCCAAATGGTCAGCGTGTGTGTCAGAAACCCCATGGGACAGCGTGTGTGTGTCAAAATCACCATTGGACAGTGCGTGTGTGTCACAAACCCCATTAGACAGCGTGTGTGTGTCACAATCCTCATTGGACAGTGGTTGTGTCACAAACCCCATGAACAAAGTGTGTGTCACAAACAATATTGGACAGCGTGTGTGTGTCACAAGCCCTTTGGACAGAGTGTGTGCGTCACAAAACCCACTGGACAGCGTGTGTGTCACGAACCCCATTGGACAGTGTGTGTTTCACAAGCACCATTGGACAGAGTGTGTGTCACAAACCCTATTAGACAGTGTGTGTGACACAAACCCCTTTGGACAGTGTGTGTGTCACAAACACCATTGGACAGCGTGTGTGTGTCACAAACCCCATTGGATAGCGTGTGTGTCACAAAACCCATTAGAAACAGTGTGTGTCACAAACCCCATTGGATAGCGTGTGTGTGTAACAATACCAAGTTAGAAAGAGTGCGTGTCACAAACCCCATTGGACAGAGAGTGTATCACAAACCCTTCGTGGACACTGTGTTTTTCACGAACCCCATTGGTCAGCGTGTGTGTGTCGCAAACCCCATGGGACAGAGTGTGTGTCTCAAACCCCAGTGGACAGCATGTGTGTCAAAACCCCATTGGATTGTGCGTGTGACACAAAACCCACTGGAAAGCGTGTGTGTCATAAACACCAATGGACAGTGTGAGTATCACAAACCCCATTGGACAGCGTGTGTGTCACAAACCCCATTGGAGAGCGTGAGTGTGTCACAAACCCCTTTGGACAGTGTGTCTGTCACAAAACCCATTGGAGAGCGTGAGTGTGTCACAAACCCTATTGGACAGTGTGTGTGTCACAAAACCCACTGGATAGCATGTGTTTCACAAACCCCATTTGACAGAGTGTGTGTGACACAAAGCTCAATGGACAGTGTGTGTTTCACAAGCACCATTGGACATATTGTGTGTCACAAACCCCTTTGGACAGTGTGTGTGACACAAACCACTTTGGACAGTGTGTGTGTCACAAACACCATTGGACAGCGTCTGTGTGTCACAATCCTCATTGGACAGTGTGTGTGTCACAAACCCCATTGGATAGCGTGTGTGTCACAAACCCCATTAGAAAGCGTGTGTGTCACAAACCCCATTGGATAGCGTGTGTGTGTAACAATACCCCATTAGAAGGAGTGTGTGTCACAAACCCATTGGACAGAGTGTGTGTCACAAAGCCCCGTGGACCCTGTGTGTGTCACGAACCCAATTGGACAGCGTTTGTGTGCCACAAACCTCATTGGACAGAGTTTGTGTCACAAACCCCCGTGAACACTGTGTGTGTCACAAACCCCATTGGACAGTGTGTGTGTCACAAACTCCACTGGACAACGTGTGTGTCACAAACACCCATGGACAGTGTGTGTGTCACAAACCCCATTGGACATCGTGTGTGTCACAAACCCCTTCGACAGTGTGTGTGTCACAAACACCAGTAGACAGCGTGTGTGTCACAAACTCCTATTGACAGTGTGCATGCCACAAACCCCATTGGACAACGTCTGTGTCACAAACCCCTTTGGACAGTGTGTGTGGCAAAAACCCCATTGGACAGCGTGTGTGTGTCACAATCCCCATTGGACAGAGTGTGTGTTATAAACCCCATTGGATAGCGTGTGTTTGTCAAAAACCTCATTAGAAAGAATGTGTGTCACAAAACCCATTGGATAGCATGTGTGTGTCACAAACCTTATTGGACAGAGTGTGTGTGGCGCAAACCCCATTAGAAAATGTGCGAATCACAAACCCCATTGGATAGCATGTGTGTCTCACAAACCCTATTGGACAGTATGTATGACAAAATCGCCATTGGACAGCGTCTTTGTCACAAACCCAATGGGACAGAGTGTGTGTCACAAACAGTATAGGACAGCGTGTGTGTGACACAAGCCCATTGGACAGAGTGTGTGTGTCACAAAACCCACTGGACAGACTGTGTGTCACGAACCCCATTGGACAGTGTGTGTGTCACAAGCACAATTGGACAGAGTGTGGTGTCACAAACCCCATTGGAAAGTGTATGTGTCACAAACCCCATTGGATAGCGTGTGTGTGTCACAAACCCTATTGGACATTGTGTGTGTCACAAAACCCACTGGATAGCGTGAGTGTCACAAACCCCTTTGGACATCGTGTGTGTCACAAGCCCCATTGGACAGAGTGTATTTGTCACAAACCCCATTGCACAGGGTGTGTGTGTCACAATACCCATTGGACAGTGTGTGTGTCACAAACGTCATTGGACAGAGTTTGTGTCACAAACTCCCGTGGACAGTGTGTTTGTCACAAACGCCATTGGACTGTGTGTGTGACACAAACCCCATTGGATAGCCTGTGTGTCACAAACCCCATTAGAAAGCGTGTGTGTCACAAACCCCATTGGATAGCGTGTGTGTGTAACAATACCCCATTAGAAGGAGTGTGTGTCACAAACCCATTGGACAGAGTGTGTGTCACAAACCCCCGTGGACCCTGTGTGTGTCACGAACCCAATTGGACAGCGTTTGTGTGCCACAAACCTCATTGGACAGAGTTTGTGTCACAAACCCCCGTGAACACTGTGTGTGTCACAAACCCCATTGGACAGTGTGTGTGTCACAAACTCCACTGGACAACGTGTGTGTCACAAACACCCATGGACAGTGTGCGTGTCACAAACCCCATTGGACAACGTGTGTGTCACAAACCCCTTTGGACAGTGTGTGTGTCACAAACCCCATTGGACAACGTGTGTGTCACGAACCCCCTTGGGCAGTGTGTGTGTCACAGACCTCATTGGACAGCGTATGTGTGTCACAATCCCCATTGGACAGTGTGTGTGTCACAAACCCCAGGGGACTGAGTGTATGTGTCACAAACCCCTTTGGAAAGTGTATGTGTCACAAACCCCGTTGGATAGCGTGTGTGTGTCACTAACCCCATTAGAAATTATGCGTGTCACAAACCCCATTGGATAGTGTGTGTGTGTCACAAACCCCATTGGATAGTGTGTGTGTGTCACAAACCCCATTGGAAAGTGTGCGTGTCACAAACCCCATTGGATAGCGTGTGTGTCACAAACTCCATTGGACAGAGTGTATTTGTCACAAAGCCCATTGGACACCGTGTGTGTCAAAATCCCCTTTGGACAGTGTGTGTGTCACAAACCCCATTGGACACAGTGTGTGTGTCACAATACCCATTGGACAGTGTGTGTGTCACAAATCTCATTGGACAGAGTTTGTGTCACAAACCCCCGTGGACACTGTGTGTGTCACAAACCCCTTTGGACAGTGTGTGTGTCACAAACCCCCGTGGACACTGTGTGTGTCACAAACCCCATTGGACAGTGTATGTGTCACAAACTCCACTGGACAGCTTGTGTGTCACAAACACCCATGGACATTATGCGTGTCACAAACCCCATTGGACATCGTGTGTGTCACAAACCCCTTTGGACAGTGTGTGTGTCACAAACACCATTGTACAGCATGTGTGTCACATACACCCATGGACAGTGTGCGTGTCACAAACCCCATTGGACATCTTGTGTGTCACAAACTCCTTGTGACAGTGTGCATGCCACAAACCTCATTGGACAACGTGTATTTCACAAACCCCTTTGGACAGTGTGTGTGTCAAAAACACCATTGGACAGCGTGTGTGTGTCACAATCCCCATTGGACATAGTGTGTGTGTGACAAACCCCATGGGACAGAGTGTGTGTCACGAACCCCATTGGACAGCGTGTGTGTTACAAGTGCCATTTGACAGAGTGCGTGTGTCACAAACCCCATTAGAAAATGTTCGTGTCACAAACCCCATTGGATAGCATGTGTGTGTCACAAACCCTACTGGAGAGTGTGTGTGACAGCGTCTTTGTCACAAACCCAATGGGACAGAGTGTGTGTCACAAACACTATAGGACAGCGTGTGTGTCTCACAAGCCCATTGGGCAGAGTGTGTGTCACAAAACCCAGCATGCGTGTCAGAAACACCTTTGGACAGCCTGTGTGTGTCACAAACCCGACTGGAAAGTGTGTGTCACAAAACCCATTGGATAGCGTGTGTGTGTCAAAAACCCCATTAGAAAGTATGTGTGTCACAAACCCCTTTGGATAGCATGTGTGTGTCACAAACCCTATTGGACAGAGTGTGGTGCCACAAACCCCATTTGACAACGTGTGTGCCACAAACCCCTTTGGACAATGTGTGTGTCACAAACCCCTTTGGACAGTGTGTGTGTCACAAACCCCATTGGACAGCGTGTGTGTGTCACAATCCCCACTGTACAGTGTTTGTGTGTCACAAACCCCATTGGACAGCGTGTGTGTCTCAAACCCCATTGGCCAGAGTGTGTGTGTCACAAACCCCATTGGAAAGTGTGTGTGTCACAAAACCCATTGGATAGCGTGTGTGTGTCCAAAATCTATTTGTCAGTGTGTGTGTCACAACCCCTATTGGACAGCGTGAGTGTGTAACAATAATCATTGGACTGTGTGTGTGTAACAATACCCATTGGACAGTGTGTGTGTCAGAAACCCCATTGGACAGCGTGTGTGTCATAAACCCTCGTGGACACTGTGTGTATCACAATCCCCATTGGACAGAGTTTGTGTCACAAACCCTATTGGACAGCGTGTGTGTATCACAAACCCTCCTGGTCAGTGTGTGTGTCACAAACCCCATTGGACAACGTGATTGTTACAAACCCCTTTTGACAGAGTGTGTGTCACAAACACCTTTGGACAGTGTGTGTGTCACAAACCCCATTGGACAGCGTGTGTGTGTCACAAACCCTCCTGGTCAGTGTGTGTGTCACAAACCCCATTGGACAGCGTGTGTGTCACAAACCCCATTGGACAGCGTGTGTGTGTCACAAACCCCATTGGAAAGTGTGTGTGTCAAAAACCCCATTGGATAGCGTGTGTGTGTCACAAAACCAATTATAAAGTGGGCGTGTCAAAAACCCCATTGGATAGCCTGTGTGTGTCACAAACCCTAGTGGACAGTGTGTAGGTCACAATCCACATTGGACAGCGTCTATGTCACAAACGCCATTGGACAGCGTCTGTGTCACAAACCCCATTGGACAGCATGTGTGCATGATCCCCATTGGACAGAGTGTGTGTACCAAGACCCATTGGACAGAGTGTGTGTCACAAACCCCATTGGACAGTGTGTGTGTCACAAACCCCATTGGACAGTGTGTGTGTGTAACAATAAACATTGGAGAGTGTGTGTCACAAACCCCACTGTACAGCCTGTGTACAACGATCCCCATTGGACAGAGTGTGTGTCACAATACCCATTGGACAGAGTGTGTGTGTCACAAACCCCATTGGACAGATTTTGTGTCACAAATCCCTTTGGACAGTGTGTGTGTCACAATCCTTATTGGACAGTGTGTGTGCAACAAACCCCATTGGACAGCCTGTGTGTGTCACAATACCCATGGGACAGCTTGTGTGTCACAAACCCCTTTGAACAGTGTGTGTGTCATAAAACCCATTGGACAGCGTGTGTGGTACAAGCCCATTGGACAGAGTGTGTGTGTCACAAAACCCCGTGGACACTGTGTGTGTCACGAACGCCATTGGACAGTGTGTGTGTCACAAACCCCCCTGGACAGTGTGTTTGTCACAAACCCCATTGGACAGTGTGTGTGTCACAAACCCCACTGGATAGCGTGTGTGTGTCACAAACCCTATTGGGCAGTGTCTGTGTCACAAAACCCACTGGGCAGCGTGTATGTCACATACCCCATTGGACAGCGTGTGTGTCACAAACCCCAATATGACAGCGTGTGTGTATAACAAACCCCATTGGACAGTGTGTGTGTCACAAACCCCATTGGACAGCGTGTGTGTCAAAAGCCACATTGGACAGAGTATGTGAGTCACAAACCCATTGGACAGCGTGTGTGTGTCACAATGCCCATTGGACAGTGTGTGAGTCACAAACTCCATTGGACAGTGTGTGTGTCACAAACACCATGGGAAAATGTGTGTGTTTCAAACACCATTGGACACTGTGTGTGTCAGAAACCCCATTGGACAGCGTCTGTGTGTCACAATCCCTCCTGGTCAGTGTGTGCGTCACAAAACCCATTGGACAGCGAGTGTGTCAGAAACCCCATTGGACAGTGTGTGTCACAAATCCCATTGGACAGTGTGTGTGTCACAAACCCGTTTGGACAGTGTGTGTGTCACAAACCCCATTGGACAGCGTGTGTGTGTCACAATACCCATGGGACAGCTTGTGTGTCACAAGCCCATTGGACAGAGTGTGTGTGTCACAAAAACTACTGGACAGAGTTTGTGTCACGAACCCCATTGGACAGCGTGTGTCACAAGCACCATTGGACAGAGTGTGTGTGTCAGAAACCCCATTGGAAAGTGTACATTTCACACAGCCCATTGGATAGCGTGTGTGTGTCACAAGCCCTATTGGACAGTGTGCGTGTCACAAAACCCACTGGACAGCGTCTGTGTCAAAAACCCCATTGGACAGCATGTGTGTCAAAAACCTCATTGGATAGCGTGTGTGAGTCACAAACACCATGGTACAGCATGTGTTTCACAAGCCCATTGGACAGTGTGTGTGTGTCACAAAACCCCGTGGACAATGTGTGTATCACGAACACCATAGGACAGCGTGTGTGTCACAAACCCCCCTGGACAGTGTGTGTGTCACAAACCCCATTGGACAGTGTGTGTGTCACAAAACCCACTGGACAGCGTGTATGTCACATACTCCATTGGACAGCGTGTGTGTCACAAACCCCAATATGACAGCGTGTGTGTGTAACAAACCCCTTTGGACAGTGTGTGTGTCACAAACCCCATTGGACAGTGTGTGTGTCACAAAACCCACTGGACAGCGTGTATGTCACATACTCCATTGGACAGCGTGTGTGTCACAAACCCCAATATGACAGCGTGTGTGTGTAACAAACCCCTTTGGACAGTGTGTGTGTCACAAACCCCATTGGACAGTGTGTGTGTCACAAATCCCATTGGACAGCGTGTGTGTGACAAAACCCAGTGGACACTGTGTGTGTCACGAATGTCGTTGGACAGTGTGTGTGTCACAACCACCCCTGGACAGTGTGTGTTTCACAATGCCCAGTGGACAGAGTTTGTGTCACAAACCCAATTGGACAGTGTGTGTGTCCAAACCCCATTCGACAGCATGTGTGTCACAAGCACCATTGGACATAGTGTGTGTGTCAGAAACCCCATTGGAAAGTGTGTGTTTGACAAACCCCATTGGTCAGCGTGTGTGTCAAAAGCCACATTGGACAGAGTTTGTGTCACAGACCCCATTGGACAGCGTGTGTGTCACAAACCCCATTGGACAGCGTCTGTGTCACAAACCCCATTGGAAAGTGTATGTTTCACACAGCCCATTGGATAGCGTGTGTGTGTCACAAGCCCTATTGGACAGAGTGTGTGTCACAAAACCCACTGGACAGCGTGTGTTCCAAAAACCCCATTGGACAACATGTGTGTCAAAAACCTCATTGGATAGCGTGTGTGAGTTACAAACCCCATTGTACAGCGTGTTTGTCAGAAGCCCATTGGACAGAGTGTGTGTGTCACAAACCCCATTGGACAGCGTGTGTGACACAAGCCCTTTGGACAGAGTGTGTGTGTCACAAAACTCCGTGGACACTGCGTGTATCACGAACGCCATTGGACAGTGTGTGTGTCACAAACCCCATTGGACAGTGTATGTGTCACAAACCCCACTGGACAGCGTGTGTGTCACAAACACCCATGAACAGCGTGCGTGTCTCAAACCCCATTGGACACCGTGTGTGTCACAAACCCCTTTGGACAGTGTGTGTATCACAAACCCCATTGGACAGAGTGTTTTTCACAAGCTCATTGGACAGAGTGTGTGTGTCACAAACCCCATTGTACAGCGTGTTTCTCACAATCCCCATTGGACAGCGTGTGTGTCACAAGCCCATTGGACAGAGTGTGTGTGTCAAAAATCCACGTGGACACGGTGTGTGTCACGAATGCCATTGGACAGTGTGTGTGTCACAACCTCCCCTGGACAGTGTGTGTGTCACAGTCCCCAGCGGACAGAGTTTGTGTCACAAACCCCATTGGACAGTGTGTGTGTCACACACCCCATTTGACAGCGTGTGTGTCACAAGCACAGAGTTTGTGTGTCAGAAACCCCATTGGAAAGTGTATGTGTCACAAACCGAATTGGATAATGTCTGTGTGTCACAAACCCTATTGGACAGTGTGTGTGTCACAAAACCCACTGGACAGCGTTTGTGTGACAAATCCCATTGGACAGCGTGTGTGTCAAAAGCCACATTGGACAGCGTATGTGTGTCACAAACCCATTGGACAGCCTGTGTGTTACAATCCCCATTGGACAGTGTGTGAGTCACAAACCCCATTGGAAAGTGTGAGTGTCACAAACCCTATTGGACAAAGTTTGTGTCACAAACCCCATTGGACAGCGTCTGTGTCACAAACCCCATTGGAACGTGTCTGTGTCATAAACCGCATTAAATAGCGTGTGTGTGTCACAAACCCCATTGTACAGCGTCTTTGTCACAATCCTCACTGGACAGCGTGAGTGTTGCAGACCCCATTGGACAGAGTGTGTGTGACAAACAACATTGGACAGTGTGTGTGTCAAAAACCCCACTGGACAGCGTGTGTGTCACAAACACCCATGGACAGCGTGCGTGTCACAAACCCTATTGGACATCGTGTGTGTCACAAACACCCATGGACAGCGTGCGTGTCACAAACCCCTTTGGACATCGTGTGTGTCACAAACCCCATTGGACAGTGTGTGTGTCACAAACCCCATTGGACAGATTTTGTGTCACAAACCCCATTGGACAGCGTCTGTGTCACAAACACCATTGGACAGTGTGTGTGTCACAAACCCCATTGGACAGTGTGTGTGTCACAAGCCCCCTGGACAGTGTGTGAGTCACAATCCCCATCGGACACCGTTTGTGTCTCAAACCCCCGTGGACACTGTGTGTGTCACAAAATCCCATTGGACAGAGTGTGTGTCACAAGCACCATTGGACAGAGTGTGTGTGTCACAAACCCCACTGGAAAGTGCATGTGTCAAAAACCCCATTGGATAGCGTGTCTCTTTCACAAACCCTATTGGACAGCGTGTGTGCCACAAACACCATTGGACAGTGTGTGTGTCACAATCCCGATTGGACAGCGTGTGTGTGTCACAAACCCTATTTGACAGAGTGTGTGTCACAAACACCATTGGACAGTGTGTGTGTCACAAACCCCATTGGACAGCGTGTGTGTGTAACAATAGCTATTGGACAGTGTGTCTGTCACAAACCCCATTGGACAGCGTGTGTGTGTAACAATATGCATTGTACAGTGTGTGTCTCATAATCCCCAGTGGACAGCATGTGTGTGTAGCAATACGCATTGGACAGTGTGTGTGTCAAAAACCCCATTGGACAGCGCGTGTGCGTCACAATCCCCATTGGACAGCGTGTGTGTCACAAGCCTGTTGGACGGAGTGTGTGTGTCACAAAACCCAGTGGACAGCCTGTGTGTCACGAACGCCATTGGGCAGAGTGTGTGTCTGTATCACCATGGGACAGAGTGTGTGTGTCACAAACCGCATTGTAAAGTGTATGTGTCACAAACCCCATTGAATAGAGTGTGTTTGTCACAAACCCTATTGGACAGCGTGTCTGTCACAAAACGCACTGGACAGCGTGTGTGTTCACAAACCCCTTTAGACAGAGTTTGTGTCACAAGACCCATTGGACAGCTTGTGTGTCACAAACACCATTGGACAGCGTGTGTGTATAACAATACCCATTGGACAGTGTGTGTGTCACAATCCCCATTGGACAGCTTGTGTGTCACAAAGCCCATTGGACAGCCTGTGTGTCACAACTCCCCGTGGACACTGTGTGTGTCACAAACCCCATTGGACAGTGTGTGTGTCACAAACCCCACTGGAGAGCGTGTGTGTCACAAACACCCATGGACAGTGTGCGTGTCATAAACCCCATTGGTCAGTGTGTGTGTCACAAACCCCATTGGACAGCGTGTGTGTTACAAACACCCACGGACAGTGTGCGTGTCACAAACCCCATTGGACATTCTTTGTGTCACAAACCCCTTCGGACAGAAAGTGTGTGTCACAATCCCCATTGGGCAGTGTATGTGTCACAAACCACATGGGACAGAGTGTGTGTCACGAACCCCATTGGACAGCGTGTGTGTCACAATCCCCATTGGACAGCTTGTGTGTCACAAACCCCATTGGAGATCGTGTGTGTTACAAAGACCCAAGGACAGTGTGTGTGTCACAAACCAAATTGGACAGTGTGTGTGTCACAAAGCGCATGGGACAGAGCGTGTGTCGCGAACCCCATTGGACAGCTTGTGAGTCAAAAGCGCCATTGGACAGAGTGTGTGTGTCACAAACCCAATTGGATAGCGTGTGTGTGTCACAAACCCTCCTGGTCAGTGTGTGTGTCACAAAACCCATTGGACAGAATGTGTGTCACAAACACCATTGGACACTGTCTGTGTAAAAAACCCAATAGGTCAGCGTGTGTGTCACAAACTCCATGGGACAGCGTGTGTGTGTCACAAACCCCATTAGAAAGGGTGTGTGTCACAAACCCCATTGGATTGCGTGTGTGTGTCACAAACCGAATTGGACAGTGTGTGTGTTTCACAAACCCCATTGGACAGCGTGTGTGTGTAACAATAGCTATTGGACAGTGTGTTTGTCACAATCCCCAGTGGACAGCGTGTGTGTCAAAACCCCAGGTGACAGTGTGTCTGTCACAAACCCCACTGGAAAGCATGTGTGTGTCACAATACCCATTGGAAAGCGTGTGTGTGTCACAAGCCTATTGGACAGAGTGTGTGTGTCACAAAACCCAGTGGACAGCGTTTGTGTCAGGCACCCCATTGGACAGCATGTGTGTGAAACAATACCCATTGGACAGTGTGTGTGTCACAAACCCCATTGGACATCGTTTGTGTCACAAACCCCATTGGACAGCATGTGTGTGTCACAATCCCCATTGGACAGTGATGTGTCACAAACCCCATGGGACAGAGTGTTTGTCACAAACACTATTGGACAGCGTGTGTGTCACAAGCCCATTGGACAGAGTGTGTGTGTCACAAAACCCACTGGACAGCGTGTCTGTCACGAACCCCATTGGCCAGAGTGTGTGTCACAAGCACCATTGGACAGAGTGTGTGTGTAACAAACCCCATTGGAAAGTGTATGTGCCACAAACCCCATAGGACTGCGTGTGTGTATCACAAACCCTATTGGACAGTGTGAGTGTCACAAAACCCACTGGACAGCGTGTGTCATGAACCCCATTGGACAGGTTGTGTGTCACAAGACCTATTGGAAAGAGTGTGTGTGTCACAATCCCCATTGGACAGCGTGTGTGTCACAATCCCCATTGGACAGTGTGTGTGTCATAAACCCCATTGGACAGCGTGTGTATTTCACAATCCCCATTGGACAGTGTTCGTGTGTAACAAAACCCATTAGACAGAGTGTGTGTCACAAGCACCATTGGACAGCGTGTGTGTCACAAACCACATTGGACAGTGCGTTTGTGTCACAATACCCATTGGACAGTGTGTGTGTCACAAACGCCACTGGAAAGCGTGTGTGTCACAAACACCCATGGACAGTGAGCGTGTCACAAATCCCATTGGACATCGTGTGTGTGTTACAATCCCCATTGGGCAGTGAGTGTGTCACAAACGCCATGGGACAGAGTGTGTGTCACGAATCCCTTTGGACAGTGTGTGTGTCACAAACCCCATTGGACAGCGTGTGTGTGTCACAATCCCCATTGGACAGTGTGTGTGTTACAAAATCCATTCGATAGAGTGTGTTTGTCACAAACCCTCCTGGTCAGTGTGTGTGTCACAAAACTTATTGGACAGCATGCGTGTCATAAACACCATCGGGCAGTATGTGTGTAACAAACCCAATTGGTCAGCGTGTGTGTCGCAATCCCCATTGGATAGCGTGTGTGTGTCACAAACCCCATTAGAAAGTATGCGTGTCACAAACCCCATTGGACAGCATGTGTGTGTCACAAACCCCATTAGAAAGTGAGCGTGTCACAAACCCCATTGGAAAGTGTCTGTGTCACAAACACCATTGGACAGCGTGTGTGATGTCACAAACCCTATTGGACAGTGTGTGTGTCACAAACCCCACTGGACAGCGTGTGTGTCACGAACCCCATTGGACAGCTTGTGTACCACAAGACCTATTGGACAGAGTGTATGTGTCACAAACCGCATTGGACAGCGGTTGTGTCACAAACCCCATTGGAAAGTGTGTGTCACAAACCCCATTGGACAGCGTGTGTGTCAGAAACACCATTGGACAGCGTGTGTGTGTCACAATCCCCATTGGACAGTGTGTGTGTGTCACAATCCCCACTGGACAGTGTGTGTGTCACAAAACCCATGGGACAGAGTGTTTGTCACAAACACTATTGGACAGCATGTGTGTCACAAGCCCATTGGACATAGTGTGTGTGTCACAAAACCCACTGGACTGCGTGTGTGTCACGAATCCCATTGGACAGCATGTGTGTCACAAGCACCATTGGAGAGAGAGTGGTGTCACAAACCCCATTGGAAAGTGTACGTGTCACAAACCCCATAGGATAGCGTGTGTGTGTCACAAACCCTATTGGACAGTGTGTGTGTCACAAAACCCACTGGACAGCGTGTGTGTCACAAACCCCATTGGACAGCGGGTGTGTCATAAGCCCCATTGGACAGAGTGTGTGTCACAAATCGCATTGGACAGCGTGTGTGTCAAAAACCCCATTGGACAGAATTTGAGTCACAAACCCCATGGGATAGAGTGTGTGTCACGAACCCAATTAGACAGCGTGTGTGTGACACAATCCCCATTGGACAGTGTGTGTGTCACAAAACCCATTGGATAGCGTGTGTGTCACAAAACCCACTGGACTGTACATGTGTCGCGAACCACACTGGACAGCGTGAGTGTCACAAGACCCATTGGACAGAGTGTGCGTATCACAAACCTATTGGACAGCGTGTGTGTGTCACAAACCCCGTTGGACAGCTTGTGTGTCAAATGCCCCATTGGACAGAGTGTATGTGTTCACAAACCCCATTGGACAGTGTTTGTGTCACAATCCCCATTGGACAGCGTGTGTGTCACAAACCCCATTGGACAGAGTTTGTGTCATAAACCCCATTGGACAGCGTGTGTGTCAGAAACACCATTGGACAGTGTGTGTGTCCCAAACCCTATTGACTGAGTGTGTGTGTCACAAACCC
The DNA here is from genome assembly GCA_032206185.1 of Columba guinea. Classification (NCBI taxonomy): domain Eukaryota; kingdom Metazoa; phylum Chordata; class Aves; order Columbiformes; family Columbidae; genus Columba; species Columba guinea. Next base: position 807,247 of record JAVLUU010000064.1, on the reverse strand, counting down.
TATTGGACAGAGAGTGTGTCATAAACCCCATTGGATAGCGTGTGTGTGTCACAAACCCCATGGGACAGAGTGTGTGGCACGAACCCCATTGGACAGCGTGTGTCTCACAAGACCCAATGGACAGTGTGTGTGATTCACAAACCCCATTGGACAGCATGTGTGTCACAATCCCCATTGGACAGCGTGTTTGTGTAACAATACGCATTGGAGAGTGTGTTTGTCACAAACACTATTGGACTGCATGTGTGTGTCACAATCCCCATTAGACAGTGTGTGTGTCAGAAAACCCATTGGATAGCGTGTGTGTCACAAACCCCATTAGAAATTTTGTGTGTCACAAACCCCATTGGATAAAGTGTGTGTGTCACAAACCCCATTGGACAATGTGTGTGTCACAAACCCCCGTGCAGACCGTATTTGTCACGAACACCATTGGACAGTGTGTGTGTCACAAACCCCATCGGACAGCCTGTGTGTGTAACAGTAGCTATTGGACAGTGTGTGTGTCACAAACCCCATTGGACTGCCTGTGTGTGTAACAATATGCATTGGACAGTGTGTGTGTCACAATCCCCAGTGGACAGAGTGTGTGTCAAAACCCCAGTGGACAGTGTGTGTCCAAATCCAACTGGAAAGTGTGGGCGTCACAAACCCCTTTGGACAGGGTTTGTGTCACAAACACCACTGGACAGCGTGTGTGTGTCACAGTCCCCATTGGACAGCGTGTGTGTCACAAGCCTGTTGGACAGAGTGTGTGTGTCACAAAACCCAGTGGACAGCGTTTGTGTCACGAACCCATTGGACAGCGTGTGTGTCTGAATCACCATTGGACAGAGTGTGTGTGTCACAAACCCCATTGGAAAGTGTATGTGTCACGAACCCCATTGGACAGCGTGTGTGTTACAAACACCCATGGACAGTGTGCGTGTCACAAACCCCATTGGACATTGTGTGTGTCACAAACCCATTCGGACAGCATGTGTGTGTCACAATCCCCATTGAGAAGCGTGTGTTACAAACCACATGGGACAGAGTGTGTGTCACGAGCCCCATTGGACAGCATGTGTGTCACAATCCCCTTTGAACAGCTTGTGTGTCACAAATACCATTGGACAGCGTGTGTGTGTAACAATACCCATTGGACAGTGTGTGTGTCATAAACCCCATGGGACAGAGTGTGTGTGACGAACCTCATTGGACCGCGTGTGTGTCAAAAGCGCCATTGGACAGAGTGTGTGTCACAAATCCCCGTGGACACTGTGTGTGTCACAAACCCCATTGGACAGTGTGTGTGTCACAAACCCCACTAGACAGCATGTGTGTCACAAACACCCATTTACAGTATGCGTGTCACAAACCCCATTGGACAGCGTGTGTGTCTCAATCCCCATTGGACAGCGTGTGTGTGTAACAATAGCTATTGGACAGTGTGTGTGTCACAAACCCCATTGAACAGCATGTGTCTGTTCACAATCCCCATTGGAAAGCGTGTGTGTCAGAAACCCCATTGGAGAGTGTGTGTGTCACAAACCCCATTGGACAGCGAGAGTGTCACAAACACCATTGGACAGCATGCGTGTCACAAACACCATTGGACAGCGTTTGTGTGTCGCAATCTCCATTGGACAGCGTGTGTGTGTCACAATCCCCATTGGACAGTGTGTTTCACAAACCCCATTGGACACTGTGTGTCATAAAAGCCATTGAACAGCAACCGTGTTACGAACACCATTGGACAGCGTGTGTATTTTACAATCCCCATTGGACAGCCTGTGTGTCAAAAACCCCTTTCGACCTTTTGTGTGTCACAATCCCCATTGGACAGTGTGTGTGTATCCCAATTCTCATTGGACAGTGTGTGTGTCACAAACCCCAACGGACAGCGTGTGTGTCACGAGCCCCGTTGGACAGCGTATGTGCCACAAGCCCCATTGGACATAGTGTGCGTGTCACAAATCCCATCGGACACCGTGTGTGTCACAACCCAATAGGACAGTGTGTGTGTCAAAAAACCCCCTGTACATTGTGTGTGTCACAAACCCCTTTGGAGAATGTGTCTGTCACAAACCCTACTGTACAATGTCTGTGTCACAAAACCGATTGGACAGCATGTGTGTCACAATCCCCACTGGACAGCGTGTCTTGTGTGTTTCACAAAACCCATTGGAAAGTGTGTGTGTCACAAACACCATTGTATAGTGTGTGTGTGTCACAAAAACCATTAGAAAGCTTGTGTGTCACAAACACAGTAAGATAGCATGTCTGTGTTACAAACCCTATTGAACAGTGTGTGTGTCACAAACCCTACTGGACAGCATGTGTGTCACGAACCCCATTTGACAGCGTGTGTATCAGAAACCCCATTGGAAAGTGTGTTTGTCACAAACGCCATTGGACTGAATGCGTGTCACAAAACACATTGGACAGCGTGTGTGTCACAAATCCCATTGGACAGTGTGTGTGTTACAATCCCCCGTGTACAATGTCTGTGTCACAAACCCCATTGGACAGCGTGTGTGTCACAAACACCGTTGGACAGCGTGTGTTTGTCATAAACCCCATTGGACAGAGTGGGTGTGACAAACCCATTGGATAGCGTGTGTGTGTCACAAACCCAATAGGACAGCGTGTGTGTCACAAACCCCACTGGACAGTGCGTTTGTAACAAACCCAATTAGTCAGCGTGTGTGTGTCGCAAATGCCATTGGTCAGTGTGTGTGTCACAAACCTCCCTGGACAGCGTGTGTGTCACAATCCCAGTTGGACAGAGTTTTTGTCAGAAACCCCATTGGAGAGTGTGTGTGTCACAAACCCCATTAGACAGCGAGTGTGTCATAAACACCATTGGACAGCGTGTGTGTGTGACAAACCCCATTGAACAGTGTGTGTGTCACAATCCTCATTGGACTGTGTGTGTGTGACAAACCCCATTGGACAACGTGTGTCTGTCACAATCCCCATTGGAGAATGTGTGTATCAAGAACCCCACTGGACAGCATGTGTATCACGAACCCCATTGGACTGCGTGTGTGTCACAAACACTATTGCACAGCACGCGAGTCACAAACACCATTGGACAGTGTGTGTGTGTCACAATCTCCATTGGACAGCGTGTGTGTCACAAATCCCATTGGACAGTGTGTGTGTGTCACAAGCCCCATTGGACAGAGTGTGTGTCACAAACCCCATGGGACAGCGTGTGTGTGTCACAAACGCCATTGAAAAGTGTGTGTCACAAACCCAATTGGATAGCATGTGTGTGTCAAAAACCCCTTTAGAAAGTATGTGTGTCACAAACCCCATTGGATAGAGTGTGTGTGTCACAAACCCCATTATAAAGTGTGCGTGTCACAAACCCAATTGGATAGCGTGTGTGTGTCACAAACCCCATTGGAAAGTGTGCGTCACAAACCCCATTGGATAGCATGTGTGTGTCAGAAACGCTATGGGACAGCGTGTAGGTCACAATCCCCTTTGGACAGTGTCTGTGTCACAAACCCCATTGGACAGCGTTTGTGTCACAAACACAATTGGACAGCGTGTGTGTGTCACAAAACCCCATTGTACAGAGTGTGTGTCACAAACCCCCGTGGACACTGTGTGTGTCACGAATGCCATTGGACAGTGTGAGTGTCACAAACCCCCCTGGACAGTGTGTGTGTTACAATCCCCAGTGGACAGCGTGTGTGTCAAAACCCCATTGGACAGTGAGTGTGTCACAAAACCCAATGGACAGCGTGTGTGTCACAAACCCCATTGGACAGCGTCTGTGTCACAAACGCCTTTGGACAGTGTGTGTGTCACAAACCCCATTAGAAAATATGTGTGTCACTAACCCCATTGGATAGCGTGTGTGTGTCACAAACCCCATTGGATAGAGTGTGTGTGTCACAAACCCCATTAGAAAGTATCCGTGTCACAAATCCCATTGGATAGCGTGTGTGTGTGTGAGAAACCCTATTGGAAAGTGTGTGTGTCACAAAACCCACTGGACAGCGTGTGTGTCAGAAACCCCATTGAACAGTGTGTGTGTCACAAACCTCATTGGACATAGTTTGTGTCCAAACCCCCATGGACACTGTGTGTGTCACAAACCCCATTGGATAGCATGTGTGTGTCAAAAACACCATTGGACAGTGCGTGTGTGTCACAAACCCCATTAGACAGCGGGTGTGTCACAAAGCCCTTCGGACAGTGTGTGTGTCACAAACCCCATTAGAAAGTATGCGTGTCACAAACCCCATTGGATAGCGTGTGTGTCACAAAACCAACTGGATAGCATGTGTGTCACAAACCCCATTGTACAGAGTGTAATTGTCACAAAGCCCGCTGGACAGCCTGTGTGTCACAAAACCAACTGGATAGCATGTGTGTCACAAACCCCTTTGGACAGTGTGTGTGTCACAAACTCCATTGGACAGCGTGTGTGTGTCACAATCCCCATTGGACAGTGTGTGTGTCACAAAACCCATGGCACAGATTGTGTGTCACAAACACTATTGGTCAGCGTGTGTGTGTCACAAGCCCATTGGACAGAGTGTGTGTGTCACAAACCCCATTGGACAGCGTGTGTGTGTCACAAACCCCATTGGAAAGTGTATGTTTCACAAACCCCACTGGATAGCGTGTGTGTGTCACAAACCCTATTGGACAGTGTGTATGTCACAAAACCCACTGGATAGCGTGTGTGTCACAAACCCCATTACACAGGGTGTGTGTGTCACAATACCAATTGGACAGTGTGTGTGTCACAAACCTCATTGGACAGAGTTTGTGTCACAAACCCCCGTGGACACTGTGTGTCACAATCCCCATTGGACAGCGTGTGTTTCACAAACCCCATTGCACAGGGTGTGTGTGTCACAAACCCCATTAGAAAGTGTGCGTGTCACAAACCCCTTTGGATAGCATGTGTGTGTCACAAACCCTATTGGACAGTGTGTGTGTCACAATCCCCATTGGACAGCGTCTTTGTCACAAACCCAATGGGACAGAGTGTGTGTCACAGAAACTATAGGACAGCGTGTGTGTGTCACAAGCCCATTGGACATAGTGTGTGTGTCACAAAACCCACTGGACAGCGTGTATGTCAAGAACCCCATTGGGCAGCGTGTGTGTCACAGGCACAATTGGAGAGAGTGTGGTGTCACAAACCCCATTGGAAAGTGTATGTGTCACAAACCCCATTGGATAACGTGTCTGTCACAAACACCCTTGGACAGTGTGAGTGTCACAAATCCTATTGGACAGTGTGTGTCTTAAAACCCTTTTGACAGCTTGTGTGTCAAAAACCCCATTGCACAGCATGTGTGTGTCACAATCCCCATTGGACAGTGTGTGTGTCACAAACACAATTGGACAGTGTGTGTTTCACATGCACCATTGGACATCGTGTGTGTCACAAGCCAATTGGACAGAGTGTGTGTGTCACAAGCCCGTTGGAAAGTGTATGTGTCACAAACCGCATTGGACTGCGTGCGTGTGCCACAAATCCTATTGGACAGTGTGTGTGTCACAAACCCCATTGGACAGCGTGTGTGTCACAAACACCATTGGACAGCGTGTGTGTGTAACAATACCCATTGGACACTGTGTGTGTCACAAAACCCTTTGGACAGAGTTTGTTTCACAAACCCCATTGGACAGCGTGTGTGTCACAAACCCTTTTGGACAGTGTGTGTGTCACAAACCCGACTGGACAGCGTGTGTTTCACAAACACCCATGGACAGTGTGCGTGTCACAAACACCATTGGACATCCTGTGTGTCACAAACCCCTTTGGACAGTGTGTGTGTCACAAACCCCATTGGACAGCGTGTGTGTGTCACAATCCCCATTGGACAGCGCGTGTGTCACAAAACCAATGGGACAGAGTGTGTGCCACGAACCCCATTGGACAGCGTGAGTGTCACAAACACCATTGGACAGCGTGTGTGTGTAACAATACCCATTGGACACTGTGTGTGTCACAAAACCCTTTGGACAGAGTTTGTGTCACAAACCCCATTGGACAGCGTGTGTGTCACATACCCAATTGGACAGCGTTTGTGTGTCACAATACCCATTGGACAGCGTGTGTGTCACAAACCACATTGGACAGCGTGTGTGTGTGTCACAATCCCTGTTGTGAAGTGTGTGTGTCACAAACTCCATTGAACAGCGTGTGTGTCACAAGCACCATTGGACAGAGTGTGTGTGTCACAAACCCCATTGGAAAGTGTATGTGTCACAAACCCCATTGGATAGCGTGTTGTTGCACAAACTCTATTGGACAGTGTGTGTGTCACAAAACCCACTGGACAGCGTGTGTGTCACAAACCCCATTGGATAGTGTGTGTCTCACGAGCCCCATTGGACAGCGTGTGTGTCACAAACTCCATTGGACAGCGTGTGTGTGTAACAATACCCGTTGGACAGCGTGTGTGTCACAAACCCCCGTGGATACTGTGTGTGTCACAAACCCCCGTGGATACTGTGTGTGTCACAAACCCCATTGCACAGTGTGTGTGTCACAATCCCCACTGGAAAGCGTGTGTGTCACAAACACCCATGGACAGTGTGCGTGTCAATACCCCATTGGACATCGTGTGTGTCACAAACCCTTTTGGACAGTGTGTGTGTCACAAACCCGACTGGACAGCGTGTGTTTCACAAACACCCATGGACAGTGTGCGTGTCACAAACACCATTGGACATCCTGTGTGTCACAAACCCCTTTGGACAGTGTGTGTGTCACAAACCCCATTGGACAGCGTGTGTGTGTCACAATCCCCATTGGACAGCGCGTGTGTCATAAACCCAATGGGACAGAGTGTTTGCCACGAACCCCATTGGACAGCGTGAGTGTCACAAACACCATTGGACAGCGTGTGTGTGTAACAATACCCATTGGGCACTGTGTGTGTCACAAAACCCTTTGGACAGAGTTTGTGTCACAAACCCCATTGGACAGCGTGTGTGTCACATACCCCATTGGACAGCGTTTGTGTGTCACAATACCCATTGGACAGTGTGTGTGTCACAAACCACATTGGACAGCGTGTGTGTGTGTCACAATCCCTGTTGTGCAGTGTGTGTGTCACAAACTCCATTGAACAGCGTGTGTGTCACAAGCACCATTGGACAGAGTGTGTGTGTCACAAACCCCATTGGAAAGTGTATGTGTCACAAACCCCATTGGATAGCGTGTGTTGTTGCACAAACTCTATTGGACAGAGTGTGTGTCACAAAACCCACTGGACAGCGTGTGTGTCACAAACCCCATTGGATAGTGTGTGTGTCACGAGCCCCATTGGACAGCGTGTGTGTCACAAACTCCATTGGACAGCGTGTGTGTGTAACAATACACGTTGGACAGCCTGTGTGTCACAAACCCCATTGGACAGCGTGTGTGTCACAAACCCCCGTGGATACTGTGTGTGTCACAAACCCCATTGCACAGTGTGTGTGTCACAATCCCCACTGGACAGCGTGTGTGTCACAAACACCCATGGACAGTGTGCGTGTCAATACCCCATTGGACATCGTGTGTGTCACAAACCCTTTTGGACAGTGTGTGTGTGTCACAATCCCCATTGGACAGCGCGTGTGTCACAAACCCAATGGGACAGTGTGTGTGTGCCACGAACCCCATTGGACAGCGTGAGTGTCACAAGCGCCATTGGACAGAGTGTGTGTGTCGCAAACCCCATTGGAAAGTGTATGTGTCACAAACCCCATTGGATAGCGTGTGTGTGTCACAAACCCTCCTGGTCAGTGTGTGTCACAAAACCCATTGGACAGCATGCGTGTCACAAACACCATTGGACAGTGTGTGTGTAACAAACCCAATTGGTCAGCGTGTGTGTCACAAACCCCATGGGACAGCGTGTGTGCGTTACAAACCCCATTGGAAAGTGTGTGTTTCACAAACCCCATTAGAAAATATGCGTCTCACAAACCCTATTGGATAGTGTGTTTGTATCACAAACCCCATTGGAAAGTCTGTGTGTCAGAAACACCATTGGACAGCGTGTTTGTTTGACAATCCCCATTGGACTGTGTGTCTGTCACAAAACCCATTGGATAGCGTGTGTGTCACAAACCCCATTAGAAAGAGTTTGTGTACACAAACCTCATTGGACAGCGTGTGTGTCAGAAACACCATTGGACAGCGTGTGTGTGACACAATCCCCATTGGACAGTGTGTGTGTTTCACAATCCCCACTGGACAGTGTGTGTGTCACAAAACCCATTTGATAGCATGTGTGTCACGAATCCCATTAGAAAGATGTCTGTCACAAACCCCATTGGATAGTGTATGTGTGTCACAAACCCTATTGGAAAGCGTGTGTGTCATAAACCCCATTGGATACCGTGTGTGTGTCACAAACCCCATTGGACAGCGTGTGTGTGTCACAAACACCATTTGAAAGTGTGTGTGTCACAAAACCCATTGGACAGCATGCGTGTCATAAACACCATCGTGCAGTGTGTGTGTAACAAACCCAACTGGTCATCGTGTGTGTCACAAAACCCATTGGATAGCGTGTGTGTCACGAATCCCATTAGAAAGTGTGTGTTTCACAAACCCCATTGGATAATGTATGTATGTCACAAACCCTATTGGACAGCGTGTGTGTCTTAAAACCCATTGGATACCGTGTGTGTGCCACAAACCCCATTATAAAGTGTGCGTGTCACAAACCCCATTGAATAGCATGTGTGTGTCACAAACCCCATTAGAAAGTGTGCGTGTCACAAACCCCATTGGAAAGTGTGTGTGTCACAAACCCCATTAGAAAGTGTGCGTGTCACAAACCCCATTGGAAAGTGTGTGTGTCACAAATCCCACTGGACAGCGTGTGTGTCACCAACCCCATTGGTCAGCTTGTGTTTCACAAGACCTATTTGACAGAGTATGTGTGTGTCACAAACCCCACTGGACAGTGTGTGTGTCATAAACCCTATTGGACAGCATGTGTGAGTCACAAACCCCATTAGAAAGTATGCGTGTCACAAACCACATTGGATAGCGTGTGTGTGTCACAAACTCCACTGGACAGCATGTGCGTCACAAACCCCATTGGATAGCGTGTGTGTGTCATATACCCTATTGGACAGTGTGTATGTCACAATCCCCATTGGACAGCGTCTGTGTCACAAACCCCATTGGACAGCGTGTGTGTCTCAAAACCCATTGGATAGCGTGTGTGTCACAAACCCCATTAGAAAGTGTGCGTGTCTCAAACCCCATTGGAAAGTGTGTGTTTCACAAACACCATCGGACAGCGTGTGTGTGTCACAATCCACATTGGACAGTGTATGTATGTCACAAACCCTATTGGACAGCGTGTGTGTCATAAACCGCATTGGATACCGTGTGTGTGTCACAAACCCCATTATAAAGTGTGCGTGTCACAAACACCATTGGACAGCGTGTGTGTCACAAACCCCATTGGACAGTGTGTGTGTCACAAACCCTATTGGACAGCGTGTGTATCGTAAAAACCCATGGACAGTATGCGTGTCAGAAACCCCATTGCACATCGTGCGTGTCACAAACCCTTTGGACAGTGTGTGTGTCACAAACCCCACTGGACAGCGTGTGTGTCACAAACACCCATGGACATTGAGCGTGTCACAAACGCCATTGGACATCGTGTGTGTCACAAACCCTTTTGGAAAGTGTGTGTGTCACAAACCCCATTGGACAGCGTGTGTGTGTCATAATCCCCATTGGAGAGTGTCTGTGTCACAAAAATCATGGGACAGAGTGTGTGTCATGAACCCCATTGGACAGCGTGTGTGTCACAATACCCATTGGACAGCGTGGGTTTTACAAACCCCATTAGAAAGAGTGTGTGTCACAAACCCCATTGGATAGCGTGTGTGATCTCACAAACCCTTTTGGACAGTGTGTGTGTCACAAACCCCACTGGTCAGCGTGTGTGTCACAAACCCCATTGGACAACGTGTGTGTCAAAATACCCATTGGATAACGTCTGGGTCACAAACACCATTGGACAGCGTGTGTGTGTCACAATACCCATTGGACAGTGTGTGTGTCACAAACCCCATTGGACAGCGTGTGTGTGTCACAATCCCCATTGTACAGTGTGTGTGTCACAAAAACCATTGGACAGCATGTGTGTCACAAGCCCACAGGACAGAGTGTGTGTGTCACAATCCCCATTGTACAGTGTGTGTGTCACAAAAACCATTGGACAGCATGTGTGTCACAAGCCCACTGGACAGAGTGTGTGTGTCACAAAACACATTGCACAGGGTGTGTGTCACAAACCCCATTGGACAGCGTGTGTGTGTCACAATCCCCACTGTACAGTGTGTGTGTCACAAACCCCATTGGGTAGCGTTTGTGTCACAAACCCCTTTGGACTGTATGTATGTAAGAAACCCCATTGGACAGCGTGTTTTTCACAAGTCCCATTAAACAAAGTGTGTGTGTCACAAACCCCGTTGGACAGCATCTGTGTCACAAACCCCTTTGGACAGTGTGTGTGTCACAAACCCCATGGGACAGCGTGTGTGTGTCACAATACCCACTGGACAGTGTGTGTGTCACAAACCCGTTTGGAGAGAGTTTGTGCCACAAACCCCATTGGACAGCGTGTGTGTCACAAACCCCATTGGAAAGTGTATGTGTCACAAACCGCATTTTATAGCGTGTGTGTGACACAAACCCCATTGTACAGCGTGTTTGTCACAAGCCCTTTGGACAGAGTGTGTGTGTCACAAACCCCGTCGGACAGCGTGTATGACAAAAACCCCTTTAGACAGCGTGTGTGTCACAAAGCACATCGGACAGTGTGTGTGCATCACAAAACCCACTGCACAGCGTGTGCGTCACAAATCCCATTGGACAGTGTGTGTGTCACAAAACCCATTGGACAGCCTGTGTGTCACAAACAGCCATGGACAGTGTGAATGTCACAAACCCCATTGGATAACGTGTGTGTCACAAACCCTTTGGACAGTGTGTGTGTCACAAACCGCATTGGACAGTGTGCGTGTTACAAACATCATTGGACAGCATGTGTGTCACAAGCCCATTGGACAGATTTTGTGTGTCACAAAACCAACTGGACACCATGTGTGTCACGAACTCCATTGGACAGCGTGTGTGTCACAAGCACCATTGGACAGAGTGGGTGTGTCACAAAACCCATTGGAAAGTCTATGTGTCACAAAACCCATTGGATAGCATGTGTGTGTCACAAAACCCATTGGACAGCATGCGTGTCACAAACCCCATTGGATAGTGTATATGTGTCACAAACCCCATTAGAAGTTGTGCGTGTCACAAACCCCATTGGAAAGTGTGTGTGTCACAAACACCATTGGACAGCGTGTGTGTCACAATCCTGCTTGGACAGTGTGTGTGTCACAAACCCCATTGGACAGAGTGTGTGTGTCACAAACCCCATTGGACAGTGTGTGTGTCATAAACCCCATTGGACAGCGTGTGTATTTCACAATCCCCATTGGACAGTGTGTGTGTGTCACAATACCCATAGGACACTGTGTGTGTCACAAACTCCATTGGATATCGTGCGTGTCGCAAACCCCTTTGGACAGTTTGTGTGTCACAAACACCCATGGACAGTGTGCGTGTCAGAAACCCCACTGGACAGCGTGTGTGTCACAAACACCCATGGACGGTGTGCGTGTCACAAACCCCATTGGAAAGTGTGTGTGTGTCAGAATCCCCATTGGACAGTGTGTGTGTCACAAACCCCATGGGACAGAGTGTGTGTCAGAAACCCCATTGGACAGCGTGTGTGTCACAAGCGCCATTGGACAGAGTGTGTGTGTCACAAACCCCATTGGGTAGCGTGTGTGTGTCACAAACCCTCCTGGTCAGTGTGTGTGTCACAAAACCCATTGGAAAGCATGCGTGTCACACACAGCATTGCACAATGTGTGTGTAACAAACCCAATTGGTCACCGTGTGTGTCACAAACCCCATGGGACAGCGTGCGTGTGTGTCACAAACACCATTGGAAAGTGTGTTTCACAAACCCCATTGGATAGCGTGTGTGAGTCACAAACCCTATTAGACAGCGTGTGTGTTCACAAACACCATTGGACAGCGTGTGAATTTTCACAATCCTCATTGGACAGTGTGTGTGTCACAAAACCCATTGGACAGCGCGTGTGTCACAAAACCCATTAGAAAGTGCGTGTGTCCCAAACACCATTGGATAGCGTTTGTGTGTCACAAACACTATTGGACAGAGTGTGTGTGTCACACAGCAAATTGGACAACTTTTGTGACATAAACGCCATTGGATAGCGTGTGTGTGTCACAAATCCCATTATAAAGTGTGCGTGTCACAAACCCCATTGGACATTGTGTGTGTCACAAACCCCATTGGACAGTGTGTGTGTCACAAACCCCATTTGAAAGAGTATGTGTTTAACAATACCCATTGGACAGTGTGTGTATGACAAACCCCATTGGACAGTGTGTGTGTCACAAACCCCCCTGGACAGTGTGTATATCACAATCCCCAGTGGACAGCGTGTGTGTCAATACCCCGTAGGACAGTCTGTGTGTCACAAAAACCCGTGGACAGTGTGAGTTTCACAAACCCCTTTGGACAGCGTGTGTGTCAGAAACCCCTTTGGACAGTGTGTGTGTCACAAACCCCATTGGACAGTGTGTGCGTCACAAACATCATTGGACAGCGTGTGTGTCACAATCCCCATTGGAAAGTTTATGTGTCACAAACCCCATTGGATTGCGTGTGTGTGTCACAAACCCTATTGGACAGTGTGTGTGCCATAAAAACCACTGGACAGCGTGTGTGTTCACAAACCCCATTGGACAGCGTGTTTTTCACAAGACCCTTTGCACAGAGTGTGTGTGTCACAATCCCAACTGGACAGCGTGTGTGTCACAATCCCCATTGGACAGCGTGTGTGTGCAACAATATCTATTGTACAGTGTGTGTGTCAGAAACCCTCGTGGACACTGTGTATGTCACAAACCCCATTGGACAGCGTGTGTGTCACAATCCCCATTGGACAGCGTGTGTTTTTACAAACCCCATTGGACAGTGTGTGTGTGTCACAATACCCACAGGACACTGTGTGTGTCACAAACTCCATTGGATATCGTGTGTGTCACAAACCCCTTTGGACAGTGTGTGTGTCACAAACACCCATGGACAGTGTGCGTGTCAGAAACCCCATTGGATATCGTCTGTGTAACAAACCCCATTGGACAGCGCGTGTGTGTCACAAATGCCATTGGAAAGTGTGTTTCACAAACCCCATTGGATAGCCTGTGTCTGTCAAAAACCCCTTTAGAAAGTATGTTTGTCACAAACCCCATTGGATAGCATGTGTGTGTCACAATCCCTATTGGACAGTTTGTATTTCACAATCTCCATTGTACAGTGTCTGTGTGTCAAACCCCATTGGACAGCGTGTGTGTTCACAAACACCATTGGACAGCGTGTGTAGTGTCACAATCCTCATTGGACAGTGTGTGTGTCACAAAACCCATTGGACAGCACATGTGTCACAGAGCCCATTAGAAAGTGCGTGTGTCCCAAACACCATTGGATACCGTATGTGTGTCACAAACACTATTGGACAGAGTGTGTGAGTCACGCACCAAATTGGACAGCGTTTGTACATAAACGCCATTGGATAGCGTGTGTGTGTCACAAACCCCATTAAACAGTATGCGTGTTACAAAACCCATTAGATTCCCCGTGTGTTTCACAAACCCCATTACAAATTGAGCGTGTCTCAAATCCCATATGATAGCGTGTGTGTGTCGCAAACCCCATTAGAAAGTGTGCGTGTTACAAACCCCATTGGATAGCGTGTGTGTGCCAAAAACCCTATTGGACAGTGTGTGTGTAACAAACCCCACTGGACAGCGTTTGTGTCACGTACCCCATTGGACAGCGTGTGTGTGTATCAATTCCCATTGGACAGTGTGTGTGTCACAAACCCCATTGGATAGCGTGTGTGTGTCTCACAAACCCCATAGGACAGCGTGTGTGTCACAAGCCACATTGAACAGCGTGTGTGTCACAAACACCATTGGACAGCGTGTGTGTGTCACAGACCCCATTAGAAAGTGTGCGTGTCACAAACCCCATTGGATAGATTGAGTGTGTCACAAACCCTATTGGATAGTGTGTATGTCTGAATCCCCATTGGACAGCCTCTGTGTCACAAACCCCATGGGACAGCGTGTGTGTCACAAACCCCCGTGGACACTGTGTGTGTCACAAACACTTTTGGACAGTGTGTGTGTCAGAAACCCCACTGGACAGCGTGTGTGTCACAAACACCCATGGACGGTGTGCGTGTCACAAACCCCATTGGACATCGTGTGTGTCACAAACCCCTTTGGACAGTGTGTGTGTCACAAACCCCATGGGACAGAGTGTGTGTCACTAACCCCACTGGACAGCGTGTGTGTCACAAGCACCATTGGACAGAGCGTGTGTGTCACAAAACCCATTGGAAAGTGTATGTGTCACAAACCGCACTGGATAGCGTGTGTGTGTCGCAAACCCTCCTGGTCAGTGTGTGTGTCACAAAAACCATTGGATAGCATGCGTGTCACATACACCATGGGACAGTGTGTGTGTAACAAAACCAAGTGGTCAGCGTGTGTGTCACAAACCCCATTGGAAAGTGTGTGTGTCACAATCCCCATTTGAAAGTGGGTGTGTCACAAACCCCATTGGATATCATGTGTGTGTCACAAACCCCATTAGAAAGTGTGCGTGTTACAAACCCCATTTGAAACTGTGTGTCTCACAAACCCCATTGGATAGCGTGTGTGTCACAAAAACCCATTAAACAGTATGCGTGTCACAAAACCCATTAGATTCCATGTGTGTTTCACAAACCCCATTAGAAAGTGTGCGTGTCTCAAAGCCCATATGATAGCGTGTGTGTGTCACAAACCCCACTGGACAGCGTGTGTGACACGAACCCCATTGGAAAGCGTGTGTGTCACAAGACCCATTGGACAGCGTGTCACAAACCCCATTGGACAGCGTGTGTGTGTCACAATCCCCATTGGACAGAGAGTGTGTGTCACAAACCCCATTAGAAAGTGTATGTGTCACAAACCCCATTGGATAGTGTGTGTGTGTCACAAACCCTCCTAGTCAGTGTGTGTGTCACAAAACCCATTGGATAGCATGCGTGTCATAAACACCATGGGACAGTGTGTGTGTGTCACAAACGCCATTGGACAGCGTGTGTGTAATAAACCCCTTTGGACAGCATTTGTATCACAAAGCCATTGGACAGAGTGTGTGTGTCACAAACCCCACTGGACAGTGTGTGTGTCACGAACCCCATTGGACAACGTGTGGGTCATAAGACCCATTGGACAGAGTGTGTGTGTCACAAACCCCATTGGACATCGTGTGTTTCAAAATCCCCATTGGACAGCGTGTGTGTCACAAACCACATGGACAGAGTGTGTGTGACAAACCCCATTGGACACCGTGTGTGTCATAACCCCCATTGGACACCATGTGTGTCATAACCCCCATTTTACAGCGTGTGTGTGTTACAATCCCCATGGGAGAGTGTGTGTGTGTCACAAACCCCACTGGACAGCGTGTGTGTCACAAACCCCTTTAGACAGTGTGTGTGTCAAAAAACCCATTGGATAGCGTGTGTGTCACAAACCCCATTAGAAAGTGTCTGTGTCACAAACCCCATTGGATAGCATTTGTGTGTCACAAACCCTGTTGGACTGTGTGTGTGTCACAAACCCCACTAGACAGTGTTTGTGTCATGAACCCCATTGGATAGCTTGTGTCACAAGACCCATTGGACAGAGTGTGTGTGTCACAAACGCCATTGTACAGCGTGTATGTCACAATCCTCATTTGACAGCGTGTGTGTCACAAGCCCCATTGGACAGACTTTGTGTGTCACAAACCCCTTTGGACAGAGTGTGTGTCATAAACCCCATCGGACAGCTTGAGTCACAATCCCCATTGGACAGTGTGTGTGTGTCACAAACCCCATTGGACAGCGTGTGTGTCACAAACCCCTTTGGACAGTGTGTGTGTCACAATCCCCATTGGACAGCGTGTGTGTGTCACAGTTCCCACTGGACAGTGTGTGTGTCACAAACCCCATTATAAAGTGTGTGTGTCACAAACCCCATTGGATAGCGTGTGTGAGTTACAAACCCCATTGGACAGCGTGTGTGTCACAAACACTATTGGACAGCGTGTGTGTGTCACATTCCCCATTGAACACTGTGTGTGTTACAAAACGCATTGGATAGGCTGTGTTTCACATACCCCATTTGAAAGTGTGTGTGTCACAAACCCCATTCGACATCGTGTGGGTCACAAACCCCGTTGGAAAGTGTGTGTGTCACAAACCCAATTGGACAGCGTGTGTGTGTCACAAACCCTCCTGGTCAGAGTGTGTGTCACAAAAACCATTTGATAGCGTGTGTGTGTCATAAAACCATTAAAGAGTATGCGTGTCACAAACCCCATTGGATTTCGTGTGTGTGTCACAAACCCCAATAAAAAGTGTGCGTGTCACAAACCCCATTTGAAAGTGTGTGTGTCACAAAACCAATTGGATAGCGTGTGTTTGTCACAAACCCTATTGGACAGTGCGTATGACACAATCCCCATTGGACAGCGTCTGTGTCACAAACCCCATTGGACAGCGTGTGTGTCACAAGCCCATTGGACAGAGTGTGTGTGTCACAAAACCCAGTGGACAGCATGTGTGTCACAGACCCCATTGGACAGCGTGCATGTCACAAGCGCCATTGGAAAGTGTTTGTGTCACAAACCCTATTGGACAGTGTGTATGTCACAATCCTCATTAGACAGCGTCTGTGTCACAAACTCTATTGGACAGTGTGTGTGTCACAAAACCCACTGGACAGCGTGTATGTCACAAACCACAATATGACAGCGTGTGTGTGTCACAATACCCATTGGACAGCGTGTGTGTGTCACAATCCTTCCTGGTCAGTGTGTGTGTCACAAACCACATCGGACAGCGTGTGTGTGTCACAATCGTTCCTGGTCAGTGTGTGTGCCACAAACCCCATTGTACAGCGTGTGTGTCCCAAACCCCATTGGACAGCATGTGTGTCACACACCCCATTGGACAGTGTGTGTGTGTTACAATACCCATTGGACAGTGTGTGTGTCACAAACCCCACTGGACAGCGTGTGGGTCATAAGACCCATTGGACAGAGTGTGTGTGTCACAAACCCCATTGGACATCGTGTGTTTCAAAATCCCCATTGGACAGCGTGTGTGTCACAAACCACATGGACAAGGTGTGTGTGACAAACCCCATTGGACACCGTGTGTGTCATAACCCCCATTGGACACCGTGTGTGTGTTATAATCCCCTTTGGAGAGTGTGTGTGTGTCACAAACCCCACTGGACAGCGTGTGTGTCACAAACCCCTTTAGACAGTGTGTGTGTCACAAAACCCATTGGATAGCGTGTGTGTCACAAACCTCATTGGATAGCGTTTGTGTGTCACAAACCCTGTTGGACTGTGTGTGTGTCACAAACCCCACTAGACAGCGTTTGTGTCACGAACCCCATTGGATAGCTTGTGTCACAAGACCCATTGGACAGAGTGTGTGTGTCACAAACGCCATTGTACAGCGTGTATGTCACAATCCTCATTTGACAGCGTGTGTGTCACAAGCCCCATTGGACAGACTTTGTGTGTCACAAACCCCTTTGGACAGAGTGTGTGTCATAAACCCCATCGGACAGCTTGAGTCACAATCCCCATTGGACAGTGTGTGTGTGTCACAAACCCCATTGGACAGCGTGTGTGTCACAAACCCCTTTGGACAGTGTGTGTGTCACAATCCCCATTGGACAGCGTGTGTGTGTCACAGTTCCCACTGGACAGTGTGTGTGTCACAAACCCCATTATAAAGTGTGTGTGTCACAAACCCCATTGGATAGCGTGTGTGAGTTACAAACCCCATTGGACAGCGTGTGTGTCACAAACACTATTGGACAGCGTGTGTGTGTCACATTCCCCATTGAACACTGTGTGTGTTACAAAACGCATTGGATAGGCTGTGTTTCACATACCCCATTTGAAAGTGTGTGTGTCACAAACCCCATTCGACATCGTGTGGGTCACAAACCCCGTTGGAAAGTGTGTGTGTCACAAACCCAATTGGACAGCGTGTGTGTGTCACAAACCCTCCTGGTCAGAGTGTGTGTCACAAAAACCATTTGATAGCGTGTGTGTGTCATAAAACCATTAAAGAGTATGCGTGTCACAAACCCCATTGGATTTCGTGTGTGTGTCACAAACCCCAATAAAAAGTGTGCGTGTCACAAACCCCATTTGAAAGTGTGTGTGTCACAAAACCAATTGGATAGCGTGTGTTTGTCACAAACCCTATTGGACAGTGCGTATGACACAATCCCCATTGGACAGCGTCTGTGTCACAAACCCCATTGGACAGCGTGTGTGTCACAAGCCCATTGGACAGAGTGTGTGTGTCACAAAACCCAGTGGACAGCATGTGTGTCACAGACCCCATTGGACAGCGTGCATGTCACAAGCGCCATTGGAAAGTGTTTGTGTCACAAACCCTATTGGACAGTGTGTATGTCACAATCCTCATTAGACAGCGTCTGTGTCACAAACTCTATTGGACAGTGTGTGTGTCACAAAACCCACTGGACAGCGTGTATGTCACAAACCACAATATGACAGCGTGTGTGTGTCACAATACCCATTGGACAGCGTGTGTGTGTCACAATCCTTCCTGGTCAGTGTGTGTGTCACAAACCACATCGGACAGCGTGTGTGTGTCACAATCGTTCCTGGTCAGTGTGTGTGCCACAAACCCCATTGTACAGCGTGTGTGTCCCAAACCCCATTGGACAGCATGTGTGTCACACACCCCATTGGACAGTGTGTGTGTGTTACAATACCCATTGGACAGTGTGTGTGTCACAAACCCCACTGGACAGCGTGTGGGTCATAAGACCCATTGGACAGAGTGTGTGTGTCACAAACCCCATTGGACATCGTGTGTTTCAAAATCCCCATTGGACAGCGTGTGTGTCACAAACCACATGGACAAGGTGTGTGTGACAAACCCCATTGGACACCGTGTGTGTCATAACCCCCATTGGACACCGTGTGTGTGTTATAATCCCCTTTGGAGAGTGTGTGTGTGTCACAAACCCCACTGGACAGCGTGTGTGTCACAAACCCCTTTAGACAGTGTGTGTGTCACAAAACCCATTGGATAGCGTGTGTGTCACAAACCTCATTGGATAGCGTTTGTGTGTCACAAACCCTGTTGGACTGTGTGTGTGTCACAAACCCCACTAGACAGCGTTTGTGTCACGAACCCCATTGGATAGCTTGTGTCACAAGACCCATTGGACAGAGTGTGTGTGTCACAAACGCCATTGTACAGCGTGTATGTCACAATCCTCATTTGACAGCGTGTGTGTCACAAGCCCCATTGGACAGAATTTGTGTGTCACAAACCCCTTTGGACAGAGTGTGTGTCATAAACCCCATCGGACAGCTTGAGTCACAATCCCCATTGGACAGTGTGTGTGTGTCACACACCCCATTGGACAGTGTGTGTGTGTTACAATACCCATTGGACAGTGTTTGTGTCACAAACCCCATTGGACAGCGTGTGTGTCACAAACACCATTGGACAGTGTGGGTGTCACAAACCCCATTGGACAGAGTGTGTGTCACAAACCCCTTTGGACAGTGTTTGTGTCACAAACCCCGTTGGATAGCGTGTTTGTGTCACAGTCCCCATTGGACAGCGTGAGTGTCAGAAACCACAATATGACAAGTTGTGTGCGTAACAGTACCCATTGGACAGTGTGTGTGTCACAAGCCCTTTTGGACAGCGTCTGTGTCTAATACCCCCGTGCGTACTGTGTGTGTCACGAACCCCATTGGACAGCGTGTGTATCACAAGCACCATTGGACAGTGTGTGTGTCATAAACCCCATTGGACAGGATCTGTGTCACAAACCCCATTGGAAATTGTCTGTGTCACAAACAGCATTGGACAGCGTGTGTGTGTCACAAACCCCATTGGACAGCGTGTGTGTCACAAATCCCACTGGACAGCGTGTGTGTCACAAACACGCATGGACAGCGTGCGTGCCTCATACCCCATTGGACATAGTGTGTGTCACAAACCCTTTTGGACAGTGTGTGTGACACAAACCCCATTGGATATCGTGTGTGGCACAAACCCCATTGTACAGAGTGTTTGTCACAAGCTCATTGGACAGAGTGTGTGTGTCACAAACCCCATTGTACAGTGTGTTTGTCACAATCCCCATTGGACAGCGTGTGCGGTACAAGCCCACTGGACAGAGTGTGTGTATCACAAAACCCCGTGGACACTGTGTGTGTAACGAACGCCATTGGACAGTGTGTGTGTCACAAACCCCCCTGGACAGTGTGTGTGTCACAGTCCCTATTGGACAGTGTCTGTGTCTCAAGCCCCCGTGGACACTGTGTGTGTCACAAACCTCTTTGGATAGCGTGTGTGTGTCACAAAACCTATTGGACAGCGTGTGTGTCACAGTCCCCATTGGACAACGTGTGTGTCATGAACCCCATTAAACAGCATGTGTGTCAAAAGCAACATTGGGCAGAGAGTGTGTTTCAGAAACCCCACTTGACAGTGTGTGTTTCACAATCCCCATTGGACAGCATGTGTGTCACAAACCCCATTGGATATCGTGTGTGTGTCACAGTTCCCATTGGACAATGTGTGTGACACAAACACCATTGAACAGAGTTTGTTTCACAAACCCGATTGGACAGCGTGTGTGTCACAAACCGCATTGGATAGCGTGTGTGTGTCACAAACGCTGCTGGACAGTGTGTAGGTCACAATCTCTATTGGATAGCGTCTGTGTCACAAACCCCATTGGACAGCGTGTGTGTCACAAACACCATTGGACAGAGTGTGTGTGTGACAATCCCCATTGGACAGAGTGTGTGTGCCACAAACCCCATTGGACAGCGTGTGTGTCACAAATCCTCTTGGACAGAGTGTGTCACAAACCCCATTGGACAGCGTGTGTGTTACAAGACCCATTGGAAAGAGTGTGTCTGCCACAAACCCCATTGGACAGCGTGTGTGTCACAAACACCATTGGACAGAGTGTGTCACAAACCCCATTGGACAGCGTGTGTGTCACAAACCGCATTGGACAGCGTGTGTGTCACAAACACCATTGGACAGTGTGTGTGTCACAAACCACATTGGACAGCGTGTGTGTGTCACAACCCCCCCTGGACAGTGTGTGTGTCACAATACCCAGTGGACAGCGTGAGTGTCAAAACCCCATTGGACAGCGTGTGTGTCACAAAACCCACTGGACAGCGTGTGTGTCACAAACACCCATGGACAGTGTGTGTGTCAAAACACCATGGGAAAGCGTGTGTGTGTCACAATTCCCTTTGGACAGTGTGTGTGTGTCACAATCCTTCGAGGTCAGTGTGTGTATCACAAACCACACTGGACAGCGTGTGTGTCACAAATCCCATTGGACAGCATGTGTGTCACAAACCCCATTGGACACTGTGTGTGTGTCACAATACCCATTGGACAGTGTGTGTGTCACAAACCCCATTGGACAGAGTTTGTGTCACAAACCCCATTGGACAGTGTGTGTGTCACAAACCCCATCGGACAGCGTGTGTGTGTCACAAAACCCACTGGACAGCGTGTGTGTTTCACGAACGCCATTGGACAGCGTGTGTGTCACAAGCGCCATTGGACAGAGTGTGCGTGACACAAACCCCTTTGGAAAGTGTATGTGTCACAAACCCCATTGGATACCGTGTGTGTGTCACAAACCCTCCTGCTCAGTGTGTGTGTCACAAAACGCATTGGACAGCATGCGTGTCACAAACACCTTTTTACAGCGTGTGTGTCAAAAACCCCATGGGACAGCGAGTGTGTGTCACAAATCCCATTGGAAAGTGTGTGTGTCACAAACCCCATTGGATAGCGTGTGTGTGTCACAAACCCCATTAGAAAGTGTGTGTGTCACAAACACCATGGGACAGAATGTGTGTCACAAACACTATTGGACAGCGTGTGTGTCACAAACCCCATTGGACAGCGTGTGTGTCACAAACCCCTTTGAACAGTGTGTGTGTCACAAAACCCATTGGACAGCGTGTTTGTGTCACAATCCCCATTGGACAGTGTGTGTGTTACAAACCCCATGGGACAGAGTGTGTGTCACAAACACTATTGGACAGCGTGTGTGTCACAAGCCAATTGGACAGAGTGTGTGTGTCACAAATCCCACTGGATAGTGTGTGTGTCACGAACCGCATTGGCAAGTGTATGTGTCACAAACACCATTGGATAGCATGTGTGTGTGACAAACCCTATTGGAGAATGTGTGTGTCACAAAACCCGCTGAACAGCGTGTGTGTCACAAACCCCATTGGACAGAGTGTGTGTGTCAGAATACCCATTGGACAGAGTTTATTTCACAAACCTCATTGGAAAGCATGTGTGTCACAAACCCCATTGGACAGCGTGTGTGTGTAATAAACCCATATCGGTCAGCCTGTGTGTCACAAAGCCCATTGGAGAGCAGGTGTGTCAGAAACCCCATTGGACAGTGTGTGTGGTTCACAAACCCTATTGGACAGTGTGTAGGTTAAAATCCCCATTGGACAGCATCTGTGTCGCAAACCCCCTTGGACAGCGTGTGTGTCAAAATCCTATTGGACAGTATGTGTGTCACAAAACCCACTGGACAGAGTGTGTGTCTCAAACACCAATGGAGAGTGTGAGTGTCACAAACCCCATTGGACAGCGTGTGTTTCACAAACCCCTTTGGACAACGTGTGTGACACAATCCCCATTGGACAGCGTGTGTGTCACAAACCCCATTGGAAACTGTGTGTGTCACAAACCCCATTGGACAGTGTGTGTGTCACAAACCCAGTTGGACAGTGTCTGTGTCACAATCCCCTTTGGACAGTGTGTGTGTCACAAATCCCATTGGATAGAGTGTGTGTGTCACAAAACCCATTGGAATGTGTGTGTGTAACAAAATCAATTGGTCAGTGTGTGTGTCACAATCGCCATTGGAAAGCGTGTGTGTCAGAAATCGCATTAGAGAGTGTGTGTGTCACGAATCGCATTGGACAGCCAGAGTTTCACAAACACCATTGGACAGAGTGTCTTTCACAATCCCCATTGGACAGTGTGTGTGTGACAAACCCCATTGGACAGCGTGTGTGTCACAAACCCCACTTTACATCGTGTGTGTCACAGTCCCCATTGGACAGCGTGTGTGTCACAAACACCATTGGACAGCGTGTGGGTGTCGCAATCTCCATTGGACAGCGTGTGTGGCCCAAATCCCATGGGACGTTGTGTGTTTCAAAATCCCCATTGGAGAGCGTGTGGGTGTCACAATCCCCACTGGACAGTGTGTGTGTGTCACAAACCTCATTGGACAGTGTGTGTGTTACAAACCCAATTGGACAGAGTGTGTGTCACAAACCCCATTGGACAGTGCGTGGGTCACAATCCCCATTAGGCACTGTGTGTTTTACAACCCCTATTGGACAGTGTGTGTGTCACGAGCCCCGTTGAACAGCATACGTGTCTCAAGCCCAATTGGACATAGTGTGTGTGTCACAAAACCCATTGGACACCGTGTGTGTCACAACCCCTTTGGACACTGTGAGTGTCACAAACCCAACTGGTCAGCGTGTGTGTGTCACAAACCCCATTGGTTAGCGTGTGTGTCACAAACCCCTCTGGACAGCGTGTGTGTCAAAATCCCCATTGGACAGCGTGTGTGTCAGAAACCCCATTGGAGAGTGTGTGTGTCACAAACAGCATTGGACAGCGTGTGTGTGTGACAAACCCCAATGGACAGTTTGTGTTTCGCAAACCCCATTGGAAACTGTGTGTGTCACAAAAGCCACTGAACAGCATGTGAGTCACGAACCCCATTGGACAGCGTGAGAGCCACAAACCCTATTGTACAGCATGTGTGTCACAGTCCCCATTGGACAGCGTGTGTGTCACAAAAACCATTAGACAGCGTGTGTGTCACAAAAACCATTGGACAGCAAGCGTGTCAAAAACACTATTAGGCAGAGTGTGTGTGTCACAATCTCCATCGCACAGCGTGTGTGTCACAAACCCCCGTGGATACCGTGTGTCTCACAAACCCCATTGGACAGTGTGTCTGTCACAAACACCCATGGACAGTGTGCGTGTCACAAACCCCATTGGACATCGTTTGTGTCACAAACCTTTTTGGATACTGTGTGTGTCACAAACCCCACTGGACAGCGTGTGTGTCACAAACACCCATGGACAGTGTGGGTGTCACAAACACCATTGGACAGCGTGTGTGTCACAAGCCCATTGGACAGAGTGTGTGTGTCACAAAACCCACTGGACAGCGTGTGTGGCACAAACCCCGTTGGGAAGAATATGTGTTCACAAACCCCATTGGATAGCGTTTGTGTGGCACAAACCCTATTGGACTGTTTGTGTGTCACAAAACCCACCGGACAGCGTGTGTGTCACAAACCCCATTGGAGAGCGTGTGTGTCACAAACCCCATTGGACAGTGTGCGTGTCACAAACACCATTGGACATCGTGTGTGTCACAAACCCTTTTGGACAGTGTGTGTGTCACAAAACCCACTGGACAGCGTGTGTGTCACAAACACCCATGGACAGTGTGCGTAACACAAACCCCATTGGACATCGTGTGTGTCACAAACCCCTTTGGACAGCGTGTGAGTCACGAACCCCATTGGACAGTGTGTGTGTCACAGTCCCCATTAGACTCCGTGTGTGTCACAAACACCATTGGACAGCATGCGTGTCACAAACACCATTGGACAGCGTGTGTGTCACACATACCATTGAACAGTGTGTGTGTCAAAATCTCCATTGGACAGCGTGTGTGTGTTACAAACCCCAATGGACAGCGTGTGTAGTCACAAACACCCATGGACAGTGTGCATGTCACAACCCCTTTGGACATCGTGTGTGTCACAAACCCTTTTGGATACTGTGTGTGTCACATACCCCACTGGACAGCGTGTGTGTCACAAACACCCATGGACAGTGTGCGTGTCAGAAACACCATTGGACAGCATGTGTGTCAAAAGCCCATTGGACAGAGTGGGTGTGTCACAAAACCTACTGGACAGCGTGTGTGTCAAAAAACCCATTGGACAGTGTGTGTGTCACAAACCCCACTGGACAGTGTGTGTGTCACAAACCCCATTGGACAGCATGTGTCTGTCAAAATCCCCATTGGAAAGTGTACGTGTCACAAACCCCATTGGTTAGCGTGTGTGTGTCACAAACCCTCCTGGTCAGTGTGTGTGTCAAAAAACCCATTGGACAGCGTGCGTGTCACAAACACCATTGGACAGTGGGTGTGTAACAAACCCAATTGGTCAGCGTGTGTGTCACAAACCCCATGAGACAGCGTGTGTGTGTCACAAACCCCACTGGAAAGTGCGTGTGTCACAAACACCATTGGAAGGTGTGTTTGTCGCAAACTCCATTGGCTAGCGTGTGTGTGGCACAAACCCCATTAGAAAGTGTGCGTGTCACAAACCCCATTGGAAAGTGTGTGTGTCACAAACCCCATTGGAGAGTGTGTGTGTGTCACAAACCCTATTGGACAGTGTGTGTGTCACAAAACCCACTGGACAGCGTGTGTGTCACAATACCCATTAGACAGTGTGTGTGTCACAATCCCCATTGGACAGCGTGTGTGTGTCACAAGCCCACTGGACAGAGTGTGTGTGTCACAAAACCCACTGGGCCGCGTATATGTCACGATCCCCATTGAACAGTGTGTGTGTCACGAACCACATTGGACAGCGTGTGTGTCACAAGACCCATTGGACAGAGTGTGTGTATCATAAACCCCGTTGGACAGCGTGTGTGTCACAATCGCCATTGGAGATCGTGTGTGTCACAAACCCCATTGGACAGACTTTGTGTGTCACAAACCACATTGAACAGCGTATGTGTCATAAACCCCATTGGACAGTGTGTGTGTGTCACAATCCCCATTGGACAGTGTTTGTGCGTCAGAAACACTACTGGACAGCGTGCGTGTCACAAACCCCTTTGGACAGTGTGTGTGTATCACAATCACCTTTGGACAGTGTGTGTGTTACAACACCCATTGGACAGAGTGTGTGTGTCACAAAACCCATTGGAAAGTGTATGTGTTACAAACCCCTTTGGATAGCGTGTGTGTGTCACAAACCCCATTGGACAGTTTGTGTGTCACAAGCCCCATTGGACAGCGTGTGTGTCACAAACCCCCGTAGACACTGTGTGTGTCACAATCCCCATTGGACAGTGTGGTGTCACAAACCCCACTGGACAGAGTTTGTGTCACAAACCCCATTGGACAGCGTGTGTGAGAAACACCATTGGACAGTTTGTGTGTCACAATCCCCACTAGGCAGTGTTTGTGTATCACAAACCCCATTGTACAGTGTGTGTATCACAAAACCCATTGGACAGCGTGTGTGTCACAAAACCCATTAGAAAGTGTGTGTCTCACAAACCCCATTGGATAGCGTATGTGTGTAACAAACCCTATTGGAAAGAGTGTGTGTGTCACAAACTCCATTGGACAGCGTGTGTGTCATAAACCCCATTGGATAGCGTGTGTGTGTCACAAAACCCATGGGATAGAGTGTGTGTCACGAACCCCATTGGACAGCGTGTGTGTGACACAGTCCTCATTGGACAGTGTGTGTGTCACAAAACCCATTGGATAGCATGTGTGTCACAAATCCCACTGGACCGCATATGTGTCACGAACCACACTGGACAGTGTGTGTGTCACAAGACCCTTTGGAGAGTGTGTGTGTCACAAACAGCATTGGACAGCGTGTGTCTGTCACAATCCCCTTTGGACAGCATGTATGTCACAAGCTCATTGGACAGAGTGTGTGTCACAAGCACCATTGGACAGAGTGTGTGTGTCACAAACCCCACTGGAAAGTGTATGTGTCACAAACCCCATTGGATAGCGTGTCTCTTTCACAAACCCTATTGGACAGCGTGTGTGCCACAAACACCGTTGGACAGTGTGTGTGTCACAATCCCGATTGGATAGCGTGCTTGTGTCACAAACCCTCCTGGTCAGTGTGTGTGTCACAAACCCTATTTGACAGAGTGTGTGTCACAAACACCATTGGACAGTGTGTGTGTCACAAACCCCATTGGACAGCGTGTGTGTGTAACAATAGCTATTGGACAGTGTGTCTGTCACAAATCCCATTGGACAGCGTGTGTGTGTAACAATACGCATTGGACAGTGTGTGTCTCATAATCCCCAGTGGACAGCGTGTGTGTGTAGCAATACGCATTGGACAGTGTGTGTGTCAAAAAACCCATTGGACAGCGCGTGTGTGTCACAATCCCCATTGGACAGCGTGTGTGTCACAAGCCTGTTGGACAGAGTGTGTGTGTCACAAAACCCAGTGGACAGCGTGTGTGTCATGAACGCCACTGGACAGAGTGTGCGTCTGTATCACCATGGGACAGAGTGTGTGTGTCACAAACCGCATTGTAAAGTGTATGTGTCACAAACCCCATTGGATAGAGTGTGTTTGTCACAAACCCTATTGGACAGTGTGTCTGTCAGAAGACGCACTGGACAGCGTGTGTGTTCACAAACCCCTTTAGACAGCGTTGGTGTCACAAGACCCATTGTACAGAGTGTGTGTGTCAAAATCCCCATTGCACAGCGTGTGTGTCACAATCCCCATTGCACAGCTTGTGTGTCACAAACACCATTGAACAGCGTGTGTGTGTAACAATACCCGTTGGACAGTGTCTGTGTCACAATCCCCATTGGACAGCTTGTGTGTCACAAAGCCCATTGGTCAGTGTGTGTGTCACAAACCCCATTGGACAGCGTGTGTGTTACAAACACCCATGGACAGTGTGCGTGTCACAAACCCCATTGGACATCGTTTGTGTCACAAACCCCTTTGTACAGAAAGTGTGTGTCACAATCCCCATTGTGCAGTGTATGTGTCACAAACCACATGGGACAGAGTGTGTGTCACGAACCCCATTGGACAGCGTGTGTGTCACAAACCCCATTGGACATCGTGTGTGTTACAAACACCCAAGGACAGTGTGTGTGTCACAAACCCCTTTGGACAGTGTGTGTGTCACAAACCGCATGGGACAGAGTGTGTGTCGCGAACCCCATTGGACAGCGTGTGAGTCAAAAGCGCCATTGGAAAGAGTGTGTGTGTCACAAAACCCATTGGATAGTGTGTGTGTGTCACAAACCGAATAGGACAGTGTGTGTGTGTCACAAACCCCATTGGACAGCGTGTGTGTGTAACAATAGCTACTGGACAGTGTGTGTGTCACAATCACCAGTGGACAGCGTGTGTGTCAAAACCCCAGGTGACAGTGTGTGTGTCACAAACCCCACTGGAACGCGCGTGTGTGTCACAATACCCATGGGACAGCGTATGTGTCACAAGCCTATTGGACAGAGTGTGTGTGTCACAAAACCCAGTGGACAGCGTTTGTGTCAGGAACCCCATTGGACAGCATGTGTGTGAAACAATACCCATTGGACAGTGTGTGTGTCACAAACCCCATTGGACATCGTGTGTGCCACAAACCCCATAGGGCTGCGTGCGTGTGTCACAAACCCTATTGGACAGTGTGAGTGTCACAAAACCCACTGGACAGCGTGTGTGTTCGCAAACCCAATTGGATAGCGTGTTTTTCACAAGACCCAATGGACAGAGTGTCGGTGTCACAAAGCCCATTGGACAGCGTGTGTGTCACAATCCCCATTGGACAGCGTGTGTGTCACAAACACCATTGGACACCGTGTGTGTCACAAAACCGATGGGACAGCATGTGTGTCACAAACGCCATTGGACAGCGTGTGTGTCACAAACCCCATTACAGCGTGAGTGTGTCACAATCTCTATTGAACAGTGTGTGTGTCACAAACACCATTGGACAGTGTGTGTGTAAAAAACCCAATTGGTCAGCGTGTGTGTCACAAACCCCATGGGACTGCGTGTGTGCGTTACAAACCCCATTGGAAAGTGTGTGTGTCACAAACCCCATTAGAAAGTATGCGTGTCACAAACCCTATTGGATAGCGTGTGTGTGTCACAAACCCCATTGGAAAGTGTGTGTGTTTCACAAACCCCATTGGACAGCATGTGTGTCACAAACCCCATTGGATAGCGTGTGTGTCAAAATCCCCATTGGACAGTGTGTGTGTCAGAAACTCCTCTGGACAGCGTGTGTAGTCACAAACACCCATGGACAGTGTGCGTGTCAAAAACCCCATTGGACAGAGTTTGTGTCACAAGCCCCATTGGAAAGTGTGTGTGTCACAAACACGATTGGACAGCGTGTGTGTGTCACAATCCCCATTGGACAGCGTGTGTGTCATAAACCACATTGGATAGCGTTTGTGTGTCACAAACCCCATTATAAAGTGTGCGAGTCACAAACCCCATTGGACATTGTGTGTGTCGCAAACCCCATTGGACAGTGTGTGTGTCACAAACCCCATTGGACAGAGTTTGTGTTTAACAATACCCATTGGACAGCATTTGTGTGACAAACCCCTGTAGACACTGTGTGTTTCACGAATGCCATTGGACAGTGTGTGTGTCACCAACCCCCCTGGACAGTGTGTGTGTCACAATCCCCAGTGGACAGCGTGTTTGTCACAAAACCCACTGGACACCGTGTGTGTCACAAACACCATTGGACAGCGCGTGTGTGTAACAATACCCATTGGACAGAGTGTGTGTCACAAACCCCATTGGACACTGTGTATCTCACAAACTCCACTGGACAGCGTGTGTGTTCACAAACCCCATTGGACAGCGTGTTTTTCACAAGACCCATTGGACAGAGTGTATTTGTCACAAACCCCATTGGATAGTGTGTGTGTCACCCGCCCCATTGGACAGCGTGTGTGTCACAAACACCATTGGAGTACGCGTGTTTGTAACAATACCCGTTGGAAAGCCTTTGTGTCACAAACCCCATTGGACAGCATGTGTGTCACAAACACCCATGTACAGTGTGAGTGTCACAAACCCCATTGGATAGCGTGTGTGTCACAAAGCACTTTGGATAGTGTGTGCGTCACAATCCCCATTGGACAGTGTGTGCGTTTCACAATACCCATTCGGCACTGTGTGTGTCACAAACACCCATGGACAGTGTGCGTTTCACAAACCCAATTTGACATTGTGTGTGTCACAAACCCCATTGGACAGCTTGTGTGTCACAAGACCTATTGGAAAGAGTGTGTGTGTCTCAATCCCCATTGGACAGCGTGTGTGTCACAATCCCCATTGGACAGTGTGTGTGTCATAAACCCCATTGGACAGCGTGTGTATTTCACAATCCCCATTGGACAGTGTTCGTGTGTAACAAACCCCATTAGACAGAGTGTGTGTCAAAAGCCCCATTGGACAGAGTGTATGTGTCACAAACCCCATTGGACAGCGTGTGTGTCACAATCCCCATTGGACAGCGTGTGTGTCACAAACCACATTGGACAGTGTGTTTGTGTCACAATACCCATAGGACAGTGTGTGTGTCACAAACGCCACTGGAAAGCGTGTGTGTCACAAACACCCATGGACAGTGAGCGTGTCACAAATCCCATTGGACATCGTGTGTGTGTTACAATCCCCATTGGACTGTGAGTGTGTCACAAACCCCATGGGACAGAGTGTGTGTCACGAACCACTTTGGACAGTGTGTGTGTCACAAACCCCATTGGACAGCGTGTGTGTGTCACAATCCCCATTGGACAGTGTCTGTGTTACAAAATCCATTCGATAGAGTGTGTTTGTCACAAACCCTCCTGGCCAGTGTGTGTGTCACAAAACTTATTGGACAGCATGCGTGTCATGAACACCATCGGGCAGTGCGTGTGTAACAAACCCAATTGGTCAGCGTGTGTGTCACAAACCCCACTGGACAGCGTGTGTGTGTCACAAACCCCATTAGAAAGTGAGCGTGTCACAAACCCCATTGGAAAGTGTCTGTGTCACAAACACCATTGGACAGCGTGTTTGATGTCACAAACCCTCCTGGTCAGTGTGTGTGTCACAAACCCCACTGGACAGCGTGTGTGTCACGAACGCCATTGGACAGCTTGTGTACCACAAGACCTATTGGACAGAGTGTATGTGTCACAAACCCCATTGGACAGCGTGTGTGTCACAAACCCCATTGGAAAGTGTGTGTCACAAACCCCATTGGACAGCGTGTGTGTGTCACAATCCCCATTGGACAGTGTCTGTGTTACAAAATCCATGCGATAGAGTGTGTTTGTCACAAACCCTCCTGGCCAGTGTGTGTGTCACAAAACTTATTGGACAGCATGCGTGTCATGAACACCATCGGGCAGTGTGTGTGTAACAAACCCAATTGGTCAGCGTGTATGTCACAAACCCCACTGGACAGCGTGTGTGTGTCACAAACCCCATTAGAAAGTGAGTGTGTCACAAACCCCATTGGAAAGTGTCTGTGTCACAAACACCATTGGACAGCGTGTGTGATGTCACAAACCCTCCTGGTCAGTGTGTGTGTCACAAACCCCACTGGACAGCGTGTGTGTCACGAACGCCATTGGACAGCTTGTGTACCACAAGACCTATTGGACAGAGTGTATGTGTCACAAACCCCATTGGACAGCGTGTGTGTAACAAACCCCATTGGAAAGTGTGTGTCACAAACCACATTGGACAGCGTGTTTGTCAGAAACACCATTGGACAGCGTGTGTGTGTCACAATCCCCATTGGACAGTGTGTGTGTGTCACAATCCCCACTGGACAGTGTGTGTGTCACAAAACCCATTGGATAGCGTGTGTGTCACGAACCCCATTAGAAAGTGTTTGTTTCACAAACCCCATTGGATAGCGTATGTGTGTCACAAACCCTATTGGACAGAGTGTGCGTGTCACAAACCCCATTGGACAGCGTGTGTGTCACAAAACCCATTGGACAGCGTGTGTGTCACAAGCCCCATTGGACAGCGTGTGTGCCACAAACACCATTGGACAGCGTGTGTCTGTAACAATACCCATTGTACAGCGTGTGTGTCACAAACCCCTTTGGACACTGTGTGTGTCACAAACCCCATTGGACAGCGTGTGTGTGTCACAATCCCCATTGGACAGTGTCTGTGTTACAAAATCCATTCGATAGAGTGTGTTTGTCACAAACCCTCCTGGCCAGTGTGTGTGTCACAAAACTTATTGGACAGCATGCGTGTCATGAACACCATCGGGCAGTGTGTGTGTAACAAACCCAATTAGTCAGCGTGTGTGTCACAAACCCCACTGGATAGCGTGTGTGTGTCACAAACCCCATTAGAAAGTGAGCGTGTCACAAACCCCATTGGAAAGTGTCTGTGTCACAAACACCATTGGACAGCGTGTGTGATGTCACAAACCCTCCTGGTCAGTGTGTGTGTCACAAACCCCACTGGACAGCGTGTGTGTCACGAACGCCATTGGACAGCTTGTGTACCACAAGACCTATTGGACAGAGTGTATGTGTCACAAACCCCATTGGACAGCGTGTGTGTCACAAACCCCATTGGACAGCGTGTTTGTCAGAAACACCATTGGACAACGTGTGTGTGTCACAATCCCCATTGGACAGTGTGTGTGTGTCACAATCCCCACTGGACAGTGTGTGTGTCACAAAACCCATTGGATAGCGTGTGTGTCACGAACCCCATTAGAAAGTGTTTGTGTCAAAAACCCCATTGGATAGCGTATGTGTGTCACAAACCCTATTGGACAGAGTGTGCGTGTCACAAACCCCATTGGACAGCGTGTGTGTCACAAAACCCATTGGACAGCGTGTGTTGTCACAAGCCCCATTGGACAGCGTGTTTGTCACAAACACCATTGGACAGCGTGTGTCTGTAACAATACCCATTGTACAGCGTGTGTGTCACAAACCCCTTTGGACACTGTGTGTGTCACAAACCCCATTGGACAGTGTGTGTGTCACAAACCCACCTGGACAGTGTGTGTGTCACAAACCCCATTGGACATCGTGTGTGTCACAAAGCACTTTGGACAATGTGTGCGTCACAGACGCCATTGGACAGCGTGCGTGTGTCACAATCCCTATTGGACAGTGTGTGTGTCACAATCCCCAGTGGACAGCGTGTGTGTCAAAACCCCAGGTGACAGTGTGTGTGTCACAAACCCCACTGGAAAGCGCGTGTGTGTCACAATACCCATTGGACAGAGTATGTGTCACAATCCTATTGGACAGAGTGTGTCTGTCACAAAACCCAGTGGACAGCGTTTGTGTCAGGAACCCCATTGGACAGCATGTGTGTCAAACAATACCCATTGGACAGTGTGTGTGTCACAAACCCCATTGGACATCGTGTGTGTCACAAACCCCATTGGACAGCATGTGTGTGTCAAAATCCCCATTGGACAGTGTATGTGTCACAAACCCCATGGGACAGAGTGTCACAAACACTATTGGACAGCTTGTGTGTCACAAGCCCATTGGACAGAGTGTGTGTGTCACAAAACCCACTGGACAGCGTGTGTGTCACGAACCCCATTGGACGGAGTGTGTGTCACAAGCACCATTGGACAGAGTGTGTGTGTAACAAACCCCATTGGAAAGTGTATGTGTCACAAACCCCAATGGACTGCGTGTGCGTGCCACAAACCCTATTGGACAGTGTGTGTGTCACAAAGCCCATTGGACAGCGTGTGTGTCACTATCCCCATTGGACAGCGAGTGTGTCACAAACACCATTGGACAGCGCGTGTGTGTAACAATACCCATTGGACAGAGTGTGTGTCACAAACCCCATTGGACAGTGTGTATCTCACAAACTCCACTGGGCAGCGTGTGTGTTCACAAACCCCATTGGACAGCGTGTTTTTCACAAGACCCATTGGACAGAGTGTATTTGTCACAAACCCCATTGGATAGTGTGTGTGTCACCCGCCCCATTGGACAGCGTGTGTGTCACAAACACCATTGGAGTACGCGTGTTTGTAACAATACCCGTTGGAAAGCCTTTGTGTCACAAACCCCATTGGACAGCATGTGTGTCACAAACACCCATGTACAGTGTGAGTGTCACAAACCCCATTGGATAGCGTGTGTGTCACAAACCCCCCTGGACAGTGAGTGTGTCACAATCCCCAGTGGACAGTGTGTGTGTCAATACCCCATTGGACAGTGTGTGTGTCACAAAACCCACTGGACAGTATGTGTGTCACAAACACCCATGGAGAGTGTGAGTGTCACAAAACCCATTGGACAGCGTGTGTGTCACAAACCCCTTTGGACAGTGTGTGTGTCACAAACCCCATTGGACAGCGTTTGTGCGTCACGAACCCCATTGCACAGCGTGTGTGTCACAAGACCCATTGGACAGAGTGTGTGTATCACAAACCCCATTGGACAGAGTGTACGTCACAATCCCCATTGGACAGCTTGTGTGTCACAAACACCACTGGACAGCGTGTGTGTGTAACAATACCTATTGGACAGTGTGTGTGTCACAAACCCCATGGGATACAGTGTGTGTCACGAACCCCATTGGACAGCATGTGTGTCACAAGCGCCATTGGACAGAGTGTATGTGTTACAAACACCATTGGACAGCGTTTGTCTGTAACAATACCCAATGGACAATGTGTGTGTCACAATCCCCGGTGGACAGCGTGTGTGTCAAAACCCCATTGGACAGTTTGTGTGTCACAAAACCCACTGGACATCGTGTGTGTCACAACCCCATTGGACAGCGTGTGTGCCACAAACCCCATTGTACAGCGTGTGTGTCACAGTCCCCATTGGACAACGTGTGTGTCACAAACCCCATTGTACAGCTTGTGTGTCACAATCCCCATTGGACAGCGTGTGTGTCACAAACCCCACTGGACAGCGTGTGTGTGTCGCAATCTCCATTGGACAGCGTGTGTGTCACAAATACCACTGGACAGTGTGTGTGTCTAAATCCCCATTGGACAGCGTGTGTGTGTTACAAACCCCATTGGACAGCGTGTGTGTCACAAACCCCACTGGACAGCGTGTGTGTCACAAACCCCACTGGACAGCGTGTGTGTCA
This sequence comes from Columba guinea, assembly GCA_032206185.1. NCBI lineage: Eukaryota > Metazoa > Chordata > Aves > Columbiformes > Columbidae > Columba > Columba guinea. Next base: position 772,037 of record JAVLUU010000064.1, on the reverse strand, counting down.
CAAACACCCATGGACAGTGTGCGTGTCACAAACCTCATTGGACATCGTGTGTGTCACAAACCCTTTTGGATACCGTGTGTGTCACATACCACACTGCACAGCGTGTGTGTCACAAACACCCATGGACAGTGTGCGAGTCAGAAACACCATTGGAGAGCGTATGTGTCACAAGCCCATTGGACAGAGTGGGTGTGTCACAGAACCCACTAGACAGCGTGTGTGTCACAAACCCCATTGGACAGTGTGTGTGTCACAAACCCCACTAGAGATTTTTTGTGTCAGTTACCCCACTGGACAGCGTGTGTGTCACAAACACCTATGGAGAGTTTGCGTATCACAAACCCCATTGGACATCGTGTGTGTCACAAACCCCATGGGAAATTGTACGTGTCACAAACCCCATTGGTTAGCGTGTGTGTGTCACAAATCCTCCTGGTCGGTGTGTGTGTCAAAAAACGCATTGGACAGCATGCGTGTCACAAACACCATTGGACAGTGTGTATGTAACAAACCCAATTGGTCAGCGTGTGTGTCACAAACCCCTTTGGATAGCGTGTGTGTGTAACAATACCCAATGGACAGTGTGTGTGTCACAAACCCCATTAAACAGCGTGTGTGTCACAAACCCCCGTGGACACTGTGTGTGTTACGAACGCCAGTGGACAGTGTGTGTGTCACAAACCCCCGTGGACAGTGTGTGTGTCAGAATCCCCAGTGGACAGCGTGTGTGTCAAAACCCCATTGGACAGTGTGTGTGTCACAAAACCCACTGGACAGCGTGTGTGTCACAAACCCCATTTGAAAGTGTGTGTGTCACAAACACCCATGTAGAGTGTGAGTGTCACAAACCCCATTGGACAGCGTGTGTGTCACAAACCCCTTTGGAAAGTGTATGTGTCACAAACCCCATTGGATAGCGTGTGTGTGTCACAATCCCCATTGGACAGTGTGTGTGTCACAAAACCCATGGGACTGAGTGTGTGTCACGAACCCCATTGGACAGCGTCTGCGTCACAAACCCCATTGGACAGCGAGAGTGTTCACAAACACCATTGGACAGCGTGCTTTCACAATCCCCATTGGACTGTGTGTATGTGACAAACCCCATTGGACAACGTGTGTGTGTCACAATCACCATTGGAGACTGTGTGTTTCAGAAACACGACTGGAAAGAGTCTGTGTGTCAGAAACCCCATTGGAAAGTGTGTGTGTCACAATACCCACTGGAGAGCGTGTGTGTCACAAACCCCATTAGAAAGTTTGGGTGTCACAAACCCCACTGTACAGCATGTGTGTCACAAACATCATTGGACAGCATGCGTGTCACAAACACCATTGGGCAGCGCGTGTGTTTCGCAATCTCCATTGAACAGCGTGTGTGTCACAAATCCCGTGGGACAGAGTGTGTGTCACGAAGCCCATTGTACAGCATGTGTGTCAAAAGACCCACTGGACAGCGTGTGTGTCACAATCGCCATTGGACAGCGTGTGTCTCTCAAACCCCATTAAACAGTGTGTGTGTGTCACAAACCCCATTGGACAGCGTGTGTGTCACAAACACCTTTGGATAACATGTGTGTCACAAAACCACTAAAGTGTGTGTGTCACAAATCCCATTCGATAGCGCGTGTGTGTCACAAACCCTATTGGACAGTGTGTGTGTCACAAACCCCACTAGACAGTGTGTGTGTGTCACAAATACAATTGGACAGCGTGTGTGTCACAGTCCCCATTGGACAGTGTGTGTGTCACAACTGCCTTTGGAAAGTGTGTGTGTCACAAACCCGATTGGAAAGAGTATGTGTCACAAACCCCATTGGATAGCGTGTTTGTGTCACAAAACCCATTGGAAATTGTATGTGTCACAAACCCCACTGGATAGCGTGTGTGTGTCACAAACACCATTGGACAGCCTGTATGTGTCACAATCCCCTTTGGACAATGTGTGTTTCACAAAACCCATTGGATATTGTGTGTGTCACATATCCCATTGGACAGTGAGTGTGTCACAAACCCCACTGCACAGCTTGTGTGTCATAAACACCCATGGACAGTGTGCTTGTCACAAGCCCCATTGGACATCGTTTGTGTCAGAAACCCCATTGGACAGAGTGTGTGTGTCACAAACCCCATTGGAAAGTGTATGTGTCACAGAACCCATTGGATATTGTGTGTGTGTCACAATCGCCATTGGACAGTGTGTGTCTCACAAACACCATGGGACTGAGTGTTTGTCACGAACCCCATTGGATAGCATGTGTGTGTCGCAAACCCCATTGGATTGCGTGTGTGTGACACAAACCCTCCTGGTCAGCGTGTGTGTCACAAAACCCATTGGACAGCATGCGTGTCACAAACATCATGGGACAGTGTGTGTGTAAGAAACCCAATTGGTCAGCGTGTGTGTCACAAACACCATGGGACAGTGTGTGTGTGTCACAAACCCCATTAGAAAGTGTGTGTGTGACAAACCCCTTTGGAAAGTGTGTGTGTCACAAACCCCATTTGATACCATGTGTGTGTTACAAACCCTATTAGACAGTGTGTGTGTCACAAACCCCATTGGACAGCGTATGTGTCACAATCCCCTTTGGACAGCTTGTGTGTCACAATCCCCTTTGGACAGCGTGTGTGTCACAATCCCCATTGGACAGCGTGTGTGTGTCACAACACCATTGGACAGTGTGTGTCTGTTACAAACCCATTGGACAGAGTGTGTGTGTCACAAAAATCAAGGGACAGCGTGTGTGTCACAAAACCCACTGGACAGCATGTGTGTCACAATCCCCATTGGACAGCGTCTGTGTCACAAACCCCATTGGACAGCGTGTGAGTCACATACACCATTCGGCAGCGTGTGTGTGTCACAATCCCCTTTGGACAGTGTGTGTGTCACAAACCCTCCTGCTCATTATGTGTGTCACAAACCCCATTGGACATCGTGTGTGTCACAAACCCCATTGGACAGCGTGTATATGTCACAATCCCCATTGGCCAGTGTGTGTGTCACAAAACCCATGGCACAGAGTGTTTGTCACAAACACTATTGGACAGCGTGCGTGTCACAAGCCCATTGGATAGAGTGTGTGTGTCACAAAACCCACTGGACAGAGTGTGTGTCACGAACCCCATTTGACAGTGTTTGTGTCACAAGCACCATCGGAGAGAGTGTGGTGTCACAAACCCCATTGAAAAGTGTATGTGTCACAAACCCATTGGATAGCGTGTGTGTCACAAACCACATTGGACAGCATGTGTGTGTCACAATATGCATTGAACAGTGTGTGTGTCACAAACCCCATTCGACAGAATTTATGTCACAAACCCCATTGCACAGCGTGTGTGTCACATACATCATTGGACAGTGTATGTGTCTCAATCCCCAGTGGACAGCGTGTGTGTCAAAACCCCAGTGAACAGTGCGTGTAGCACAAAACCAACTAGACAGCGTGTGTGTCACAAACACCCATAGACAGTGAAAGTGTCACAAACCCCATTGGACAGCGTGTGTGTCACAAACCCCTTTGGACAGTGTGTGTGTCACAAAGGCCATTGGACAGCGTGTGTTTGTCACAGTCCCCATTGGACAGCATGTGTGTCACAAGCCCATTGGACAGAGTGTGTGTGTTACAAAACCCAGTGGACAGCGTGTGAGTCACGAACCACATTGGACAGCGTGTGTGTCACAAGCACCATTAGAAAGTGTGTGTATCACAAAACCCATTGGATAGCGTTTGTGTGTCACAAACCCCACTGGACAGCGTGTGTGTCACAAGCACCATTGGACAGAGTGTGTGTGTCACAAAACCCCATTGGAAAGTGTATGTGTCGCATACTCCATTGTATAGCGTGAGTGTGTCACAAACCCTCCTGGTCAGTGTGTATGTCACAAAACCCATTGGACAGCCTGCGTGTCACAAGACCCTTTGGACAGAGTGTGTGTGTCACAAACCCCATTCGACAGCGTGTGTGTCACAAGCACCATTGGACATAGTGTGTGTGTCAAAAACCCCATTGGATAGCGTCTGTGTGTCACAAACCCTATTGGACAGCGTGTGTGTCACAAAACCCACTGGACAGCGTGTGTGTCAAAAAAACCATTGGACAGCATGTGTCTCACAAACTCCATTAGACAGCGTGTGTGTCAGAAACCCCATTGGACAGAGTCTGTGTCACAAACCCATTGGACAGAGTGTGTGTGTCACAAACCCCATTGTACAGAGTGTTTGTCACAAGCTCATAGGACAGAGTGTTTGTGTCATAAACCCCATTGTACATTGTGTTTCTCACAATCCCCATTGGACAGCGTGTGTGGTACATGCCCATTGGTCAGAGTGTTTGTGTCACAAAACCCCGTGGACACTGTGTGTATCACGAACGCCATTGGACAGTGTGTGTGTCACAAACCCCATTGGACATCGTGTGTGTCACAAAACCCTTTGGACAGTGTGTGTCACAAACCCCATTGGACAGCGTGTGTGTCACAAACCCCATGGGACAGAGTGTTTGTCACAAACACTATTATACAGGGTGTGTGTCACAAGCCCATTGGGCAGAGTGTGTGTCACAAAACCCACTGGACAGCGTGTTTGTCACGAACCCCATTGGACAGCGTGTGTGTCACAAACCCCATGGGACAGAGTGTTTGTCACAAACACTATTATACAGGATGTGTGTCACAAGCCCATTGGGCAGAGTGTGTGTGTCACAAAACCCACTGGACAGTGTGTGTGTCACAAACCCCATGGGACAGAGTGTTTGTCACAAACACTATTATACAGGGTGTGTGTCACAAGCCCATTGGGCAGAGTGTGTGTGTCACAAAACCCACTGGACAGCGTGTTTGTCACGAACCCCATTGGACAGCGTGTGTATCACAAGCACCATTGGACAGAGTGGCTGTGTCACAAACCCCATTGGAAAGTGTGTGTGTCACAAACCCCATTGGATAGCGTGTGTGTCACGAACCCCATTGGACAGCGTGTGTGTCACGAACCCCATTGGACAGCGTCTGCGTCACAAGAACCATTGGACAGAGTGTGTGTGTCACAAAGCCCATTGGACAGTGTGTGTGTCACAAACCCCATTGGAAAGCGTGTGTTTCACAATCCCCATTGGACAGCGTGTGTGTCACAAACACCATTGGACAGTGTGTGTGTCACAAACCCCATTGGACAGCGTGTTTGTGTAACAATCCCTCCTGGTCAGTGTGTGCGTCACAAAACCCATTGGACAGAGGGTGTGTCAGAAACCCCATTGGACAGTGTGTGTCACAAATCCCATTGGACAGCGTGTGTGTCACAAACCCCATTGGACAGTGTGTGTGTCACAAACCCTATTGGACAGTGTGTGTGGCACACAACCCACTGGACAGCTTGTATGTCACATACTCCATTGGACAGCGTGTGTGTCAGAAGCCACATTGGACAGAGTGTGTGTGTCACAAACCCCATTACACAGCGTGTGTGTCACAAACCACAATATGACAAGGTGTGTGTGTAACAATACCCATTGGACAGTGTGTGTGTCACAAACCCCATGGGACAGAGTGTTTGTCACAAACACTATTATACAGGGTGTGTGTCACAAGCCCATTGGGCAGAGTGTGTGTGTCACAAAACCCACTGGACAGCGTGTTTGTCACGAACCCCATTGGACAGCGTGTGTGTCACAAACCCCATGGGACAGAGTGTTTGTCACAAACACTATTATACAGGATGTGTGTCACAAGCCCATTGGGCAGAGTGTGTGTGTCACAAAACCCACTGGACAGCGTGTGTGTCACAAACCCCATGGGACAGAGTGTTTGTCACAAACACTATTATACAGGGTGTGTGTCACAAGCCCATTGGGCAGAGTGTGTGTGTCACAAAACCCACTGGACAGCGTGTTTGTCACGAACCCCATTGGACAGCGTGTGTATCACAAGCACCATTGGACAGAGTGGCTGTGTCACAAACCCCATTGGACACCGTGTGTGTCACGAACCCCATTGGACAGCGTCTGCGTCACAAGAACCATTGGACAGAGTGTGTGTGTCACAAACCCCATTGGACATCGTGTGTGTCACTAACACCTTTCGACAGTGTGTGTGTCACAAACCCCGTTGGATAGCGTGTGTTTCACAATCCCCATTTGACATCGTGTGTGTCACTAACACCTTTGGACAGTGTGTGTGTCACAAACCCCATTGGAAAGCGTGTGTTTCACAATCCCCATTGGACAGCGTGTGTGTCACAAACACCATTGGACAGTGTGTGTGTCACAAACCCCATTGGACAGCGTGTTTGTGTAACAATCCCTCCTGGTCAGTGTGTGCGTCACAAAACCCATTGGACAGAGGGTGTGTCAGAAACCCCATTGGACAGTGTGTGTCACAAATCCCATTGGACAGCGTGTGTGTCACAAACCCCATTGGACAGTGTGTGTGTCACAAACCCTATTGGACAGTGTGTGTGGCACACAACCCACTGGACAGCTTGTATGTCACATACCCCATTGGACAGCGTGTGTGTCAGAAGCCACATTGGACAGAGTGTGTGTGTCACAAACCCCATTACACAGCGTGTGTGTCACAAACCACAATATGACAAGGTGTGTGTGTAACAATACCCATTGGACAGTGTGTGTGTCACAAGCCCTATTGGACAGCGTCTGTGTCTAAAACCCCCGAGGGTACTGTGTTGTCACAAACCCCATTGGACAGTGTGTGTGATGTCACAATCCGCATTGGACATCGTGTGTGTCACAAGCCACATTGGACAGCGTGTGTGTCACAAGCACCCTTAAACAGCGTGTGTGTGTAACAATACCCATTGGACAGTGTGTGTGTCACAAACCCCATTTGACAGCGTGTGTGCCACAAACCCCTTTAGACAATGTGTGTATCACAAACCCCATTGGACAGTCTGTGTGTCACAAATCCTTTTGGACAGTGTGTGTCTCACAAACCCCACTGGACAGCGTGTGAGTCACAAACACCCATCGACAGTGTGCGTGTCACAAACCCCATTGGACATCATGTGTGTCACAAAGCCCTTTGGAAAGAGTGTGTGTCACAAACCCCATTGGACAGCGTGTGTGTGTCACAATACCCATTGGACAGTGTGTCTGTGTGTCACAAACCCAATTGGACATCGTGTGTGTCACAAATAGTTTTGGACAGTGTGTGTGTCACAAACCCCTTTGGACAGTGTGTGTGTCACAAACCACATTGGACGGCGTGTGTGTGTCACAATCCCCATTGGACATCACGTGTGTCACAAACCGCATAAGAAAGTGTGCGTGTCACAAACCCCATTGGAACATGTGTGTGTCAGAAACCCCATTGGATAGCATGTGTGTGTCACAAACGCAATTGGACAGTGTGTGTGTCACAAAAACCTATTGGACAGCGTGTGTGTCACAAACCCTCCTGGTTAGTGTGTGTGTCACAAACCCCACTGGACAGCGTCTGTCTGTCACAAACCCCATTGGACAGCGTGTGTGTCATAAACCCCATTGGACTGCGTGTGTGTGTCACAATCCCCATTGGACAGTGTTTGTGTGTCACAAACCCCATTGGACAGCGTGTGTGATGTCACAATACGCATTGGACAGCGTGTGTCTCACAAACCCCACTGGAGAGCATGTGTGTCACAAACCCCATTGGACAGAGTGTGTGTGACACAATCCCCTTTGGACAGTGTGTGTGTCACGAACCCCATTGGACAGCGTGTGTGTCACAAGCACCATTGGACAGAGTGTGTGTGTCTCAAACCCCATTGGAAAGTGTATGCGTCACAAACCCCATTGGATAGCGTGTGTGTGTCACAAACCCTATTGGACAGGGTGTGTGATGTCGCAATCCTCACCGGACAGCGTGTGTGTCACAAGCCCCATTGGACAGCGTGTGTGTCACAAGCACTATAGGACAGCGTGTGTGTGTAACAATACCAATTGGACAGTGTGTGTGTCACAGACCCCATTGGACAGCGTGTGTGTCACAAACCCCCGTAGACACTGTGTGTCACAAACCCCATTGGACATCGTGTGTGTCATAAACCCCATTGGACATCGTGTGTGTCACAAATCCTTTTGCACAGTGTGTGTCTCACAAACCCCGCTGGACAGCGTGTTTGTCACAAACACCCATGGACAGTGTGCGTGTCTCAAACCCCACTGGACATCATGTGTGTCACAAACGCCTTTGGACAGTGTGTGTGTCACAAACCCCATTGGACAGCGAGTGTGTCTCACAATCCCCATTGGACAGTTTTTGTGTGTCACAAACCCCATCGGACAGCGTCTGTGTCACAAACCCCTTTGGCCAGTGTGTGTGTCACAAACCCCATTGGACAGAGTGTGTGTGTCACAAACGCCATTGGACAGTGTGTGTGTCACAAACCCCATTGGACAGTGTGTGTGATGTCAGAATCCGCATTGGACAGCGTGTGTGTCACAAGCCCCATTGGACAGCGTGTGTATCACAAGCCCTATTGGACAGCTTGTGTGTCACAAGCACCATAGGACAACGTGTGTGCGTAACAATACCCACTGGACAGTGTGTGTGTGTAACAAACCCCATTGTATAGAGTGTGTGTTTCACAAACCCCTTTGGACAGTGTGTCTGTCACAAACCCCACTGGACATCTTGTGTGTCATAAACCCCATTGTACATCGTGCGTGTAACAAATCCTTTTGGACAGTGTGTGTTATCACAAACGCTGCTGGACAGCGAGTGTTTCACAAACACCCATGGACAGTGTGCGTGTCACAAACCCCATTGGACATCGTGTGTGTCACAAACCCCATTGGCAGCGTGTGTGTCACAAACACCGATGTACAGTGTGCGTGTCACAAACCCCATTTGACATCGTGTGTGTCACAAACCCCATTGGACAGCGTGTGTGTGTCACAAACCCCATTGGACAGTGTTTTTGTCACAAACCCCACTGGACATCGTGCGAGTTACAAACCCTTTTGGACAGTGTGTGTGTCAGAAACCCCACTGGACAGCGTGTGTGTCACAAACACCCATGGACAGTGTGCGTATCACAAAGCCCATTAGACATCGTGTGTGTCACAAACCCCTTTAAAAAGTGTGTGTGTCACAAACCCCATTGAATACTGTGAGTGTGTCACAAAACCTATTGGACAGTGTGTGTGTCACAAACCCCACTGGACAGCGTGTGTATCACGAACCCCACTGGACAGCTTGTGTGTCACAAGACCCATTGGACAGAGTGTTGGTGTCACAAACTCCGTTGGACAGCGTGTGTGTCACAATACCTATTGGACAGCGTGTGTGTCATAAACCCCGTTGGACACCGTGTGTGTGTCAGAATCCCCATTGGACAGTGTGTGTGTGTCACAAACCCCATTGTACAGCGCCTGTGTCACAAACCCCTTTGGACAGTGTGTGTGTCATAAACCCCATTTGACAGCGTTTGCGTGTCACAATCCCCATTGGACAGTGTGTGTGTCACAAACACCACTGGACAGCGTGTGTATCACGAACCCCACTGGACAGCTTGTGTGTCACAAGACCCATTGGACAGAGTGTTTGTGTCACAAACTCCGTTGGACAGCGTGTGTGTCACAATACCTATTGGACAGCGTGTGTGTCATAAACCCCGTTGGACACCGTGTGTGTGTCACAAACCCCATTGTACAGCGTCTGTGTCACAAACCCCTTTGGACAGTGTGTGTGTCATAAACCCCATTTGACAGCGTTTGCGTGTAACAATCCCCATTGGACAGAGTGTGTGTCACAAACACTATTGGACTGCGTGTGTGTGTCACAAGCCCATTGGACAGAGTGTGTTTGTAACAAAACCCACTGGACAGCATGTGTGTCACGAACCCCATTGGACAGCGTGTGTGTCACAAGCACCATTGGACAGAGTGTGTGTCATGAACCACATTGGACATCGTGTGTGTCACAAGCGCCATTGGACAGAGTATGTGTGTCACAAACCCCATTGGAAAGTGTGTGTGTCACAAACCCTATTGGACAGTGTGTGTGTCACAAACCCCACTGGACAGCATGTGTGTCACGAACCCCATTGGACAGCGTGTGTGTCACAAACCCCACTGTACAGCGTGTGTGTCACAGTCCCCATTGGACAGCGTGTGTGTCACAAACACCATTGGACAGCATTGGTGTCACAAACACCATTGCACAGCGTGTGTGTGACTCAATCCCCATTGGACAGAGTGTGTGTGTCACAAACCGCATGGGACAGAGTGTGTGTCACGAACCCCATTGAACAGCGTGTGTGTCACAAGCGCCATTGGACAGAGTGTGTGTGTCACAATTCCCCTTTGGATAGTGTATGTGTGTCACAAACCCTATTGGACAGCGTGTGTGTCATAAACCCTACTTGATACCGTGTGTGTGTCACAAACCCCATTATAAAGTGTGCGTGTCACAAACCCCATTGGACAGCGTGTGTGTCAGAAACCCCATTGGACAGTGTGTGTGTCACAAACACCATTGGACAGCGTGTGTGTGTCACAATCCCCACTGGACAGTGTGTGTGTCACAAACACCATTGGACAGCGTGTGTGTGTCACAATCCCCACTAGACATTGTATCTGTCACAAAACCCATTGGTTAGCGTGTGTGTCACAAATCCCATTAGAAAGTGTGTGTGTCACAAACCCCATTGGACAGTGTGTGTGTCAGAAACACCACTGGACAGCGTGTGTGTCAGAAACCCCATTGGACAATGTGTGTGTCACAAACCCCATTGGACAGTGTTTGTGTTTAACAATACCCATTGGAGAGCGTGTGTATCACAATCCCCACTGGACAGCGTGTGTGTCACAAACCCCATGGGACAGCGTGTGTGTGTCACAAACGCCATTGAAATGTGTATGTCACAAACCCAATTTGATAGCATGTGTGTGTCAAAAACCCCATTAGAATGTATGTGTGTCACAAAACCCATTGGATAGCGTGTGTGTGTCACAAACCCCATTTGAAATTGTGCGTCACAAACCCCATTGGATAGCATGTGTGTGTCACAAAACCTATGGGACAGCGTGTAGGTCACAATCCCCATTGGACAGCGTCTGTGTCACAAACCCCATTGGACAGAGTTTGTGTCACAAACACAATTGGACAGCATGTGTGTGTCACAAAACCCCATTTTACAGAGTGTGTGCACAAACTCCCGTGGACACTGTGTGTGTCACGAATGCCATTGGACAGTGTGTGTGTCACAAACCCCCCTGGACAGTGTTTGTGTTACAATCCCCAGTGGACAGCGTGTGTGTCACAAAACCTTTGGACAGTGTGTGTGTCACAAAACCCATTGGACAGCGTGCGTGTCACAAACCCTTTGGACAGTGTGTGTGTCACAAATCCCACTGGACAGTGTGTGTGTCACAAACAGCCATGGACATTGAGCGTGTCACAAACGTCATTGGACATCGTGTGTGTCACAAACCCCTTTGGAAAGTGTGTGTGTCACAAACCCCATTGGACAGCGTGTGTGTGTCACAATCCCCATTGTACAGTCTGTGTGTCACAAACACCATTGGACAGCATGTGTGTCACAAGCCCATTGGACAGAGTGTGTGTGTCACAAAATATATTGGACAGCGTGTGTGTCACAAAACCCATTGGACAGCGTGTGTGTGTCACAATCCACACTGTACAGTGTGTGTGTCACAAACCCCATTGGGTAGCGTGTGTGTCACAAATCCCTTTGGACTGTCTGTGTGTCACAAACCCCATTCGCAAGTGTATGTGCCACAAACCCCATTGGATAGCGTGTGTGTGACACAAACCCTCCTGGTCAGTGTGTGTGACAGAAAACCCGTTGGACAGCATGCGAGTCACAAACAGTGTGTGTGTAACAAACCCAATTGGTCAGCCAGTGTGTCACAAACCCCATGGGACAGCGTGTGTGTGTCACAAACCACATTGGAAAGTGTGTTTCACAAACCCCATTTGATAGCGTGTGTGTCAAAAACCCCATTAGAAAGTATGTGTGTCACAAACCCCATTGGATAGCATGTGTGTGTCACAAGCCCTATTGGACAGTATGTATGTCACAATAACCATTGAACAGCGTCTTTTTCACAAACCCCATTGGACAGCGTGTGTGCGTCACAATCCCCATTGGACAGTGAGTGTGTCACAAAACCCATTGGATAGCGTGTGTGTCACAAACCCCATTGGACAGTGTGTGTGTCACAAACCCTATTGGACAGTGTGTGTGGCACACAACCCACTGGACAGCTTGTATGTCACATACTCCATTGGACAGCGTGTGTGTCAGAAGCCACATTGGACAGAGTGTGTGTGTCACAAACCCCATTACACAGCGTGTGTGTCACAAACCACAATATGACAAGGTGTGTGTGTAACAATACCCATTGGACAGTGTGTGTGTCACAAACCCCATGGGACAGAGTGTTTGTCACAAACACTATTATACAGGGTGTGTGTCACAAGCCCATTGGGCAGAGTGTGTGTGTCACAAAACCCACTGGACAGCGTGTTTGTCACGAACCCCATTGGACAGCGTGTGTATCACAAGCACCATTGGACAGAGTGGCTGTGTCACAAACCCCATTGGACACCGTGTGTGTCACGAACCCCATTGGACAGCGTCTGCGTCACAAGAACCATTGGACAGAGTGTGTGTGTCACAAACCCCATTGGACAGTGTGTGTGTCACAAACCCCATTGGACATCGTGTGTGTCACTAACACCTTTCGACAGTGTGTGTGTCACAAACCCCGTTGGATAGCGTGTGTTTCACAATCCCCATTTGACATCGTGTGTGTCACTAACACCTTTGGACAGTGTGTGTGTCACAAACCCCATTGGAAAGCGTGTGTTTCACAATCCCCATTGGACAGCGTGTGTGTCACAAACACCATTGGACAGTGTGTGTGTCACAAACCCCATTGGACAGCGTGTTTGTGTAACAATCCCTCCTGGTCAGTGTGTGCGTCACAAAACCCATTGGACAGAGGGTGTGTCAGAAACCCCATTGGACAGTGTGTGTCACAAATCCCATTGGACAGCGTGTGTGTCACAAACCCCATTGGACAGTGTGTGTGTCACAAACCCTATTGGACAGTGTGTGTGGCACACAACCCACTGGACAGCTTGTATGTCACATACCCCATTGGACAGCGTGTGTGTCAGAAGCCACATTGGACAGAGTGTGTGTGTCACAAACCCCATTACACAGCGTGTGTGTCACAAACCACAATATGACAAGGTGTGTGTGTAACAATACCCATTGGACAGTGTGTGTGTCACAAGCCCTATTGGACAGCGTCTGTGTCTAAAACCCCCGAGGGTACTGTGTTGTCACAAACCCCATTGGACAGTGTGTGTGATGTCACAATCCGCATTGGACATCGTGTGTGTCACAAGCCACATTGGACAGCGTGTGTGTCACAAGCACCCTTAAACAGCGTGTGTGTGTAACAATACCCATTGGACAGTGTGTGTGTCACAAACCCCATTTGACAGCGTGTGTGCCACAAACCCCTTTAGACAATGTGTGTATCACAAACCCCATTGGACAGTCTGTGTGTCACAAATCCTTTTGGACAGTGTGTGTCTCACAAACCCCACTGGACAGCGTGTGAGTCACAAACACCCATCGACAGTGTGCGTGTCACAAACCCCATTGGACATCATGTGTGTCACAAAGCCCTTTGGAAAGAGTGTGTGTCACAAACCCCATTGGACAGCGTGTGTGTGTCACAATACCCATTGGACAGTGTGTCTGTGTGTCACAAACCCAATTGGACATCGTGTGTGTCACAAATAGTTTTGGACAGTGTGTGTGTCACAAACCCCTTTGGACAGTGTGTGTGTCACAAACCACATTGGACGGCGTGTGTGTGTCACAATCCCCATTGGACATCACGTGTGTCACAAACCGCATAAGAAAGTGTGCGTGTCACAAACCCCATTGGAACATGTGTGTGTCAGAAACCCCATTGGATAGCATGTGTGTGTCACAAACGCAATTGGACAGTGTGTGTGTCACAAAAACCTATTGGACAGCGTGTGTGTCACAAACCCTCCTGGTTAGTGTGTGTGTCACAAACCCCACTGGACAGCGTCTGTCTGTCACAAACCCCATTGGACAGCGTGTGTGTCATAAACCCCATTGGACTGCGTGTGTGTGTCACAATCCCCATTGGACAGTGTTTGTGTGTCACAAACCCCATTGGACAGCGTGTGTGATGTCACAATACGCATTGGACAGCGTGTGTCTCACAAACCCCACTGGAGAGCATGTGTGTCACAAACCCCATTGGACAGAGTGTGTGTGACACAATCCCCTTTGGACAGTGTGTGTGTCACGAACCCCATTGGACAGCGTGTGTGTCACAAGCACCATTGGACAGAGTGTGTGTGTCTCAAACCCCATTGGAAAGTGTATGCGTCACAAACCCCATTGGATAGCGTGTGTGTGTCACAAACCCTATTGGACAGGGTGTGTGATGTCGCAATCCTCACCGGACAGCGTGTGTGTCACAAGCCCCATTGGACAGCGTGTGTGTCACAAGCACTATAGGACAGCGTGTGTGTGTAACAATACCAATTGGACAGTGTGTGTGTCACAGACCCCATTGGACAGCGTGTGTGTCACAAACCCCCGTAGACACTGTGTGTCACAAACCCCATTGGACATCGTGTGTGTCATAAACCCCATTGGACATCGTGTGTGTCACAAATCCTTTTGCACAGTGTGTGTCTCACAAACCCCGCTGGACAGCGTGTTTGTCACAAACACCCATGGACAGTGTGCGTGTCTCAAACCCCACTGGACATCATGTGTGTCACAAACGCCTTTGGACAGTGTGTGTGTCACAAACCCCATTGGACAGCGAGTGTGTCTCACAATCCCCATTGGACAGTTTTTGTGTGTCACAAACCCCATCGGACAGCGTCTGTGTCACAAACCCCTTTGGCCAGTGTGTGTGTCACAAACCCCATTGGACAGAGTGTGTGTGTCACAAACGCCATTGGACAGTGTGTGTGTCACAAACCCCATTGGACAGTGTGTGTGATGTCAGAATCCGCATTGGACAGCGTGTGTGTCACAAGCCCCATTGGACAGCGTGTGTATCACAAGCCCTATTGGACAGCTTGTGTGTCACAAGCACCATAGGACAACGTGTGTGCGTAACAATACCCACTGGACAGTGTGTGTGTGTAACAAACCCCATTGTATAGAGTGTGTGTTTCACAAACCCCTTTGGACAGTGTGTCTGTCACAAACCCCACTGGACATCGTGTGTGTCATAAACCCCATTGTACATCGTGCGTGTAACAAATCCTTTTGGACAGTGTGTGTTATCACAAACGCTGCTGGACAGCGAGTGTTTCACAAACACCCATGGACAGTGTGCGTGTCACAAACCCCATTGGACATCGTGTGTGTCACAAACCCCATTGGCAGCGTGTGTGTCACAAACACCGATGTACAGTGTGCGTGTCACAAACCCCATTTGACATCGTGTGTGTCACAAACCCCATTGGACAGCGTGTGTGTGTCACAAACCCCATTGGACAGTGTTTTTGTCACAAACCCCACTGGACATCGTGCGAGTTACAAACCCTTTTGGACAGTGTGTGTGTCAGAAACCCCACTGGACAGCGTGTGTGTCACAAACACCCATGGACAGTGTGCGTATCACAAAGCCCATTAGACATCGTGTGTGTCACAAACCCCTTTAAAAAGTGTGTGTGTCACAAACCCCATTGAATACTGTGAGTGTGTCACAAAACCTATTGGACAGTGTGTGTGTCACAAACCCCACTGGACAGCGTGTGTATCACGAACCCCACTGGACAGCTTGTGTGTCACAAGACCCATTGGACAGAGTGTTGGTGTCACAAACTCCGTTGGACAGCGTGTGTGTCACAATACCTATTGGACAGCGTGTGTGTCATAAACCCCGTTGGACACCGTGTGTGTGTCAGAATCCCCATTGGACAGTGTGTGTGTGTCACAAACCCCATTGTACAGCGCCTGTGTCACAAACCCCTTTGGACAGTGTGTGTGTCATAAACCCCATTTGACAGCGTTTGCGTGTCACAATCCCCATTGGACAGTGTGTGTGTCACAAACACCACTGGACAGCGTGTGTATCACGAACCCCACTGGACAGCTTGTGTGTCACAAGACCCATTGGACAGAGTGTTTGTGTCACAAACTCCGTTGGACAGCGTGTGTGTCACAATACCTATTGGACAGCGTGTGTGTCATAAACCCCGTTGGACACCGTGTGTGTGTCACAAACCCCATTGTACAGCGTCTGTGTCACAAACCCCTTTGGACAGTGTGTGTGTCATAAACCCCATTTGACAGCGTTTGCGTGTAACAATCCCCATTGGACAGAGTGTGTGTCACAAACACTATTGGACTGCGTGTGTGTGTCACAAGCCCATTGGACAGAGTGTGTTTGTAACAAAACCCACTGGACAGCATGTGTGTCACGAACCCCATTGGACAGCGTGTGTGTCACAAGCACCATTGGACAGAGTGTGTGTCATGAACCACATTGGACATCGTGTGTGTCACAAGCGCCATTGGACAGAGTATGTGTGTCACAAACCCCATTGGAAAGTGTGTGTGTCACAAACCCTATTGGACAGTGTGTGTGTCACAAACCCCACTGGACAGCATGTGTGTCACGAACCCCATTGGACAGCGTGTGTGTCACAAACCCCACTGTACAGCGTGTGTGTCACAGTCCCCATTGGACAGCGTGTGTGTCACAAACACCATTGGACAGCATTGGTGTCACAAACACCATTGCACAGCGTGTGTGTGACTCAATCCCCATTGGACAGAGTGTGTGTGTCACAAACCGCATGGGACAGAGTGTGTGTCACGAACCCCATTGAACAGCGTGTGTGTCACAAGCGCCATTGGACAGAGTGTGTGTGTCACAATTCCCCTTTGGATAGTGTATGTGTGTCACAAACCCTATTGGACAGCGTGTGTGTCATAAACCCTACTTGATACCGTGTGTGTGTCACAAACCCCATTATAAAGTGTGCGTGTCACAAACCCCATTGGACAGCGTGTGTGTCAGAAACCCCATTGGACAGTGTGTGTGTCACAAACACCATTGGACAGCGTGTGTGTGTCACAATCCCCACTGGACAGTGTGTGTGTCACAAACACCATTGGACAGCGTGTGTGTGTCACAATCCCCACTAGACATTGTATCTGTCACAAAACCCATTGGTTAGCGTGTGTGTCACAAATCCCATTAGAAAGTGTGTGTGTCACAAACCCCATTGGACAGTGTGTGTGTCAGAAACACCACTGGACAGCGTGTGTGTCAGAAACCCCATTGGACAATGTGTGTGTCACAAACCCCATTGGACAGTGTTTGTGTTTAACAATACCCATTGGAGAGCGTGTGTATCACAATCCCCACTGGACAGCGTGTGTGTCACAAACCCCATGGGACAGCGTGTGTGTGTCACAAACGCCATTGAAATGTGTATGTCACAAACCCAATTTGATAGCATGTGTGTGTCAAAAACCCCATTAGAATGTATGTGTGTCACAAAACCCATTGGATAGCGTGTGTGTGTCACAAACCCCATTTGAAATTGTGCGTCACAAACCCCATTGGATAGCATGTGTGTGTCACAAAACCTATGGGACAGCGTGTAGGTCACAATCCCCATTGGACAGCGTCTGTGTCACAAACCCCATTGGACAGAGTTTGTGTCACAAACACAATTGGACAGCATGTGTGTGTCACAAAACCCCATTTTACAGAGTGTGTGCACAAACTCCCGTGGACACTGTGTGTGTCACGAATGCCATTGGACAGTGTGTGTGTCACAAACCCCCCTGGACAGTGTTTGTGTTACAATCCCCAGTGGACAGCGTGTGTGTCACAAAACCTTTGGACAGTGTGTGTGTCACAAAACCCATTGGACAGCGTGCGTGTCACAAACCCTTTGGACAGTGTGTGTGTCACAAATCCCACTGGACAGTGTGTGTGTCACAAACAGCCATGGACATTGAGCGTGTCACAAACGTCATTGGACATCGTGTGTGTCACAAACCCCTTTGGAAAGTGTGTGTGTCACAAACCCCATTGGACAGCGTGTGTGTGTCACAATCCCCATTGTACAGTCTGTGTGTCACAAACACCATTGGACAGCATGTGTGTCACAAGCCCATTGGACAGAGTGTGTGTGTCACAAAATATATTGGACAGCGTGTGTGTCACAAAACCCATTGGACAGCGTGTGTGTGTCACAATCCACACTGTACAGTGTGTGTGTCACAAACCCCATTGGGTAGCGTGTGTGTCACAAATCCCTTTGGACTGTCTGTGTGTCACAAACCCCATTCGCAAGTGTATGTGCCACAAACCCCATTGGATAGCGTGTGTGTGACACAAACCCTCCTGGTCAGTGTGTGTGACAGAAAACCCGTTGGACAGCATGCGAGTCACAAACAGTGTGTGTGTAACAAACCCAATTGGTCAGCCAGTGTGTCACAAACCCCATGGGACAGCGTGTGTGTGTCACAAACCACATTGGAAAGTGTGTTTCACAAACCCCATTTGATAGCGTGTGTGTCAAAAACCCCATTAGAAAGTATGTGTGTCACAAACCCCATTGGATAGCATGTGTGTGTCACAAGCCCTATTGGACAGTATGTATGTCACAATAACCATTGAACAGCGTCTTTTTCACAAACCCCATTGGACAGCGTGTGTGCGTCACAATCCCCATTGGACAGTGAGTGTGTCACAAAACCCATTGGATAGCGTGTGTGTCACAAACCCCATTGGACAGTGTGTGTGTCACAAACCCTATTGGACAGTGTGTGTGGCACACAACCCACTGGACAGCTTGTATGTCACATACTCCATTGGACAGCGTGTGTGTCAGAAGCCACATTGGACAGAGTGTGTGTGTCACAAACCCCATTACACAGCGTGTGTGTCACAAACCACAATATGACAAGGTGTGTGTGTAACAATACCCATTGGACAGTGTGTGTGTCACAAACCCCATGGGACAGAGTGTTTGTCACAAACACTATTATACAGGGTGTGTGTCACAAGCCCATTGGGCAGAGTGTGTGTGTCACAAAACCCACTGGACAGCGTGTTTGTCACGAACCCCATTGGACAGCGTGTGTGTCACAAACCCCATGGGACAGAGTGTTTGTCACAAACACTATTATACAGGATGTGTGTCACAAGCCCATTGGGCAGAGTGTGTGTGTCACAAAACCCACTGGACAGCGTGTGTGTCACAAACCCCATGGGACAGAGTGTTTGTCACAAACACTATTATACAGGGTGTGTGTCACAAGCCCATTGGGCAGAGTGTGTGTGTCACAAAACCCACTGGACAGCGTGTTTGTCACGAACCCCATTGGACAGCGTGTGTATCACAAGCACCATTGGACAGAGTGGCTGTGTCACAAACCCCATTGGACACCGTGTGTGTCACGAACCCCATTGGACAGCGTCTGCGTCACAAGAACCATTGGACAGAGTGTGTGTGTCACAAACCCCATTGGACAGTGTGTGTGTCACAAACCCCATTGGACATCGTGTGTGTCACTAACACCTTTCGACAGTGTGTGTGTCACAAACCCCGTTGGATAGCGTGTGTTTCACAATCCCCATTTGACATCGTGTGTGTCACTAACACCTTTGGACAGTGTGTGTGTCACAAACCCCATTGGAAAGCGTGTGTTTCACAATCCCCATTGGACAGCGTGTGTGTCACAAACACCATTGGACAGTGTGTGTGTCACAAACCCCATTGGACAGCGTGTTTGTGTAACAATCCCTCCTGGTCAGTGTGTGCGTCACAAAACCCATTGGACAGAGGGTGTGTCAGAAACCCCATTGGACAGTGTGTGTCACAAATCCCATTGGACAGCGTGTGTGTCACAAACCCCATTGGACAGTGTGTGTGTCACAAACCCTATTGGACAGTGTGTGTGGCACACAACCCACTGGACAGCTTGTATGTCACATACCCCATTGGACAGCGTGTGTGTCAGAAGCCACATTGGACAGAGTGTGTGTGTCACAAACCCCATTACACAGCGTGTGTGTCACAAACCACAATATGACAAGGTGTGTGTGTAACAATACCCATTGGACAGTGTGTGTGTCACAAGCCCTATTGGACAGCGTCTGTGTCTAAAACCCCCGAGGGTACTGTGTTGTCACAAACCCCATTGGACAGTGTGTGTGATGTCACAATCCGCATTGGACATCGTGTGTGTCACAAGCCACATTGGACAGCGTGTGTGTCACAAGCACCCTTAAACAGCGTGTGTGTGTAACAATACCCATTGGACAGTGTGTGTGTCACAAACCCCATTTGACAGCGTGTGTGCCACAAACCCCTTTAGACAATGTGTGTATCACAAACCCCATTGGACAGTCTGTGTGTCACAAATCCTTTTGGACAGTGTGTGTCTCACAAACCCCACTGGACAGCGTGTGAGTCACAAACACCCATCGACAGTGTGCGTGTCACAAACCCCATTGGACATCATGTGTGTCACAAAGCCCTTTGGAAAGAGTGTGTGTCACAAACCCCATTGGACAGCGTGTGTGTGTCACAATACCCATTGGACAGTGTGTCTGTGTGTCACAAACCCAATTGGACATCGTGTGTGTCACAAATAGTTTTGGACAGTGTGTGTGTCACAAACCCCTTTGGACAGTGTGTGTGTCACAAACCACATTGGACGGCGTGTGTGTGTCACAATCCCCATTGGACATCACGTGTGTCACAAACCGCATAAGAAAGTGTGCGTGTCACAAACCCCATTGGAACATGTGTGTGTCAGAAACCCCATTGGATAGCATGTGTGTGTCACAAACGCAATTGGACAGTGTGTGTGTCACAAAAACCTATTGGACAGCGTGTGTGTCACAAACCCTCCTGGTTAGTGTGTGTGTCACAAACCCCACTGGACAGCGTCTGTCTGTCACAAACCCCATTGGACAGCGTGTGTGTCATAAACCCCATTGGACTGCGTGTGTGTGTCACAATCCCCATTGGACAGTGTTTGTGTGTCACAAACCCCATTGGACAGCGTGTGTGATGTCAGAATACGCATTGGACAGCGTGTGTCTCACAAACCCCACTGGAGAGCATGTGTGTCACAAACCCCATTGGACAGAGTGTGTGTGACACAATCCCCTTTGGACAGTGTGTGTGTCACGAACCCCATTGGACAGCGTGTGTGTCACAAGCACCATTGGACAGAGTGTGTGTGTCTCAAACCCCATTGGAAAGTGTATGCGTCACAAACCCCATTGGATAGCGTGTGTGTGTCACAAACCCTATTGGACAGGGTGTGTGATGTCGCAATCCTCACCGGACAGCGTGTGTGTCACAAGCCCCATTGGACAGCGTGTGTGTCACAAGCACTATAGGACAGCGTGTGTGTGTAACAATACCAATTGGACAGTGTGTGTGTCACAGACCCCATTGGACAGCGTGTGTGTCACAAACCCCCGTAGACACTGTGTGTCACAAACCCCATTGGACATCGTGTGTGTCATAAACCCCATTGGACATCGTGTGTGTCACAAATCCTTTTGCACAGTGTGTGTCTCACAAACCCCGCTGGACAGCGTGTTTGTCACAAACACCCATGGACAGTGTGCGTGTCTCAAACCCCACTGGACATCATGTGTGTCACAAACGCCTTTGGACAGTGTGTGTGTCACAAACCCCATTGGACAGCGAGTGTGTCTCACAATCCCCATTGGACAGTTTTTGTGTGTCACAAACCCCATCGGACAGCGTCTGTGTCACAAACCCCTTTGGCCAGTGTGTGTGTCACAAACCCCATTGGACAGAGTGTGTGTGTCACAAACGCCATTGGACAGTGTGTGTGTCACAAACCCCATTGGACAGTGTGTGTGATGTCAGAATCCGCATTGGACAGCGTGTGTGTCACAAGCCCCATTGGACAGCGTGTGTATCACAAGCCCTATTGGACAGCTTGTGTGTCACAAGCACCATAGGACAACGTGTGTGCGTAACAATACCCACTGGACAGTGTGTGTGTGTAACAAACCCCATTGTATAGAGTGTGTGTTTCACAAACCCCTTTGGACAGTGTGTCTGTCACAAACCCCACTGGACATCTTGTGTGTCATAAACCCCATTGTACATCGTGCGTGTAACAAATCCTTTTGGACAGTGTGTGTTATCACAAACGCTGCTGGACAGCGAGTGTTTCACAAACACCCATGGACAGTGTGCGTGTCACAAACCCCATTGGACATCGTGTGTGTCACAAACCCCATTGGCAGCGTGTGTGTCACAAACACCGATGTACAGTGTGCGTGTCACAAACCCCATTTGACATCGTGTGTGTCACAAACCCCATTGGACAGCGTGTGTGTGTCACAAACCCCATTGGACAGTGTTTTTGTCACAAACCCCACTGGACATCGTGCGAGTTACAAACCCTTTTGGACAGTGTGTGTGTCAGAAACCCCACTGGACAGCGTGTGTGTCACAAACACCCATGGACAGTGTGCGTATCACAAAGCCCATTAGACATCGTGTGTGTCACAAACCCCTTTAAAAAGTGTGTGTGTCACAAACCCCATTGAATACTGTGAGTGTGTCACAAAACCTATTGGACAGTGTGTGTGTCACAAACCCCACTGGACAGCGTGTGTATCACGAACCCCACTGGACAGCTTGTGTGTCACAAGACCCATTGGACAGAGTGTTGGTGTCACAAACTCCGTTGGACAGCGTGTGTGTCACAATACCTATTGGACAGCGTGTGTGTCATAAACCCCGTTGGACACCGTGTGTGTGTCAGAATCCCCATTGGACAGTGTGTGTGTGTCACAAACCCCATTGTACAGCGCCTGTGTCACAAACCCCTTTGGACAGTGTGTGTGTCATAAACCCCATTTGACAGCGTTTGCGTGTCACAATCCCCATTGGACAGTGTGTGTGTCACAAACACCACTGGACAGCGTGTGTATCACGAACCCCACTGGACAGCTTGTGTGTCACAAGACCCATTGGACAGAGTGTTTGTGTCACAAACTCCGTTGGACAGCGTGTGTGTCACAATACCTATTGGACAGCGTGTGTGTCATAAACCCCGTTGGACACCGTGTGTGTGTCACAAACCCCATTGTACAGCGTCTGTGTCACAAACCCCTTTGGACAGTGTGTGTGTCATAAACCCCATTTGACAGCGTTTGCGTGTAACAATCCCCATTGGACAGAGTGTGTGTCACAAACACTATTGGACTGCGTGTGTGTGTCACAAGCCCATTGGACAGAGTGTGTTTGTAACAAAACCCACTGGACAGCATGTGTGTCACGAACCCCATTGGACAGCGTGTGTGTCACAAGCACCATTGGACAGAGTGTGTGTCATGAACCACATTGGACATCGTGTGTGTCACAAGCGCCATTGGACAGAGTATGTGTGTCACAAACCCCATTGGAAAGTGTGTGTGTCACAAACCCTATTGGACAGTGTGTGTGTCACAAACCCCACTGGACAGCATGTGTGTCACGAACCCCATTGGACAGCGTGTGTGTCACAAACCCCACTGTACAGCGTGTGTGTCACAGTCCCCATTGGACAGCGTGTGTGTCACAAACACCATTGGACAGCATTGGTGTCACAAACACCATTGCACAGCGTGTGTGTGACTCAATCCCCATTGGACAGAGTGTGTGTGTCACAAACCGCATGGGACAGAGTGTGTGTCACGAACCCCATTGAACAGCGTGTGTGTCACAAGCGCCATTGGACAGAGTGTGTGTGTCACAATTCCCCTTTGGATAGTGTATGTGTGTCACAAACCCTATTGGACAGCGTGTGTGTCATAAACCCTACTTGATACCGTGTGTGTGTCACAAACCCCATTATAAAGTGTGCGTGTCACAAACCCCATTGGACAGCGTGTGTGTCAGAAACCCCATTGGACAGTGTGTGTGTCACAAACACCATTGGACAGCGTGTGTGTGTCACAATCCCCACTGGACAGTGTGTGTGTCACAAACACCATTGGACAGCGTGTGTGTGTCACAATCCCCACTAGACATTGTATCTGTCACAAAACCCATTGGTTAGCGTGTGTGTCACAAATCCCATTAGAAAGTGTGTGTGTCACAAACCCCATTGGACAGTGTGTGTGTCAGAAACACCACTGGACAGCGTGTGTGTCAGAAACCCCATTGGACAATGTGTGTGTCACAAACCCCATTGGACAGTGTTTGTGTTTAACAATACCCATTGGAGAGCGTGTGTATCACAATCCCCACTGGACAGCGTGTGTGTCACAAACCCCATGGGACAGCGTGTGTGTGTCACAAACGCCATTGAAATGTGTATGTCACAAACCCAATTTGATAGCATGTGTGTGTCAAAAACCCCATTAGAATGTATGTGTGTCACAAAACCCATTGGATAGCGTGTGTGTGTCACAAACCCCATTTGAAATTGTGCGTCACAAACCCCATTGGATAGCATGTGTGTGTCACAAAACCTATGGGACAGCGTGTAGGTCACAATCCCCATTGGACAGCGTCTGTGTCACAAACCCCATTGGACAGAGTTTGTGTCACAAACACAATTGGACAGCATGTGTGTGTCACAAAACCCCATTTTACAGAGTGTGTGCACAAACTCCCGTGGACACTGTGTGTGTCACGAATGCCATTGGACAGTGTGTGTGTCACAAACCCCCCTGGACAGTGTTTGTGTTACAATCCCCAGTGGACAGCGTGTGTGTCACAAAACCTTTGGACAGTGTGTGTGTCACAAAACCCATTGGACAGCGTGCGTGTCACAAACCCTTTGGACAGTGTGTGTGTCACAAATCCCACTGGACAGTGTGTGTGTCACAAACAGCCATGGACATTGAGCGTGTCACAAACGTCATTGGACATCGTGTGTGTCACAAACCCCTTTGGAAAGTGTGTGTGTCACAAACCCCATTGGACAGCGTGTGTGTGTCACAATCCCCATTGTACAGTCTGTGTGTCACAAACACCATTGGACAGCATGTGTGTCACAAGCCCATTGGACAGAGTGTGTGTGTCACAAAATATATTGGACAGCGTGTGTGTCACAAAACCCATTGGACAGCGTGTGTGTGTCACAATCCACACTGTACAGTGTGTGTGTCACAAACCCCATTGGGTAGCGTGTGTGTCACAAATCCCTTTGGACTGTCTGTGTGTCACAAACCCCATTCGCAAGTGTATGTGCCACAAACCCCATTGGATAGCGTGTGTGTGACACAAACCCTCCTGGTCAGTGTGTGTGACAGAAAACCCGTTGGACAGCATGCGAGTCACAAACAGTGTGTGTGTAACAAACCCAATTGGTCAGCCAGTGTGTCACAAACCCCATGGGACAGCGTGTGTGTGTCACAAACCACATTGGAAAGTGTGTTTCACAAACCCCATTTGATAGCGTGTGTGTCAAAAACCCCATTAGAAAGTATGTGTGTCACAAACCCCATTGGATAGCATGTGTGTGTCACAAGCCCTATTGGACAGTATGTATGTCACAATAACCATTGAACAGCGTCTTTTTCACAAACCCCATTGGACAGCGTGTGTGCGTCACAATCCCCATTGGACAGTGAGTGTGTCACAAAACCCATTGGATAGCGTGTGTGTCACAAACCCCATTAGAAAGTGTATGTGTCACAAACCCCAATGAATAGCGTGTGTGTGTCACAACCCCCATGGCACAGAGTGTGTGTCACAAACCTCATTGGACAGCGTGTCATAAACCCCATTGGACAGCGTGTGTGTCACAAACACCATTGGACAGCGTGTGTGTGTCACAATCCCCATTGGACAGTGTGTGTGTCACAAACCCCATAGGACAGCGTGTGTGTGTCACAAACACCATTGGAAAGTGTGTGTCACAAACACCATTGGATAGCGTGTGTGTGTCAAAAACCTCATTAGAAAGTATGTGTGTCACAAACTCCATTGGATAGCGTCTGTGTGTCACAAACCCCATTGGATAGCGAGCGTGTTCCAAACCCCATTGGATAGCATGTGTGTGTCACAAACCCCATTGGACAGTGTGTGTGTCACAAAACCCATTGGATAGCGTATGTGTCACAAACCCCTCTGGACAGTGTTAGTGTTTAACAATACCCATTATACAGTGTGTGTGTCAAAAACACCATTGGACAGCGTGTGTGTCACAAGACCCGTGGACACTGTGTGTGTCACGAACGCCATTGGACAGTGTGTGTGTCACAGTCCCCATTGGACAGCGTGTGTGTCAAAACCCCTTTGGGCAGTGTGTGTGTGACAAAACCCACTGGACAGCGTGTGTGCCACAAACACCCATGGACACTGTGAGTGTCACAAACCCCATTGGACAGTGTGTGTGTCACAAACCCCTTTGGACAGTGTCTGTGTCACAAATACTATTGGACAGCGTTTGTGTCACAAGCACCATTGGACAGAGTGTATGTGTCACAAACCCCTTTGGAAAGTGCATGTGTCACAAACCCCACTGGATAGCGTGTGTGTGTCACAAAGCCTATTGGAGAGTGTGTGCGTCACAAAACCCATTGGACAGCGTGTGTGTGTCACAAACCTCCTGGACAGTGTGTGTGTCACAAACCCCATTGGACATCGTCTGTTTCAGAAACCCCATTGGATAGAGTTTGTGTCACAAACCCCATTGGACAGCGTTTTTGTCAGAATGCCCATTAGAAATTGTGTGTGTCACAATCCCCATTGGACAGTGCGTATGTCACAAAGCCCATGGGACTGAGTGTGTGTCACAAACACTATTGGACACCGTGTGTGTGTCACAAGCCCTTTGGAGAGAGTGTGTGTGTCACGAACCCCAATGGACAGCGTGTGTGTCACAAGCAACATTGGAGAGAGTGTGGTGTCACAAACCCCATTGGACAGAGTTTGTTTCACAAACCCCATTGGACTGCATGTGTGACAGAAACACCATTGGACAGTGTGTGTGTCACAAACCCCATTGGACAGCGTTTGTGTCAAAATGCCCAGTGGACAGCGTGTGTGTCAAAACCCAATTGGACAGTGCGTGTGTCACAAAACCCACTGGACAGCGTGTGTGTCGCAAACCCCTCCGGTCAGTGTGTGTGTCACAATACCCAGGGGAAAGCGTGTGTGTCAAAACCCCATTGGATAGTGTGCGTGTCACAAAACCCCCTGGACAGCATGTGTGTCACAAACACCCTTGGACAGTGTGTGTGTGTCACAAACCCCTTTGGACATTTTGTGTGTCACAAACCCCATTGGACAGCGTGTGTGTGTCACAAGCCCATTGTACAGAGTGTGAGTGTCACAAACCCCATCGGATAGTGTGTGTGTCACAAAACCCATTAGAAAGTGTGTGTGTCACAAACCCCATTGGACAGTGTGTGTGTCAGAAACACCATTGGACAGTGTGTATGTCACAAATCCCATTGGACAGCGTTTGTATCACAATACCCATTGGACAGCGTGTGTGTCACAAACCCCTTTGGACAGTGTGTGTGTCACAAACCCCATTGGACAGCGTGTGTGTCTCAAACACCATTGGACTGCGTGTGTGTTACAAGCCCATTGGACAGAGTGTGCGTGACATAAAACCCACTGGACAGCGTGAGTTCACGAACCCAATTGGACAGCGTGTGTCACAAGCACCATTTGACCGATTGTGAGTGTCACAAACCCCATTGGATATTGTGTGTGTCACAAAACCCATTAAAAAGTGTGTGTGTCACAAAAACCATTGGATAGTGTGTGTGTGTCACAAACCTTATTGGACAGTGTGTGTGTCAAGAAACCCACTGGACAGTGTGTGTGTTCACAAACCCAATTGGAGAGCGTGTGTGTGCAACAATACCCATTTGACAGTGTGTGTGCCACAATCCCCATTGGAGAGCATGTGTGTCACAAACCCCCGTGGACACTGTGTGTGTCACAATCCCCATTGGACATTGTTTGTGTCACAAACCCCTTTTGACAGTGTGTGTGTCACAAACTCAATGGGACAGAGTGTGTATCACGAACCCCATTGGACAGTGTGTATCTGTCACAAGCGCGATTGGACAGAGTGTGTGTGTCACAAACCCCATTGGAAAGTGTATGTTTCACAAACCAATTCTATAGCGTGTGTGTGTCACAAACCGTCCTGGTCAGTGTGTGTGTCACAAACCCCATTGGACAGTCTGTGTGTCACAAACCGAATTGGTCAGCGTGTGTGTCACAAGCCGCATGGATAGCATGTGTGTGTCACAAACCCTATGGGACAGTGTGGATTTCACAATCCCCATTGCGCAGCGTCTGTGTCACAATCCCAATGGACAGCGTGTGTGTTACAAAATCCATTGGATAGCGTGTGTGTCACAAACCCCATTGGACAGCCTATGTGTGTCACGAACCCTCTTGCACAGAGTGTGTGTGTCACAAACCCCACTGGACAGCGTGTGTGTCAAAAACCCCACTGGACCGCATATGTGTCACGAACCACATTGGACAGCGTGTGTGTCACAAACCCCATTGGACAGCGTGTGTGTCAGAAACACCATTGGACAGCGAGTGTGTGTCACAATCCCCTTTGGATAGCGTTTGTGTGTCACAATCACTATTGGACAGCCTGTGTTTCGCAAACCCCTCTGGACAGTGTGTGTGTCACAAACCCCATTGGACACAGTGTGTGTCAGGAAACCCATTGGACAGCATGTGTGTCAGGAATCCCATTGGACAGCTTGTGTGTCACAAGCACCATTGGACAGATTGTGTGTGTAACAAAACCCATTGGAAAGTGTATGTGTTACAAACCCCTTTGGATAGCGTGTGTGTGTCACAAACCCCATTGGACAGCGTGTGTGTCACAAACCCTATTGGACAGAGTGTGTGTGTCATAAACCCCATTGGACAGTGTGTGTATCACAAACCCCATTGGACTGCGTGTGTGTGACAAACTAGTTGGATAGCATGCGTGTGACACAAACGCTACTGGTCAGTGTGTGTGTCACAAACAGCATTGGACAGTGTCTGTGTCACAAACCGAATTGGTCAGCGTGTGTGTCACAAACCCCATTGGAAAGTGTGTGTCACCAACCCCATTGGATAGCGTGTGTGTGTCAAAAACCCCATTAGAAAGTATGTGTGTCACAAACCCAATTGGATAGCATGTGTGTGTCACAAACCCTATGGGACAGTGTCTGTGTCACAATCCCCATTGGACAGTGTGCGTGTCACAAAGCCCATTATATAGCGTGTGTGTCACAAAACCCATTAGAAAGTGTGTGTCTCACAAACCCCATTCGATAGCGTATGTGTGTCACAAACCCTATTGGACAGAGTGTGTGTGTCATAAACCCCATTGGGAAGCATGTGTGTCATAAACCCCATTGGATAGCGTGTGTGTGTCACAAAACCCATGGGATAGACTGTGTGTCACGAACCCCATTGGACAGTGTGTGTGTCACAATCCCCATTGGACAGCGTGTGTGTGTAACAATAGCTATTGGACATTGTGTGTGTCACAAACCCCATTGAACAGTATGTGTTTGTCACAATCCCCATAGGACAGCTTGTGTGTCACAAGCCTGTTGGACAGAGAGTGTGTGTCACAAAACCCAGTGGACAGCGTGTGTGTCACGAACCCCATTGGACAGCGTGAGTGTCTGAATCACCAGGGGACAGAGTGTGTTTGTCACAAACCCCATTGGAAAGTGTATGTGTCACAAACCCCATTGGATAGCGGGTGTGTGTCACAAACCCTCCTGGTCAGTGTGTGTCTCACAAAACCCACTGGACAGCATGTGTGTCACAAACACCATTGGACAATGTGTGTGTAAAAAACCCAATTGGTCAGCGTGTCTGTCACAAACCCCATGGGACAGCGTGTGTGTTTCAAAACCCCATTAGAAAGTGAGTGTGTGACAAACCCCATTGGATAGCGTGTGTGTGTCACAATCCCCTTTCGACAGCGTGTGTGTCACAAACACCATTGGACATCATGTGATTGTCACAATCCCCATTAGACAGTGCGAGTGTCACAAACCACATTGTATAGCGTGTGTGTGTCACAAACCGTATTGGACAGAGTGTGTGTGTGTCACAATATCCATTGGACAGCGTGTGTGTGTAACAATACGGATTGAACAGTGTGTGTGTCACAAACCCCTTTGGACAGTGTGTGTGTCACAAACCCCACTGGACAGCGTGTGTGTTTCAAAATCTCCGTTGGACAGCGTGTGTGTCACAAGCCTATTGGACAGAGTGTGTGTCACAAAACCCACTGGACAGCGTTTGTGTCACGAACCCCACTGGACAGCGTGTGTGTGAAACAATACCCATTGGACAGTGTGTGTGTCACAAACCCCATTGGACATCTTGTGTGTCACAAACCCCATTGGACAGCATGTGTGTGTCACAATCCCCATTGGACAGTGTATGTGTCACAAACCCCATGGGACAGAGTGTTTGTCACAAACACTATTGGACAGTGTGTGGGTCACAAGCCCATTGGACAGTGTGTATGTCACAAGCACCATTGGAGAGAGTGTGGTGTCACAAACCCCATTGGAAAGTGTATGTGTCACAAACCCCTTTGGATAGCATGTCTCTTTCACAAACCCTATTGGACAGTGTGTATGTCACAAACGCCATTGGAGAGTGTGTGTGTCACAAACCCCATTGGACAGCGTGTGTGTGTCACAAACACTATTGGACAGTGTGTGCGTCACAGACCGCATTGAACAGCGCTTGTGTCACAATCCCCAGTGTAGAGCGTGTGTGTCACAAACCCTATTAAAAAATGTGTGTTTCACAAACACCATTGGAGAGCGTGTGTGTGTCACTATCCGAATTGGACAGCGTGTGTGTCACAAGCCCCCGTGGATACTGTATGCGTCTACGAACGCCATTGGACAGTGTGTGTGTCAAAAACCCCATTGGACAGCGTGGGTGTCACAATCCCCATTGGAAAACGTTTGTGTCAAAAACCCCCGTGGACACTGTATGTGTCACAAACTCCATTAGAAAGTGTGTGTGTCACAAACAACATTGCATAGCATGTGTGTGTCACAAACCCCTTTGGACAACGTGTGTGTTACAAACCACCGTGGACACTCTATGTGTCACGAACGCCATTGGACAGTGTGTGTGTCACAAACCCCATTGGACAGCGTGTGTGTGTAACCATACGCATTGGACAGTGTGTGTGTCACAATCCACAGTGGACAGCGTGTGTGTCAAAACCCCAGTGGACAGCGTGTGTAGCACAAAACCCACTGGACAGCGTGTGTGTCACAAACACCCATGGACAGTGTGTGTGTCACAAAGACCATTGGACAGCCTGTGTGTGTCACAAACACTATTGGACAGTTTGTGTGTCACAAAACCCAATGGACAGCATGTGTGTCACAATCCCCACTGGACAGCGTGTGTGTAACAAGCCCGTTGGACAGAGTGTGTGTGTCGCAAAACCCAGTGGACAGAGTGTGTGTCACGAACCCCATTGGACAGCGTGTGTGTCACAAGCACCATTGGACAGAGTGTGTGTGTCACAAACGCCGTTGGACAGCGTGTGTGTCACAAATCCCCGTGGACACTCTGTGTTTCACAAACCCCATTGGACATTGTGTGTGTCACAAACCACATGGGACAGAGTGTGTGTCACGAGGCCTATTGAAGAGTGTATGTGTCAGAATCGCCATTGGACAGAGCGTGTGTGTCACAAACCCCATTGGATAGTGTATGTTTCAAAAACCCAATTGGATAGCGTGTGTGTGTCACAAACCCTCCTGGTCAGTGTGTGTGTCACAAACCCCATTAGAAAGTGTGTCTGTCACAAAAAGTATTGGATAGCGTGTGTGTGTCACAAGACCTATTGGACAGAGTGTGTGTGTCACGAACCCCAATGGATAGCGTGTGTCTCACAAGCGCCATTGGAAAGAGTGTGTGTGTCACAAAATCCCATTGGACATCGTGTGTGTCACAAACTACTATGGACAGTGTGTGTGTCACAAACCCCATTGGACAGCGTGTCTGTCACAAACCCCGATGAACAGTTTGTGTGTCAGAAACCCCATTGGACAGAGAGTGTGTTTAACAATACCCATTGGGCAGTGTGTGTGTCACAAAACCCACTGGACAGCGTGTGTGTCACAAACCCCATTGTACAGTGTGTGTGTAATGAAACCCATTGGACAGCGTGTGTGTCACAAGCACCATTGGACGTGTGTGTGTAACCATACGCATTGGACAGTGTGTGTGTCACAATCCACAGTGGACAGCGTGTGTGTCAAAACCCCAGTGGACAGCGTGTGTAGCACAAAACCCACTGGACAGCGTGTGTGTCACAAACACCCATGGACAGTGTGTGTGTCACAAAGACCATTGGACAGCCTGTGTGTGTCACAAACACTATTGGACAGTGTGTGTGTCACAAAACCCACTGGACAGCGTGTGTGTCACAATCCCCATTGGACAGCGTGTGTGTAACAAGCCCGTTGGACAGAGTGTGTGTGTCACAAAACCCAGTGGACAGAGTGTGTGTCACGAAACACTTTGGACAGTGTGTGTGTCACAAACACCATTGTACAGCGTGTGTGTGTCACAATCCCCATTGGACAGTGTGTGTGTCACAAACCCCATGGGACAGAGTGTGTGTCACGAAACCAATTGCACAGCGTGTGTGTCACAAGCGCCATTGGACAGAGTGTGTGTGTCACAATCCCCATTGGACAGTGTGTGTGTCACAAACCCCATGGGACAGAGTGTGTGTCACGAAACCAATTGCACAGCGTGTATGTCACAAGCGCCATTGGACAGAGTGTGTGTGTCACAAAACTCATTGGAAAGTTACAAACCCAATTGGTCAACGTGTGTGTCACAAACCCCATGGGACAGCGTGTGTGTTTCACAAAACCCATTGGAAAGCGTGTGTGTCACAAACCCTTTTGGATAGAGTGTGTGTGTCACAAACCCCATTAGGAAGTATTCGTGTCACAAACCCCATTGGACAGTGTGTGTGTCACAAACACCATTGGACAGCATGTGTGTGTCACAATCCCCATTGGACAGTGTGTGTGTCACAAACCACATGGGACAGAGTGTGTGTCACGAACCCCATTGGACAGCGTATGTGTTAGAATCGCCATTGGACAGAGCGTGTGTGTCACAAACCCCATTGGAAAGTGTATGTGTCACAAACCCCATTGGATAGCGTGTGTGTGTCACAAACCCTATTGGACAGAGTGTGTGTGTTACAAACCACATTGGACAGCGTTTGTGTCATAAACCACATTGGATAGCGTGTGTGTGTCACAAACCCCATGGGACAGAATGTGTGTCACGAACACCCATGGACAGTGTGCGTGTCACAAACCCCATTGGACAGCGTGAGTGTTTCACAATCCCCATTGGGCAGTGTCTGTGTGTCACAAACCGCATTAGACAGAGTGTGTGTCACAAGCACCGTTGGACAGAGTGTGTGTGTAACAAAACCCATTGGAAAGTGTATGTGTCACAAACCCCATTGGACTGCGTGTGTGTGCCACAAACCCTATGGGACAGTGTGTGTGTCACAAACACCATTGGACAGCGTGTTTGTTTGAAAATCCCCATTGGACAGTGTGTGTCTCACAAACCCCATTGCACAGCGTGTGTGTCACTAACCCCATTGGACAGCGTGTGTCTCACAGTCCCCATTGGACAGCGTGTGTGTCAAAAACCCCATTGGACTGAGTGTGTGTGTCACAAACCCCTTTGGACAGTGTGTATGTCATAAACTCCATTGAACAGGGCGTGTGTTTCACAATCCCCATTGGACAGTGTGTGTGTGTCACAAACCCCATTAGACAGTGTGTGTGTCACAATCCCCATTGGACAGCGTGTGTGTCACAAAACCCATTGGACAGTGTCTGTGTGTCACAATACCCATTGGGCACTGTGTGTGTCACAAACCCCATTTTACAGAGTGTGTGTCACAAACTCCACTGGACAGCGTGTGTCATGGACCCCATTGGACAGCGTGTGTGTCACAAACCCCTCTGGACAGTGTGTGTGTCACGAAACCCATTACACAGCCTGTGTGTTTCAAGCGCCGTTGGACAGAGTCTGTGTGTCACACACCCCATTGCAGAGTGTATGTGTTACAAAACCCATTGGATAGCGTGCGTGTGTCACAAACCCTGCTGGTCAGTGTGTGTGTCACAAAACCCATTGGACAGCATGCTTGTCACAAACACCATTGCAGAGTGTGTGTGTAACAAACCCCATTAGAAAGTATGCGTGTCACAAACCCACTTGGATAGTGTGTGTGTATCACAAACCCCATTGGAAAGCGTATGTGTCACAAACCCTTTTGGATAGCGTGTGTGTATGTCACAAACCCCATTAGAATGTGTGCGTGTGACAAACCCTTTTAGATAGCCTGTGTGTGTCACAAACCCCATTAGAAAGTACGCGTGTCACAAACCACTCTGGAAAGTGTGTCTGTCACAAACACCATTGGACAGCGTGTGTGTGTCACAATCCCCATTGGACAGTGTGTGTGTCACAAAACCCATTGGATAGCACGTGTGTCACAAACCCCATTAGAAAGACTGTGTGTCAAAAACACCATTGGATAGCGTGTGTGATGTCATAAACCCTATTGGACAGAGTGTGTGTGTCACAATCCCCACTGGACAGTGTGTGTGTCACAAAACCCATTGGATAGCATGTGTGTCACGAATCCCATTAGAAAGATTGTGTGTCACAAACCCCATTGGATAGTGTATGTGTGTCACAAACGCCATTATAAAGTGTGCGTGTCACAAACCCCATTGGACAGCGTGTGTGTCACAAAACCCATTGGACAGAGTTAGTGTTTAACAATGCCCATTGGACAGCGTGTGTGTCACAAAGCCCCGTGGACACTGTGTGTGTCACGAACGCCATTGGACAGTGTGTGTGTCACAAACCCCCCTGGACAGTCTGTGTGTCACAATCCCCAGTGGACAGTGTGTGTGTCACAAACCCCCGTGGACACTGTGAGTGTCACGAACGCCATTGGACAGTGTGTGTGTCACAAACCCCCGTGGACAGTGTGTGTGTCACAATCCCCAGTGGACAGCGTGTGTGTCAATACCCCATTGGACAGTGCGTGTGTGACAAAACCCACTAGAGAGCGCGTGTGTCACAAACACCCATGGAGAGTGTGAGTGTCAAAAGCCCCATTGGATAGCGTGTGTGTCTCAAGCTCCATAGGACAGAGTGTGTGTGTCAAAAACCCCATTTGAAAGTGTATGTATCACAAACCCCATTCGATAGCGTGTGTGTATCACAAGCCCTATTGTACAGTGTGTGTGTCACAATCCCCAGGGAACAGCGTGTGTGTCAAAACCCCATTGGACAGTGTGTGTGTCACAAAACCCACTGGACAGCGTGTGTGTCACAAACAACAATAGACAGTGTGAGTGTCACAAACCCCTTTGGATAGCGTGTGTGTCGCAAACCCCTTTGGAAAGTCTGTGTGTCACAAACCTCATTGGACAGCGTGTGTGTGTCACAATCCCCATTGGACAGTGTGTCTGTCACAAGCACCATTGAACAGCGTGTGAGTCACAAGCCCATTGGACAGACTGTGTGTGTGTCACAAAACCCACTGGACAGCGTGTGTGTCACAAACCCGACTGGACAGCGTGTGTTTCACAAGCACCATTGGACAGAGTGTGAGTGTCACAAACCCCATTAGATAGTGTGTGTGTCACAAACCCCTTTGGACATTGTGTGTGTCACAAAAACCATTTGATAGCGTGTGAGTGTCACAAACCGTATTGGACAGCGTGTGTGTCACAAACACCAATGGACAGCGTGTGTGTGCCTCAATCCCCATTGGAAAGTGTATGTCTCGCAAACCCCATTGGATACCGTGTGTGTGTGTCACAAAACCTTTTGGACAGTGTGTGTGTCAGAAACCCCACTGGACAGCGTGTGTGTCACAAACACCCATGGACATTGTGAGTGTCACAAACCCATTTGGACAGTGTTTGTGTCAGATATCCCATGGGACAGAGTGTGTGTCACGAACCCCATTGGACAGTGTGTGTGTCACAAACCCCATTGGACAGAGCGTATGTGTGATAAAACCCATTATAAAGTGTGTGTCTCACAAACCCCTTTGGATAGTGTGTGTGTCACAAACCCCATTGGACAGCGTGTGTGTGTCACAAACCCTATTGGACAGTGTATATGTCACAATCCCCACTGGACAGCGTCTGTGTCACAAACCCCATTGGACAGCGTGTGTGTCACAAACACGATTGGACAGCGTCTGTGTGTCACAAACCTTATTGGACAGTGTGTGTCACAAGACCCATTGGAAAGAGTGTGTGTGTCACAAACTCCATTGGACAGCGTGTGTGTCACAAGCCCCGTTGGACAGCGTGTGTGTCACAAACCCCACTGGACAGCGTGTGTGTCACAAGCCCCATTGCACAGTGTGTGTATCACAAACCCCATTGGACAGCGTGTGTGTCATGTCACTAACCCCCGTGGACACTGTGCGTGTCACAAACCCCATTGGACATCGTGTGTGTCACAAACCGTTTTGGACAGTGTGTGTGTCAGAAACACCCATGGACAGTGTGCGTGTCACAAACCCCATTGGAAAGTGTGTGTGTCACAAACCCCATTGAAAGCGTGTGTTTCACAAAATCCATTAAACAGTACGCATGTGACAAACCCCATTGGATAGCGTGTGTGTGCTACAAACCCCATTAGAAAGTGTAATTGTCACAAATCACATTTGAAAGTGTGTGTGTCAAAATCCTCATTGGACAGTGTGTGTGTCACAAACCCCATTAGAAAGTGTGTGTCTCACAAACCCCATTGGATAGCATGTGTGTCACAAACCCTATTGGACAGTGTGTGTGTCACAATCCCCATTGGACAGCGTCTGTGTCACAAACCTCATAGGACAGCGTGTGTGTCACAAACACCCATGGACACTGTGCGTGTCACAAACCGCATTGGACATCGTGTGTGTCACAAACAGTTTTGGACAGTGTGTGTGTCAGAAACCCCCATGGACAGTGTGCGTGTCACAAACCCCACTGGACACCGTGTGTGTTCACAAACCCCATTGGACAGCGTGTGTGACATAAACCCCATTGGACAGCGTGTGTGTGTCACAATCCCAATTGGACAGTTTGTGTGTGTCACAAACCCCTTTAGACAGACTGTGTGTGACAAACCCCACCGGACAGAGTGTGTGTCACAAACCCCATTGGACAGCGTGTGTGTCACAATACCCATTGGAGAGAGTGTGTGTGTCACAAATATATTGGACAGTGTGTAGGTCACAATCCCCATTGGACAGTGTCTGTGTCACAAAGCCCATGGGACAGCGTGTGTGTCACAAACCCCATTAGATATCGCGGTTTTCAGAAACCCAGTTTGAAAGTGTGTGTGTCACAAACCCCATTGGATAGCGTGTGTGTGTCACAAACCCCATCGGACAGCGTGTGTGTCAGAAACACCATTGGACAGCGTGTGTGTGTCACAATCCCCATTGGACAGTGTGTGTGTCACAAATCCAATTGGAGAGAGTTTGTGTCACAAACCCCATTGGAAAGTGTGAGTGTCACAAACCCCATTGGACAGAGTGTGTGTGTCTCAAACCCCATTGGACAGCGTGTGTGTCACCAAGCCCATTGGACAGCGTGTGTGTCAGAAACCCCATTGGAAAGTGTGTGTCACAAATACCATTGGACAGCGTGTGTGTGACAAATACCATTGGACAGCGTGTGTTTCACAAACCCCTTTGGACAGTGTGTGTGTCACAAACCCCATTGGACATTGTGTGTGTGTCATAATCCCCATTGGTCAGTGTGTGTGTCACAAACCCCATTGGACAACGTGTGTGTCACAAACCACTTTGGAGAGTGTGTGTGTCACAAACCCCATTGGACAGCGTGTGTGTGTCACAATCCCCGTTAGACAGTGTGTGTGTCACAAGCCCCATTGGACAGTGTTTGTGTCACAAACCCCCGTGGACACGGTTTGTGTCACAAACCCCATTGGACAGTGTGTGTGTCACAAACCCCATTATAAAGTGTGCGTGTCACAAACCCCATTGGATAGCGTGTGTGTGTCACAAACCCTTTTGGAGAGTGTGTAGGTAACAATCCCCATTGGACAGCATCTGTGTCACAAACCCCTTTGGACAGCGTGTGTGTCACAAGCGCCACTGGACAGAGTGTCTGTGTGACAAACCCCATTGGACAGTGTGTGTGTCACAAACCCCACTACACAGCGTGTGTGTCACAAACACCCATGGACAGTGTGCCTGTCACAAACCCCATTGGACACTGTGTGTGTCACAAACCCTTTTGGAGAGTGTGTGTGTCACAAACCCC
The DNA here is from genome assembly GCA_032206185.1 of Columba guinea. Classification (NCBI taxonomy): domain Eukaryota; kingdom Metazoa; phylum Chordata; class Aves; order Columbiformes; family Columbidae; genus Columba; species Columba guinea. The sequence goes on along the minus strand of JAVLUU010000064.1, from coordinate 733,631 downwards.
ACTGGACAGCGTGTGTGTCACAAACACCCATGGACAGTGTGGGTGTCACAAACCCCATTGGACATCGTTTGTGTCACAAACCCCATTGGATAGCGTGTGTGTGTCACAAACCCCACTATAAAGTGTGCGTGTCACAAACCCTATTGGACAGCATGTGTGTCACAAACCCGCGTGGATACTCTGTGTGTCACGAACGCCATTGGACAGCGTGTGTGTCAAAAACCCTTTGGACAGTTTGTGTGTCACAAAACCCACTGGACAGCGTCTGTGTCACAAACACCCATGGACAGTGTGAGTGTCACAAACCCCATTGGATAGCGTGTGTGTCACAAGGCCATTGGACAGAGTGTGTGTGACAAAACCCACTGGACAGCGTGTGTGTCACGAACATCATTGGACAGCATGTGTGTTCACAAGCACCATTGGACAGAGTGTGTGTGTCACAAACTCCATTGCACAGAGTGTGTGTGTCACAAACCGCATTAAAAAGTATGCGTGTCACAAACCCCATTGGACAGCGTGTGTGTGTCACAATCCCCTTTGGTCAGCGTGTGTGTGTCACAAGCCCATTGGACAGAGTGTGTGTGTCACAAAACCCACTGGATAGCGTGTGTGTAATGAACCCCATTGGTCAGCATGTGTGTCACAAGCACCGTTGGACAGAGTGTTGTGTCACAATCCCTGTTAGACAGCGTGTGTGTCACATACCCCATTGGACAGTGTGTGTGTGTCACAATCCCCTTTTGATAGAGTGTGTGTGTCACAAACCCCATTAGAATGTATGCGTGTCAAAAACCCCATTGGATAGCGTGTGTGTGTCACAAGCACCATTGGACAGTGTGTGGTGTCACAAAAACCATTGGACAGAGTGTTTGTCACAAACCCCATTGGACAGTGTGTGTGTGTCACAAACCCCATTTGATAGAGTGTGTGTGTCACAACCCCTATTGGACAGTGTGTGTGTCACAAAACCCACTGGATAGCGTGTGTGTCACAAACGCCATTGGACAGCGTGTGTGTCACAAGCCCCATTGGACAGAGTGTCTGTGTCACAAAGCCCACTGGACAGCGTGTGTGTCACGAACCCCATTGGACAGCGTGTGTGTCAAAAGCACCGTTGGACAGAGTGTGGTGTCACAATCGCCATTGGACAGCGTATGTGTCACAAACACCATTGGACAGGGTGTGTGTGTCACAAACCCCATTGGATAGAGTGTGTGTGTCACAAACCCCATTGGATAGCGTGTGTGTGTCACAAGCACCATTGGACTGAGTGTGTGTTATAAACCCAATTGGACAGAGTGTGTGTGTCAGAAAACCCACTGGACAACGTGTTTGTCACAAACACCCATGGACAGTTTGTGTGTCACAAATCTCCATTGGGCAGCGGGTGTGTCACAAAGACCATTGGACAGTGTGTGTGTCACAAGCCCATTGGACAGAGTGTGCGTGCTACAAAACCCACTGGACAGCGTATCTGTCACAAACCCCATTGGATAGTGTGTGTGTCACAGACCCCATGGGACAGAGTGTGTGTCACAAACACTATTGGACAGCGTGTGTGTGTCACAAGCCCTTAGGAGAGAGTTTGTTTCACAAACCCTATTGGACAGCATGTGTGTCAGAAACACCTTTGGAGAGTGTGTGTGTCACAAACCCCATTGGACAGCGTTTGTGTCACAATGCCCAGTGGACAGCGTGTGTGTCAAAACCCCATTGGATAGTGTGTGTGTCACAAAACTCACTGGACAGCGTGTGTGTCACAAACACCCTTGGACAGTGTGAGTGTAACAAACCCTACTGGACAGTGTGTGTGTCACAAACCCCTTTGGACAGTTTGTGTGTCACAATCCCTATTGGATTGCGTGTGTGTCACATACCCCATTGGACAGTGTGCGTCTGTCACAGTACCCATTAGACAGTGTGTGCGTCACAAACCCCATTGGACAGAGTTTGTGTCACAAACCCATTGGACAGTGTTTGTGTCACAATCCCCATTGGACAGTGTGTGTGTCACAAAACCAACTGGAAACCATGTGTGTCACAAACACCTCTGGTCATTGTTTGTGTCACGATCCCCAGTGGACAGCGTGTGTGTCAAAACCCCATTGGACAGTGTGTGTGTCACAAAACCCACTGGACAGCGTGTGAGTCACAAACACCCATGGACAGTGTGAGTGTTCACAAACCCCATTGGATAGCGTGTGTGTCACAAACCCCATTGGACAGCGTGTGTGGGTCACAAGCCCATTGGACAGAGTGTGTGTGTCACAAAACCCACTGGACAGCCTGCGTGTCACGAAACCCATCAGACAGCGTGTGTGTCACAAGCACCATTGGACCGAGTGTGAACGTCACAAACCCCATTGGATAGTGTGTGTGTCACAAACCCCATTAGAATGTGTGTGTGTCACAAACACCGTTGGATACAGTGTGTGTGTCACAAACACTATTGGACAGTGTGTGTGTCACAAACCAATTGAACAGCGTGTGTTTCACGAACCCCATTGGACAGCGTGTGTGTCACAAGAACCATTGGACAGAGAGTGTGTGTCAAAATCCCCATTTGACAGCGTGTGTGTCACAATCCCAATTGGACAGCGTGTGTGTCACAATCCCCATTGGACAGAGTGTGTGTAGAAACCCAATTGGACAGTGTGTGTGTCAGAAACGACATTGAATGGCATCTGTGTCACGAACCCCATTGGTCAGCATGTGTGTCACAAACCCCATGGGACAGAGTGTGTGTCAAACACCCATTGGACAGCGTGTGTGTGTCACAATCCCCATTGGACCGCATGTGTGTCACAAGCGCCATTGGACAGAGTGTGTATGTCACAAACCTCATTGAAAATGTATCTGTCACAAACCCCATAGGATAGTCTGTGTGTGTCACAAACCCTCCTGGTCAGTGTGTGTGTCACAAAACCCATTGTACACAATGCGTGTCACAAACACCATTGGACAGCGTGTGTGTGTCACAAACCCCATTGGAAAGTATGTGTCAGAAACCCCATTGGATAGCGTGTGTGTCACAAACCCTTTGGACAGTTTGTGTGTCACAAACCCCATTGGACAGCGTGTGTGAGTCACAATCCCCATGGGACAGTGTGTGTGTCACAAAACCCACTAGACAGCGTGTGTGTCACCAACCCCATTGGACAGCATGTGTGTAACAAACTCCATTGGACAGATTGTGTGTCATAAACCCCATTGGACAGCGTGTGTGTGTCACAAGCCCACTGAACAGAGTGTGTGTGTCACAAAACCCACTGGACAACGTGTGTGTCACGATCCCCATTGAACAGTGTGTATGTCAAAACAAAATTGGACAGAGTGTGGTGTCACAAACCCCATTGGAAAGTGTATATGTCACAAACCCCATTGGATAGCGTGTGTGTATCACATACCCCATTGGATAGAGTGTGTGTGTCACATACCCCATTAGAAAGTGTGTGTGTCAGAAACCCCATTGGATAGAGTTTGTGTGTCACAAAGCCCTTTGGACAGTGTGTGTGTCACAAACCCCATTGGGTGGCGTGTGTGTGTCGCAAACCCTATTGGACAGCGTGTGTGTGTCACAATTCCCATTAAACAGTGTGTGTGTCACAAACCCCTTTGGACAGTGAGTGTTTCACAATCCCCATTGGACAGTGTGTGTTTTACAAACACCATGGGACGAAGTGTTGTGTCACAAACCCCAATGGAAAGTGTATGTGTCACAAACTCCATTGGATAGCGTGTGTGTGTCTCAAACCCTATTGGACAGTGTGTGTGTCACAAAACCCACTGGAGAGTGTGTGTGTCACAAGCCCCATTGGACAAAGTGTGTGAGTCACAAACCACATTGGACAGCGTGTGTGTCACATTCCCCATTGGACAGCGTGTGTGTCAAAACCAATCTGGACAGTGTGTGTGTCAGAAAACCCACTGGACAGCGTGTGTGTCACAAACACCCATGGACAGTTTGTGTGTCACAAAACACCATTGGGCAGTGTGTGTGTCACAAACACAATTGGACAGAGTGTGAGTGTCACAAACCCCATTGGATAGTGTGTGTGTCACAATCCGCATTAGAAATTGTGTGTGTTTTTCAAACCCCAATGGACTGCGTGTGTGTCATAAACCCTATTGGATAGCGTGTGTGTGTCACAAACCCCATGGGACAGAGTGTGTGTCACAAGCACCACTGGACAGAATGTGAGTGTCACAAACCCCTTTGCATAGTGTGTCTGTCACAAAACCCATTAGAAATTGTGTGTGTCAGAAACCCCATTGGATAGATTGTGTGTGTCACAAACCCTTTGGACAGTTTGTGTGTCACAAACCCCATTGGACAGCGTGTGTGAGTCACAATCCCCATGGGACAGTGTGTGTGTCACAAAACCCACTGGACAGCGTGTGTGTCACGAACCCCATTGGACAGCGTGTGTGTCACAAACTCCATTGGACAGATTGTGTGTCATAAACCCCATTGGACAGCGTGTGTGTGTCACAAGCCCACTGGACAGAGTGTGTGTGTCACAAAACCCACTGGACAGCATGTGTGTCACGATCCCCATTGAACAGCATGTGTGTCACAAGCACCATTGGACACAGTGCGGTGTCACAAACACCATTGGACAGTGAGTATGCCACAAACCCCATTGGACAGAGTGTATGTGTCACAAACCCCACTGGATAGTGTGTGTGTCACAATCCCCACTGGATAGCGTGTGTGTCACAAACCCCATTGGACAGTGTGTGTCTCACAAGCCCCATTGGACAGAGTGTATGTGTCACATACCCCTTTGGACATTGTGTGTGTCACAATCCCCATTGGACAGCGTGTGTGTCACAAACCCCATTGGACAGCGTGTGTGTCTGAAAGACCACTGGACAGTGTGTATGTCAGAAAACTCATTGGACAGTGTTTGTGTCACAATCCCCAGTGGACAGCGTGTGTGTCAAAACCCAATTGGACAGTACGTGTGTCACAAAACCCACTGGACATCGTGTGTGTCACAAACCCCCCTGGTAAGTGTGGTTGTCACAATCCCCAATGGACAGCATGTGTGTCACAAAACCCACTGGACAGCGTGTGTGTCACATACACCCATCAACAGTGTGAGTGTCACAAACCCTATTGGACAGTGTGTGTGTCACAAACCCCTTTGGAAAGTTTGTGTGTCACAAACCCCATTGGACAGCGTGTGTGTGTCACAATACCCATTGGACAGTGTGTGTGTCACAAACCCCATTGGACAGCGTGTGTGTCACAAATCCCCGCGGACACTGTGTGTGTCACAAACAGCCATGGACAGTGTGCGTGTCATAAACTCCATTGGACATAATGTGTGTCACAAGCCCATTGGACAGAGTGTGTGTCACAAACCCCATTGGACAGCGTGTGTGTGTCACAATCCCCATTGGACAGTGTGTATGTCACAAACCACATGGGACAGAGTGTGTGTCACGAGCCCCATTGGACAGCATGTGTGTCACAATCCCCATTGAACAGCTTGTGTGTCACAAATACCATTGGACAGCGTGTCTGTGTAACAATACTCATTGGAAAGTGTGTGTGTCACAAAGCCCACTGGACAGCATGTCTGTCACAAACACCCATTTCATTTACAGTATGCGTGTCACAAACCCCATTAAACATAGTGCGTGTCACAAACCCCATTGGACATCGTGTGTGTTACAAACACCCAAGGACAGTGTGTGTGTCACAAACCCTATTGGACAGTGTGTCTGTCACAAACCGCATATGACAGAGTTTGTGTCACGAACCTCATTGGACAGCGTGTGTGTCAAAAGCGCCATTGGACAGAGTGTGTGTGTCACAAACCCCATTGGAAAGTGTATGTGTCACAAACCCAATTGGATAGTGTCTGTGTGTCACAAACCGTACTGGACAGTGTGTGTGTGTCACAATCTCATTGGACAGCGTATGTGTGTAACAATACGCATTGGACAGTGTGTGTGTCACAAACCCCTTTGGACAAAGTGTGTGTCACAAACCCCCGTGCACACTGTATGTGTCACGAACGCCATTGGACGGTGTGTGTGTCACAAACACCATCGGACATCGTGTGTGTGTAACAATACGCATTGGACAGTGTGTGTGTCACAAACCCCATTGGACTGCCTGTGTGTGTAACAATACGCATTGGACAGTGTGTGTGTCACAATCCCCAGTGGACAGCATGTGTGTCAAAACACCAGTGGACAGTGTGTGTGGCACAAACACCATTGGACAGCGTGTCTGTGTAACAATATCCATTGGACAGTGTGTGTGTCACAAACCCCATTGGACAGCATGTTTGTGTAGCAATAGCCATTGGACTGTGAGTGTGTCACAAACACCGTTGGACAGCGTGTGTGTGTAACAATATGCATTGGACAGTGTGTGTGTCACAATTCCCAGTGGACAGTGTGTGTCAAAACCCCAGTGGACAGCCTGTTTAGCACAAAACCCACTGGACAGCGTGTGTGTCACAAACACTGATGGACAGTATAAGTGTCACAAACCTCATTGGACACCGTGTGTGTCAGAAACCCCTTTGGACAGTGTGTGTGTCACAAAGACCATTGGACAGGCTGTGTGTGTCACAATCCCTATTGGACAGCGTGTGTGTCACAAGCCCGTTGGACAGAGTGTGTGTGTCACAAAACCCAGTGGACAGCGTGTGTGTCACGAACCCCATTGGACAGCGTGTGTGTCACAAGCACCATTGGACAGAGTGTGTGTGTCACAAACCCCATTGGAAAGTATATGTGTCACAAACCCCATAGGACAGTGTGTGTATCACAAACCGCACTGGACGGCACATGTGTTCACAAGCTCCATTGAACAGCGTGTGTGTCAGAAGACCCATTGGACAGAGTGTGTGTGTCACAAACCCCATTGGACAGCGTGTGTGTCACAATCCCCTTTGGACAGCTTGTGTGTCAGAAACACCATTGGACAGCGTGTGTGTATAACAATACCCATTGGACATTGTGTGTGTCACAAACCCCACTGGACAGTGTATGTGTCACAAACAACAATGGACAGTGTGCGTGTCACAAACCCCATTGGACATCGTGTGTGTCACAAACCCCATTGGACAGCATGTGTGTGTCACAATCCCCATTGGACAGTGTGTGTGTCAGAAACACCATTGCACAGTTTGTGTGTCACAATCCCCATTGGACAGCGTTTGTGTATCACAAAGCCCATTGGACAGCATGAGTGTGTCACAATCCCCATTGTACAGTGTGTGTGTCACAAACCCCATTGGACAGCGTGTGAGTGGCACAATCCCCATTGGATAGCGTGTGTGTCACAAACCCCATTGGAAAGTGTATGTGTCACAAACCCTTTTGGATAGCGTCTGTGTGTGTCACAAACCCTACTAGAAAGTATGCGTGTCACAAACCCCATTGGATAGCGTGCATGTGGCACAAAACATGTTGGACAGTGTGTGTATCACAAAAACCACTGGACAGCTTGTGTGGGTCACAAACGCCATTAGAAAGTATGCGTGTCACAAACCCCACTGGAAAGTGTGTGTGTCACAAACACCACTGGATAGCGTGTGTGTGTCACAATCCCCATTAGACAGTGTGTGTGTCACAAAACCCATTGGATAGCGTGTGTGTCACAAACCCCATTGGACAGAGTCTGTGTGTCACAAACCCCATTGGACAGTGTGTGTGTCATAAACCCCATTGGACAGCGAGTGTGTTTCACAATCCCCATTGGACAGTGTCTGTGTGTCACAAACCCCATAGACAGCATGTGTGTCAGAAGAACCATTGGACAGAGTGTGTGTGTAACAAACCCCATTGGAAAGTGTATGTGTCACAAACCCCAATAGACTGCGTGTGTGTGCCACAAACCCTATTGGACAGTGTGTGTGTCACAAAACCCACTGGACAGCATGTGTGTTCACAAACCCAATTGGACAGCGTGTTTTTCATAAGACCCGTTGGACAGAGTGTGGGTGTCACAAAGCCCATTGGACAGTGTATATGTAACAATCCCCATTGGACAGCGTGTGTGTCACAAACACCATTGGACAGCGTGTGTGTCACAAAACCCATGAGACAGCATGTGTGTCACAAATAGCCATGGACAGTGTTCGTGTCAGAAACCCCATTGGACAGAGTTTGTGAAACAAACCCCATTGGACAGCGTGTATGTGTCACAATACCCATTGGACAGTGTGTGTGTCACAAACCCCATTACAGCATGACTGTGTCACAATCCCTATTGAACAGTGTGTGTGTCACAAACACCATTGGAATGTGCCTGTGTCACAAGCCCATTGGACAGTGTGTGTGTGTCACAAAACCCACTGGACAGCGTGTGTGTCACGAACCCCATTGGACAGCGTGTGTGTCACAAGCACCATTGCACAGAATGTGTGTTTCACAAACCCCATTGGAAAGTGTATGTGTCACAAACCCCATTGGATAGTGTGTGTGTGTCACAAACCCTCCTGGTCAGTGTGTGTGTCACAAAACCCATTGGACAGCATGCGTGTGACACACACCATTGGACAGTGTGTGTGTAACAAACCCAATTGGTCAGCTTGTGTGTCACAAACCCCATGGGACAGCGTGTGTGCGTCACAAACCCCATTGGAAAGTGTGTGTGTCACAAACCCCATTGGACAGAGTTTGTGTCACAAACCCCATTGGACAGCATGTGTGTCACAAACACGATTGGACAGCGTGTGTGTGTCACAATCCGCATTGGACAGTGTGTGTGTCACAAACCCCATTGGATAGCATATGTGTGTCACAAACCCTATTGGACAGAATATGTGTGTCACACACCCCATTGGACAGCGTGTGTGTCATAAACCACATTGGATAGCGTGTGTGTGTCACAAACCCCATTGGACATTTTATGTGTCACAAACTCCGTTGGACAGAGTTTGTGTTAAACAATACCCATTGGACAGTGAGTGTGTGACAAAACCCATTAGACAGCGTGTGTGTCACAATACCCCCGTGGACAATGTGTGTGTCACGAACGCCATTGGACAGTGTGTATGTCACAAAACCCATTAGAAAGTATGCGTGTCACAAACCCCATTGGATAGAGTGTGTGTGTCACAAACACCATTGGACAGCGTGTGTGTGTCACAATCCCCATTGGACTGTGTGTGTGTCACAAAACACATTGGATAACGTGTGTGTCACAAACCCCATTAGAAAGACTGTGTGTCTCAAACACCATTGGATAGCATGTGTGATGTCACAAACCCTATTGGACTTTGTGTGTGTCACAAACCGCACTGGACAGTGTGTGTGTCATAAACCCCATTGGACAGCGTGTGTGTGTCATATACCCTACTGGACAGTGTGTGTGTCACAAAACCCATTGGACAGCGTGTGTGTCACAAAACCCATTGGATAGCGTGTGTCTCACAAACCCCATTAGAAAGTGTGCGTGTCACAAACCCCATTGGAAAGTGTGTGTTTCCAAAACACCATCGGACAGCGTGTGTGTGTCACAATCCCCATTGGATAGTGTATGTGTGTCACAAACCCTATTGGACAGCGTGTGTGTCATAAACCCCACTGGATACCGTGTGTGTGTCACAAACCCCATTATAAAGTGTGCGTGTCACAAAACCCATTGGACAGTGTGTGTGTCACAAACCCCATTGGACAGTTTGTGTTTAACAATACCCATCGGACAGTGTGTGTGTCACAAACCCCATTGGACAGCGTGTGTGTCACAAACTCCACTGGACAGACTGTATGTGTAACAAACCCCATTGGAGAGCGTGTGTATCACAATCCTCATTGGACAGCGTGTGTGTCACAAACCCCATGGGACAGCGTGTGTGTGTCACAAACGCCATTGAAATGTGTGTGTCACAAACCCAAATTTATAGCATGTGTGTGTCATAAACCCCATTAGAAAGTATGTGTGTCACAAACCCCATTGGATAGCGTGTGTGTGTCAGAAACCCCGTTATAATGTGTGCGTGTCACAAACCCCATTGGATAGCGTGTGTGTGTCACAAACCCCATTGGAAAGTGTGCGTCACAAACCCCATTGGATAGCATGTGTGTGTCACAAAACCTATGGGACAGCGTGTAGGTCACAATCCCCATTGGACAGCGTCTGTGTCACAAACCCCATTGGACAGCGTTTGTGTCACAAAACCTTTTTGTACAGAGTGTGTGTCACAAACCCCCGTGGACACTGTGTGTGTCACAAACCCCCCTGGACAGTGTGTCTGTTACAATCCCCAGTGGACAGCGTGTGTGTCAAAACGCCATTGGACAGCGTGTGTGTCACAAAACCCATTGGACAGCGTTTGTGTCACAAACCCCATTGGACAGCGTCTGTGTCACAAACCCCTTTGGACAGTGTGTGTGTCACAAACCCCATTGGACAGCGTGTGTAGTCATAAACCCCATTGGAAAGCGTGTGTGTGTCACAATCCCCATTGGACAGTGTTCATGTGTCACAAACCCCATTGGACAGCGTGTGTGTGACAAACCCCTCTGGACAGCATGTGTGTGTCACAAACCCCATTGGACAGCGTGTGTGTGTCACAAGCCCCCTGGTCGTTGTGTGTGTCACAAACCCCATTGGACAGCATCTGTGTCACAAACCCCTTTGGACAGTGTGTGTGTCACAAACCCCATTGGACAGCGTGTGTAGTCATAAACCCCACTGGACAGCGTGTTTGTGTCATAATCCCCATTGGACAGTGTGTGTGTCACAAACCCCATTTGGACAGAGTGTGTGTCATGAACCCCATTGGACAGCGTGTGTGTCGCAAACCCCATAGGACAGCGTGTTTGTCACAAACACCATTGGACAGCGTGTGTGTGTAACAATACCCATTGGACAGTGTGCGTGTCACAAACCCCATTGGACATCGTGTGTCTCACAAACCCCTTTGGAAAGTGTGTGTGTCACAAACCCCATTGGACAGCGTGTGTGTGTCATAATCCCAATTGGACAGTGTCTGTGTCACAAAACCCATGGGACAGAGTGTGTGTCATGAACCCCATTGGACAGAGCGTGTGTGTCACAAAACCCATTGGATAGCGTGGGTTTTACAAAACCCATTAGAAAGAGTGTGTGTCACAAACCCCGTTGGATAGCGTGTGTGATGTCACAAACCCTATTGGACAGTGTGTGTGTCACAAACCCCACTGGACAGCGTGTGTGTCACGAACACCTTTGGACAGCTTGTGTTTCACAAGACCTGTTGGACAGAGTGTGTGTGTCACACACCCCATTGGACAACGTGTGTGTCAAAATACCCATTGGACAACGTGTGCGTCACAAACACTATTGGATAGCGCGTCTGTGTCACAATACCCATTGGACAGTGTGTGTGTCACAAACCCCATTGGACAGTGTGTGTGTGTCACAATCCCCATTGTACAGTGTGTGTGTCACAAACTCCATTGGACAGCGTGTGTGTGTAACAATAACCATTGGTCAGTGCGTGTGTCACAAAACCCATTGTACAGCGTGTGTGTCACAAACCCCAGTAGACACTGTGTGTCACAAACCCCATTGGACAGCGTGTGTGTCACAAACACCCATGTACAGTGTCCGTGTCACAAACGCCATTGTACATCGTGTGTGTCACAGCCAGTTTGGACAGTGTGTGTGTCACAAACACCATTGGACAGCGAGTGTGTCACAAACACCCATGGACAGTGTGCGTGTCGCAAACCCCATTAGACATCATGTGTGTCACAAACCTCTTCGGACAATGTGTTTGTCACAAACCCCATTGGACAGCGTGTGTGTCACATTCCACAATGGACATTGTATGTGTCACTAACCCCATGGGACAGAGTATGTGTCACGAACCTCATTGGACAGAGTGTGTGTCACAAGCGCCGTTGGACAGAGTGTTTGTTTCACAAACCCCATTGGAAAGTGTATGTGTCACAAACCCTCCTGGTCAGTGTGTGAGTCACAAACCCCATTGGACAGCATGCGTGTCACCTTTGGAGAGTGTGGGTTTAACAAAATCAATTGGTCAGAGTGTGTGTCACAAACTCTATGGGACAGCGTGTGTGTGTCACAATCTCCTTTGGACAGTGTGTGTGTGTCACAAAACCCATTGGACAACGTGTGTGTCACAAACCCCATTGGACAGTGTGAGTGTCACAAACCCCATTCGACAGCTTATGTGTCACCAGCCCCATTGGACAGCGTGTGTGTCACAAACACCACTGGACAGCATGAGTGTGTAACAATACCCATTAGACAGCGTGTGTGTCGCATACACCTTTGGACAGTGTGTGTGTGTCACAATCCCCATTAGACAGCATGTGTGTCACATACCCCTTTGGACAGTGTGTGTGTCACAAACCCCATTGGACAACGTGTTTGTGTCACAATCCCCAATGGACAATGTGTGTTTTACAAACACCATGGGACAGAGTGTGTGTCACAAACACTATTGGACAGAGTGTGTGTGTCACAAGGCCATTGGACAGAGTGTGTGTCATGAACCCCATTGGACAGTGGGTGTGTCACAAGAACCATTGGACAGAGTGTGTGTGCCACAAACCCCATTGGAAAATGTATGTGTCACAAACTCCATTGGATAGCGTGTGTGTGTCACAAACCCTATTGGACAGTGTGTGTGTCACAAACCTCATTGGACAGCGTGTGTGTGTCACAATCCCCATAAGACAGCTTGTGTGTCACATGCCCCATAGTACAGCGTGTGTGGGTAACAATCCCCATTGGACAATTTGTGTGTCACAAACCGCTTGGGACAGAGTGTGTGTCACGAACACTATTGGGCAGCGTGTATGTGTCACAAGCCCTTTGGACAGAGTGTGTGTGTCACAAAACCCACTGGACAGCGTGTGTGTCACGAACCCCATTGAACAGCGTGTGTGCCACAAGCCCCATTGGACAGAGAGTATGTGTCACAAATCCCATTGGACAGCCTGTGTGTCACAATCCCCATTGGACAGTGTGTGTGTCACAAACCCCATTGGACAGCGTTTGTGTCACAAACCCCCGTAGACACTATGTGTGTCACAAACACCATTGGACAGTGTGTGTGTCACCAACCCCTTTGGACAGTGTGTGTGTCACAAAACCCACTGGACAGCGTGTGTGACACAAACCCCATTGGACAGCGTGTGTGTCAAATGCCCCATTGGACAGAGTGTGTGTGTCACAAAACCAATTGGACAGTGTGTGTGTCACAATCCCCATAGGCCAGCGTGTGTCACAAACCCCATTGGACAGTGTGTTGTGTGTCACAATACCCATTGTACAGTGTGTGTGTCAGAAACCCAATTGGACAGAGTTTGTGTCACAAACCACATTGGATAGCGTGTGTGTGTCACAATCCCAATTGCACAGTGTGTGTGTCACAAACCCCATTGAACAGAGTGTGTGTCACAAGCACCATTGTACAGAGTGCGTGTGTCACAAACCCCATTGGAAAGTGTATGTGTCACAAAACGCATTGGACAGCGTGTGTGTGTCACCTTCCCCATTAGACAGCGTGTGTGTCACAAACCCCATTGGACAGCGTGTGCGTATCACAGTCCTCTTGGACAGTGTGTGTGTCACAAACACCATGGGACAGATTGTGAGTGTCACAAACCCCATTTGATATTGTGTGTGTCACAAACCCCATTAGAAAGTGTGTGTGTCACAAACCCCACTGGATAGCGTGTGTGTCACAATCCCCATTGGATAGTGTGTGTGTGTCACAAACACCGTTGGACAGCGTGTGTGTCATAAACCCCATTGGACAGCGTGTCTGTGTCACAATCCCCATTGGACAGTGTGTGTGTGTCACAAACCCCATTGTAAATTTTGTGTGTCACAAACCCCATTGGATAGCATGTGTGTGTCGCAAACCCCATTGGACAGTGTGTGTGTCACAAACCCCACTGGACAGTGTGTGTGTCACAAACCCCTTTGGACATGGTGTGTGTCACAAACCCCCCTGGACAGTGTGTGTGTCACAATCCCCATTTGACAGCGTGTGTGTCACAAACCCCCATGGACACTGTTTGTGTCTCAAACCCTATTGGACAGTGTGTGTGTCAGAAACCCCATTGGACAGGGTGTGTGTGTCACAAACCCCATTGGACATCGAGTGCGTCCCAATCCGCATTGGACAGCGTGTGTGTCAGGAACCCCATTGGACAGCGAGTGTGTCACAAGCGCCATTGGAAAGTGTGTGTGTCACAAACCCCAGTGGAAAGTGTGTGTGTCATAACCCCCATATTACAGAGTGTGTGTGTCACAATCCTCATTGGGCAGTGTGAGTGTGTCACCAACCCAATTGGGCATCGTGTGTATCACCATCCCCATTGGACACCGAGTGTGTCACAAACCCCATTGGACAGAGTGTGTGTGTGACAAACCCCATTGGACATCGAGTTTGTCACAATCCCCATTGGACAGCGCGTGTGTCAGGAACCCCATTGTACAGCGTGTGTGTCACAAGCGCAATTGGAAACTGTGTTGTCACAAACCCAATTTGAAAGAGTGTGTGTGATAACCCCCATTTTACAGCGTGTGTGTGTCACAATCCTCATTGGACACTGTGTGTGTGTCACAAACCCCATTGGACATCGTGTGTATCACCATCCCCATTGGACAGCGTGTTTGTCACAAACCCCACTGGACAGCGTGTGTGTGTCACAATCCCCATTGGACAGTGTGTGTGAGTCACATTCCCCATTGGACAGCGTGTGTGTCACAATACCCATTGGACAGAGCGTGTGTGTCACAATCCCCATTGGACAGCGTGTGTGTCACAATACCCATTGGACAGAGCGTGTGTGTCACAATCCCCATTGGACAGCGTGTGTGTCACGAATCCCATTGGACAGTGTGTCTGTGTCACAATACCCATTGGACAGTGTGTGTGTCACAATCCCCATTGGACAGCATGTGTGTCACTAAACCCATTGGATAGCATGTGGGTCACAAACCCCATTTGAGACTGTGTGTGTCACAAACCCCATTGGACAGCGTGTGTGTGTCACAAAACCCTTTGGATAGCATGCCTGTCACAAATACCATGGGACAGTGTGTGTGTTAGAAAACCAATTTGTCAGCGTGTGTGTCACAAGCGCCATTGGACAGTGTGTGTGTCACAAACCCCATTGGAAAGTGTATGTGTCACAAACCCCATTGCGTAGCGTGTGTGTGTCACAAACGCCATTGGACAGCGTGTGTGTGTATCAATACACATTGGACAGTGTGTGTGTCACAAATCCCATTAGACAACATGTGTGTCACAAACCCCCGTGGACACTGTGTGTGTCACAATCCCCATGGGAAAGTGTATGTGTCACAAACCCCATTGTATAGCGTGTGTGTGACACAAACCCTCCTGGTTAGTGTGTGTGTCACAAAAACCTTTGGATAGCATGCGTGTCAGAAATACAATGGGACAGTGTATGTGTAACAAAACCAATTTGTCAGCGTGTGTGTCACAAACCCCATGGGACAGTGTGCGTGTGACAAACCCCATTTGAAAGTGGGTGTGTCACACACCCCATTGGATATCATGTCTGTGTCAAAAACCCCATTAGACAGAGTGTTTGTGTGACAAACCCCATTGGACAGCGTGTGTGTGTCACAAACCCTACTGGACAGTGTGTATGACACAATACCCATTGGACAGCGTCTGTGTCACAAACCCCATTCTACAGCGTGTTTCTAACAAGCCCATTGGACAGAGTGTGTGTGTCACAAAACCCAGTGGACAGCGTGTGTGTCACAAGCTCCATTGGAAAGTGTGTGTGTCACAAACCCCATTGGAAAGTGTGTGTCTCACAAACCCAATTGGGTAGCGTGTGTGTGGCACAAACCCCATTAGAAAGTGTGCGTGTCACAAACCCCATTGGAAAGTGTGCGTGTCACAAACTCCATTGGATAGATTGTGCGTGTCACAAAACCTATTGGACAGTATGTATGTCACAGTCCCCATTGGACAGCGTCTGTGTCACAAACCCCATAGGACATCGTGTGGGTCACAAACCCCATGGGACAATGTGTGTGTCACAAACCTCATGGGACAGTGTGCGTGTCATAAACCCCATTGGAGAGCGTTCGTTTGTCACAATACCCATTGGTCAGTGTGTGTGTCACGAACCCCCCTGGACAGTGTGTGTGTCACAATCCCCAGTGGACAGCATGTGTGTCAAAACCCCACTGGAGAGTGTGTGTGTGACAAAACGCACTGGAAAGCGTGTGTGTCACAAACACCCATGGACAGTGTGAGTGTCACAAACCCCATTGGATAGCGTCCATGTCACAAACCCCATTGGACAGAGTGTGTGTGTCAGAAACCACATTGGAAACTGTGTGTGTCACAAACCAATTGGATAGTGTGTGTGTGTCACAAACCCCATTGAACAGTGTGTGTGTAACAAACCCAATTGGTCAGCGTGTGTGTCACAAAACCCATGGGACAGCGTGTGTGTCTCACAAACCCCATTGGATAGCGTGTGTTTTTCAAAAACCCCATTAGAAAGTATGTGTGTCACAAACACTATTAGAAAGTGTGTGTGTCACAAACCCCTTTGGACAGAGTGTGTGTCATAAACCCCATTGGATAGTGTGGGTGTGTCACAAACCCCATGGGACAGCGTGTGTATATAACAGTACACATTGGACAGTGTCTGTGACAAACCCCATTGGACAGCGTGTGTGTCACAAAGCCCCGTGGACAGTGTGTGTGTCACAAACCCCATTGGACACAGTGTGTGTGTCAGAAAACCCAATGGACAGCTTCTGTGTCACGAACCCCATTGGACAGCGTGTGTGTCACAAGCGCCATTGAACAGAGTGTGTGTGTAACAAACCCAATTGGTCAGCCTGTGTGTCACAAAACCCATTGGACAGCGTGTTTGTGGAACAAACCCCATTAGAAAGTGTGCGTGTGACAAACCCCTTTGGAAAGTGTGTGTGTCACAAACCCCATTAGAAAGTGTGCGTGTGACATTCCTTTTGGAAAATGTGTGTGTCACAAACGCCATTTGATAGCATGTGTGTGTCACAAACCCTATTTGACAGTGTGTGTGTCACAAACCCCATTGGACAGCTTGTGTGTCACAATCCCATTTGGACAGCGTGTGTGTCACAATCCCCATTGGACAGCGTGTGTGTGTCACAATCCCCATTGGACAGTGCGCGTGTCACAAACCCCATTGGACATTGTGTGTGTCACAAACCCCTTTGGATATTGTGTGTGTCACAGACCCCATTGGACAGCGTGTGTGTGTCACAACACCATTGGACAATGAGTGTCTGTTAGAAACCCATTGGACAGAGTGTGTGTGTCACAAAACTCAAGCGACAGCGTGTGTGTCACGAAACCCATTGGACAGAGTGTGTGTGTCACAATCCCCATTGGACAGTGTTTGTGTGTCACGAACCCCATTGGACAGCGTGTGTGTCACAAACCCTCCTGCTCATTGTGTATGTCACAAACCACATTGGACATCGTGTGTGTCACAAACCGCATTGGACAGCGTGTATATGTCACAATCCCCATTGGCCAGTGGGTGTGTCACAAACCCCATGGGACAGAGTGTTTGTCACAAACTCTATTGGACAGCGTGCGTGTCACAAGCCCATTGGACAGAGTGTGTGTGTCACAAAACCCGCTGGACAGCGTGTGTGTCACGAACCCCATTGGACAGCGTTTGTGTCACAAGCACCATTGGAGAGAGTGTGGTGTCACAAACCCCATTGAATAGTGTATGTGTCACAAACACATTGGATAGCGTGTGTGTCACAAACCACGTTGGACAGCGTGTGTGTCACAAACCACATTGGACAGAATTTGTGTCACAAACCCCATTGGACAGCGTGTGTGTCACAAAACACATTGGACAGTGTGTGTGTCACAAACCCGATTGGACAGCATGTGTGTGTCACAATACGCATTGGACAGTGTCTGTGTCACAAACCCCATTGGACAGAATTTCTGTCACAAACCCCATTGCACAGCGTGTGTGTCACATACACCATTGGCAGCGTGTGTTTGTCACAAACCCCATTTGACAGAGTGTGAGTCACAAACACCATTGGACAGTTTGTGTGTCACAAACCCTATTAGACAGCGTGTGTGTCATAAACCGCATTGGACAGCGTGTGTGTGTCACAATCCCCATTGGACAGTGTTTGTGTGTCATCAACCCCATTGGACAGCGTGTGTGTCACAAACCGCCTTAGACAATGTGTGTGTCACAAAACTCAATGGACAGAATGTGTGTCACAAGCACCAGTGCACAGAGTGTGTGTGTCACAAACCCCATTGGAAAGTGTATGTGTCACAAAGCCCATTGGATAGCGTGTGTGTGTCAAAAACACTCCTGGTTAGTGTGTGTGTCACAAAACCCATTGGCAGCAGGCGTGTTGCAAACACCATTGGACAGTGTGTGTGTAAGAAACCCAATTGGCCAGCGTGTGTGTCACAAAGCCCATTGGAAAGTATATGTGTCACAAAACCCACTGCACTGCGTGTGTGTCACAGAACACATTGTACAGAGTGTATGTGTCACAATTTCCATTGGACAGCATGTGTGTCACAAACCCCATTGGACAGCGTGTGTGTGTCACAATACCCATTGGACAGAGTGTGTGTGTCTCAAACCCCTTTGGATAGCGTGTCTGTGTCACAAACCCTATTGGACAGTGTGTGTGTCACAAAACCCACTGGACAGCGTGTGTATCACAAACCCCATTGGACAGCGTGTGTGTCACAAACCCTATTGGAAAGTGTGAGTCACAAGCCACATTGGATATCGTGTTTGTCAAAAACCTCATTAGAAACTCTGTGTGTCACAAAACCCATTGGATAGCATGTGTGTGTCACAAACCCTATTGGACAGAGTGTGTGTGTCGCAAAACCCATTGGACAGCGTGTGTGTCATAAACACCATTGGATAGCGTGTGTGTGTCACAAACCCCATGGGACAGAGTGTATATCACAAACTTCATTGGACAGCGTGTGTGTCATAAACCCCATTGGACAGCGTGTATGTGTACAAAATCCCAATTGGACAGTGTGTGTGTGTCACAAACCCCATTAGACAGCGTATGTGTCACAAACCCCATTGGACAGTGTGTGTGTCACAAACCCCATTAGACAGCGTGTCTGTGTCACAATACCCTTTGGACAGTGGTTGTGTCACAAACCCCATGAACAGAGTGTGTGTCACAAACAATATTGGACATCGTGTGTGTGTCACAAGCCCATTGGACAGAGTATGTGTCACGAACCCCATTGGACAGTGTGTGTGTCACAAGCACCATTTTACAGAGTGTGTGTCACAAACCCAATTGGACAGTGTGTGTGTGTCACAAACCCCACTGGACAGCGTGTGTGTCAAAAGCCCCATTGGACAGCGTGTGTGTGTCACAATCCCCTTTGGACAGTGTGTGTATCACAAACCCCATTAGAAAGTATGTGTGTCACAAACCCCATTGGATAACGTGTGTGTATCGCAGTCCCCATTGGACAGAGTGTGTGTGTCACAAACCCCATTGGACAGTGTTTGTGTCACAAACACCATTGGACAGCGTATGTGTGTGACAAACCCGATTGGAAAGTGTGTGTCACAAACCCCATTGGATAGCGTGTGTGTGTCAAAAACCCCATTAGAAAGTATGTGTGTCACAAACCCCATTGGACAGCGTGTGTGTCACAAACCCCATTGGACAGCGTGTGTGTAATAAGCCCCATTGGACAGCGTGTGTGTGTCACAATCCCCATTGGGCAGTGTGTGTGTGTCACAAAACCCATTAGAGAGCGTGTGTGTCACAAACCCCTTTGGACAGTCTGTGTGTGTCACAATCCCCATTGGACAGTGTGTCTGTCACAAACCCCATGGCACAGAGTGTGTGTCACAAACACTATTGGTCAGCGTGTGTGTGTCACAAGCCCATTGGACAGAGTGTGTGTGTCACAAAACC
Source organism: Columba guinea (assembly GCA_032206185.1). Taxonomy (NCBI): domain Eukaryota; kingdom Metazoa; phylum Chordata; class Aves; order Columbiformes; family Columbidae; genus Columba; species Columba guinea. The sequence goes on along the minus strand of JAVLUU010000064.1, from coordinate 713,686 downwards.
CACTGGACAGCGTGTGTGTAACGAACCCCATTGGACCGCTTGTGTGTCACAAGCACCGTTGGACAGAGTGTGTGTGTCACAAACCCCATTGGACAGTGTGTGTGTGTCACAATCCCCATTTGATAGAGTGTGTGTGTCACAAACCCCATTGGACAGTGTGTGGTGTCACAATCCCCATTGGCCATCGTGTGTATCACAAACCCCATTGGACAGTGTGTGTGTGTCAGAAACCCCATTTGATAGAGTGTTTGTGTCACAAACCCTATTGGACAGTGTGTGTGTCACAAAACCCACTGGATAGCATGTGTGTCACAAACCCCATTGGACAGTGTGTGTGTCACGAACCCCATTGGACAGCGTGTGTGTCACAAACCCCATTGGACAGTGTGTGTGTCACAAACCCCATTGGACAGCGTGTGTGTCACAAACCGCTTTGGACAGTGTGTGTGTCACAAACCCCATTGGACAGCGTGTGTTTCACAAACCCCATTGGATAGTGTGTGTGTAATAAACCCCATTGGACAGCGTGTGTGTGTCACAATCCCCATTGGACAGTGTGTGTGTCACAAACCCCATGGGACAGAGTGTGTGTCACAAACACTATTGGTCATCGTGTGTGTGTCAGAAACCCCACTGGACAGCGTGTGTGTCTCGAACCCCATTGGACAGCGTGTGTGTCACAAACCCCATTGGACAGCGTGTGTGTGTCAAAAACCCTCCTGGTCAGTGTGTGTTTACAAAACACATTGGACGTCATGCGTATTACAAACACCATTGGGCAGCGTGTGTGTGTAACAAACCCCATTGGAAAGTGTGTGTCACAAACCGCATTGGATAGCGTGTGTGTGTCAAAAACCCCATTAGAAGGTATGTGTGTCACAATCCCCATTGGACAGAGTGTGTGTGTCACAAAACCCACTAGACAGCGTGTGTGTCACGAACCCCATTGGACAGCGTGTGTGTCACAAGCACCATTGGACAGAGTGTGTGTGTCACAAACCCCATTGGACAGTGTGTCTGTCACAAACCCCATTGGACAGAGCGTGTGTGATAAACCCCATTGGACAGAGTGTGTGTCAGAAAACCCATAGGACAGTGTGTGTGTGTCACAATCCCTATTGGACAGTGTGTGTGTCACAAACACCATTGGACAGCGTGTGTCACAAGCCTATTGGACAGAGTGCGTGTGTCACAAAACCCACTCGACAGCGTGTGTGTCACAAACCCCATTGGACAGCATGTGTGTCACAAGCACCATTGGAAAGTGTATGTGTCACAAACCCCATTGGATAGCATGTGTGTGTGTCACAAAGCCAATTGGAGAATGTGTGTAGTCACAAACCCACTGGACAGCGTGTATGTCACAAACCCCTTTGGACAGCATGTGTGTAATAAACCTCTTTGGACAGCGTGTGTGTGTCACAAACCTCCTGGTCAGTGTGTGTGTCACAAACTCCATTGGACAGCGTGTGTATCAAAATCCACATTGAACAGAGTGTGTGTGTCACAAACCCCATTGGACAGTGTGTGTGTCACAAACCCCATTGGACAGAATTTGTGTCATGAACCCCATTGGACAGTGTGTGTTTCACAAACCCCATTGGACAGCACGTGTGTGTCACAATCCCCATTGGACAGTGTGTGTATCACAAACACGATTGGACAGCGTGTGTGACACAAGCCTATTGGACAGAGTGCGTGTATCACAAAACCCACTGGACTGCGTGTGTGTCACAAACCCCATTGGACAGCATGTGTGTCACAAGCACCATTGGAAAGTGTATGTGTCACAAAAGCCATTGGATAGCATGTGTGTGTGTCACAAAGCCTATTGGAGAGTGTGTGTATCACAAACCCACTGGACAGCAAGTGTGTCAGAAACCCCATTGGACAGCGTGTGTGTAACAAACCTCTTTGGACAGCGTGTGTGCTTCACAATACCCTTTCGACAGTGTGTGTGTCAGAAACCCCATTGGACAGAGTTTGTTTCAGAAACCCCATTGGACAGCGTGTGTGTCACAAACACCATTGGACAGTGTGTGTGTCACAAACCCCATTGGAAAGCGTGTGTGTGTCACAAACCTCCTTGTCAGTGTGTGTGTCCCAATCCCAAGTGGACAGCATGTGTGTCACAATACCCATTGGACAGTGTGTGTGTCACAAACCCGTTTGGAGAGAGTTTGTGTCACAAACCCCATTGTACAGCGTGTTTGTCTCAAGCCCTTTGGGCAGAGTGTGTGTCACAAACCCCATTGTACAGCGTGTTGGTCACAATCCCCATTTTACAGCATGTGTGTCAGAAACCCCATTGGACAGAGTGTGTGTGACAAACCCCATTGGAGAGAGTGTGTGTCACAAACCCCATTGGAGATCGTGTGTGTCACAAACCCCCCTGGACAGTGTGTGTGTCACAATCCCAAGTGGACAGCGTGTGTGTCAAAACCCCATTGGACAGTGCGTATGTGACAAAACACACTGGACAGCGTGTGTGTCACAAACACCCATGGACAGTGTGAGTGTCACAATCACCATTGGACAGCGTGTGTGTCACAAGCCTATTGGACAGAGTGTGTGTGTTACAATCCCCATTGGAAAGTGTATGTGTCACAAACCCCATTGGATAGACTCTGTGTGTTTCAAAGACTATTGGGGAGTGTGTGTGTCACAAAACCCACTGGACAGCGTGTGTGTCACAAACCCCATTGGACAGAGTTTGTGTCACAAAGCCCATTGGACAGCGTGTGTCACAATCACCATTGGACAGAGCGTGTGTTCACAAACCCCATTGGAAAGTGTATGTGTCACAAACCGCACGGGAAAGCGTGTGTGTGTCTCAAACCCCATTGTACAGCGTGTTTTTCACAAGCCCTTTGGACAGAGTGTGTGTGGCACAAATCCCATTGTACAGCTTGTTAGTCATAATCCCCATTCGACAGCGTGTGTGTCACAAACCCCACTGGACAGAGTGTGTGTGACAAACCCCATTTTACAGTGTATGTGTCACAAACCCCATTGGACAGATTGTGTGTCATAAACCCCATTGGACAGCGTGTGTGTGTCACAGTCCCCATTGGACAGCGTGTGTGTCACAAGCGCCATTGGATAGAGTGTGTGTGTCACAAACCCTCCTGTTCAGTGTGTGTGTCACAAAACGCATTGGACAGCATGCGTGTCACAAACACCTTTGGACAGCGTGTGTGTGTCACAAACACCTTTGGAAAGTATGTGTCACAAACCCCATTGTATAGCCTGTGTGTGTCACAAACCCTATTGGACTGTGTGTGTGTCACAAGCCCCATTGGACAGAGTGTATGTGTCACAAATCCCATTGGCCAGAGTTTGTGTTACAAAGCCCATTGGACAGCGTTTGTGTCACAATCCCCATTGGACAGTGTGTGTGTCACAAAACCAACTGGACAGCGTGTGTGTCACAAACACCACTGGTCACTGTTTATGTCTCAATCCCCAGTGGAAAGAGTGTGTGTCAAAACCCCATTGTACAGTGTGTGTGTCACAAAACCCACTGCACAGCGTGTGTGTCACCAACACCCATGGACAGTGTGAGTGTCACAAACCCCATTGGATAGCGTGTGTGTCATAAACCCCATTGGATAGCGTGTGTGTGTCACAAACCCCATGAGACAGAGTGTGTGTCACAAACCCCATTGGACAGCGTCTGTGTCACAATCCCCATTGGACAGCGTGTGTGTCACAAACTCCATTGGACAGATTGTGTGTCATAAACCACATTGGACAGCGTGTGTGTGTCACAAGCCCACTGGACAGAGTGTGTGTGTCACAAAACCCACTGGACAACGTGTGTGTCACGATCCCCATTGAACAGTGTGTGTGTCAAAACAAAATTGGACAGAGTGTGGTGTCACAAACCCCATTGGAAAGTGTATGTGTCACAAACCCCATTGGATAGAGTGTGTGTGTCACATACCCCATTAGAAAGTGTGTGTGTCAGAAACCCCATTGGATAGAGTTTGTGTGTCACAAAGCCCATTGGACAGCGTGTGTGTAAAAACTAAATTGGACCGTGTGTGTGTCACAAAACCCACTGGACAGTGTGTGTGTCACAAAACCCGTTCGGCAGTGTGTTTGTCACAAAACCCACTGGACAGCGTGTGTGTTCACAAACCCCATTGGACAGCGTGTGTGTCACAAACACCATTGGACAGCATGTGTGTCACAAACCCCATAGGACAGCGTGTGTTTCACAAACCCCATTGGATAGTGTGTGTGTAATAAACCCCATTGGACAGCGTGTGTGTGTCACAATCCCCATTGGACAGTGTGTGTGTCACAAACCCCATGGGACAGAGTGTGTGTCACAAACACTATTGGTCATCGTGTGTGTGTCAGAAACCCCACTGGACAGCGTGTGTGTCTCGAACCCCATTGGACAGCGTGTGTGTCACAAACCCCATTGGACAGCGTGTGTGTGTCAAAAACCCTCCTGGTCAGTGTGTGTTTACAAAACACATTGGACGTCATGCGTATTACAAACACCATTGGGCAGCGTGTGTGTGTAACAAACCCCATTGGAAAGTGTGTGTCACAAACCGCATTGGATAGCGTGTGTGTGTCAAAAACCCCATTAGAAGGTATGTGTGTCACAATCCCCATTGGACAGAGTGTGTGTGTCACAAAACCCACTAGACAGCGTGTGTGTCACGAACCCCATTGGACAGCGTGTGTGTCACAAGCACCATTGGACAGAGTGTGTGTGTCACAAACCCCATTGGACAGTGTGTCTGTCACAAACCCCATTGGACAGAGCGTGTGTGATAAACCCCATTGGACAGAGTGTGTGTCAGAAAACCCATAGGACAGCGTGTGTGTGTCACAATCCCTATTGGACAGTGTGTGTGTCACAAACACCATTGGACAGCGTGTGTCACAAGCCTATTGGACAGAGTGCGTGTGTCACAAAACCCACTCGACAGCGTGTGTGTCACAAACCCCATTGGACAGCATGTGTGTCACAAGCACCATTGGAAAGTGTATGTGTCACAAACCCCATTGGATAGCATGTGTGTGTGTCACAAAGCCAATTGGAGAATGTGTGTAGTCACAAACCCACTGGACAGCGTGTATGTCACAAACCCCTTTGGACAGCATGTGTGTAATAAACCTCTTTGGACAGCGTGTGTGTGTCACAAACCTCCTGGTCAGTGTGTGTGTCACAAACTCCATTGGACAGCGTGTGTATCAAAATCCACATTGAACAGAGTGTGTGTGTCACAAACCCCATTGGACAGTGTGTGTGTCACAAACCCCATTGGACAGAATTTGTGTCATGAACCCCATTGGACAGTGTGTGTTTCACAAACCCCATTGGACAGCACGTGTGTGTCACAATCCCCATTGGACAGTGTGTGTATCACAAACACGATTGGACAGCGTGTGTGACACAAGCCTATTGGACAGAGTGCGTGTATCACAAAACCCACTGGACTGCGTGTGTGTCACAAACCCCATTGGACAGCATGTGTGTCACAAGCACCATTGGAAAGTGTATGTGTCACAAAAGCCATTGGATAGCATGTGTGTGTGTCACAAAGCCTATTGGAGAGTGTGTGTATCACAAACCCACTGGACAGCAAGTGTGTCAGAAACCCCATTGGACAGCGTGTGTGTAACAAACCTCTTTGGACAGCGTGTGTGCTTCACAATACCCTTTCGACAGTGTGTGTGTCAGAAACCCCATTGGACAGAGTTTGTTTCAGAAACCCCATTGGACAGCGTGTGTGTCACAAACACCATTGGACAGTGTGTGTGTCACAAACCCCATTGGAAAGCGTGTGTGTGTCACAAACCTCCTTGTCAGTGTGTGTGTCCCAATCCCAAGTGGACAGCATGTGTGTCACAATACCCATTGGACAGTGTGTGTGTCACAAACCCGTTTGGAGAGAGTTTGTGTCACAAACCCCATTGTACAGCGTGTTTGTCTCAAGCCCTTTGGGCAGAGTGTGTGTCACAAACCCCATTGTACAGCGTGTTGGTCACAATCCCCATTTTACAGCATGTGTGTCAGAAACCCCATTGGACAGAGTGTGTGTGACAAACCCCATTGGAGAGAGTGTGTGTCACAAACCCCATTGGAGATCGTGTGTGTCACAAACCCCCCTGGACAGTGTGTGTGTCACAATCCCAAGTGGACAGCGTGTGTGTCAAAACCCCATTGGACAGTGCGTATGTGACAAAACACACTGGACAGCGTGTGTGTCACAAACACCCATGGACAGTGTGAGTGTCACAATCACCATTGGACAGCGTGTGTGTCACAAGCCTATTGGACAGAGTGTGTGTGTTACAATCCCCATTGGAAAGTGTATGTGTCACAAACCCCATTGGATAGACTCTGTGTGTTTCAAAGACTATTGGGGAGTGTGTGTGTCACAAAACCCACTGGACAGCGTGTGTGTCACAAACCCCATTGGACAGAGTTTGTGTCACAAAGCCCATTGGACAGCGTGTGTCACAATCACCATTGGACAGAGCGTGTGTTCACAAACCCCATTGGAAAGTGTATGTGTCACAAACCGCACGGGAAAGCGTGTGTGTGTCTCAAACCCCATTGTACAGCGTGTTTTTCACAAGCCCTTTGGACAGAGTGTGTGTGGCACAAATCCCATTGTACAGCTTGTTAGTCATAATCCCCATTCGACAGCGTGTGTGTCACAAACCCCACTGGACAGAGTGTGTGTGACAAACCCCATTTTACAGTGTATGTGTCACAAACCCCATTGGACAGATTGTGTGTCATAAACCCCATTGGACAGCGTGTGTGTGTCACAGTCCCCATTGGACAGCGTGTGTGTCACAAGCGCCATTGGATAGAGTGTGTGTGTCACAAACCCTCCTGTTCAGTGTGTGTGTCACAAAACGCATTGGACAGCATGCGTGTCACAAACACCTTTGGACAGCGTGTGTGTGTCACAAACACCTTTGGAAAGTATGTGTCACAAACCCCATTGTATAGCCTGTGTGTGTCACAAACCCTATTGGACTGTGTGTGTGTCACAAGCCCCATTGGACAGAGTGTATGTGTCACAAATCCCATTGGCCAGAGTTTGTGTTACAAAGCCCATTGGACAGCGTTTGTGTCACAATCCCCATTGGACAGTGTGTGTGTCACAAAACCAACTGGACAGCGTGTGTGTCACAAACACCACTGGTCACTGTTTATGTCTCAATCCCCAGTGGAAAGAGTGTGTGTCAAAACCCCATTGTACAGTGTGTGTGTCACAAAACCCACTGCACAGCGTGTGTGTCACCAACACCCATGGACAGTGTGAGTGTCACAAACCCCATTGGATAGCGTGTGTGTCATAAACCCCATTGGATAGCGTGTGTGTGTCACAAACCCCATGAGACAGAGTGTGTGTCACAAACCCCATTGGACAGCGTCTGTGTCACAATCCCCATTGGACAGCGTGTGTGTCACAAACTCCATTGGACAGATTGTGTGTCATAAACCACATTGGACAGCGTGTGTGTGTCACAAGCCCACTGGACAGAGTGTGTGTGTCACAAAACCCACTGGACAACGTGTGTGTCACGATCCCCATTGAACAGTGTGTGTGTCAAAACAAAATTGGACAGAGTGTGGTGTCACAAACCCCATTGGAAAGTGTATGTGTCACAAACCCCATTGGATAGAGTGTGTGTGTCACATACCCCATTAGAAAGTGTGTGTGTCAGAAACCCCATTGGATAGAGTTTGTGTGTCACAAAGCCCATTGGACAGCGTGTGTGTAAAAACTAAATTGGACCGTGTGTGTGTCACAAAACCCACTGGACAGTGTGTGTGTCACAAAACCCGTTCGGCAGTGTGTTTGTCACAAAACCCACTGGACAGCGTGTGTGTTCACAAACCCCATTGGACAGCGTGTGTGTCACAAACACCATTGGACAGCATGTGTGTCACAAACCCCATAGGACAGCGTGTGTGTGTCAAAATCCCCATTAGACAGCGAGTGTGTCACAAACCCCATTGGACATGGCGTTTGTGTAACAATCCCCATTAGACAGCGTGTGTCTCACAAACCCCTTTGGACAGTGGGTGTGTCACAAACCCCACTGTACAGCGTGTGAGTGTCACAATCCCCATTGGACAGTGTGTGTGTCACAAACCCCATTGGGTGGCGTCTGTGTGTTACAAACCCAATTGGACAGCGTGTGTGTGTCACAATTCCCATTAAACAGTGTGTGTGTCACAAACCCCTTTGGACAGTGTGTGTGCCACAATCCCCATTGGACAGAGTGTGTGTGTCACAATCCCCATTGGACAGTGTGTGTTTTACAAACACCATGGGACAGAGTGTTGTGTCACAAACCCCAATGGAAAGTGTATGTGTCACAAACTCCATTGGATAGCGTGTGTGTGTCACAAACCACATTGGACAGTGTGTGTGTCAGAAAACCCACTGGACAGTGTGTGTGTCACAAAACCCACTGGACAGTGTGTGTGTCACAAACCCCACTGGACAGTGTGTGTGTCACAAGCCCCATTGGACAGAGTGTATGTGTCACATACCCCATTGGACAGAGTTTGTGTCACAAAACCCATTGGACAGCGTGTGTGTCTGAAAGACCATTGGACAGTGTGTATGTCAGAAAACCCACTGGACAGCGTTTGTGTCAAAATCCCCAGTGGACAGCGTGTGTGTCAAAACCCCATTGGACAGTGTGTGTGTCACAAAACCCACTGGACAGCGTGTGTGTCACAAACACCCATCAACAGTGTGAGTGTCACAAACCCTATTGGACAGTGTGTGTGTCACAAACCCCTTTGGAAAGTTTGTGTGTCACAAATCCCATTGGACAGCGTGTGTGTGTTACAAACCCCATTGTACAGTGTGTGTGTCACAAACCTCATTGGACAGCGTGTGTGTCACAAATCCCCGTGGATACTGTGTGTGTCACAAACCCCATTGGACAGTGTGTGTGTCACAAACCCCATTGGACAGCGTGTGTGTGTCACAATCCCCATTGGGCAGTGTGTGTGTCACAAACCACATGGGACAGAGTGTGTGTCACGAGCCCCATTGGACAGCATGTGTGTCACAATCCCCATTGAACAGCTTGTGTGTCACAAATACCATTGGACAGCGTGTGTGTGTAACAATACTCATTGGAAAGAGTGTGTGTCACAAACCCCATTGGAAAGTTTGTGTGTCACAAACCCCACTGGACAGCATGTGTGACACAAACACCCATTTACAGTATGCGTGTCACAAACCCCACTGGACATAGTGCGTGTCACAAACCCCATTGGACAGAGTGTGTGTGTCACAATCCCCATTGGACAGTGTGTGTTTTACAAACACCATGGGACAGAGTGTTGTGTCACAAACCGCATATGACAGAGTGTGTGTCACGAACCTCATTGGACAGCGTGTGTGTCAAAAGCGCCATTGGACAGAGTGTGTGTGTCACAAACCCAATGGGAAAGTGTATGTGTCACAAACCCAATTGGATAGCGTCTGTGTCTCACAAAGGGTATTGGACACTGTGTGTGTGTCACAATCTCATTGGACAGCGTATGTGTGTAACAATACGCATTGGACAGTGTGTGTGTCAAAAACCCCATTGGACAGCGTGTGTGTGTAACAATAGCTATTGGACAGTTTGTGTGTCACAAATCCCATTGGACAGCGTGTGTGTGTCACAATCCCCATTGGACAGCGTGTGTGTCACAAGCCTGTTTGACAGAGTGTGTATGTCACAATACCCAGTGTACGGTATGTGAGTCACAAACCTTACTGGACAGCGTGTTTGTCTGAATCAGCATGGGACAGAGTGTGTTTGTCACAAACCCTATTGGACAGTGTGTTTGTCATAAAACGCACTGGCCAGCGTGTGTGTTCACAAATCTCATTGGACATCGTGTGTGTCACAAACCCATTTGGACAGTGTACATGTCACAAACGCCATTGGACATCGTGTGTGTTACAAACACCCAAGGACAGGGTGTGTGTCACAAACTCCATTGGACAGTGTGTGTGTCACAAACCGCATGGGACAGAGTGTGTGTCACAAAACCCATTGGACAGCATGCATGTCACAAACACCATTGGACAGTGTGTGTGTAACAAACCCAATTGGTGAGCGTGTGCGTGTCACAATCCCCATTCGACAGCGTGTGTGTCACAAACCCCATTGGACTGCGTGTGTGTAACAAACCAGTTGGATAGCGTGTATGTGTCACAAACGCTCCTGGTCAGTGTGTGTGTCACAAACAGCATTGGACAGTGTGTGTGTCACAAACCGACTTGGTCAGCGTGTGTGTCACAAACCCCATTGGAAAGTGTGTGTCACCAACCCCATTGGATAGCGTGTGTGTGTCAAAAACCCCATTAGAAAGTATGTGTGTCACAAACCCCACTGGATAGCGTGTGTGTGTCACAAACCCTATGGAACAGTGTGTATGTCACAATCCCCATTGGACAGTGTGTGTGTCACAAAACCGATTGGAAAGTGTGTGTCTCACAAACCCCATTGGATAGCGTATGTGTGACACAGACACCATTGGACAGAGTGTGTGTGTCACAAAACCCACTGCACAGTGTGTGTGTCACAAACCCCTTTGGACAGTGTTCGTGTCACAAACACCATTGGACAGCGTGCGTTTCACAAACCCCATTGGAAAGTGTATGTGTCACAAACCACATTAGATAGCGTGTGTGTGACACAAACCCCATTGTACAGCGTGTTTGCCACAAGCCCTTTGGACAGAGTGTGTGTGTCACAAACCCCGTTGGACAGCGTGTACGTCAAAAACCCCTTTAGACAGTGTGTGTGTCACAAAGCACATTGTACAGCGTGTGTGTGTCACAATACCCATTGGACAGTGTGTGTGTCACAAATCCCATTGGACAGCGTGTGTGTGTCACAATACCCATTGGACAGAAAGTGTGTCAAAAGACCATTGGACAGTGTGTGTGCGTCACAAAACCCACTGCACAGCGTGTGCGTCACAAATCCCATTGGACAGCATGTGTGTCACAAGCACCATAGGACAGAGTGTGTGTGACAAACCCCATTGGACAGTGTGTGTGTCATGAACCCCATTTGAAAACTTGTGTGTCACAAGCACCATTGGACAGAGTGTTTGTGTCACAAACACCATTGGAAATTGTATGTGTCACGAAGCTCATTGGATAGCATGTGTGTGTCACAAACCCTGTTGGACAGTGTGTGTGTCACTAAACCCACTGGACAGCGATTTTATCACAAGCCCCACTGGACAGCGTCTGTGTCACAAACCCCATTGGGCAGCGTGTGTGTCACAAACACCCATGTACCGCGTGCGTGTCACAAACCCCATTGGACATAGTGTGTGTCACAAACCCCATTGGGCAGCGTGTGTGTGTCACAATCCCCATTGGACAGTGTGTGTGTCACAAACCCCATGGGACAGAGTGTTTGTCACAAACACTATTGGACACCGTGTGTATCACAAACATCATTTTACAGCGTGTGTGTGTCACAATCCCCACTAGACAGTGTGTGTGTCACAAACCCTATTGGATAGCGTGTGTGTGTCACAAACCCTATTGCACAGTGTGTGTTCCACAAAGCCCACTGGACAGTGTGCGTGTAACATAACCCATTGGTCATCGTGTCTGTCACAAACCCCTTTGGGCAGTGTGTGTTTCACAAAGAACATTGGACAGCGTGTGTGTCACAATCCCAATTGTGCATTGTGTATGTGTCACAAACCCCATTGGACATCGTGTTTGTCACAAACCCCTTTGGGCAGTGTGCGTGTCACAAACCCCATTGGACAGCGTGTTTGTCACAAACCCCTTTGGACATCGTGTGTGTCAAAATCCCATTAGTACAGTGTTTGTGTGTAACAAACCCTATTGGACAGTGTGTGTTTCACAAATCCCATTGGACAGCATGTGTGTCACAAGCCCCATTGGACAGCCTGTGTGTCACAAACACCATTCAACAGCGTGTGTGTGTCACAAACACCATTGGACAGTGTGTGTGTCACAAACCCTTGCAGACACTGTATGTGTCACAAACACATTGGACAGTGTGCGTGTCGCAAACCGCTCTAGACGGAGTGTGTGTGAAAATCCCCATTGGACAGCGTGTGTGTCACAATCCCCATTGGACACCGTGTGTGTCAGAAACCCAGTTGGGCAGAGTTTGTGTGTCACAAACCCCATTGGACAGCGTGTGTGTCACAAACCCCATTGGACAGAGTTTGTGTTTAACAATACCCATTGGACAGTGTGTGTATCAGAAACCCCATTAGACAGTTTGTGTGTCACAAACCATATTGGACAGAGTTTGTGTTTAACAATACCCATTGGACAGCGTGTGTTTCACAAACCCCCTTGGACAATGTGTGTGTCACGAACGCCATTGGACAGTGTGTGTGTCTGAAACCCCACTGGACAGCGTGTGTGTCACAAACACTCATGGAAAGTGTGCGTGTCAAAACCCCATTGGACATTGTGTGTGTCACAAACCCTTTTGGACAGTGTGTGTGTCACAAACTCCAGTGGGCAGCGTGTGTTTCATAAACACCCATGGACAGTGTGCGTGTCACAAACACCATTGGACAGCGTGTGTGTGTCACAATCCCCATTGGACTGTGTGTGTGTCACAAACCCAATGGGACAGAGTGTGTGCCACGAACCCCATTGGGCAGCGTGTGTGTCACAAACGCCATTGGACAGAGTGTGTGTGTCACAAACCCCATTGGAAAGTGTATGTGTCACAAACCCCATTGGATAGCGTGTGTGCGTCACAAACCCTCCTGGTCAGTGTCTGTGTCACAAAACCCATTGGACAGCATGCGTGTCACAAACACCATTGGACAGTGTGTGTTTAACAAACTCAGTTGGTCAGCGTGTGTGTCACAAACCCAATGGGACAGTGTGTGTGCGTCACATACCCCACTGGAAAGTGTGTGCGTCACAAACCCCATTGGAATGTGTATGCGTTACAATACCCATTGAATAGTGTGTGTGTGTCACAAACCCTCCTGGTAAAGTGTGTGTGTCACAAAACCCATTGGACAGTGTGTGTGTAACAAACCCAATTGGTCAGCGTGTGTGTCTCAAACCCCATGGGACAGCGACTGGGTGTCACAAACCCCATTGGATAGTGTGTGTCACAAACCCCATTGGATAGCGTGTGTGTGTCTAAAACCCCATTAGAAAGTATGATTGTCACAAACCCCATTGGATAGCATGTGTGTGTCACAAACCCTATTGGACAGTGTGTATTTCACAATCCCCATTAGACAGCGTCTCTGTCACAAACCCCATTGGACAGCGTGTGTGTCACAAACAACCATTGGACAGCGTGTGTAGTGTCACAATCCCCATTGGGCAGCGTGTGTTTCATAAACCCCACTGGATAGCGTGCGTGTGTCACAAACCCCATTATAAATTGTGCGTGTCACAAACCCCATTGGACATTGTGTGTGTCACAATCTCCATTGGACAGCGTGTGTGTCACAAGCCTATTGGACAGAGTCCGTGTGTCACGAAACCCACTGGACAGCGTGTGTGTTCACAAACTCGATTGGACACCGTGTTTTTCACAAGACCCATTGGACAGCGTGTGCGTCACAAACCCCATTGGACAGAGTTTGCGTCACCAACCACCGTGGACACTGTGTGTGTCACAAACCCCATTGGACAGTGTGTGTGTCACAAACACCCATGGAAAGTGTGCGTGTCAGAAACCCCATTGGACATCGTGTGTGTCACAAACCCCTTTGGACAGTGTGTGTGTCACAAACCCGATTGGACAGTGTGTGTGTCACAAACCCCACTGGACAGCGTGTGTGTCACGAATCCCATTGGACAAGTGTGTGTCACAAACACCATTGGACTGCGTGTGTGTGTGTCACAAACCCTATTGGACAGTGTGTGTGTCATAAACCCCATTGGAGAGCGTGTGTGTTTCATGATCCCCATTGGACAGAGTATATGTGTCACAAAACCCATTGGACAGCGTGTGTGCCACAATCCTCATTGGACAGCGTGTGTGTCACAAACCTCATTGGACAGCGTGTGTGTGTCACAATACCCATTGGACAGTGTGTGTGTCACAAACACAACTGGACAGAGTTTGTGTCACCAACCGCCGTGGACACTGTGTGTGTCACAAACAACACTGGACAGTGTGTGTGTCGCAAACCCCATGGGACAGCTGTTGTGTCACAAACTCCCATGGACAGTGTGCCTGTCACAAACCCCATTGGACTTCGTGTGTGTCACAAACCCCTTTGGACAGTGTGTGTGTCGCAAACCCCATTGGACAGCGTGTGTGTCACAAACACCCATGGACAGTATGCCTGTCACAAACCCCATTGGACTTCGTGTGTGTCACAAACCCCTTTGGACAGTGTGTGTGTCACAAACCCCATTGGACAGCGTGTGTGTGTCACAATCCCCATTGGACAGTGTGTGTGTCACAAACCCCATTGGAAAGTGTATGTGTCACAATCACCATTGGATAGAGTGTGTGTGTCACAAACCCTCCTGGTCAGTGTGTGTGACACAAAACCCATTGGACAGCATGCGTGTCACAAACATCATTGGACAGCGTGTGTGTAACAAACCCCAGTGGACAGCGTGTGTGTGTCACAAAACCCATTGGAAAGTTTGTGTCACAAACCCCATTGGATAGCGTGTGTGTGTCACAAAACCTATTGGACAGTAAGTATGTCACAATCCCCGTTGGATAGCGTGTGTGTGTCACAAACCCTATTGGATAGCGTGTAGGTCACAATCCCCATTGGACAGCGTCTGTGTCACAAACCCCATTGGACAGCGTGTGTGTCACAAACCCCACTGGACAGTGTGTGTGTCACGAATCCCATTGGACAAGTGTGTGTCACAAACATCATTGGACTGCGTGTGTGTGTGTCAGAAAACCTATTGGACAGTGTGTGTGTCATAAACCCAATGGAGAGCGTGTGTGTTTCATGATCCCCATTGGACAGAGTGTATGTGTCACAAAACCCATTGGACAGCGTGTGTGACACAATCCTCATTCGACAGCGTGTGTGTGTCACAATACCCATTGGACAGTGTGTGTGTCACAAACACAATTGGACAGAGTTTGTGTCACCAACCGCCGTGGACACTGTGTGTGTCACAAACATCATTGGACAGCGTGTGTGTAACAAACCCCATTGGACACTGTGTGTGTGTGTCACAAAACCCATTGGATAGCGTGTGTGTCAGAAACGCCCGTGGACACTGTGTGTGTCACAAACCCCCCTGGACAGTGTGTGTGTCACAATCCCCAGTGGACAGCGTGTTTATCAAAAACAGCCATGGACAATGTGAATGTCCCAAACCCCATTGGATAGCGTGTGTGTCACAAACCCTTTGGACAGTGTGTGTGTCACAAACCCCATAGGACACAGTGTGCGTTACAAACATCATTGGACAGCATGTGTGTCACAAGCCAATTGGACAGACTGTGTGTGTCACAAAACCCACTGGACACCATGTGTGTCACAAGCCAGATTGGTCAGAGTGTGTGCCACAAACACCATTGCACAGCGTGTGTGTGTCGCAATCTCCATTGGACAGTGTGTGTGTCACAAAACCCATTGGACAGCCTGTGTGTCACAAACAGCCATGGACAGTGTGAATGTCACAAACCCCATTGGATAACGTGTGTGTCACAAACTCCATTGGACAGCGTGTGTGTCACAAGCACCATTGAACAGAGTGGGTGTGTCACAAAACCCATTGGAAAGTGTTTGTGTCACAAAACCCATTGGATAGCGTGTGTGTGTCATAAAACCCATTGGACAGCGTCTGTGTCACAAACCCCATTGGACAGCTTGTGTGTCACATGCCCCATTGGACAGCGTGTGTGTCACAAACCATATTGGACAGAGTTTGTGTTTAACAGTACCCATTGGCAGTGAGTGTGTCGCAAACCGCATTCGAGAGCGTGTGTGTCACAAACCCCCGTCGAATATGTGTGTGTCATGAACGCCATTGGACAGTGTGTGTGTCACAAACCCCCCTGGACAGTGTGTATGTCACAATCCCCAGTGGACAGCGTGTGTGTCAAAACCCCATTGGACAGTCTGTGTGTCAAAAAAACCCATGGACAGTGTGAGTTTCACAAACCCCTTTGGATAGCGTGTGTGTCAGAAAACCCTTTGGACAGTATTTTTGTCACAAACCCCATTGGAGAGAGTATGAGTGTCACAATCAACATTGGACAGAGTGTGTGTGTCACAAACATCATTGGACAGCGTGTGTGTCACAAGCCCATTGGACAGAGTGTGTGTGTCACAAGCACCATTGGACAGAGTGTGTGTGTCACAAGCACCATTGGAAAGTGTATGTGTCACAAACCCCATTGGATTGCGTGTGTGTGTCACAAACCCTATTGGACAGTGTGTGTGTCATAAACTCCACTGGACAGCGTGTGTGTTCACAAACTCCATTGGACAGCGTGTTTTTCACAAGACCCTTTGGACAGAGTGTGTGTGTAACAATAACCATTGGACAGTGTGTGTGTCACAAACCCTCTTGGACACTGAGTATGTCACAAACCCCATTGGACAGTGTGTGTGTCAGAAACTCCACTGAACAGCGTGTGTTTCACAAACCCCATTGAGCAGCGTGTGTGCCACAAGCCCCATTGGACAGAGTGTATGTGTCACAAACCCCATTTGACAGCCTGTGTGTCACAATCCCCATTGGACAGCATGTGCGTATCACAATCCTATTGGACAGTGTGTGTGTCACAAACACCATGGGACAGATTGTGAGTGTCACAAACCCCATTGGATATTGTGTGTGTCACAAACACCATTAGAAAGTGTGTGTGTCACAAACCCCATTGGATAGCGTGTGTGTGTCACAAACCCAATTGGACAGTGTGTGTGTCACCATCTCCATTGGATAGCGTGTGTGTCACAAACCCCATTGGACAGCGTTTGTGTCACAACCCCCCGTAGACACTGTGTGTGTCACAAACCCCATTGGACAGTGTGTGTGACACCAACCCCTTTGGACAGTGTGTGTGTCACAAAACCCACTGGACAGCGCGTGTGTCACAAACCCCATTGGACAGCGTGTGTGTCAAATGCCCCATTGGACAGCGTGTGTGTGTCACAATCCCAATTTTACAGTGTGTGTGTCACAAACACCATTGGACAGCGTGTGTGTCACAAGCCCATTGGACAGAGTGTGTGTGTCACAAACACCATTGGACAGCGTGTGTGTCACAAGCCCATTGGACAGAGTGTGTGTGTCACAAAACCCACTGGACAGCGTGTGTGTCACAAAACCCATTGGAAAGTTTATGTGTCACAAACCGCATTGGACAGCGTGTGTGTGTCACCTTCCCCATTAGACAGCGTATGTGTCACAAACCCCATTGGACAGCATGTGTGTATCACAATCCTATTGGACAGTGTGTGTGTCACAAACATCATGGGACAGATTGTGAGTGTCACAAACCCCATTGGATATTGTGTGTGTCACAAACCCCATTAGAAAGTGTGTGTGTCACAAACCGCATTGGATAGCGTGTGTGTGTCACAAACCCTATTGGACAGTGTGTGTGTCACAAACCCATTGAACAGCGTGTGTGTCACGAAACCCATTGGACAGACTGTGTGTCATAAACCCCATTGGACAGCGCGTGTGTCAGAAACACCACTGGACAGTGTGTGTGTCACAAACCCAAATTGGACAGCGTTTGTGTCACAATCCCCAGTGGACAGCGTGTGTGTCAAAACCCAATTGGACAGTGCGTGTGTCACAAAACCCACTGGACAGCGTGTGTGTCGCAAACCCCCCTGGTCAGTGTGTGTGTCACAATCCCCAGGGGACAGCGTGTGTGTCAAAACCCCATTGGACAGTGTGTGTGTCACAAACCCCACTGGACAGCGTGTGTGTCACAAACAACTATAGACAGTGTGAGTGTCACAAACCCCTTTGGATAGCATGTGTGTCGCAAACCCCTTTGGACAGTCTGTGTGTCACAAACCTCATTGGACAGCGTGTGTGTGTCACAATCCCCATTGGAAAGTGTGTGTGTCACAAGCACCACTGGACAGAGTGTGAGTGTCACAAACCCTATTAGATAGTGTGAGTGTCACAAACGCCTTTGGACATTGTGTGTGTCACAAAAACCATTTGACAGCGTGTGAGTGTCACAAACCCTATTGGACAGTGTGTGTGTCACAAACACCATTGGACAGCGTGTGTCACAAGCCTATTGGACAGAGTGTGTGTCACAAAACCCACTCGACAGCGTGTGTGTCACAAACCCCATTGGACATCGTGTGTGTCAGAAACCGCATTGGACAGCGTGTGTGTGTCACAATCCCCATTAGAGAGCGTGTGTGTCACAAACACCATGGGACAGAGTGTGTGTCATAAACACTGTTGGACAGAGTGTGTGTGTAACAAACCCCATTGGACAGATTGTGTGTCACAAACCCCATTGGACAGCGTGTGTGTGTCACAATAGCCATTAGGCAGCGCGTGTATCACAAACCCCTTTGGACAGTGTGTGTGTCACAAACCCCATTGGACAGCGTGTGTGTGTCACAAGCCCCATTGGACAGTGTGTGTTTTACAAACACCATGGGACAGAGTGTGTGTCACAAACAGTATTGGACAATGTGTGTGTGTCACAAGCCCATTGGACAGAGTGTGTGTGTCACAAAACCCACTGGATATCGTGTGTGTCACACACCCCTTTGGACCGTCTGTGTTTCACAAACCTCGTTGGACAGCGTGTGTGTGTCACAAACCCCATTGGGTAGTGTGCGTGTCACAAACCCCATTGGATAGATTGTGTGTGTCACAAACCCCCGTGGACACTGTGTGTGTCACAAACCCCATTGGACAGTGTGTGTGTCACAAACCCATTAGACAGTTTGTGTGTCACAAACACCCATGGACAGTGTGCGTGTCACAAACCCCATTTTACATCGTGTGTGTCAGGAACCCCATTGGACAGAACGTCTGTGTCACAAACCCCATTGGAAACTGTGTGTCTCACAAACCACATTGGAGAGTGTGTGTGTGTCACAAACCCTATTGGACAGTATATATGTCACAATCCCCATTGGACAGCGTCTGTGTCACAAACCCCATTGGACAGCGTTTTTGTCACAAACACCATTGGACAGCGTGTGTGTGTCACAATCCCCATTGGACAATGTGTGTGTCACAAAACCTATTGGATAGCGTGTGTGTCACAAACCCCATTAGAAAGTGTGCGTGTCACAAACCCCATTGGAAAGTGTGTGTGTGTCACAAACACTATTGGACAGTGTGTGTGTCACAAACCCCATTGGACTGCTTGTGTGTCACAATCCCCATTGGACAGCGTCTGTGTCACAAACCCCATTGGACAGCGTGTGTGTCACAAACACCCATGGACACTGTGCGTGTCAAAAACCCCATTACACATCGTGTGTGTCACAAACCGTTTTGGACAGTGTGTGTGTCAGAAACACCCATGGACAGTGTGCATTTCAAAAACCTCATTGGACATCGTGTGTGTCCCAAACCCAATGGGACAGAGTGTGTGTCACGAACCCCATTGGACAACGTGTGTGTCTACATGCGCCATTGGACAGAGCGTGTGTGTCACAAACCCCATTACAAAGTGTATGTGTCACAAACCCCATTGGATAGTGTGTGTGTGTCACAAACCCTCCTAGTCAGTGTGTGTGTCACAAACGCCATTGGACAGCTTGTGTGTAATAAACCCCTTTGGACAGTGTGTGTGTCACAAACCCCATTGGACAGGCTGTGTGTCACAAACACTATTGGACAGCGTTTGTGTCACAAACCCATTGGACAGAGTGTGTGTGTCACAAACCCCACTGGACAGTGTGTGTGTCACGAACCCCATTGGACAGAGTGTGGGTCATAAGACCCATTGGACAGAGTGTGTGTGTCACAAACCCCACTGGATAGTGTGTGTGTCACAAACCCCATTGGACATCATGTGTTTCACAATCCCCATTGGACAGTGTGTGTGTCACAAACCACATTGGACAGAGTGTGTGTGACAAACCCCATTGGACACCGTGTGTGTCATAACACCCATTTTACAGCGTGTGTGTGTTACAATCCCCATTGGACAGTGTGTGTGTGTCACAAACCCCACTGGGCAGCGTGTGTGTCACAAATCCCATTGGACAGCGTGTGTGTGTCACAATCCCCATTGTACAGTGTGTGTGTCACAATCCCCATTGGACAGAGTTTGTGTCACAAACCTCAGTGGACAGCGTGTAGTGTCAGAAACCCCATTGGACAGTGTGTGTCACAAACCCCATTGGACAGCGTGTGTGTGTCACAAATCCTCCTGGTCAGTGTGTGTGTCACAAGCCCCATTGGAAAGTGTGTGTGCCACAAATCCCATTGCATAGCGTGTGTGTGTCACAAATCCATTATAAAGTAGTGCGTGTTCACAAACCCCACTGGATAGCGTGTGTGAGTCACAAACCCTATTGGACAGTGTGTGTGTCACAATCCCCTTTGGACAGCATGTGTGTCACAAACCCCATTGGACAGTTTGTCTGTGTCACAATACCCAATGGACAGTGTGTGTGTCACTATCCCCATTGGACAGCATGTGTGTCACAAACACCATTGGACAGCATGTGTGTGTCACATTCCCCATTGGACAGTGAATGTTCACAAAACCCATTTGATAGCGTGTGTGTCACAAACCCCATTGGATTGCTTGTGTGTCACAATCACCATTGGACAGCGTGTGTGTGCCACAATCCCCATTGAACAGTGTGTGTGTCACAAAACGCATTGGATAGCGTGTGTGTCACAGTCCCTATTGGATAGTGTGTGTATCCCAAATCCCATTGGACAGAGTTTGTGTCACAAACCCCATTGGACAGTGTGTGTGTCACAAAACGCATTGGATAGCGTTTGACTCACAATCCCCGTTGGACAGCGTGTGTGTCACAAACCACATTGGACAGCGTGTGTGTGTCACAAACCCCATTGGAAAGTGTGTGTGTCATAACCCCCATTTTACAGAGTGTGTGTGTCACAATCCTCATTGGACAGTGTGTGTGTGTCACCAACCCAATTTTACATCGTGTGTATACCATCCCCATTGGACAGCGTGTGTTTTTACAAACCCCATTGGACAGAGTGTGTGTGTGACAAACCCCATTGGACATCGAGTTTGTCACAATCCCGATTGGACAGCATGGGTGTCGGGAACCCCATTGAACAGCCTGTGTGTCACAAGCGCCATTGGAAAGTGTGTGTGTCACAAACCCCATTGGAAAGTGTGTGTGACATAACGCCCATTTTACAGTGTGTGTGTGTCACAATCCTCGTTGGACAGTGTGTGTGTGTCACAAACCCCATTGGACATCGTGTGTATCACCATCCCCATTGGACAGCGTGTGTGTCACAAACCCCTTCGGACAGCGTGTGTGTGTAACAATCCCCATTGGACAGTGTGTTTGTGTCACAAACCCCATTGGACAGCGTGTGTATCACAAACCCCTTTGGACAGTGTGTGTGTCACAAACCCCATTAGACAGTGCGTGTGTGTCACAATCCACATTGGACAGCATGTGTGTCACAATACCCATTGGATAGCATGTGTGTGTCACGAACCCCATTGGACAGCTTGTGAGTCAAAAGACCCATTGGTCAGAGTGTGTGTGTCACAAACCCCATTGGACAGCGTGTGTGTGTCACATTCCCCATTGGACAGTGTGTGTGTCACAAAACCCATTATATAGCATGCGTGTCACAAAACCCATGGGACACCGTGTGTGTGTCACAAACCCCATTAGAAAGTGTGCCTGTGACAAACCCCATTTGAAAGTGGTTGTGTCACACACCCCATTGGATAGCATGTGTGTCACAAACGCCATTGGACAGAGTGTTTGTGTGACAAACCCCATTGGACAGCATGTGTGTGTCACAAACCCTACTTGACAGTGTGTATGACACAATCCCCATTGGACAGCGTCTGTGTCAAAAACCCCATTGGACAGCGTGTGTGTCACAAGCCCATTGGACAGAGTGTATGTGTCTCAAAACCCAGTGGACAGCGTGTGTGTCACGGACCCCATTGAACAGCGTGTGTGTCACATACCCCATTGAAAAGTGTGTGTCTCACAAACCCAATTGGATAGCGTGTGTGTGTCACAAACCCCATTAGAAACTGTGCCTGTCACAAACCCCATTGGAAAGTTTGCGTGTCACAAACTCCATTGGATAGATTGTGCGTGTCACAAACCCTGTTGGACAGTATGTATGTCACAGTCCCCATTGGACAGCGTCTGTGTCACAAACCCCATAGGACATCGTGTAGGTCACAAACCCTTTTGGACAGTGTGTGTGTCACAAACCCCATGGGACAGCGTGTGTGTCACGAACCCCATTGGACAGCGTGTGTGTCACAAACGCCATTGGACAGAGCGTGTGTGTCACAAACCCCATTGAAAAGTGTATGTGTCACAAACCCCACTGGATAGCATGTGTGTGTCACAAACCCTCCTGGTCAGTGTGTGTGTCACAAATGGATAGCGTGTGTGTGTCATAAAACCCATTAAAGAGTATGCGTGTCACAAAACCCATTGGATTCCGTGTGTGTGTCACAAACCCCATTAAAAAGTGTGCGTATCACAAACCCCATTTGAAAGTGTGTGTGTCACAAAACCAATTGGATAGTGTGTGTTTGTCACAAACCCTACTGGACAGTGTGTATGACACAATCCCCATTGGACAGCGTGTGTGTCACAAGTCCATTGGACAGAGTGTGTGTGTCACAAAACCCAGTGGACAGCGTGTGTGTCACAGACCCCATTGGACAGCGTGCATGTCACAAGCGCCATTGGAAAGTGTGTGTGTCACAAACCCTATTGGACAGTGTGTATGTCACAATCCCCATTAGACAGCGTCTGTGTCACAAATCCCATAGGAAAGCGTGTGTGTCACAAACAACATTGGACAGCATGTGTGTGTCACAATCCCCATTGGACAGTGTGAGTGTCACAAACCCCATTGGACAGCATGTGTGTGTCACAAAATCCCTTAAATAGTATGCATGTCACAAACCCCATTGGATAGCGTGTGCGTGTCACAAACCCAATTAGAAAGTGTGACTGTTACAAACCCCATTGGATAGCTTGTGTGTGTCACGAACACCATTGGAAAGCGTTTGTGTCACAAGACCCATTGGACAGAGTGTGTGTGTCACAACCCCCATTGGACATCGTGTGTATCACCATCCCCATTGGACAGCCTGTGTGTCACAAACCCCATTGGACAGCGTGTGTGTCACAAACACGCATTGACAGTGTGCATGTCACAAACCACATTGGACATCGTGTGTGTCACAAACCCTTATGGACAGTGTGTGTGTCAGAAACCCCATTGGACAGCGAGTGTGTGTCACAATCCCCATTGGACAGTGTGTGTGTGTCACAAACCCCATTGGACAGCGTGTGTGACACAAACCCCATTGGACAACGTGTGAGTCACAAGCACCATTGGACAGAGCGTGTGGGTCAGAAACCCCATTGGAAAGTGTATTTGTCACACAGCCCACTGGATAGCGTGTGTGTGTCACAAACCCTATTGGACAGTGTGTGTGTCACCAACCCTATTGGACAGTGTGTGTGTCACAAAACCCACTGGACAGCGTGTGTGTCAAAAACCCCATTGGACAGCATGTGTGTCACAAACCCCAATATGAGAGCATGTGTATCACAAATCCCCGTGGACACTGTGTGTGTCACGAATGCCATTGGACAGTGTCTGTGTGCCAAGTCCCCCTGGACAGTTTGTGTGTCACAATCCCCAGTGGACAGAGTTTGTGTCACAAACCCCATTGGACAGTGTGTAAGTCACAAACTCCATTCGACAGCGTGTGTGTCAGAAGCACCATTGGACATAGTGTGTGTGTCAGAAACCCCATTGGAAAGTGCATGTGTCACAAACCCCATTGGATACCGTCTGTGTGTCACAAACCCTATGGGAAAGTGTGTGTGTCACAAAACCCACTGGAGAGCGTTTGTTTGACAAACCCCATTGGACAGCGTGTGTGTCAAAAGCCACATTGGACAGAGTATGTGTGTCTCAAACCCATTGGACAGCGTGTGTGTCACAATCCCCATTGGACAGCGTGTGTGTCACAAACCCCATTGTACAGCATCTTTGTCACAATCCTCACTGGACAGCGTGTGTGTCGCAGACACCATTGGACAGAGTGTGTGTCACAAACAGCATTGGACAGCGTGTGTGTGTCACAAATCCCATTGGACAGCGTGTGTGTCACAAAACCCTTTGGAAGGAGAGTATGTGTCACAATCCCCATTGGACAGCGTGTGTGTCACAAACACCCATGGACAGCGTGCGTGTCACAAACCCCATTGGACATCGTGTGTGTCACAAACCCCTTTGAACAGTGTGTGAGTCACAAACCCCATTGGATAGCGTGTGTGTGTCACAAACCCCATTGTACAGAGTGTTTGTCACAAGCTCATTGGACAGAGTGTTTGTGTCACAAACCCAATTGTACAGTGTGTTTGTCACAATCCCTATTGGACAGCGTGTGTGTCACAAACCCCATGGGACAGAGTGTGTGTCACGGACCCCATAGGACAGCGTGTGTGTCACAAGCGCAATTGGACAGAGTGTGTGTGTCACAAACCCCATTGGAAAGTGTATGTGTCACAAACCCCATTGGATAGCTTGTGTGTGTCACAAACACCATTTTACAGTGTGTGTGTAACAAACCCAATTGGTCAGCGTGTGTGTCACATTCCCATGGGACAGCGTGTGTGTGTCACAAACCCCTTTGGAAAGTGTATGTGTCACAAAACCAATTGGAATGTGTGTGTGTCACAAACCCTATTGGACAGCGTGTGTGTGTCACAATAGACATTGGACTGTGTGTGTGTCACAAACCCTCCTGGTCAGTGTGTGTGTCACAAACCCCGTTGGACAGCATGTGTGTCAGAAACACAACTGGACAGCATGTGTCACAAATCCCATTGGACAGCGTGTGTGTCACAGTCCCCATTGGACAGTGTGCGTGGCACAAATGCCATTGGGCACAGTTTGTGTCACAAACCCCATTGGACAGCGTGTGTGTCACAAACCCCATTGGAAAGTGTATGTGTCACAAACAGCATTGTATAGCGTATCTGTGTCACAAACCCCATTGGACAGAGTGTGTGTCACAAGCCCATTGGACATAGTGTGTGTGTTACAAAACCCTGTGGACACTGTGTGTGTCACGAACGCCATTGGACAGTGCGTATGTCACAAACCCCACTGGACAGCGTGTGCTTCACAAACCCCCGTGGACACTCTTTGTGTCACAAACCCCATTGGACACTGTGTGTGTCACAAACCCCACTGGACAACGTGTATGTCACAAACACCCATGGACAGTGTGCGTGTCAAAAACCCAATTGGACAGAGTGTGTGTCATAAACCCCATTGGACAGCATATGTGTCACAAGCCACATTGGACAGAGTGTATGTGTCACAAACCCCATTAGACAGCGTGTGTGTCACAAACACCCATGGACAGTGTGCGTGTCACAAACCCTATTGGACATCGTGTGTGTCACAAACCCCAGTGGAGAGCGTGTGCGTCACAAACCCCATTGGAGAGCGTTTGTGTGTCAAAAACCCCTTTAGAAAGTATGTGTGTCACAAACCCCACTGGATAGCATGTGTGTGTCACAAACCCTTTTGGACAGTGTGTGTGTGTCACAATCCCCATTGGACACTGTGTGTGTCACAAAACCCATTGGATATCGTGTGTGTGTCACAAGCCCTATTGGACAAATTGTTTCTGTCACAAAACCCATTGGACAGCGTGTGTGTCGTAAAACCCATTGGATATCGTGTGTGTGTCACAAACTCCATGGGACAGAGTGTGTGTCACGAACCCTATTGGACAGCGTGTGTGACAGCCTCCGTTGGACAGACTGTGAGTGTCACAAACCCCACTGGAAAGTGTATGTGTCACAAATCCCATTGGATAGCGTGTGTGTGTCACATAACCCATGGGACAGCGTGTGTGTGTCACAAAACCCATTGAAAAGTGTGTGTGTTACAAACCCCATTGGAAAGTGTGTGTGTCACAAACCGCATGGGACAGCGTCTGTTTCACAAACACCATTGGACAGCATTTGTTTGTCACAAACCCCATTTGACAGCGTGTGTGTGTCACAAAACCCATTGAAAAGTGTGTGTGTCACAAACCCCATTGGAAAGTGTGTGTATCACAAACCCCAGGGGACAGCGTGTGTGTCACAAACAACATTGGACAGCGTGTGTTTGTCACAAACCCCATACGACGGTGTATGTGTTACAAACCCCATTGGACAGCGTGTGTGTTACAATCCCCATTGGACAGCGGGTGTGTCACAAACTCCATTGGACAGGGTGTGTGTGTCACCATCCCCATTGGAAGGTGTGTGTGTCACAAACCCCATTGGACAGCGTGTGTGTGTCACAATCCCCATTGGACAGTTTGCGTGTCACAATCCCCATGGGACAGAGTGTTTGTCACGGACCCCATTGGACAGCATGTGTGGTTCACAATCCCCATTGGACAGTGAGTGTCTCACAAACCCCACTAGACAGCGTGTGTGTCACAAACCCCATTGAATAGCGTGTGTGTGTCACAAGCCTTTTGGACAGCGTGTAGTTCACAATCCCCATTGGACAGCATCTGTGTCACAAACCCCATTGGACAGCGTGTGTGTCACAAACACCGTTGGACAGCGTGTGTGTGTCACAATCCCCATTGGAGAGTGTGTGTGTCACAAAACCCATTGGATAGCATGTGTGTGTGACAAAACCTATTGGACAGTGTGTGTGTCACAAACCCCCGTAGACACAGTGTGTGTCACGAACCCCGTTGGACAGTGTATGTGGGGAACAATACCCATTGGACAGTCTGTGTGTCACAAACCCCATTGGACAGTGTGTGTTTACAAACCCCGTGCACACTGTGTGTGCAACAAACCCCTGTGGACACTGTGTGTTTTACGAATGCCATTGGCCAGTGTGTGTGTCACAATATCAATTGGACAGTGTGTGTGTGTCACAAAACCCTTTGGACAGACTGTGTGTCACAAACACTATTGGACAGAGTGTGTGCGTCACAAAACCCACTTGACTGTCTGTGTGTCATGAACCCCATTGGACAGTTTGTGTGTCACAAACCCCTTTGGACAGTGTGTGTGTCACAAACCAAATTGGACAGCGTGTGTGTCACAATCCCCATTGGACAGCGTGTGTGTGTCATAATACCCATTGGACATCGTGTGTGTCACAAGACCCTTTGGACAGAGTGTGTGTCACAAACCCCATTGTACAGCGTGTTTGTCACAATCCCCATTGCACAGCGTGTGTGTCAGAAGCCCATTGGACATAGTGTGTGTGTCACAAACTTCATTGGACAGTGTGTGTGTCACAAACCCCATTGGACACTGTGTGTGTCACAAACCCCCATTGGACAGCGTGTGTGTCACAAACTTCATTGGACATTGTGTGTGTCATAAACCCCATTGGACAGTATGTGTGTCACAAATACTATTGGAGAGCGTGTGTGTCACGAGCCCACTGGACAGAGTGTATGTTTCACCAAACCCACTGGACAGCGTGTGTGTCACGAACCCCGTTGGACAGCACCATTGGACAAGCACCGTTGGACAGAGTGTTTCTGTCACAAAACCCATTGGGAAGTGTATGTGTCACAAACCCCACTGGATAGCGTGTGTGTCACACACACCCATGGACAGTGTGCGTGTCACAAACACCATTGGATATCGTGTGTGTCACAAACCCCATTAGAAAGTGTGTGTGTCACAAACCCCATTGGAGAGCGTTTGTGTGTCAAAAACCCCATTAGAAAGTATGCGTGTCAGAAAGCCACTGGATAGCATGTGTGTGTCACAAACCCTATTGGACAGTGTGTGTGTGTCACAATCCCCATTGGACACTGTGTGTGTCACAAAACCCATTGGATAGCGTGTGTGTGTCAGAAACCTCATGGGACAGAGAGTGTGTCACGAACCCCATTGGACAGCGTGTGTGTCACAAGCCCATTGGACATAGTGTGTGTGTCACAAAACCCTGTGGACACAGTTTGTCACGAACGCCATTGGACAGTGCGTTTGTCACAAACCCCACTGGACAGCGTGTGTGTCACAAACCCCCGTGGACACTCTGTGAGTCACAAACCCCATTGGACACTGTGTGTGTCACAAACCCCACTGGACAGCGTGTATGTCACAAACACCCATGGAAAGTGTGCGTGTCAAAAACCCCATTGGACAGACTGTGTGTCATAAACCCCATTGGACAACATATGTGTCACAAGCCACATTGGACAGCGTGTGTGTCACAGACTCCATTGGACAGAGTGTGTGTGTCACAATCCCTATTGGAAAGCGTGTGTGTCACAAACCCCACTGGACAGCGTGTGTGTCACAAACCCTTTGGACAGAGTGTATGTGTCGCAATGCCCATTGGACAGTGTTTGTTTCACAAAAACCCATGGACAGTGTGTGTGTCACAAACCCCATTTTACAGCGTGTTTGTCACAATCCCCATTGGACAGCGTGTGTGTCACAAGCCCATTGGACATAGTGTATGTGTCACCAAACCCACTGGACAGCGTGTGTGTCACGAACCCCATTGGACAACGAGTGTATCACAAGCACCATTGGACAGAGTGTATGTGTCACAAACCCCACTGGATAGCGTGTGTGTGTCACAAACCCTATTGGACAGTGTGTGTGTTAGAATGTCCATTGGACAGCGTGTGTGTCACAAACTCCATTGGACAGAGTGTGTGTGTCACAATCCCCATTGGACAGCGTTTGTGTCACAAGCACCATTGGACAGAGTGTTTGTGTCAGAAACCCCATTGGAAAGTGTATGTGTCACAAACCCTATTGGACAGTTTGTGTGTCACAAAACCTACTGGACAGCTTGTGTGTCACAAACCCCATTAGACAGCGTGTGTGTCACAATCCCCATTGGACAGCGTGTGTGTTTCATAATACCCATTGGACAGTGTGTGTGGCACAAACCCCATTGGACAGAGTTTGTGTCACAAACCCCATTGGACAGCGAGTGTGTCGCAAACCTCATGGGGCAGCGTGTGTGTTTCACAAACCCCATTATGAAGTGTGTGTGTCACAAACCCCATTGGATAACGTGTGTTTGTTACAAACCCTAGTGAACAGTGTGCAGGTCACAATCCCCATTCGACAGCGTCTGAGTCACAAACCCCGTTGGACATCGTGTGTGTGACAAACACCATTGGACAGCGTGTTTGTGTCAAAATCCCCATTGGACAGTGTGTGTGTCACAAAAACCATTGGATAGCGTGTGTGTCACAAACCCCTTTTCAAAGTGTGTGTGTCACAAACCCCATTGGATAGCGTGTGTGTGTCACAAACCCTATTGGACAGTGTGTGTGTCACAAACCCCATTGGACAGCGTGTGTGTCACAAACCCCATTGGACAGCGTTTGTGTTTAACAATACCCATTGGACAGTGTGTGTGTCACAAACACCATTGGACAGTGTGTGTGTCACTATCCCCAGTGGACAGCGTGTGTGTCAAAACCTCATTGGACAGTTTGTGTGTGACAAAATCCAATGGACAGCGTGTGTGTCACAAACACCCATGGACAGTGTGTGTGTCACAAACCCCATTTGATAGCGTCTGTGTCAAAATCCCCTTTGGACTGTTTGTGTGTCAGAAACCCCATTGGACAGTGCGTGTGTGTAACAATACCCATTACACGGTGTGGAGTGTCACAAAACCCATTGGACAGCGTGTGTGTCACAAACCCTGTGCACACTGTGTGTGTCACAAACCCCACTGGACAGTGTGTGTGTCACAAACCCCATTGGACAGCGTTTGTGTTTAACAATACCCATTGGACAGTGTGTGTGTCACAAACCCCCCTGGACAGTGTGTGTGTCACAATCCCCAGTGGACAGCGTGTGTGTCAAAACCCCTTTGGACAGTGTGTGTGTGACAAAACCCACTGGACAGAGTGTGTGTCACAAACACCCATGGACAGTGTGAGTGTCACAAACCCCATTGGATAGGGTCTGTGTCACAAACACCTTTGGACAGTGTGTGTGTCAGAAACCCCATTCGAAAGCGTGTGTGTTTCACAATCCACACTGGACAGTGTGCGTGTCACAATCCCCATTGGACAGCGTGTGTGTCACTAACCCCGTGCACACTGTGTGTGTCACAAACCCAATTGGACAGTGTGTGTGTCATAAACTCCACTGGACAGCGTGTATGTCACAAACACCGATGGACAGTGTGCATGTCACAAACCCCATTTTACATCGTGTGTGTCACAAACCCCTTTGGACAGTCTCTGTGTCACAATCCCCATTGGACAGCGTCTGTGTCAAAAACCCCATTGGACAGCGTGTGTGTCACAAACACCATTGGACAGCGTGTGTGTGTCAAAATCCCCATTGGACAGTGTGTGTGTCACACACCCCATTCGAGAGAGTTTGTGTCACAAACCCTATTGGACAGAGTGTGTGTGTCACAAACCCCATTGAACAGCGTGTGTTTCACCAAGCCCATTGGACAGCGTGTGTGTCAGAAACCCCATTGGACAGTGTGTGTAACAAATACCATTGTACAACATGTGTGTGACAAATACAATTGGACAGCGTGTGTATCACAAACCCCTTAGGACAGTGTGTGTGTCACAAACCCTATTGGACAGTGTTTGTGTCACAAACCCCCGTGGACACGGTGTGTGTCACAAACCCCATTAGACAGTGTGTGTGTCAGAAACCCCACTAGACAGCATGGGTGTCACAAACCCCATTGGATAGCGTGTGTGTGTCACAAACCCCATTATAAAGTCTGCGTGTCACAAACCCCATTGGATACCGTGTGTGTGTCACAAACCCTTTTGAAGAGTGTGTAGGTAACAATCCCCATTGGACAGCATCTGTGTCACAAACCGCATTGGACAGCGTGTGTGTCAGAAACACCCATGGACAGTGTGCGTGTCACAAACCCCATTGGACATGGTGTGTGTCACGAACCCCATTGGACAGCGTTTGTGTCACACTCCCCATTGGACAGCGTGTGTGTGTCACAATCCCCATTGGAAGGAGTGTGTGTCACGAACCCCATTGGACAGCGTGTGTGTCACAAGCGCCACTGGACAGAGTGTTTGTGTCACAAACACCCATGGACAGTGTGCCTGTCAAAAACCCCATTGGACACTGTGTGCCTCTCACAAAACCTTTTGGACAGTGTGTGTGTCACAAACCCCACTGGACAGCGTGTGTTTCACAAACACCCATGTACAGTGTGCCTGTCACAAACCCCATTGGACACTGTGTGTCTGTCACAAACCCTTTTGGACATCGTGTGTGTCACAAACCCCATTGGATAGCGTGTGTGTGTCACAAACCCCATTATAAAGTGTGCATGTCACAAACCCCATTGGATAGCGTGTGTGGGTCCCAAACCCTTTTGGACAATGTGTAGGTCACAATCCCCATTGGACAGCATCTGTGTCACAAACCCCATTGGACAGCGTGTGTGTCACAAACACCATTGGACAGCGTGTGTGTGTCACAATCCCCTTTGGAGAGCGTGTGTGTCGTAAAACCCATTGGACAGCGTGTGTGTTTCACAATCCCCATTGGAGAGTGTGTGTGTCACAAAACCCATTGGATAGCATGTGTGTGTGACAAACCCTATTGGACAGTGTGTGTGTCACAAACCCCCGTGGACACAGTGTATGTCACGAACCCCGTTGGACAGTGTGTGTCTGTCACAATCCCCATTGGACAGTGTTTGTGTGTCACAAACCCCATTGGACAGCGTGTGTGATGTCACAATACGCATTGGACAGCGTGTGTGTCACAAACCCCATTGGACAGCGTGTATGTCATAAACCCCATTGGACAGCGTGTGTGTGTAACAATACCCATTGGACATCGTGTGTGTCACAAAACCCTTTTGGACAGTGTGTGTCTCACATACCCCGCTGGACAGCGTGTGTGTGTCACAAACCCCATTGGACAGTGTGTGTGTCACAAACCCCACTGGAGAGCGTGTGTGTCACAAACACCCATTTACAGTGTGCGTATTACAAACCCCATTGGACATCATGTGTGTCACAAACCCCTTTGGAAAGTGTGTGTGTCACAAACCCCATTGGACAGGGTGTGTTTGACACAATCCCCTTTGGACAGTGTGTGTGTCACAAACACCCTTGGACACCGTGTGTGTGTCACAATCCCCACTGGACAGTGTGTGTGTCAGAAAGCCCGTGGGACAGCGTGTGTGTCACAAAGCGATATTGGACAGAGTGTGTGTGTCACAAACCCCAATGGAAAGTGCATGTGTCACAAACCCCACTGTATAGCGTGTGTGTGTCACAAACCCCACTGGACAGCGTGTGTGTCACGAACCCCTTTGGACAGTGTATGTGTCACAATCCCCATTGGACAGTGTTTGTGTATCACAAACCCCATTGGACAGCGTGTGTGTCACAAACCCCTTTTTACAGTGTGTGTGTCACAAACCCCATTGGACAGAGTGTGTGTGACACAATCCCCTTTGAACAGTGTGTGTGTCACGAACCCCATTGGACAGCGTGTGTGTCACAAGCACGATTGGACAGAGTGTGTGTGTCTCATACCCCATTGGAAAGTGTATGTGTCACAAACCCCATTGGATAGCGTGTATGTGTCACAAACCCCAGTGGACAGCGTGTGTGTCACAAACGCCCGTAGACACTGTGTGTGTCACAAACCCCATTGGACATCGTGTGTGTCATAAACCCCATTGGACATCGTGTGTGTCACAAATCCTTTTGGACAGCGTGTATCTCACATACCCCGCTGGACAGCGTGTGTGTCAGAAACACCATTGGACAGCGTGTGTGTGTAATAATACCCAATGGACAGTGCGTGTGTCACAAGCGCCATTGGATAGCGTGTGTGTGTCACAAACCCTCGTGGTCAGTGTGTGTGTCACAAAACCCTTTGGACAGCATGCGTGTCGCAAACACCATTGGACAGTGTTTGTGTAAGAAACCCAATTGGTCAGCGTGTGTGTAACAAACCCCATGGGACAGCGTGCGTGTGTCAATAAAACCTATTGGAAAGTGTGTGTGTTACAAACCCCATTGGAAACTGTGTGTGTCACAAACCCATTTGGATAGCGTGTGCATGTCACAAACCCCATTGGATAGCATGTGTGTGTCACAAAACCTATTGGACAGTGCGTGTGTCACAATCCCCATTGGACAGCGTGTGTGTCAAAATCCCCTTTGGACGGCGTGTCTGTCACAAACCCCATTAGACAGCGTGTCTGTGTCACAATCCCCATTCGACAGGTTATGTGTGTCACAAACCCCATTGGAAAGTGTATGTGTCACAAACCCCATTGGACAGCGTGTGTGTCACAAACCCCATTGGACAGAGTGTGTGTCTCAAAAAACCCATTGGACAGCGTGTGTGTCACAATCCCGACTGGATAGTGTGTGTGTCACAAAACACACCTGACACTGTGTGTGTCGCAAACCACATCGAACAGCGAGTGTGTCACAAGCCCCATTGGACAGCGTGTGTAGTCACAAACACCGTTGGACAGCCTGTTTGTGTAACAATAACCAATGCACAGTGTGTGTGTCACAAACCCACTGGATAGCGTGTGTGTCACAAACATCCATGTAAAATGTACGTGTCACAAACCCCATCGGACATCGTGTGTGTCACAAGCCCTGTTGGACAGTGTATGTGTCACAAACACCACTGGACTGCGTGTGTGTCACAAACACCCATGGATAGTGTGTGTGTAAGACACCCAATTGGTCAGCGTGTGTTTCACAAACCCCATGGGACAGCATGTGTGTGTCACAAACCCCATTGGAAAGTGTGTGTGTCACAAAACCCATAGGAAAGTGTGTGTTTTACAAACCCCATAGGATAGCGTGTGTGTGTCACAAACCCCATTAGAAAGTGTGCGTATCACAAACCCCATTGGAAAGTGTGTGTGTCACAAACCCATTTGGACAGTGTATTTGTGTCACAAACCCATATTAGACAGCGTGTATTTCACAAACACCATTGGACAGCTTGTGTGTTACAAGACCTATTAGACAGAGTGTATGTGTCACAAACCCCATTGGAGAGCGTGTGTGTCACAAACCCCATTGGACAGAGTGTGTGTGTCACAAAACCCACTAGACAGCGTGTGTGTCACAATACCCATTGGATAGTGTGTGTGTCACAAAACCCACTGGACAGCGTGTGTGTCACAAACCCCATTGAACATCGTGTGTATCACAAGCCCCATTGGACAGCGTGTGTAGTCACAAAACCCATTGGACAGATTGTGTGTGTCACAAACCCCATTGCAAAGTTTATGTGTCACAAAACCCAATGGATAGCGTGTGTGTGTCACAAACCCTCCTGGTCAGAGTGTGTGTCACAAAGCCCATTGGAAAGTGTGTGTGTCACAAACCCCATTGGATATCGTGGGTGTGTCAGAAACCCCATTAGAAAGTGTGCGTGTCACAAAGCCCATTGGAAAGTGTGTGTGTCACAAACCCTATTGGATATCGTCTGTGTGTCACAAACCCCATTAGAAAGTGTGAGTGTCACAAAGCCCATTGGAAAGTGTGTGTGTCACAAACCCCATTGGATATCGTGGGTGTGTCAGAAACCCCATTAGAAAGTGTGCGTGTCACAAACCCCATTGGATAGCATGTGTGTGTCACAAACCCTGTTGGACAGTGTGTATGTCACAATCCCCATTGGACAGTGTGTGTGTCAAAAAATCCATTGTATAGCGTGTGTGTTATAAACCCCATTAGAAAGTTTTTGTGTGTCACAAACCCCATTGGACAGTGTGTGTGTCACAAAACCCACTGGACAGCATGTGTGTCGCAAGCCCCATTCGACAGCGTGTGTGTCACAAACACCATTGTACAGCGTGTGTGTGTCACAATACCCATTGGACAGTGTGTGTGTCACGAACCCCATTGGACAATATGTGTGTCACAAATCCCATTGGAGAGCGTGTGTGTGTCACAAACCCCATTTGACAGAGTGTGTGTCACAAACACCATTGGAAAGTGTGTGTGTCACAAACCCCATTGGACAGCGAGTGTATGTCACAAACCCTCCTGGTCAGTGTGTGTGTCACAAAACCCATTGGACAGCGTGTGTGTCACAAACCCCATTGGACAGTGAGTGTGTAACAAACGCAATTGGTCAGCGTGTGTGTCACAAACCCCATGGGACAGCGTGTGTGTGTCACAATCCCCATTGAACAGTGTGTGTGTTCAAGAACCCCATTGGACAGCGTGTGTGTCACAAACACCATTGGAGAGCGTGTGTGTGTAACAATACCCATTGGACAGTGTGTGTGTCACAAACCCAATTGGACAGCGTGTGTGTATAACAATCCCCATTGTATAGTGTATGCGTGTCACAAACTCCAATGGACAGCGTGCGTATGTCACAATCCCCATTGGACAGTGTGTGTGTCACAAACCGCATTGGACAGCTTGTGTGTCACAAACCCCCGTAGTCACTCTGTGTGTCACAAACCACACTGGACAGTGTGCGTGTCACAAACCCCATTGGACATCGTGTGTGTCACAAACACTTTTGGACAGTGTGTGTATCACAACCCCCATTGGACAGAGTTTGTGTCACAAACCCTATTGGACAGCATGTGTGTCACAAAAACCTTTGGACAGTGTGTGTGTCACAAACCCCATTGGACAACGTGTGTGTCACAAACCCCTTTGGACAGTGTGTGTGTCAAAACCCCCATTGGACAGCGTGTGTGTGTCACAATCCCCATTGGACAGAGTGTGTGTTTCACAAACCCCATTGGACAGCGTGTGTCTCACAAACCTCATTGGACAGTGTGTGTGTGTCACAAACCCCATTAGACAGCGTTTGTGTCACTAACCCCTTTGGACAGTGTGCGTGTCACAAGCACCGTTGGACCGAGTGTGGTGTCACAATCCCCATTGGATAGAGTGTATCTCACAAATCCCATTGGACAGTGTGTATGTGTCACAAACCCCATTTGATAGAGTGTGTGTGTCACAAACCCTATTGGACAGTGTGTTTGTCACAAAACCCACTGGACAGTGTGTGTGTCACAAACCCCATTGGACAGCGTGTGTGTGTCGAAAACCCCATGGAACAGAGTGTGTGTCACAAACCCCATTGGACAGCGTGTGTGTAATAAACCCCATTGGACACCGTGTGTGTGTCGCAATCCCCATTGGACAGTGTGTGTGTCTCAAACCCCATGAGACAGAGTGTGTGTCACAAACACTATTGGTCAGCGTGTGTGTGTCACAAGCCTATTGGACAGAGTGTGTGTGTTTCACAAAACCCACTGGACAGCGTGTGTGTCTCGAACCCCATTGGACAGCGTGTGTGTCACAAACCCCTTTGGACAGAGTGTGTGTGTCACAATCCCCATTGGACAGTGTGTGTGTGTCACAAACCCCATTGGACAGCGTGTGTGTGTCACAATCCCCATTAGACAGTGTGTGTGTCACAAACCACATTGGACAGAGTGTGTGTGTCACAATCCCCATTGGACAGCGTGTGTGTGTCACAATCCCTTTGGACAGTGTGTGTGTCACAAACCACATTGGACAGAGTGTGTGTGTCACAATCCCCATTGGACAGTGTGTGTGTCAGAAACCCCATTAGACAGAGTGGGTGTCACAAACCCCATTTGACAGCGTGTGTGTTACAAAAACCATTAGACAGCGTGTGTGTATGACAAACCCCAATGTACAGTGTGTGTGTCACAATCTCCATTGGAAAGTGTGTGTGTCACAAACCCCATTGGACAGTGTATGTGTCACAAACCCTTTTGGACAGCGTGGGTGTGTCACAATCCCCATTGGACAGCGTGTGTTTCACAAACCCATTGGAAAGTGTGTGTGTCACAAGCACCATTGGACAGAGTGCGGTGTCACAAACCCCACTGAACAGCGTGTGTGCCACAAGCCCCATTGGACAGAGTGTATGTGTCACAAACCCCATTGGACAGCGTTTGTGTCACAAACCGCCGTAGACACTGTGTGTGTCACAAAACCCATTGGACAGTGTGTGTGTCACCAACCCCTTTGGACAGTGTGTGTGTCACAAAACCCACTGGACAGCGTGTGTGTCAAATGCCCCATTGGACAGAGAGTGTGTCACAAACCCCATTGAACAGTGTGTGTGTCAAAACCCAATTGGACAGTATGTGTGTCAAAAAACCCACTGGACAGCGTGTGTGTCACAAACACCCATGGGCAGTGTAAGTGTCACAATCCCCATCGGATTGCGTGTGTGTCACAAACCCCTTTGGACAGTGTATTTGTCACAAATCCCATTGTACAGCATGTGTGATCACAATCCCATTGGACAGATAGTTTTTCACAAGACCCATTGGACAGAGTGTGTGTATCACAAAGCCCATTGGACAGCGTGTGTGTCACAATCCCCATTGGACAGCGTGTGTGTCACAAACCCCATTGGACAGCGTGTGTGTGTAACAATACCCATTGTACAGTGTGTGTGTCACAATCCCCATTGGATAGAGTGTGTGTAACAAACCCCCGTGAACACTGTGTGTCACAAACCCCATTGGACAGTCTGTGTGTCACAAATCCCATTGGACAGCGTGTGAGTGTCATAATCCCCATTGGACAGCGTCTGTGTCACAAACCCATTGGACAGCATGTGTGTCACAAACACCATTGGACAGCGTGTGTTTGTCACAAACCCCATTGGAAAGTGTATGTGTCACAAACACCAATGCATAGCGTGTGTGTGTCACAAACTCCATTATAAAGTAGTGCGTTTTCACAAACCCCACTGGATAGCGTGTGTGTGTCACCAACCCTATTGGACAGTGTGTAGGTCACAATCCCCATTGGACAGCGTCTGTGTCACAAACCCCATTAGACAGCGTGTGTGTCACAAACCTCATTGGACACCGTGTGTGTCTCAAACACCATTGGACATTGTGAGTGGGACATAACCCATTGGACAGCGTGTGTGTGTCACAAATGCCATTGGATAGTATGTGATTGTCACAAACCACATTGGACAGCGTGTAGTGTCAGAAACCCCATTGGACAGTGTGTTTCACAAATCCCATTGTACAGCGTGTGTGTCACAAACCCCATTGGACAGCTTGTGTGTGTCACAAAGCCCATTTGACAGAGTGTGTGTCACAAACACCATTGGACAGCATGTGTGTCTCAATCCCCATTGTACAACGTGTGTGTAAAAAACAACATTGGACAGCGTGTGTGTCACAAACTCCATTGGATAGCGTGTGTGTGCCACAAAACCCATTATAAATTGTGTGTGTTACAAACCCCAGTGTATAGCGTGTGTGTGTCACAAACCCTATTGGACAGTCTGTAGGTCGCAATCCCCACTGGACGGCGTCTATGTCACAAACCCCATTGGACAGCGTGTGTGTTACAAACACCATTGGACAGCATGTGTGTGTAACATTCCCCATTGGACAGTGTGTGTGTCACAAAAACCATTGGATAGCGTGTGTGTCACAAACCCCATTGGATAGCGTGTGTGTCACAATCACTATTGGACAGTGTGTGTGTCACAAACCCCATTCAACAGTGCGTTTGTGTCACATTCACCATTAGACAGCGTGTGTGTCACGAATCCCATTGGACAGCGTGTGTGTCACAAGCACCTTTGGACAGAGTGTGTGTGTCACAAACCCCATTGGACAGCGTGTTTGTCACAAGCCCCTTTGGACAGCGTCTGTGTCACAAACCCCCGTGGACACTGTGTGTGTCACAATCCCCATTGGACAGTGTGTGTGTCAAAAACCCCACGGGACAGTGTGTGTGTCACAAACACCCATGGACAATGTGCATGTCAGAAACCCCATTGGACATCGTGTGTGTCACAAACCCCTTTAGGACAGTGTGTGTGTCACAAACCACATGGGACAGAGTGTGTGTAACAAACCCCATTGGACAGCGTGTGTGTCACAAGCCCATTGGACAGAGTGTGTGTGTCACAAAACCCACTGGACAGTGTGTGTGTCTGACCCCATTGAACAGAGTGTGTGTCACAAGTGCCATTGGAAAGTGTGTGTGTCACAAACCCCATTGGAAAGTGTGTGTGTCACAAACCCCATTAGAAAGTGTGCGTGTCACAAACCCCATTGGATAGCATGTGTGTGTCCCCATTGGATAGCATGTGTGTGTGTCACAAACCCCACTGGATACCCTGTGTATGTGTCACAAACCCTGTTGGACAGTGTGTGTGTCAGAAACCCCACTGGACATCGTGTGTGTCACAAACCCCATTGGACAGTGTGTGTGTGTGTCACAAACCCCATTGGACATCGTGTGTGTCACGAACCCCATTGGACAGCGTGTGTGTCACAAACCCCATTGGACAGAACATCTGTGTCACAAACCCCATTGGACAGCGTTTTTGTCACAAAAACCATTGGACAGCGTGTGTGTCTCACAATCCCCATTGGACAGTGTGTGTGTCACAAAACCTATTGGATAGCGTGTGTGTCACAAACCCCATTAGAAAGTGTGCGTGTCACAAACCCCATTGGATAGCATGTGTGTGTCACATACCCTATTGGACAGTGTGTTTCACAAGACCCATTGGACAGACTGTGTGTGTCACAAACCCCATTGGACAGCGTGTGTGTGTGACACACCCCACTGGACAGCGTGTGTGTGTGACACACCCCACTGGACAGCGTGTGTGTCACAAACCCCTTTGGACAGTGTGTGTGTCACAAACCCCACTGGACACCTTGTGTGTTCACAAACCCCATTGGACAGCGTCTGTGACATAAACCCCATTGGACAGCGTGTGTGTATCACAGTCTCCATTGGACAGTTCGTGTGTGTCACAAACCCCTTTAGACAGACTGTGTGTGACAAACCCCACTGGACAGAGTGTGTGTCACAAACCCCATTGGACAGCGTGTATGTCACAAACCCCGGTGGACACTGTGTGTGTCATAAACTCCACTGGACAGCGTGTGTGTCACAAACTCCTTTGGACAGTGTGTGCGTCACAAACCCTATTGGACAGTGTGTATGTCACAATCCCCATTGGACAGCGTCTTTGTCACAAACCCCATTGGACAGCGTGTGTGTCACAAGCCACATTGGACAGTGTGTGTGTCACAAACCCCATGGGACACCGTGTGTGTGTCACAAAACCCATTGGAAAGTGTGTGTGTCACAATCCCCATTGGACAGTGTGTGTGTCACAAAACCTATTGGATAGCGTGTGTGCCACAAACCCCATTAGAAAGTGTGCGTGTCACAAATCACATTTGAAAGTGTGTGTGTCAAAATCCCCATTGGACAGTGTGTGTGTGTCACAAACCCCACTGGACAGCGTGTGTGTCACAAACACCCATGGACACTGTGCGTGTCACAAACCCCATTGGATATCGTGTGTGTCACAAACCTTTTGGGCAGTGTGCGTGTCACAAACCCCATTGGATAGCGTGTGTGTTTCACAAACCCCATTAGAAAGTGCGCGTGTCACAAACCCCTTTGGATAGAATGTGCGTGTCACAAACCCTATTGGACAGTGCGTATGTCACAATGCCCATTGGACAGCGTCTATGTCACAAACCCCATTGGACAGTATGTGTTTCACAAAACCCATTGGACAGTGTGTGTGTGTCACAATCCCCATTAGAAAGTGTGCGTGTCACAAACCCCATTGTACAGCGTGTGTGTCACAAACACCATTGTTCAGCGTGTGTTTGTCACAATCCCAACTGGAAAGTGTGTGTGTCACAAAAACCATTGGATAGCGTGTGTGTGTCACAAACCATTTTGCACAGTGTGTGTGTCACAAACCCCATTGGATAGCGTGTGTGTGTCACAAACCCCATTAGAAAGTGTCCGTGTCACAAACCCCATTGGATAGATTGTGTGTGTCACGAACCCCATTGGACAGCGTCTGTGACATAAACCCCATTGGACAGCGTGTGTGTATCACAGTCTCCATTGGACAGTTCGTGTGTGTCACAAACCCCTTTAGACAGACTGTGTGTGACAAACCCCACTGGACAGAGTGTGTGTCACAAACCCCATTGGACAGCGTGTATGTCACAAACCCCGGTG
The DNA here is from genome assembly GCA_032206185.1 of Columba guinea. Lineage (NCBI taxonomy): Eukaryota > Metazoa > Chordata > Aves > Columbiformes > Columbidae > Columba > Columba guinea. The sequence goes on along the minus strand of JAVLUU010000064.1, from coordinate 672,469 downwards.
GACACTGTGTGTTTCATAAACTCCACTGGACAGCGTGTGTGTCACAAACTCCTTTGGACAGTGTGTGCTTCACAAACCCTATTGGACAGTGTGTATGTCACAATCCCCATTGAACAGCGTCTGTCCCACGAACCCATTGGACAGCGTGTGTGTCACAAACACCATTGGACAGCGTGTGTGTGCCACAATCCCCATTGGAAAGTGTATGTGTCACAAACCCCATTGGATACCGTGTGCGTGTGTCACAAAACCTTTTGGACAGTGTGTGTGTCAGAAACCCCACTGGACAGCGTGTGTGTCACAAACAGCCATGGACAGTGTGCGTGTCACAAACCCCATTAGACATCGTGTGTGTCACAAACCACTTTGGACAGTGTTTGTGTCACAAATCCCATGGGACAGAGTGTGTGTCACGAACTCCATTGGACAGCGTGTGTGTCACAAACCCCATTGGACAGACCGTATGTGTCATAAACCCCATTGGAAAGTGTGTGTCTCACAAAACCCATTGGATAGTGTGTGTGTGTCACAAACCCTATTGGACAATATATATGTCACAATCCCAATTGGACAGCGTCTGTGTCACAAACCCCATTGGACAGCGTGTGTGCACAAACACCATTGGACAGCGTGTGTGTGTCACAATCCCCATTGGACAGTGTGTGTGTCACAAAACCAATTGGATAGCGTGTGTGTCACAAACCCCATTAGAAAGTGTGCGTGTCACAAACCCCATTGGATAGCGTGTGTGTGTCAAAAGCGTTATTGGACAGTGTGTGTCACAAGACCCATTCGACAGAGTGTGTGTGTCACAAACCCCATTGGACATCGTGTCTTTCACAATCCCCATTGGACAGCTTGTGTATCTCAAACCACATTGGACAGAGTGTGTGTGACAAACTCCATTGGACACCGTGTGTGTCATAACCCCCATTTTACAGCGTGTGTGTGCTACAATCCCCGCTGGACAGTGTATGTGTGTCACAAACCCCGCTGGAAAGCGTGTGTGTCACAAACCCCATTGGACAGCGTGTGTGTCACAAACCCCTTTAGACAGTGTGTGTGTCACAAACTTCATTGGAGAGCCCGTGTCTGTCATATTCCCCATTGGACAGCGTGTGTGTCACAATACCCATTGGACATAGTGTGTGTGTCACAAAACCTATTGGATAGCGTGTGTGTCACAAAAAACATTAGAAAGTGTCTGTGTCACAAACCCCATTGGATAGCGTTTGTGTGTCACAAACCCTGTTGGACTGTGTGTGTGTCACAAACCCCACTGGACAGCGTTTGTGTCACGAACCCCATTGGACAGCTTGTGTGTCACAAGACTCATTGGACAGACTCTGTGTGTCACAAACCCCTTTGGACAGAGTGGGTGTCATAAACCCCATTGGACAGCGTGTATGTGTCACAATCCCCATTGGACAGTGTGTGTGTGTCACAAACCCCATTGGACAGTGTGTGTGTCACAAACCCCATGGGACAGAGTGTGTGTCACAAACACTATTGGACAGAGTTTGTGTCACAAGCCCATTGGACAGAGTGTGTGTATCACAAAATCCACTGGACAGTGTGTGTGTCACGAACCCCATTGGACAGCGTGTGTGTCACAAGCACCACTGGACAGAGTGTGGTGTCACAAACCCCATTATAAAGTGTGTGTGTCACAAACCCCATTGGATAGCGTGTGTGTGTCACAAACCCCATTGGACAGCGTGTGTGTCACAAACATTATTGGACAGCGTGTGTGTGTCACAATCCCCATTGAACACTGTGTGTGTCACAAACCGCATTGGATATCCTGTGTTTCAAAAACCCCATTTGAAAGCGTGTGTGTCACAAACCCCGTTGGATAGCGTGTGTGTGTCACAAACCCTATTGGACAGTGTGTGTGTCACAAAACCCACTGGACAGCGTGTGTGTCGGACCCCATTGAACAGCGTGTGTGTCACAAGCGCCATTGGAATGTGTGTGTGTCACAAACCCCATTGGAAAGTGTGTCTGTCACAAACCCAATTGGATAGCATGTGTGTGTCACAAACCCCATTGGAGAGTGCGTGTGTCACAAAACCCTTTGGATAGCATGCGTGTCACAAATACCATGGGACAGTGTGTGTGTAACAAAACCAATTTGTCAGCGTGTGGTTAACAAACCCCATGGGACAGTGTGTGTGTCACAAACACCATTTGAAAGTGTATGTGTCACAAACCCCATTGCGTAGCGTATGTGTGTCACAAACACCATTGGACAGCGTGTGTGTGTATCAATACCCTTTGCACACTGTGTGTGTCACAATCCCCATTGGACAGTGAGTGTGTCACAAACCCCATTGGACAGCGTGTGTGTCACAAACCCCCGTGGACACTGTGCGTGTATCAATACCCATTGGACAGTGTGTGTGTCACGAATCCCATGGGACAGCGTGTGTGTCACAAACCCCATTGGAAAGTGTATGTGTCACAAACCCCACTGTATAGCGTGTGTGTGACACAAACCCTCCTGGTCAGTGTGTGTGTCACAAAACCCTTTGGATAGAATGCGTGTCACAAATACCATGGGACAGCGTGTGTGTAACAAAACCAATTTGTCAGCGTGTGTGTCACAAACCCCATGGGACAGTGTGTGTGTCACAAACCCCATTAGAAAGTTGGTGTGTGACAAACCTCATTTGAAAGTGGGTGTGTCACACAACCCATTGGATAGCATGTGTGTGTCACAAACCCCATTGGACAGAGTGTTTGTGTGACAAACCCCATTGGGCAGCGTGTGTGTGTCACAAACCCTACTGGACAATGTGTATGACAAAATCCCCATTGGACAGCGTCTGTGTCACAAACCCCATGGGACAGCGTGTGTGTCACAAGCCCATTGGACAGAGTGTGTGTGTCACAAAACCCAGTGGACAGCATGTGTGTCACAGACCCCATTGGACAGCGTGCATGTCTCAAGCGCCATTGGAAACTGTGTGTGTCACAAACCCTATTGGACAGTGTGTATGTCACAATCCCCATTAGACAGCGTCTGTGTCATAAATCCCATTTTTACAGCGTGTGTGTCACAAAGAACATTGGACAGCGTATGTGTGTCACAATCCCCTTTGGACAGTGTGTGTGTCACAAAACCTATTAGATAGCGTGTGTGTCACAAACCCCATTAGAGGGTGTGCGTGTCACAAACCCCATTGGACAGCGTGTGTGTGTGACAAAACCCCTTAAATAGTATGCGTGTCACAAACCCCATTGGATAGCGTGTGCGTGTCACAAACACAATTAGAAAGTGTGCGTGTTTCAAACCCCAATGGATAGCATGTGTGTGTAACAAACCCAATTGGTCAGCGTGTGTGTCAAAAACCCCACTGGATAGCGTGTGTGTGTCACAAAAAACATTAGAAAGTGTGCGTGTCACAAACCCCTTTGGAAAGTGTGTGTGTCACGAACCCCATTGGACAGCTTGTGTGTCACAAGACCTATTGGACAGAGTGTGTGTGTCACAATCCCCTTTGGACAGCGTGTGTGTCACAAACCCCATTGGACAGCGTGTTTATGTCACAATACCCATTGGACAGCTTGTGTGTGTCACAATCACATTGGACAGCGTGTGTGTCACAAAACCCACTGGATAGCGTTTGTTTCACAAACCCTATTTGAAAGTGTGTGTGTCACAAAACCCATTGGATAGCGTGTGTGTCACAAGACCCATTGGAGAAAGTGTGTGTGTCACAAACCCCATTGGACAGCGTGTGTGTCACAAATCCTATTGGACAGCGTGTGTGTGTCACAATACCCATTAAACAGTGTGTGTGTCACAAATCCCATTGGACAGAGTTTGTGTAACAAATCCCATTGGACAGCGTGTGTCTCACAAACACCATTGGACAGTGTGTGTGTCACAAACCCCATTGGACATCGTCTGTGTCACAATCCCTACTGGACAGCGTGGGTGTCACAAAAGCCTTTGGACAGATTGTATGTGTCACAATCCCCATTGGACAGCGTGTGTGTCACAAGCACCATTGGACAGAGTGTTTGTGTCACAAACCCCATTAGACAGAGTGTGTGTGTCAGAAACCCCATTGGAAAATGTATTTGTCACACAGCCCATTGGATAGCGTGTGTGTGTCACAAACCCCCCTGGATAGTGTGTGTGTCACAAATCCTATTGGACAGCGTTTGTGTGTCACAAACCCCATTGGACAGCGTGTGTGTCACAAGAACCATTGGACAGAGTGCGTGTGTCACAAACCTCATTGGACAGCGTGTGTGTCACAGACCCCATTGGACAGTGTGTGTGTCACAATCCCCATTGGACAGCGTGTGTGTCACTATCAACAATATGACAGCGTGTGTGTGTAACAATACCCATTGGACAGTGTGTGTGTCACAAACCCCCCTGGACAATGTGTGTGTCACGAATGCCATTGGACAGTGTGTGTGTCACAACCCCCCCTGGACAGTGTGTGTGTCACAATCCCCAGTGGACAGTGTTTGTGTCACAAACCCCATTGGAAAGTGTGTGTGTCACAAACCCCATTGGACAGCGTGTGTGTCACAAGCACCATTGGACATAGTGTGTGTGTCAGAAACCCCATTGGAAAGTGTATGTATACAAACCCCATTGGATAGCGTCTGTGTGTCACAAACCCTATTGGACAGTGTGTGTGTCACAAACCCCACTGGACATCGCATCTGTCACAAACCCCTTTGGATAGCGTGTGTGTGTCACAAACCCCATTGGACAGTGTGTGTGTCACAAGCACCTTTGGACAGAGCGTGTGGGTCAGTATCCCCATTTTAAAGTGTATTTGTCACACAGCCCATTGGAAAGTGTGTGTGTCACAAACCCCATTGGACAGCGTGTGTGTGTCACAAGCCCCATTGGACAGCGTCTGTGTCACAAACCCCATTGGACAGCGTGTGTGTGTCACAAACCCCATTGTACAGCGTCTTTGTCACAATCCTCACTGGACAGTGTGTGTGTGACAGACCCTATTGGACAGAGTGTGTGTCACAAACAGCATTGGACAGCCTGTGAGTGTAACAATACCCTTTGGACAGTGGGTGTTTCAGAAACCTTCGTGGACACTATGTGTGTCACAAACCCCATTGGACAGTGTGTGTGTCACAAACCCCACTGGACAGCGTGTGTGTCACAAATCCCTTTAGACAGTGTGTGTGTCACAAACCCCATTGGACAGTGTGTGTGTGTCAAAATCCTCTTTGGAATGTGTGTGTGTCACAAACCCCATTGGACATCATGTGTGTGTCACAATCCCCAATGGACAGTGTGTGTCACAAACCCAATGGGACAGAGTGTGTGTCACGAACCCCATTGGACAGCGTGTGTGTCACAAGCGCCATTGGACATAGTGTGTGTGTCACAAACCCCACTGGAAAGTGTATGTGTCACAAACCCCGTTGGATAGCGTATGTGTGTCACAAGCACCATTGGACAGAGTGTGTGTGTCACAAACCCCACTGGAAAGTGTATGTGTCACAAACCCCAATGGATAGCGTGTGTATTTCACAAAACCCCATTGGAAAGTGTGTGTGTCACAAACCACATTTGAAAGTGTGTGTGTCACAAACCCTATTGGACAGCGTGTGTGTGTCACAATACACGTTGGACAGAGTGTGTCACAAATCCCATTGGACAGAGTGTGTGTCACAATCCCCATTGAAGAGCGTGTGTGTCAAAAACCCCATTGGACAGCGTGTGTGTGTCACAATTCCTCCTGGTCAGTGTGTGTGTCACAAACCCCATTGGACCGCGTGTGTGTCAGAAACCTCATTGGATAGTGTGTGTCACAAACCCCATTGGACAGCGTGTGTGTCACAACACCCATTGGACAGAGTGTGTGTCACAAACCCCATTTTACAGCGTGTTTGTCACAATCCACATTGGACAGCGTGTGTGTCACAAACTCCATTGGACAGAGTGTGTGTGTCACAATCCCCATTGGATAACGTGGGTGTCACAAAAGCCTTTTAACAGATTGTATGTGTCACAATCCCCATTGGACAGCGTGTGTGTGTCACAATCCCCATTGGACAGTGTTTGTGTGTCATCAACCCCATTGGACAGCATGTGTGTCACAAACCCCCTTGGACAGTGTGTGTGTCACAAAACCCAATGGACAGAATGTGTGTCACAAGCACCAGTGGACAGAGTGTGTGTGTCACAAACCCCATTGGAAAGTGTATGTGTCACAAAGCCCATTGGATAGCGTGTGTGTGTCACAAACCCTCCTGGTCAGTGTGTGTGTCACAAAACCCATTGGACAGCAGGCGTGTTGCAAACACCATTGTACAGTGTGTGTGTAACAAACCCAACTTGTCAGCGTGTGTGTCACAAAGCCCATTGGAAAGTGTATGTGTCACAAAACCCACTGCACTGCGTGTGTGTCACAGATCCCATTGGAGAGAGTGTATGTGTCACAATCCCCATTGGACAGCATGTGTGTCACAAACCCCATTGGACAGCGTGTGTGTGTCACAATACCCATTGGACAGGGTGTGTGTGTCTCAAACCCCTTTGGATAGCGTGTCTGTGTCACAAACCCTATTGGACAGTGTGTGTGTCACAAAACCCACTGGACAGCGTGTGTATCACAAACCCCATTGGAAAGTGTGAGTCACAAACCCCATTAGATATCGTGTCTGTCAAAAACCTCATTAGAAACTCTGTGTGTCACAAAACCCATTGGATAGCATGTGTGTGTCCCAAACCCTATTGGACAGAGTGTGTGTGTCGCAAACCCCATTGGACAGCGTGTGTGTCATAAACACCATTGGATAGCGTGTGTGTGTCACAAACCCCATGGGACAGAGTGTATATCACAAACCCCATTGGACAGCGTGTGTGTCATAAACCCCATTGGACAGCGTGTATGTGTACAAAATCCCAATTGGACAGTCTGTGTGTGTCACAAATCCCATTAGACAGCGTATGTGTCACAAACCCCATTGGACAGTGTGTGTGTCACAAACCCCATTGGACAGCGTGTCTGTGTCACAATACCCATTGGACAGTGGTTGTGTCACAAACCCCATGAACAGAGTGTGAGTCACAGACAATATTGGACATCGTGTGTGTGTGACAAGCACCATTTTACAGAGTGTGTGTCACAAACCCCATTGGACAGTGTGTGTGTGTCACAAACCCCACTGGACAGCGTGTGTGTCACAAGCCCCATTGGACAGAGTGTGTGTGTCACAAACCCCATTAGACAGCGTGTGTGTCACAAACCCCTTTGGACACTGTGTGTGTCACAAACCTCATTGGACAGCGTGTGTGTGTCACAATCCCCTTTGGACAGCGTGTGTGTCACAAACCCCATTGGATAGCGGGTGTGTCACAAACCCCATTAAAGTATGCGTGTCACAAACCCCATTGGATAACGTGTGTGTATCGCAGTCCCCATTGGACAGAGTGTGTGTGTCACAAACCCCATTGGACAGTGTTTGTGTCACAAACCCCATTGGATAGCGTGTGTGTGTCACGAACCCTCCTGGTCAGTGTGTGTGTCACAAAACCCATTGGACAGCATGCGTGTCACAAACACCATTGGACAGCGTATGTGTGTCACAAACCCGATTGGAAAGTGTGTGTCACAAACCCCATTGGATAGCGTGTGTGTGTCAAAAACCCCATTAGAAAGTATGTGTGTCACAAACCCCATTGGACAGCGTGTGTGTGTCACAAACCCGATTGGACAGCGTGTGTGTAATAAACCCCATTGGACAGCGTGTGTGTGTCACAATCCCCATTGGACAGTGTGTGTGTGTCACAAAACCCATTAGACAGCGTGTGTGTCACAAACACCTTTGGACAGTGTGTGTGTGTCACAATCCCCATTGGACAGTGTGTGTGTCACAAACCCCATGGGACAGAGTGTGTGTCACAAACACTATTGGTCAGCGTGTGTGTGTCACAAGCCCATTGGACAGAGTGTGTGTGTCACAAAACCCACTGGACAGCGTGTGTGTAACGAACCCCATTGGACCGCTTGTGTGTCACAAGCACCGCTGGACAGACTGCTGTGTCACAATCCCCGTTTGCCATCGTGTGTATCACAAACCCAAATGGATAGTGTGTGTGTGTCAGAAACCCCATTTGATAGAGTGTTTGTGTCACAAACCCTATTGGACAGTGTGTGTGTCACAAAACCCACTGGATAGCGTGTGTGTCAAAAACCCCATTGGACAGTGTGTGTGTCACAAACCCCATTGGTCAGCGTGTGTGTCACAAGCCCCATTGGACAGCGTGTGTGTCACAAACACCTTTGGACAGTGTGTGTGTCACAAACCCCATTAGACAGCGTGTGTGTGTCACAATCCCCATTGGACAGTGTGTGTGTCACAAACCCCATGGGACAGAGTGTGTGTCACAAACACTATTGGTCATCGTGTGTGTGTCAGAAACCCCACTGGACAGCGTGTGTGTCTCGAACCCCATTGGACAGCGTGTGTGTCACAAACCCCATTGGACAGCGTGTGTGTGTCAAAAACCCTCCTGGTCAGTGTGTGTTTACAAAACACATTGGACGTCATGCGTATTACAAACACCATTGGGCAGAGTGTGTGTGTCACAAACCCCATTGGAAAGTGTGTGTCACAAACCGCATTGGATAGCGTGTGTGTGTCAAAAACCCCATTAGAAGGTATGTGTGTCACAATCCCCATTGGACAGAGTGTGTGTGTCACAAAACCCACTAGACAGCGTGTGTGTCACGAACCCCATTGGACAGCGTGTGTGTCTCAAGCACCATTGGACAGAGTGTGTGTGTCACAAACTCCACTGGACAGCGTGTGTGTCACAAACTCCCATGGACACTGTGCGTGTCACAACCCCATTGGACATCGTGTGTGTCACAAACCCCTTTGGACAGTGTGTGTGTCACAAACACCATTGGACATCGTTTGTGTCACAAACATCCATGGAAAGTGTGCGTTCCACAAACCCAATTGGACAACGTGTGTGTCACAAACCTTATTGGACAGCGTGTGTGTAACAAACCTCTTTGGACAGCGTGTGTGCTTCACAATACCCTTTCGACAGTGTGTGTGTCAGAAACCCCATTGGACAGAGTTTGTTTCACAAACCCCATTGGACAGCGTGTGTGTCACAAACCTCCTTGTCAGTGTGTGTGTCACAATCCCAAGAGGACAGCGTGTGTGTCACAATACCCATTGGACAGTGTGTGTGTCACAAACACGTTTGGAGAGAGTTTGTGTCACAAACCCCATTGTACAGCATGTTTGTCACAAGCCCTTTGGGCAGAGTGTGTGTGTCACAAACCCCATTGTACAGCGTGTTGGTCACAATCCCCATTTTACAGCGTGTGTGTCAGAAACCCCATTGGACAGAGTGTGTGTGACAAACCCCATTGGAGAGAGTGTGTGTCACAAACCCCATTGGAGATCGTGTGTGTCACAAACCCCCCTGGACAGTGTGTGTGTCACAATCCCAAGTGGACAGCGTGTGTGTCAAAACCCCATTGGACAGTGCGTATGTGACAAAACCCACTGGACAGCGTGTGTGTCACAAACACCCATGGACAGTGTGAGTGTCACAACCACCATTGGACAGCGTGTGTGTCACAAGCCTATTGGACAGAGTTTGTGTCACAAAGCCCATTGGACAGCGTGTGTGTCACAATCACCATTAGACAGAGCGTGTGTTCACAAACCCCATTGGAAAGTGTATGTGTCACAAACCGCACGGGAGAGCGTGTGTGTGTCACAAACCCCATTGTACAGCGTGTTCTTCACAAGCCCTTTGGACAGAGTGTGTGTGATACAAACCCCATTGTACAGCGTGTTTGCCACAAGCCCTTTGGACAGAGTGTGTGTGTCACAAACCCCGTTGGACAGCGTGTATGTCAAAAACCCCTTTAGACAGTGTGTGTGTCACAAAGCACATTGTACAGCGTGTGTGTGTCACAATCCCCATTGGACAGTGTGTGTGTGTCACAATACCCATTGGACAGAAAGTGTGTCACAAGACCATTGGACAGTGTGTGTGCGTCACAAAACCCACTGCACAGCGTGTGCGTCACAAATCCCATTGGACAGCGTGTGTGTCACAAGCACCATTGGACAGAGTGTGTGTGTCACAAACCCCATTGGAAAGTGTATGTGCCATAAACCCCATTACATAGCGTGTGTGTGTCACAAATCCCATTGGACAGCGTGTGTGTGACAAACCCCATTGGACAGTGTGTGTGTCATGAACCCCATTTGAAAACTTGTGTGTCACAAGCACCATTGGACAGAGTGTTTGTGTTCACAAACACCATTGGAAAGTGTATGTGTCACGAACCTCATTGGATAGCATGTGTGTGTCACAAACCCTATTGGACAGTGTGTGTGTCACTAAACCCACTGGACAGCGTTTTTATCACAAGCCCCACTGGACAGTGTCTGTGCCACAAACCCCATTGGGCAGCGTGTGTGTCACAAACACCCATGTACCGCGTGCGTGTCACAAACCCCATTGGACATAGTGTGTGTCACAAACCCCATTGGACAACGTGTGTGTGTCACAATCCCCATTGGACAGTGTGTGTGTCACAAACCCCATGGGACAGAGTGTTTGTCACAGACACTATTGGACACCGTGTGTATCACAAACATCATTTTACAGCGTGTGTGTGTCACAATCCCCACTAGACAGTGTGTGTGTCACAAAAACCATTGGATAGCGTGTGTGTCACAAAATCCTTTTGAAAGTATGTGTGTCACAAACCCTATTGGATAGCGTGTGTGTGTCACAAACCCTATTGCACAGTGTGTGTTCCACAAACCCCACTGGAGAGTGTGCGTGTAACATAACCCATTGGTCATCGTGTGTGTCACAAACCCCTTTGGACAGTGTGTGTTTCACAAAGCCCATTGTACAGCGTGTGTGTCACAATCCCAATTGTACAGTGTGTATGTGGCACAAACCCCATTGGACATCGTGTGTGTCACAAACCCCTTTGGACATCGTGTGTGTCACAAACCCTTTTGGACAGTGTGCGTGTCACAAACCCCATTGGACATCGTGTTTGTCACAAACCCCTTTGGACATCGTGTGTGTCACAATCCCATTAGTACAGTGTTTGTGTGTAACAAACCCTATTGGACAGTGTGTGTTTCACAAACCCCATTGGACAGCATGTGTGTCACAAGCCCCATTGGACAGCCTGTGGGTCACAAACACCATTCAACAGCGTGTGTGTGTCACAAACCCTTGCCGACACTGTATGTGTCACAAACACATTGGACTGTGTGCGTGTCACAAACCGCTCTGGACAGCGTGTGTGTGACAATCCCCATTGGACAGCGTGTGTGTCACAATCCCCATTGCACAGCGTGTGTTTCAGAAATCCCATTGGACAGAGTGTTTGTGTCACAAACCCCATTAGACATTGTGTGTGTCACAAACCCTTTTGGACAGTGTGTGTATCACAAACCCCTCTGGACAGTGTGCGTGTCACATAACCCATTGGACATCGTGTGTGTCACAATCCCCATTGGACAGCGTGTGTGTCACGAACCCCATTGGACAGCTTGTGTGTCACAAGACACATTGGACAGAGTGTGTTTATCACAAACCCCATTGGGCAGCGTGTGTGTCTCAAACCCCTTTGGACAGAGTGTGTGTCACAAACCGCATTGGAAAGTGTGTGTGTCACAAATCCCATTGGATAGCGTGTGTGTGTCACAAACTCTATTGGTCAGTGTGTGTGTCACAAAACCCATTGGACAGCGTGTGTGTGTAACAATAATCATTGGACTGTGTGTGTGTCACAAACCCCATTGGACAGCGTATATGTGTAACAGTACCCATTGGACAGTGTGTTTGTCACAAACCCCATTGGACAGCATGTGTGTGTAACAATACCCATTGGACAGCGTGTGTGTCATAAACCCCATGTGGACACTGTGTGTGTCACGAATGCCATTGTGCAGTGTGTGTGACACAAACCCCCCTGGACAGTGTGTGTGTCACAATCCCCATTGTACAGTGTGTATGTGTCACAAACTCCATTGGAGAGTGTGTGTGTCAAAAAACGCAATGGACAGCGTGTGTGTGTCACAAAACCTCCTGGTCAGTGTGTGTATCACAAACCACATTGGACAGCGTGTGTGCCACAATCCCCATTGGACACCGTGTGTGTCAGAAACCCAGTTGGGCAGAGTTTGTGTGTCACAAACCCCATTGGATAGCCTGTGTGTCACAAACCCCATTTGAAAGTGTGTGTGTCACAAACCCCATTGGATAGCGTGTGTGTGTCACAAACCCTATTGAACAGTGTGTGTGTCACAAACCCCACTCTAAAGCATGTATTCAACGAACCCCATTGGACAGAGTGTGTGTTCACAAGACCCATTGGACAGTGTGTGTGTCACAAAACCCACTGGATAGCCTGTGTGTCACAAACCCCATTTGAAAGTGTGTGTGTCACAAACCCCATTGGATAGCGTGCGTGTGTCACAAACCCTATTGAACAGTGTGTGTGTCACAAACCCCACTCTAAAGCATGTATTCAACGAACCCCATTGAACAGAGTGTGTGTCACAAACACCATTGGGCAGCGTGTGTGTGACAATCCCCACTGGACAGTGTGTGTGTCAATACCCCTTTGGACAGTGTGTGTTTCACAAAACCCACTGGACAGTATGTGTGTCACAAACACCCATGGAGAGTGTGAGTGTCACAAATACCATTGGACAACTTGTGTGTCACAAACCCATTTGGACAGTGTGTGTGTCAAAAGAATCATTGGACAGAGTGTGTGTGTCACAAACCCTGTTGGACAGTGTGTAGGTCACAATCCCCATTGGACAGCGTCTATGTCACAAACCCCATTGGACAGCGTGTGTCTCACAAACCCCATTGGACAGAGTGTGTGTGTAACAAACCCCATTGGACAGCGTGTGTGTCACAAACACCATTGGGCAGCGTGTGTGTGTCACAGTCCCCTTTGGACAGTGTGTGTTTCACAAACACTCATGGACAGTATGGTTGTCAGGAACCTAATTGGACATCGTTTGTGTCAGAAACCCCTTTGGACAGTGTGTGTGTCACAAGCACCATTGGACAGACTGTGTGTGTCACAAACCCCTTTGGAAAGTGTATGTGTCATAAACCCCATTGGATAGCGTGTGTGTGTGACAAACCCTATTAGACAGTGTGTGTGTCACAATCGCCATTGGACAGTGTGAGTGTCACAAACCCCATGGGACTGAGTGTGTCTCACGAACCCCATTGGACAGTGTGTGTGTCACAAACGCCATTGGACAGAGTGTGTATGTCACAAACCCCATTGGAAAGTGTAGGTGTCACAAAACCCATTGGATAGCGTGTGTGTGTCACAAACCCTCCTGGTCAGCGTATGTGTCACAAACCCCATGGGACAGCGTGTGTGTGTCACAAATATAATTGGACAGCGTGTGTGTCACAATCCCCACGGGATAGCGTGTGTGTGTCACAAACCCCATTAGAAATTGTGCGTGTCACAAAACCCATTGGAAAGTGTGTCTGTCACAAAGCTCATTGGACAGCGTCTGTTTAACAAACCCCATTGGACAGCTCGTGTGTCACAAGACCTATTGGACAGAGTGTGTCTGTCACAAACCCCATTGGACAGCGTGTGTGTCACAATCCCCATTGGACACCGTGTGGGTCACAAACCCCATTGGACAGAGTGTGTGTCACAAACCCAATTGGACTGCGTGTGTGTCACAAACCCCATTGGACAGAGTTTGTGTTTAACAATACCCATTGGACAGTGTGTGTATCAGAAACCCCATTGGACATTTTGTGTGTCACAAACCATATTGGACAGAGTTTGTGTTTAACAATACCCATTGGACAGCGTGTGTGTCACAAACCCCCGTGGACAATGTGTGTGTCACGAAAGCCATTGGACAGTGTGTGTTTCTCAAACCCCACTGGACAGCGTGTGTGTCACAAACACTCATGGACAGTGTGCGTGTCAAAATCCCATTGGACATCGTGTGTGTCACAAACCCTTTTGGACAGTTTGTGTGTCACAAACTCCACTGGGCAGCGTGTGTTTCATAAACACCCATGGACAGTGTGCGTGTCACAAACACCATTGGACAGCGTGTGTGTGTCACAATCCCCATTGGACTGTGTGTGTGTCACAAACCCAATGGGACAGAGTGTGTGCCACGAACCCCATTGGGCAGCATGTGTGTCACAAGCGCCATTGGACAGAGTGTGTGTGTCACAAACCCCATTGGAAAGTGTATGTGTCACAAACCCCATTGGATAGCGTGTGTGCGTCACAAACCCTCCTGGTCAGTGTCTCTGTCACAAAACCCATTGGACAGCATGAGTGTCACAAACACCATTGGACAGTGTGTGTTTAACAAACCCAGTTGGTCAGCATGTGTGTCACAAACCCAATGGGACAGTGTGTGTGCGTCACATACCCCACTGGAAAGTATGTGTGTCACAAACCCCATTGGACCTCGTGTGTGTCACAAACCCCTTTGGACAGTGTGTGTTTCAGAAACCCCATTGGACAGTGTTTGTGTGTCACAATCCCCATGGGACAGACTGTGTCATGAACCCCATTGCACAGCGTGTGTGTCACAAGCGCCATTGGACAGAGTGTGTGCTTCACAAACCCCATTGGAACATGTATGCATTACAAAACCCATTGAACAGTGTGTGTGTGTCACAAACCCTCCTGGTAAAGTGTGTGTGTCACAAAACCCATTGGACAGCATGCGTGTCGCACACACCATTGGACAGTGTGTGTGTAACAAACCCAATTGGTCAGCGTGTGTGTCTCAAACCCCATGGGACAGCGACTGGGTGTCACAAACCCCATTGGACAGCGTGTGTGTCGCAAACACCATTAGACAGCGTGTGTGTCACAATCCCCATTGGACTCCGTGTGGGTCACAAACCCCATTGGACAGAGTGTGTGTCACAAGCCCCATTGGACAGAGTATATGTGTCACAAACCCCATTGGACAGCGTGTGTGTCACAAACCCCATTGGATAGTGGGTGTGTCAAAAGCCCCATTGGTCAGCGTGTGTGTCACAAACCTCTTCGGATAAAGTGTGTGTCACAAACCCCATTGGACAGCGTGTGTGTCACATTCCGCATTGGACAGTGTGTATGTCACAAAACCCATGGTACACAGTGTGTGTCACGAACCCCATTGGACAGCGTGTGTGTTACAAGCGCCATTGGACAGAGTGTGTGTGTCACAAACCCCATTGGATAGCCTGTGTGTGTCACAAACCCTCCTGGTCAGTGTGTGTGTAACAAAACCCATTGGACAGCATGCGTGTCATAAACACTATTGGAGAGTCTGTGTGTAACAAACCCAATTGGTCAGCGTGTGTGTCACAAACCACATTGGATAGCATGTGTGTGTCACAAACCCCATTAGAAAGTGTGCGTGTCACGAACCCCATTGGAAAGTGTGAGTGTCACAAACACCACTGGACAGAGTGTGTGTATCACAATCAACATTGGACAGTGTGTGTGTCACAAAACCCATTGGATAGTGGGTGTGTCACAAACCCCACTGGACAGCGTGTCTGTCACGAACCCCATTGGACAGCGTGTGTGTGTCACAAACCTTCCTGGTCAGTGTGTGTGTGACAAACCCCATTGGAAAGTGTGTGTGTCACAAACCCCATTGGACAGAGTGTGTGTGTCACAAACCCTATTGGACAGAGTGTTTGTCACAAACCCCGTTGTACAGCATGTGTGTCAAAAGCCACATTGGACAGACTGTGTTTCACAAACCCCATTGGACAGCGTGTGTGGCACAAACACCATTGGACAGTGTGTAGGTCACAATCCCTATTGGACAGCGTCTGTGTCACAAAGCCCATTGGACAGCCTGTGTGTCACAAATACCATTGGACAGCATGTGTGTGTCACAATCACATTGGACAGCGTGTGTGTCACAAAACCCACTGGATAGCGTTTGTTTCACAAACCCTATTTGAAAGTGTGTGTGTCACAAAACCCATTGGATAGCGTGTGTGTCACAAGACCCATTGGAGAAAGTGTGTGTGTCACAAACCCCATTGGACAGCGTGTGTGTCACAAATCCTATTGGACAGCGTGTGTGTGTCACAATACCCATTAAACAGTGTGTGTGTCACAAATCCCATTGGACAGAGTTTGTGTAACAAATCCCATTGGACAGCGTGTGTCTCACAAACACCATTGGACAGTGTGTGTGTCACAAACCCCATTGGACATCGTCTGTGTCACAATCCCTACTGGACAGCGTGGGTGTCACAAAAGCCTTTGGACAGATTGTATGTGTCACAATCCCCATTGGACAGCGTGTGTGTCACAAGCACCATTGGACAGAGTGTTTGTGTCACAAACCCCATTAGACAGAGTGTGTGTGTCAGAAACCCCATTGGAAAATGTATTTGTCACACAGCCCATTGGATAGCGTGTGTGTGTCACAAACCCCCCTGGATAGTGTGTGTGTCACAAATCCTATTGGACAGCGTTTGTGTGTCACAAACCCCATTGGACAGCGTGTGTGTCACAAGAACCATTGGACAGAGTGCGTGTGTCACAAACCTCATTGGACAGAGTGTGTGTCACAGACCCCATTGGACAGTGTGTGTGTCACAATCCCCATTGGACAGCGTGTGTGTCACTATCAACAATATGACAGCGTGTGTGTGTAACAATACCCATTGGACAGTGTGTGTGTCACAAACCCCCCTGGACAATGTGTGTGTCACGAATGCCATTGGACAGTGTGTGTGTCACAACCCCCCCTGGACAGTGTGTGTGTCACAATCCCCAGTGGACAGTGTTTGTGTCACAAACCCCATTGGAAAGTGTGTGTGTCACAAACCCCATTGGACAGCGTGTGTGTCACAAGCACCATTGGACATAGTGTGTGTGTCAGAAACCCCATTGGAAAGTGTATGTATACAAACCCCATTGGATAGCGTCTGTGTGTCACAAACCCTATTGGACAGTGTGTGTGTCACAAACCCCACTGGACATCGCATCTGTCACAAACCCCTTTGGATAGCGTGTGTGTGTCACAAACCCCATTGGACAGTGTGTGTGTCACAAGCACCTTTGGACAGAGCGTGTGGGTCAGTATCCCCATTTTAAAGTGTATTTGTCACACAGCCCATTGGAAAGTGTGTGTGTCACAAACCCCATTGGACAGCGTGTGTGTGTCACAAGCCCCATTGGACAGCGTCTGTGTCACAAACCCCATTGGACAGCGTGTGTGTGTCACAAACCCCATTGTACAGCGTCTTTGTCACAATCCTCACTGGACAGTGTGTGTGTGACAGACCCTATTGGACAGAGTGTGTGTCACAAACAGCATTGGACAGCCTGTGAGTGTAACAATACCCTTTGGACAGTGGGTGTTTCAGAAACCTTCGTGGACACTATGTGTGTCACAAACCCCATTGGACAGTGTGTGTGTCACAAACCCCACTGGACAGCGTGTGTGTCACAAATCCCTTTAGACAGTGTGTGTGTCACAAACCCCATTGGACAGCGTGTGTGTGTCAAAATCCTCTTTGGAATGTGTGTGTGTCACAAACCCCATTGGACATCATGTGTGTGTCACAATCCCCAATGGACAGTGTGTGTCACAAACCCAATGTGACAGAGTGTGTGTCACGAACCCCATTGGACAGCGTGTGTGTCACAAGCGCCATTGGACATAGTGTGTGTGTCACAAACCCCACTGGAAAGTGTATGTGTCACAAACCCCGTTGGATAGCGTATGTGTGTCACAAGCACCATTGGACAGAGTGTGTGTGTCACAAACCCCACTGGAAAGTGTATGTGTCACAAACCCCAATGGATAGCGTGTGTATTTCACAAAACCCCATTGGAAAGTGTGTGTGTCACAAACCACATTTGAAAGTGTGTGTGTCACAAACCCTATTGGACAGCGTGTGTGTGTCACAATACACGTTGGACAGAGTGTGTCACAAATCCCATTGGACAGAGTGTGTGTCACAATCCCCATTGAAGAGCGTGTGTGTCAAAAACCCCATTGGACAGCGTGTGTGTGTCACAATTCCTCCTGGTCAGTGTGTGTGTCACAAACCCCATTGGACCGCGTGTGTGTCAGAAACCTCATTGGATAGTGTGTGTCACAAACCCCATTGGACAGCGTGTGTGTCACAACACCCATTGGACAGAGTGTGTGTCACAAACCCCATTTTACAGCGTGTTTGTCACAATCCACATTGGACAGCGTGTGTGTCACAAACTCCATTGGACAGAGTGTGTGTGTCACAATCCCCATTGGATAACGTGGGTGTCACAAAAGCCTTTTAACAGATTGTATGTGTCACAATCCCCATTGGACAGCGTGTGTGTGTCACAATCCCCATTGGACAGTGTTTGTGTGTCATCAACCCCATTGGACAGCATGTGTGTCACAAACCCCCTTGGACAGTGTGTGTGTCACAAAACCCAATGGACAGAATGTGTGTCACAAGCACCAGTGGACAGAGTGTGTGTGTCACAAACCCCATTGGAAAGTGTATGTGTCACAAAGCCCATTGGATAGCGTGTGTGTGTCACAAACCCTCCTGGTCAGTGTGTGTGTCACAAAACCCATTGGACAGCAGGCGTGTTGCAAACACCATTGTACAGTGTGTGTGTAACAAACCCAACTTGTCAGCGTGTGTGTCACAAAGCCCATTGGAAAGTGTATGTGTCACAAAACCCACTGCACTGCGTGTGTGTCACAGATCCCATTGGAGAGAGTGTATGTGTCACAATCCCCATTGGACAGCATGTGTGTCACAAACCCCATTGGACAGCGTGTGTGTGTCACAATACCCATTGGACAGGGTGTGTGTGTCTCAAACCCCTTTGGATAGCGTGTCTGTGTCACAAACCCTATTGGACAGTGTGTGTGTCACAAAACCCACTGGACAGCGTGTGTATCACAAACCCCATTGGAAAGTGTGAGTCACAAACCCCATTGGATATCGTGTCTGTCAAAAACCTCATTAGAAACTCTGTGTGTCACAAAACCCATTGGATAGCATGTGTGTGTCCCAAACCCTATTGGACAGAGTGTGTGTGTCGCAAACCCCATTGGACAGCGTGTGTGTCATAAACACCATTGGATAGCGTGTGTGTGTCACAAACCCCATGGGACAGAGTGTATATCACAAACCCCATTGGACAGCGTGTGTGTCATAAACCCCATTGGACAGCGTGTATGTGTACAAAATCCCAATTGGACAGTCTGTGTGTGTCACAAATCCCATTAGACAGCGTATGTGTCACAAACCCCATTGGACAGTGTGTGTGTCACAAACCCCATTGGACAGCGTGTCTGTGTCACAATACCCATTGGACAGTGGTTGTGTCACAAACCCCATGAACAGAGTGTGAGTCACAGACAATATTGGACATCGTGTGTGTGTGACAAGCACCATTTTACAGAGTGTGTGTCACAAACCCCATTGGACAGTGTGTGTGTCACAAGCCCCATTGGACAGAGTGTGTGTGTCACAAACCCCATTAGACAGCGTGTGTGTCACAAACCCCTTTGGACACTGTGTGTGTCACAAACCTCATTGGACAGCGTGTGTGTGTCACAATCCCCTTTGGACAGCGTGTGTGTCACAAACCCCATTGGATAGCGGGTGTGTCACAAACCCCATTAAAGTATGCGTGTCACAAACCCCATTGGATAACGTGTGTGTATCGCAGTCCCCATTGGACAGAGTGTGTGTGTCACAAACCCCATTGGACAGTGTTTGTGTCACAAACCCCATTGGATAGCGTGTGTGTGTCACGAACCCTCCTGGTCAGTGTGTGTGTCACAAAACCCATTGGACAGCATGCGTGTCACAAACACCATTGGACAGCGTATGTGTGTCACAAACCCGATTGGAAAGTGTGTGTCACAAACCCCATTGGATAGCGTGTGTGTGTCAAAAACCCCATTAGAAAGTATGTGTGTCACAAACCCCATTGGACAGCGTGTGTGTATCACAAACCCGATTGGACAGCGTGTGTGTAATAAACCCCATTGGACAGCGTGTGTGTGTCACAATCCCCATTGGACAGTGTGTGTGTGTCACAAAACCCATTAGACAGCGTGTGTGTCACAAACACCTTTGGACAGTGTGTGTGTGTCACAATCCCCATTGGACAGTGTGTGTGTCACAAACCCCATGGGACAGAGTGTGTGTCACAAACACTATTGGTCAGCGTGTGTGTGTCACAAGCCCATTGGACAGAGTGTGTGTGTCACAAAACCCACTGGACAGCGTGTGTGTAACGAACCCCATTGGACCGCTTGTGTGTCACAAGCACCGCTGGACAGACTGCTGTGTCACAATCCCCGTTTGCCATCGTGTGTATCACAAACCCAAATGGATAGTGTGTGTGTGTCAGAAACCCCATTTGATAGAGTGTTTGTGTCACAAACCCTATTGGACAGTGTGTGTGTCACAAAACCCACTGGATAGCGTGTGTGTCAAAAACCCCATTGGACAGTGTGTGTGTCACAAACCCCATTGGTCAGCGTGTGTGTCACAAGCCCCATTGGACAGCGTGTGTGTCACAAACACCTTTGGACAGTGTGTGTGTCACAAACCCCATTAGACAGCGTGTGTGTGTCACAATCCCCATTGGACAGTGTGTGTGTCACAAACCCCATGGGACAGAGTGTGTGTCACAAACACTATTGGTCATCGTGTGTGTGTCAGAAACCCCACTGGACAGCGTGTGTGTCTCGAACCCCATTGGACAGCGTGTGTGTCACAAACCCCATTGGACAGCGTGTGTGTGTCAAAAACCCTCCTGGTCAGTGTGTGTTTACAAAACACATTGGACGTCATGCGTATTACAAACACCATTGGGCAGAGTGTGTGTGTCACAAACCCCATTGGAAAGTGTGTGTCACAAACCGCATTGGATAGCGTGTGTGTGTCAAAAACCCCATTAGAAGGTATGTGTGTCACAATCCCCATTGGACAGAGTGTGTGTGTCACAAAACCCACTAGACAGCGTGTGTGTCACGAACCCCATTGGACAGCGTGTGTGTCTCAAGCACCATTGGACAGAGTGTGTGTGTCACAAACTCCACTGGACAGCGTGTGTGTCACAAACTCCCATGGACACTGTGCGTGTCACAACCCCATTGGACATCGTGTGTGTCACAAACCCCTTTGGACAGTGTGTGTGTCACAAACACCATTGGACATCGTTTGTGTCACAAACATCCATGGAAAGTGTGCGTTCCACAAACCCAATTGGACAACGTGTGTGTCACAAACCTTATTGGACAGCGTGTGTGTAACAAACCTCTTTGGACAGCGTGTGTGCTTCACAATACCCTTTCGACAGTGTGTGTGTCAGAAACCCCATTGGACAGAGTTTGTTTCACAAACCCCATTGGACAGCGTGTGTGTCACAAACCTCCTTGTCAGTGTGTGTGTCACAATCCCAAGAGGACAGCGTGTGTGTCACAATACCCATTGGACAGTGTGTGTGTCACAAACACGTTTGGAGAGAGTTTGTGTCACAAACCCCATTGTACAGCATGTTTGTCACAAGCCCTTTGGGCAGAGTGTGTGTGTCACAAACCCCATTGTACAGCGTGTTGGTCACAATCCCCATTTTACAGCGTGTGTGTCAGAAACCCCATTGGACAGAGTGTGTGTGACAAACCCCATTGGAGAGAGTGTGTGTCACAAACCCCATTGGAGATCGTGTGTGTCACAAACCCCCCTGGACAGTGTGTGTGTCACAATCCCAAGTGGACAGCGTGTGTGTCAAAACCCCATTGGACAGTGCGTATGTGACAAAACCCACTGGACAGCGTGTGTGTCACAAACACCCATGGACAGTGTGAGTGTCACAACCACCATTGGACAGCGTGTGTGTCACAAGCCTATTGGACAGAGTTTGTGTCACAAAGCCCATTGGACAGCGTGTGTGTCACAATCACCATTGGACAGAGCGTGTGTTCACAAACCCCATTGGAAAGTGTATGTGTCACAAACCGCACGGGAGAGCGTGTGTGTGTCACAAACCCCATTGTACAGCGTGTTCTTCACAAGCCCTTTGGACAGAGTGTGTGTGATACAAACCCCATTGTACAGCGTGTTTGCCACAAGCCCTTTGGACAGAGTGTGTGTGTCACAAACCCCGTTGGACAGCGTGTATGTCAAAAACCCCTTTAGACAGTGTGTGTGTCACAAAGCACATTGTACAGCGTGTGTGTGTCACAATCCCCATTGGACAGTGTGTGTGTGTCACAATACCCATTGGACAGAAAGTGTGTCACAAGACCATTGGACAGTGTGTGTGCGTCACAAAACCCACTGCACAGCGTGTGCGTCACAAATCCCATTGGACAGCGTGTGTGTCACAAGCACCATTGGACAGAGTGTTTGTGTCACAAACCCCATTAGACAGAGTGTGTGTGTCAGAAACCCCATTGGAAAATGTATTTGTCACACAGCCCATTGGATAGCGTGTGTGTGTCACAAACCCCCCTGGATAGTGTGTGTGTCACAAATCCTATTGGACAGCGTTTGTGTGTCACAAACCCCATTGGACAGCGTGTGTGTCACAAGAACCATTGGACAGAGTGCGTGTGTCACAAACCTCATTGGACAGAGTGTGTGTCACAGACCCCATTGGACAGTGTGTGTGTCACAATCCCCATTGGACAGCGTGTGTGTCACTATCAACAATATGACAGCGTGTGTGTGTAACAATACCCATTGGACAGTGTGTGTGTCACAAACCCCCCTGGACAATGTGTGTGTCACGAATGCCATTGGACAGTGTGTGTGTCACAACCCCCCCTGGACAGTGTGTGTGTCACAATCCCCAGTGGACAGTGTTTGTGTCACAAACCCCATTGGAAAGTGTGTGTGTCACAAACCCCATTGGACAGCGTGTGTGTCACAAGCACCATTGGACATAGTGTGTGTGTCAGAAACCCCATTGGAAAGTGTATGTATACAAACCCCATTGGATAGCGTCTGTGTGTCACAAACCCTATTGGACAGTGTGTGTGTCACAAACCCCACTGGACATCGCATCTGTCACAAACCCCTTTGGATAGCGTGTGTGTGTCACAAACCCCATTGGACAGTGTGTGTGTCACAAGCACCTTTGGACAGAGCGTGTGGGTCAGTATCCCCATTTTAAAGTGTATTTGTCACACAGCCCATTGGAAAGTGTGTGTGTCACAAACCCCATTGGACAGCGTGTGTGTGTCACAAGCCCCATTGGACAGCGTCTGTGTCACAAACCCCATTGGACAGCGTGTGTGTGTCACAAACCCCATTGTACAGCGTCTTTGTCACAATCCTCACTGGACAGTGTGTGTGTGACAGACCCTATTGGACAGAGTGTGTGTCACAAACAGCATTGGACAGCCTGTGAGTGTAACAATACCCTTTGGACAGTGGGTGTTTCAGAAACCTTCGTGGACACTATGTGTGTCACAAACCCCATTGGACAGTGTGTGTGTCACAAACCCCACTGGACAGCGTGTGTGTCACAAATCCCTTTAGACAGTGTGTGTGTCACAAACCCCATTGGACAGCGTGTGTGTGTCAAAATCCTCTTTGGAATGTGTGTGTGTCACAAACCCCATTGGACATCATGTGTGTGTCACAATCCCCAATGGACAGTGTGTGTCACAAACCCAATGGGACAGAGTGTGTGTCACGAACCCCATTGGACAGCGTGTGTGTCACAAGCGCCATTGGACATAGTGTGTGTGTCACAAACCCCACTGGAAAGTGTATGTGTCACAAACCCCGTTGGATAGCGTATGTGTGTCACAAGCACCATTGGACAGAGTGTGTGTGTCACAAACCCCACTGGAAAGTGTATGTGTCACAAACCCCAATGGATAGCGTGTGTATTTCACAAAACCCCATTGGAAAGTGTGTGTGTCACAAACCACATTTGAAAGTGTGTGTGTCACAAACCCTATTGGACAGCGTGTGTGTGTCACAATACACGTTGGACAGAGTGTGTCACAAATCCCATTGGACAGAGTGTGTGTCACAATCCCCATTGAAGAGCGTGTGTGTCAAAAACCCCATTGGACAGCGTGTGTGTGTCACAATTCCTCCTGGTCAGTGTGTGTGTCACAAACGCCATTGGACCGCGTGTGTGTCAGAAACCTCATTGGATAGTGTGTGTCACAAACCCCATTGGACAGCGTGTGTGTCACAACACCCATTGGACAGAGTGTGTGTCACAAACCCCATTTTACAGCGTGTTTGTCACAATCCACATTGGACAGCGTGTGTGTCACAAACTCCATTGGACAGAGTGTGTGTGTCACAATCCCCATTGGATAACGTGGGTGTCACAAAAGCCTTTTAACAGATTGTATGTGTCACAATCCCCATTGGACAGCGTGTGTGTGTCACAATCCCCATTGGACAGTGTTTGTGTGTCATCAACCCCATTGGACAGCATGTGTGTCACAAACCCCCTTGGACAGTGTGTGTGTCACAAAACCCAATGGACAGAATGTGTGTCACAAGCACCAGTGGACAGAGTGTGTGTGTCACAAACCCCATTGGAAAGTGTATGTGTCACAAAGCCCATTGGATAGCGTGTGTGTGTCACAAACCCTCCTGGTCAGTGTGTGTGTCACAAAACCCATTGGACAGCAGGCGTGTTGCAAACACCATTGTACAGTGTGTGTGTAACAAACCCAACTTGTCAGCGTG
The DNA here is from genome assembly GCA_032206185.1 of Columba guinea. Lineage (NCBI taxonomy): Eukaryota > Metazoa > Chordata > Aves > Columbiformes > Columbidae > Columba > Columba guinea. The sequence continues at coordinate 647,730 of JAVLUU010000064.1, read as the reverse complement.
TGTGTCACAAAGCCCATTGGAAAGTGTATGTGTCACAAAACCCACTGCACTGCGTGTGTGTCACAGATCCCATTGGAGAGAGTGTATGTGTCACAATCCCCATTGGACAGCATGTGTGTCACAAACCCCATTGGACAGCGTGTGTGTGTCACAATACCCATTGGACAGGGTGTGTGTGTCTCAAACCCCTTTGGATAGCGTGTCTGTGTCACAAACCCTATTGGACAGTGTGTGTGTCACAAAACCCACTGGACAGCGTGTGTATCACAAACCCCATTGGAAAGTGTGAGTCACAAACCCCATTGGATATCGTGTCTGTCAAAAACCTCATTAGAAACTCTGTGTGTCACAAAACCCATTGGATAGCATGTGTGTGTCCCAAACCCTATTGGACAGAGTGTGTGTGTCGCAAACCCCATTGGACAGCGTGTGTGTCATAAACACCATTGGATAGCGTGTGTGTGTCACAAACCCCATGGGACAGAGTGTATATCACAAACCCCATTGGACAGCGTGTGTGTCATAAACCCCATTGGACAGCGTGTATGTGTACAAAATCCCAATTGGACAGTCTGTGTGTGTCACAAATCCCATTAGACAGCGTATGTGTCACAAACCCCATTGGACAGTGTGTGTGTCACAAACCCCATTGGACAGCGTGTCTGTGTCACAATACCCATTGGACAGTGGTTGTGTCACAAACCCCATGAACAGAGTGTGAGTCACAGACAATATTGGACATCGTGTGTGTGTGACAAGCACCATTTTACAGAGTGTGTGTCACAAACCCCATTGGACAGTGTGTGTGTCACAAGCCCCATTGGACAGAGTGTGTGTGTCACAAACCCCATTAGACAGCGTGTGTGTCACAAACCCCTTTGGACACTGTGTGTGTCACAAACCTCATTGGACAGCGTGTGTGTGTCACAATCCCCTTTGGACAGCGTGTGTGTCACAAACCCCATTGGATAGCGGGTGTGTCACAAACCCCATTAAAGTATGCGTGTCACAAACCCCATTGGATAACGTGTGTGTATCGCAGTCCCCATTGGACAGAGTGTGTGTGTCACAAACCCCATTGGACAGTGTTTGTGTCACAAACCCCATTGGATAGCGTGTGTGTGTCACGAACCCTCCTGGTCAGTGTGTGTGTCACAAAACCCATTGGACAGCATGCGTGTCACAAACACCATTGGACAGCGTATGTGTGTCACAAACCCGATTGGAAAGTGTGTGTCACAAACCCCATTGGATAGCGTGTGTGTGTCAAAAACCCCATTAGAAAGTATGTGTGTCACAAACCCCATTGGACAGCGTGTGTGTATCACAAACCCGATTGGACAGCGTGTGTGTAATAAACCCCATTGGACAGCGTGTGTGTGTCACAATCCCCATTGGACAGTGTGTGTGTGTCACAAAACCCATTAGACAGCGTGTGTGTCACAAACACCTTTGGACAGTGTGTGTGTGTCACAATCCCCATTGGACAGTGTGTGTGTCACAAACCCCATGGGACAGAGTGTGTGTCACAAACACTATTGGTCAGCGTGTGTGTGTCACAAGCCCATTGGACAGAGTGTGTGTGTCACAAAACCCACTGGACAGCGTGTGTGTAACGAACCCCATTGGACCGCTTGTGTGTCACAAGCACCGCTGGACAGACTGCTGTGTCACAATCCCCGTTTGCCATCGTGTGTATCACAAACCCAAATGGATAGTGTGTGTGTGTCAGAAACCCCATTTGATAGAGTGTTTGTGTCACAAACCCTATTGGACAGTGTGTGTGTCACAAAACCCACTGGATAGCGTGTGTGTCAAAAACCCCATTGGACAGTGTGTGTGTCACAAACCCCATTGGTCAGCGTGTGTGTCACAAGCCCCATTGGACAGCGTGTGTGTCACAAACACCTTTGGACAGTGTGTGTGTCACAAACCCCATTAGACAGCGTGTGTGTGTCACAATCCCCATTGGACAGTGTGTGTGTCACAAACCCCATGGGACAGAGTGTGTGTCACAAACACTATTGGTCATCGTGTGTGTGTCAGAAACCCCACTGGACAGCGTGTGTGTCTCGAACCCCATTGGACAGAGTGTGTGTCACAAACCCCATTGGACAGCGTGTGTGTGTCAAAAACCCTCCTGGTCAGTGTGTGTTTACAAAACACATTGGACGTCATGCGTATTACAAACACCATTGGGCAGAGTGTGTGTGTCACAAACCCCATTGGAAAGTGTGTGTCACAAACCGCATTGGATAGCGTGTGTGTGTCAAAAACCCCATTAGAAGGTATGTGTGTCACAATCCCCATTGGACAGAGTGTGTGTGTCACAAAACCCACTAGACAGCGTGTGTGTCACGAACCCCATTGGACAGCGTGTGTGTCTCAAGCACCATTGGACAGAGTGTGTGTGTCACAAACTCCACTGGACAGCGTGTGTGTCACAAACTCCCATGGACACTGTGCGTGTCACAACCCCATTGGACATCGTGTGTGTCACAAACCCCTTTGGACAGTGTGTGTGTCACAAACACCATTGGACATCGTTTGTGTCACAAACATCCATGGAAAGTGTGCGTTCCACAAACCCAATTGGACAACGTGTGTGTCACAAACCTTATTGGACAGCGTGTGTGTAACAAACCTCTTTGGACAGCGTGTGTGCTTCACAATACCCTTTCGACAGTGTGTGTGTCAGAAACCCCATTGGACAGAGTTTGTTTCACAAACCCCATTGGACAGCGTGTGTGTCACAAACCTCCTTGTCAGTGTGTGTGTCACAATCCCAAGAGGACAGCGTGTGTGTCACAATACCCATTGGACAGTGTGTGTGTCACAAACACGTTTGGAGAGAGTTTGTGTCACAAACCCCATTGTACAGCATGTTTGTCACAAGCCCTTTGGGCAGAGTGTGTGTGTCACAAACCCCATTGTACAGCGTGTTGGTCACAATCCCCATTTTACAGCGTGTGTGTCAGAAACCCCATTGGACAGAGTGTGTGTGACAAACCCCATTGGAGAGAGTGTGTGTCACAAACCCCATTGGAGATCGTGTGTGTCACAAACCCCCCTGGACAGTGTGTGTGTCACAATCCCAAGTGGACAGCGTGTGTGTCAAAACCCCATTGGACAGTGCGTATGTGACAAAACCCACTGGACAGCGTGTGTGTCACAAACACCCATGGACAGTGTGAGTGTCACAACCACCATTGGACAGCGTGTGTGTCACAAGCCTATTGGACAGAGTTTGTGTCACAAAGCCCATTGGACAGCGTGTGTGTCACAATCACCATTGGACAGAGCGTGTGTTCACAAACCCCATTGGAAAGTGTATGTGTCACAAACCGCACGGGAGAGCGTGTGTGTGTCACAAACCCCATTGTACAGCGTGTTCTTCACAAGCCCTTTGGACAGAGTGTGTGTGATACAAACCCCATTGTACAGCGTGTTTGACACAAGCCCTTTGGACAGAGTGTGTGTGTCACAAACCCCGTTGGACAGCGTGTATGTCAAAAACCCCTTTAGACAGTGTGTGTGTCACAAAGCACATTGTACAGCGTGTGTGTGTCACAATCCCCATTGGACAGTGTGTGTGTGTCACAATACCCATTGGACAGAAAGTGTGTCACAAGACCATTGGACAGTGTGTGTGCGTCACAAAACCCACTGCACAGCGTGTGCGTCACAAATCCCATTGGACAGCGTGTGTGTCACAAGCACCATTGGACAGAGTGTGTGTGTCACAAACCCCATTGGAAAGTGTATGTGCCATAAACCCCATTACATAGCGTGTGTGTGTCACAAATCCCATTGGACACAGTGTGTGTGACAAACCCCATTGGACAGTGTGTGTGTCATGAACCCCATTTGAAAACTTGTGTGTCACAAGCACCATTGGACAGAGTGTTTGTGTTCACAAACACCATTGGAAAGTGTATGTGTCACGAACCTCATTGGATAGCATGTGTGTGTCACAAACCCTATTGGACAGTGTGTGTGTCACTAAACCCACTGGACAGCGTTTTTATCACAAGCCCCACTGGACAGTGTCTGTGCCACAAACCCCATTGGGCAGCGTGTGTGTCACAAACACCCATGTACCGCGTGCGTGTCACAAACCCCATTGGACATAGTGTGTGTCACAAACCCCATTGGACAACGTGTGTGTGTCACAATCCCCATTGGACAGTGTGTGTGTCACAAACCCCATGGGACAGAGTGTTTGTCACAAACACTATTGGACACCGTGTGTATCACAAACATCATTTTACAGCGTGCGTGTGTCACAATCCCCACTAGACAGTGTGTGTGTCACAAAAACCATTGGATAGCGTGTGTGTCACAAAATCCTTTTGAAAGTATGTGTGTCACAAACCCTATTGGATAGCGTGTGTGTGTCACAAACCCTATTGCACAGTGTGTGTTCCACAAACCCCACTGGAGAGTGTGCGTGTAACATAACCCATTGGTCATCGTGTGTGTCACAAACCCCTTTGGACAGTGTGTGTTTCACAAAGCCCATTGTACAGCGTGTGTGTCACAATCCCAATTGTACAGTGTGTATGTGGCACAAACCCCATTGGACATCGTGTGTGTCACAAACCCCTTTGGACATCGTGTGTGTCACAAACCCTTTTGGACAGTGTGCGTGTCACAAACCCCATTGGACATCGTGTTTGTCACAAACCCCTTTGGACATCGTGTGTGTCACAATCCCATTAGTACAGTGTTTGTGTGTAACAAACCCTATTGGACAGTGTGTGTTTCACAAACCCCATTGGACAGCATGTGTGTCACAAGCCCCATTGGACAGCCTGTGGGTCACAAACACCATTCAACAGCGTGTGTGTGTCACAAACCCTTGCAGACACTGTATGTGTCACAAACACATTGGACTGTGTGCGTGTCACAAACCGCTCTGGACAGCGTGTGTGTGACAATCCCCATTGGACAGCGTGTGTGTCACAATCCCCATTGCACAGCGTGTGTTTCAGAAATCCCATTGGACAGAGTGTTTGTGTCACAAACCCCATTAGACATTGTGTGTGTCACAAACCCTTTTGGACAGTGTGTGTATCACAAACCCCTCTGGACAGTGTGCGTGTCACATAACCCATTGGACATCGTGTGTGTCACAATCCCCATTGGACAGCGTGTGTGTCACGAACCCCATTGGACAGCTTGTGTGTCACAAGACACATTGGACAGAGTGTGTTTATCACAAACTCCATTGGGCAGCGTGTGTGTCTCAAACCCCTTTGGACAGAGTGTGTGTCACAAACCGCATTGGAAAGTGTGTGTGTCACAAATCCCATTGGATAGCGTGTGTGTGTCACAAACTCTATTGGTCAGTGTGTGTGTCACAAAACCCATTGGACAGCGTGTGTGTGTAACAATAATCATTGGACTGTGTGTGTGTCACAAACCCCATTGGACAGCGTATATGTGTAACAGTACCCATTGGACAGTGTGTTTGTCACAAACCCCATTGGACAGCATGTGTGTGTAACAATACCCATTGGACAGCGTGTGTGTCATAAACCCCATGTGGACACTGTGTGTGTCACGAATGCCATTGTGCAGTGTGTGTGACACAAACCCCCCTGGACAGTGTGTGTGTCACAATCCCCATTGTACAGTGTGTATGTGTCACAAACTCCATTGGAGAGTGTGTGTGTCAAAAAACGCAATGGACAGCGTGTGTGTGTCACAAAACCTCCTGGTCAGTGTGTGTATCACAAACCACATTGGACAGCGTGTGTGCCACAATCCCCATTGGACACCGTGTGTGTCAGAAACCCAGTTGGGCAGAGTTTGTGTGTCACAAACCCCATTGGATAGCCTGTGTGTCACAAACCCCATTTGAAAGTGTGTGTGTCACAAACCCCATTGGATAGCGTGTGTGTGTCACAAACCCTATTGAACAGTGTGTGTGTCACAAACCCCACTCTAAAGCATGTATTCAACGAACCCCATTGAACAGAGTGTGTGTCACAAACACCATTGGGCAGCGTGTGTGTGACAATCCCCACTGGACAGTGTGTGTGTCAATACCCCATTGGACAGTGTGTGTTTCACAAAACCCACTGGACAGTATGTGTGTCACAAACACCCATGGAGAGTGTGAGTGTCACAAATACCATTGGACAACTTGTGTGTCACAAACCCATTTGGACAGTGTGTGTGTCAAAAGAATCATTGGACAGAGTGTGTGTGTCACAAACCCTGTTGGACAGTGTGTAGGTCACAATCCCCATTGGACAGCGTCTATGTCACAAACCCCATTGGACAGCGTGTGTCTCACAAACCCCATTGGACAGAGTGTGTGTGTAACAAACCCCATTGGACAGCGTGTGTGTCACAAACACCATTGGGCAGCGTGTGTGTGTCACAGTCCCCTTTGGACAGTGTGTGTTTCACAAACACTCATGGACAGTATGGTTGTCAGGAACCTAATTGGACATCGTTTGTGTCAGAAACCCCTTTGGACAGTGTGTGTGTCACAAGCACCATTGGACAGACTGTGTGTGTCACAAACCCCTTTGGAAAGTGTATGTGTCATAAACCCCATTGGATAGCGTGTGTGTGTGACAAACCCTATTAGACAGTGTGTGTGTCACAATCCCCATTGGACAGTGTGAGTGTCACAAACCCCATGGGACTGAGTGTGTCTCACGAACCCCATTGGACAGTGTGTGTGTCACAAACGCCATTGGACAGAGTGTGTATGTCACAAACCCCATTGGAAAGTGTAGGTGTCACAAAACCCATTGGATAGCGTGTGTGTGTCACAAACCCTCCTGGTCAGCGTATGTGTCACAAACCCCATGGGACAGCGTGTGTGTGTCACAAATATAATTGGACAGCGTGTGTGTCACAATCCCCACGGGATAGCGTGTGTGTGTCACAAACCCCATTAGAAATTGTGCGTGTCACAAAACCCATTGGAAAGTGTGTCTGTCACAAAGCTCATTGGACAGCGTCTGTTTAACAAACCCCATTGGACAGCTCGTGTGTCACAAGACCTATTGGACAGAGTGTGTCTGTCACAAACCCCATTGGACAGCGTGTGTGTCACAATCCCCATTGGACACCGTGTGGGTCACAAACCCCATTGGACAGAGTGTGTGTCACAAACCCAATTGGACTGCGTGTGTGTCACAAACCCCATTGGACAGAGTTTGTGTTTAACAATACCCATTGGACAGTGTGTGTATCAGAAACCCCATTGGACAGTTTGTGTGTCACAAACCATATTGGACAGAGTTTGTGTTTAACAATACCCATTGGACAGCGTGTGTGTCACAAACCCCCGTGGACAATGTGTGTGTCACGAAAGCCATTGGACAGTGTGTGTGTCTCAAACCCCACTGGACAGCGTGTGTGTCACAAACACTCATGGACAGTGTGCGTGTCAAAATCCCATTGGACATCGTGTGTGTCACAAACCCTTTTGGACAGTTTGTGTGTCACAAACTCCACTGGGCAGCGTGTGTGTCACAAGCCTATTGGACAGAGTCCGTGTGTCACGAAACCCACTGGACAGCGTGTGTGTTCACAAACTCGATTGGACAGCGTGTTTTTCACAAGACCCATTGGACAGCGTGTGCGTCACAAACCCCATTGGACAGAGTTTGCGTCACCAACCACCGTGGACACTGTGTGTGTCACAAACCCGATTGGACAATGTGTGTTTCACAAGCCCCATTGGACAGCGTGTGTGTCACAAACCCCATTGGACAGCGTGTGTGTCACAAACCCCATTAGAAAGAGTGTGTGTCACAAACCCCATTGGTAGCGTGTGTGATGTCACAAACCCTATTGGACACTGTGTGTGTCACAAACCCCACTGGACAGCGTGTGTGTCACGAATCCCATTGGACAATTGTGTGTCACAAACACCATTGGACTGCGTGTGTGTGTGTCACAAACCCTATTGGACAGTGTGTGTGTCATAAAACCCATTGGAGAGCGTGTGTGCTTCATGATCCCCATTGGACAGAGTGTAGGTGTCACAAAACCCATTGGACAGCGTGTGTGACACAATCCTCATTGGACAGCGTGTGTGTCACAAACCTCATTGGACAGCGTGTGTGTGTCACAATACCCATTGGACAGTGTGTGTGTCACAAACACAATTGGACAGAGTTTGTGTCACCAACCGCCGTGGACACTGTGTGTGTCACAAACAACATTGGACAGTGTGTGTGTCGCAAACCCCATTGGACAGCGTGTGTGTCACAAACTCCCATGGACAGTGTACCTGTCACAAACCCCATTGGAAAGTGCATGTGTCACAATCACCATTGGATGGAGTGTGTGTGTCACAAACCCTCCTGGTCAGTGTGTGTGACACAAAACCCATTGGACAGCATGCGTGTCACAAACATCATTGGACAGCGTGTGTGTAACAAACCCCATTGGACACCGTGTGTGTGTCACAAAACCCATTGGAAAGTTTGTGTCACAAACCCCATTGGATAGCGTGTGTGTGTCAGAAACCCCATTGGACAGCGTGTGTGTAACAAACCCCATTGGACACTGTGTGTGTGTGTCACAAAACCCATTGGATAGCGTGTGTGTCAGAAACGCCCGTGGACACTGTGTGCGTCACGAACCCCATTGGACAGTGTGTGTGTCACAAACCCCCCTGGACAGTGTGTGTGTCACAATCCCCAGAGGACAGCGTGTGTGTCAAATCCCCATTGGACAGCGTGTGTGTGACAAAACCCACTGGACAGCCTGTGTGTCACAAACACCCATGGACAGCGTGAGTGTCACAAGCCCCATTGGATAGCGTGTGTGTCACAAACCCCTTTGCACAATGTGTGTGTCACAAACCCCATTGGACAGCGTGTGTGTGTCACAATCCCCATTGGACAGCGTGTGTGTTCACAAACACCATTGGACAGAGAATTTTTAACAAGACCCATTGTACGGAGTGTGTGTGTCACAAACCCCACTGGACGGAGTGTGTGTCACAAACACAAATGGACAGTGTGCGTGTCACTAAACCCATTGTACATCATGTGTGTCACAAACCCTTATGGACAGTGTGTGTGTCACAAACCCCAGTGGACAGTGTGTGTGTCAAAAACACCCATGGACAGTGTGCGTGTCACAAACCCCATTGGATAGCGTGTGTGTGGCACAAACCCTATTGGACAGTGTGTGTGTCACAAAACCCACCGGACAGCGTGTGTGTCACAAACCCCATTGGATAGTGTGTATGTCACTATAACCATTGGACAGCGTCTGTGTCACAATCCCCATTGGACAGCGTATGTGTCACAAACCCCCGTGGACACTGTGTGTGTCACAAACACTATTGGACAGTGTGTGTGTAAGAAACCCATTTGGTCAGCGTGTGTGTCACAAACCCCATGGGACAGCGTGTGTGTGTCACAAGCCCCATTGGACAGCGTGTGTGTCACAAACACCATTAGAAAGTGTGCGTGTCACAAACCCCATTGGAAAGTGTGTGTGTCACAAACACCATTGGACAGCGTGTGTGTGTCAGAAACCCTACTGGACAGTGTGTAGGTCACAATCCCCATTGGACAGCGTCTGTGTCACAAACCCCATTGGACAGCGTGTGTGTGTCACAATCCCCATTGGACAGTGTGTGTGACACAAAACCCATTGGATAGCGTGTTTGTGTCACAAACCCCATTGGAGAGTGCGTGTGTCACAAACCGCAGTGGACAGCATGTTTGTCAAAACCCCATTGGAAAGTGTGTGTGACACAAACCCCACTGGACAGCGTGTGTGTTGCATACACCCATGGACAGTGTGTGTGTCATAAACCCCATTGTAGATCGTGTGTGTCACAAACCCTTTTGGACAGTGTGTGTGTCACAAACCCCATTGCATAGCGTGGTGTGTACAAATCCCATTATGAAGTGTGCTTGTCACAAACCCCATTTGATAGAGTGTGTGTGTCACAAACCCTATTGGACAGTGTGTAGGTCAAAATCCCCATTGGATAGCGTGTGTGTCACAAACCCTTTGGACAGTGTGTGTGTCACAAACCCCATAGGACAGAGTGTGCGTTACAAACATCATTGGACAGCATGTGTGTCACAAGCCAATTGTACAGAGTGTGTGTGTCACAAAACCCACTGGACACCATGTGTGTCACAAACCCCATTGGACAGAGTGTGTGTCACAAGCCAGATTGGACAGAGTGTCTGCCACAAACACCATTGCACAGCGTGTGTGTGTCGCAATCCCCATTGGACAGTGTGTGTGTCACAAAACCCATTGGACAGCCTGTGTGTCACAAACAGCCATGGACAGTGTGAATGTCACAAACCCCATTGGATAACGTGTGTGTTACAAACTCCATTGGACAGCGTGTGTGTCACAAGCACCATTGGACAGAGTGGGTGTGTCACAAAACCCATTGGAAAGTGTATGTGTCACAAAACCCATTGGGTAGCGTGTGTGTGTCACAAAACCCTTTGGACAGCATGCGTGTCACAAACCCCATGGGACAGCGTGTGTGTGTCACAAACCCATTTGGAAAGTGTGTGTGTCAGAAACCCTTTCAAAAGTATGCGTGTCACAAACCCCATTGGATAGTGTATGTGTGTCACAAACCCCATTAGAAGTTGTGCGTGTCACAAAACCCATTGGAAAGTGTGTGTGTCACAATCCCGATTGGACAGCGTGTGTGTGTCACCTTCCCCATTAGACAGCGTGTGTGTCACAAACCTCATTGGACAGCATGTGCATATCACAATCCTATTGGACAGTGTGTGTGTCACAAACACCATGAGACGGATTGTGTCACAAACCCCATTGGATATTGTGTGTGTCACAAACCCCATTAGAAAGTGTGTGTGTCACAAACCCCATTGGATAGCGTGTGTGTGTCACAAACCCTATTGGACAGTGTGTGTGTCACAAACCTCACTGGGCAGCGTGTGTGTGTCACAGTCTCCATTGGACAGTGTGAGTGTCACAAACACCTTTGAAAAGTGTGTGTGTCACAAGCCCATTGGACAGAGTGTGTGTGTCACAAAACCCACTGGACAGCGTGTGTGTCACAAAGCCCATTGGACAGCGTGTGTGTCACAAGCACCAATGGACAGCGTGTGTGTCACAAACCCCATTGAACAGCGTGTGTGTGTCACAAACCCCATAAGACAGCTTGTGTGTCACAAACCCCATTGGACAGCGTTTGTGTTTCCCAATTCCAATTAGACAGCGTGTGTGTCAGAAACCCCTTTGGACAGTGTGTGTGTCACAAACCCCATTGCACAGCGTGACTGTGTCACAAACCCTATTGGACAGTGTGTGTGTCACAAACCCCACTGGACAGCGTGTGTGTCACATTCCCCATTGGACAGCGTGTGTGTCACAATACCCATTGGACAGATTGTGTGTCATATTCCCCATTGGACAGCGTGTGTGTCACAATACCCATTGGACAGATTGTGTGTCATAAACCCCATTGGACAGCGTCTGTGTCACAAACCCTATAGTATAGCGTGTGTGTGTAACAATCCCCATTGGACAATTTGTGTGTCACAAACCACTTGGGACTGAGTGTGTGTCACGAACACTATTGGACAGCGTGTATGTGTCACAAGCCCTTTGGAAAGAGTGTGTGTGTCACAAAACCCACTGGACAGCGTGTGTGTCACGAACCCCATTCAACAGCGTGTGTGTCACAAGCACCATTGGACAGAGTGCGGTGTCACAAACCCCATTGAGCAGCGTGTGTGCCACAAGACCCATTGCACAGAGTGTATGTGTCATAATCCCCATTGGACAGCCTGTGTGTCACAATCCCCATTGGACAGCATGTGCGTATCACAATCCTATTGGACAGTGTGTGTGTCACAAACACAATGGGACAGATTGTGAGTGTCACAAACCCCATTGGATATTGTGTGTGTCACAAACCCCATTAGAAAGTGTGTGTGTCACAAACCCCATTGGATAGCGTGTGTGTGTCACAAACCCAATTGGACAGTGTGTGTGTCACCATCTCCATTGGATAGCGTGTGTGTCACAAACCCCATTGGACAGCGTTTGTGTCACAAACCCCCGTAGACACTGTGTGTGTCACAAACCCCATTGGACAGTGTGTGTGTCACAAACACCATTGGACAGCGTGTGTGTCACAAGCCCATTGGACAGAGTCTGTGTGTCACAAACACCATTGGACAGCGTGTGTGTCACAAGCCCATTGGACAGAGTGTGTTTGTCACAAAACCCACTGGACAGCGTGTGTGTGTCAAAAGCCCCATTGGACAGTGTGTGTTTTACAAACACCATGGGACAGAGTGTGTGTCACAAACAGTATTGGACAATGTGTGTGTGTCACAAGCCCATTGGACAGAGTGTGTGTGTCACAAAACCCACTGGACAGCGTGTGTGTTACGAACCCCATTGAACTGCGTGTGTGTCACAAGCACCATTGGACAGAGTGTGGTGTCACAAACCCCATTGGAAAGTGTATGTGTCACAAACTCCATTGGATAGCGTGTGTGTCACAGACCCCGTTGGACAGATTGTGTGTCATAAACCCCATTGGAGAGCGTGTGTGTCAGAAACACCATTGGACAGTGTGTGTGTCACAAAACCCATGTGGACAGCGTGTCTGTCACAAACCCGATTGGACAGTGTGTATGTCACAAGCCCCTTTGGACAGAGTGAATGTGTGTCAAACCCCATTAGACAGTGTGTGTGTCACAATACCCATTGGAAAGTGTGTGTGTCACAGACCCCTTTGGAGAGTGTGTGTCTCACAAACCCCATTGGACAGTGCGTGTGACAGAAACAACATTGGTCAGTGTGTATGACACAAAACCCATTGGACAGCGTGTGTTTCAAAACCAAATTGGACAGTGCGTGTGTCACAAAACCCACTGTACAGCGTGTGTTTCACAAACCCCCCTGGTCAGTGTGTGTGTCACAAACCCCAGTGGACAGCGTGTGTGGCAAAACCCAATTGGACAGTGTGTGTGTCACAAAACCCACTGGACAGCGTGTGTGTGTCACAATCCCCATTGGACAGCGTGTGTTTCACAAACCCCATTGGACAGATTGTGTGTCATAAACCCCATTGGACAGCGTGTGTGTGTCACAATCCCCATTGGACAGCGTGTGTGCAAAACCCAATTGGACAGTGTGTGTGTCACAAAACTCACTGGACAGCGTGTGTGTCACAAACACCCACGGACAGTGTAAGTGTCACAATCCCCATCGGATTGCGTGCGTGTCACAAACCCCTATGGACAGTGTATTTGTCACAAATCCGATTGTATAACATGTGTGTTCACAATCCCATTGGACAGATTGTTTTTCACAAGACCCATTGGACAGAGTGTGTGTGTCACAAAGCCCATTGGACAGCGTGTGTGTGTCACAAACCCTATTGGACAGTGTGTGTGTCACAAACCCCATTTGACGTCGTGTGTGTCACAAAGCCCTTTGGACAGTGTGTGTTTCACAAACGCCACTGGACAGCGTGTGTGTCACAAACACCCATGGACAGTGTGTGTGTCACAAATCCCATTGTACAGAGTGTGTGTGTCGTAATCCCCATTGGACAGTGTGTGTGTGACAAACCACATGGGACAGAGTGTGTATCAGAAACCCTATTGGACAGTGTGTGTGTCACAAACCCCATTGAACAGTATGTGTGTCACGAACCCCATTGAACAGCGTGTGTGTCACAAGACCCATTGGACAGATTGTGTGTCATAAACCCCATTGGACAGCGTGTGTGTCAAAACCCAATTGGACAGTGTGTGTGTCACAAAAGCCACTGGATAGCGTGTGTGTGTCACAATCCCCATTGGACAGTGTGTGTGTCACAAACACCATTGGACAGCGTGTGTGTGTCACAAGCCCATTTTACAGAGTGTGTGTGTCACAAACCCCATTGGAAAGTGTATGTGTCACAAACCCCAGTGGATAATGTGTGTGTGTCACAAACCGTATTGGACAGTGTGTGTGCACAAAACGCACTGGACAGCATGTGTGTCACAATCCCCATTGGACAGCGTGTGTGTGTCACAAACCCCATTGGACAGCGTGTGTGTGTCACAAACCCTATTGGACAGTGTGTGTCACAAACCCCATTGGATAGCGTGTGTGTGTCACAAACCCTATTGGACAGTGTGTGTCACAAGACCCATTAGACAGATTTGTGTGTACCAAACCCCATTGGACAGCGTGTCTGTCACAAACCCCATTGGACAGAGTGTGTGTGTGACACACCCCTTTGGACAGTGTGTGTGTCACAAACCCCACTGGACACCGTGTGTGTTCACAAACACCATGGGACACTGTGTGTGTGTCACAAACCCCATTGGATAGCGTGTGTGTGTCACAAACCCTATTGGACAGTGTGTGTGTCACAAACCCCATTGGAAAGCATGTGTGTTTCACAAAACCCATTAGAAAGTCTGAGTGTCGCAAATCACATTTGAAAGTGTGTGTGTCAAAATCCCCATTGGACAGTGTGTGTGTCACAAAACCCATTGGAAAGCATGTGTGTTTCACAAAACCCATTAGAAAGTCTGAGTGTCGCAAATCACATTTGAAAGTGTGTGTGTAAAAATCCCCATTGGACAGTGTGTGTGTCACAAAACCCATTGGATAGCGTGTGTGTCACAAACCCCATTAGAAAGTGTGTGTCTCACAAACCCCATTGTATAGCCTGTGTGTCACAAACCCTATTGGACAGTGTGTGTGTCAGAAACCCCATTGGACTGCTTGTGTGTCACAATCCCCATTGGACAGCGTCTGTGTCACAAACCCCATTGGACAGCGTGTGTGTCACAAACAACCATGGACACTGTGCGTGTAAAAAACCCCATTGGACATCGTGTGTGTCACAAACCGTTTTGGACAGTGTGTGTGTCAGAAACACCCATGGACAGTATGCATTTCAAAAACCTCATTGGACATCGTGTGTGTCCCAAAGCCTGTTGGACAGTGTGTGTGTCACAAACCCCATGGGACAAAGTGTGTGTCACGAACCCCATTGGACAACGTGTGTGTCTACAAGAGCCATTGGACAGAGCGTGTGTGTCTCAAACCCCTTTAGACAGTGTGTGTGTCACAAACCCCATTGGACAGCGTGTGTGTGTCACAAACCATCCTGGTCAGTGTGTGTTTCACAAACCCCATTGGAAAGTGTGTGTGCCACAAATCCCATTGCATAGCGTGTGTGTGTCACAAACTCCATTATAAAGTAGTGCGTATTCACAAACCCCACTGGATAGTGTGTGTGAGTCACAAACCCTATTGGACAGTGTGTAGGTCACAATCCCCATTGGACAGCGTCTGTGTCACAAACCCCATTGGACAGCGTGTGTGTCACAAACACCACTGGACATCGTGTGTGTGTCAAAATCCCCACTGAACAGTGTGTGTGTCACAAAACCCATTGGATAGCGTGTGTGTCACAATCCCCTTTGGACAGCATGTGTGTCACAAACCCCATTGGACAGTTTGTCTGTGTCACAATACCCAATGGACAGTGTGTGTGTCACTATCCCCATTGGACAGCATGTGTGTCACAAACACCATTGGACAGCATGTGTGTGTCACATTCCCCATTGGACAGTGAATGTTCACAAAACCCATTGGATAGCGTGTGTTTCACAAACCTCATTGGATTGGGTGTGTGTCACAATCACCATTGGACAGCGTGTGTGTGCCACAATCCCCATTGAACAGTGTCACAAAACGCATTGGATAGAGTGTGTGTCACAATCCCTATTGGATAGTGTGTGTATCCCAAATCCCATTGGACAGAGTTTGTGTCACAAACCCCTTTGGACAGTGTGTGTGTCACAAAACGCATTGGATAGCGTTTGACTCACAATCCCCATTGGACAGCGTGTGTGTCACAAACCCCATTGGACAGTTTGTGTGTGTCACAAAACCCATTGGATGGCATGTGTGTGTCACAATCCCCATTGGAGAGTGTGTGTCACAAATCCCATTGGACAGCGTGTGTGTCACAAACCTCATTGGACAACGTGTGTGTCACAAACACCATTGGAAAGCGTGTGTGTCACAAAACGCTTTGGATAGCGTGTGTGTCACAATCCCCATTGGACAGCGTGTGTGTCACAAGCGCCATTGGAATGTGTGTGTGACAAACCCCATTGGACAGCATGTGTGTCACAAAACCCATTGGATAGCATGTGGGTCACAAACCCCATTTGAAAGTGTGTATGTCACAAACCCCATTGGACAGCGTGTGTGTGCCACGAAACACATTGGATACAATGTGTGTGTCACGAACCCCATTCGACAGCTTGTGAGCCAAAAGACCCATTGGTCAGAGTGTGTGTGTCCCATTCCCCATTGGACAGTGTGTGTGTAAAAAAACCAATTCGTCAGCGTGTGTGTCACAAACCCCATGGGACAGCGTGTGTGTGTCACAAACCCCATTTGAAACTGTGTGTGTCACAATCCCCATTCAAGAGTGTGTGTGTCACAAAACCCATTGGATAGCGTATGTGTCACAATCCCCATTGGATAGTGTGTGTGTGTCACAAACACCGTTGGACAGCGTGTGTGTCATAAACCCCATTGGACAGCATGTCTGTGTCACAATCCCCATTGGACAGTGTGTGTGTGTCACAAACCCCATTGGACACTGTGTGTGTCACAAACCCCACTTGACAGTGTGTGTGTCACAAACCCCTTTGGACAGTGTGTGTGTCACAAACCCCACTGGACAGTGTGTGTGTCACAAACCCCCCTGGACAGTGTGTGTGTCAGAATCCCCATTTGACAGCGTGTGTGTCACAAACCCCCGTGGACACTGTTTGTGTCACAAACCTCATTGGACAGTGTGTTTGTCACAAACACAACTGTACAGCGTCTGTGTCACGAACCCCATTGGACAGCGTGTGTGTCACAAACCCCATTGGACAGATTGTGTGTGTCACAAACCCCATTGGACATCGAGTGTGTCACAATCCCCATTGGACAGCGTGTGTGTCACAAACCCCATTGGACAGAGTGTGTGTGTCACAAACCCCATTGGACAGCGTGTGTGTCACGGACCCCATTGAACAGCCTGTGTGTCACAAGCGCCATTGGAAAGTGTGTGTGTCACAAACCCCATTGGAAAGTGTGTGTCTCACAAACCCAATTGGATAGCGTGTGTGTGTCACAAACCCCATTAGAAACTGTGCCTGTCACAAACCCCATTGGAAAGTGTGCGTGTCACAAACTCCATTGGATAGATTGTGTGTGTCACAAACCCCATTGGACAGTTTGTCTGTGTCACAATACCCAATGGACAGTGTGTGTGTCACTATCCCCATTGGACAGCATGTGTGTCACAAACACCATTGGACAGCATGTGTGTGTCACATTCCACATTGGACAGTGAATGTTCACAAAACCCATTGGATAGCGTGTGTTTCACAAACCTCATTGGATTGCGTGTGTGTCACAATCACCATTGGACAGCGTGTGTGTGCCACAATCCCCATTGAACAGTGTGTGTGTCACAAAACGCATTGGATAGCGTGTGTGTCACAATCCCTATTGGATAGTGTGTGTATCCCAAATCCCATTGGACAGAGTTTGTGTCACAAACCCCATTGGACAGTGTGTGTGTCACAAAACGCATTGGATAGCGTTTGACTCACAATCCCCATTGGACAGCGTGTGTGTCACAAACCCCATTGGACAGTTTGTGTGTGTCACAAAACCCATTGGATGGCATGTGTGTGTCACAATCCCCATTGGAGAGTGTGTGTCACAAATCCCATTGGACAGCGTGTGTGTCACAAACCTCATTGGACAACGTGTGTGTCACAAACACCATTGGACAGCGTGTGTGTCACAAAACGCTTTGGATAGCGTGTGTGTCACAATCCCCATTGGACAGCGTGTGTGTCACAAGCGCCATTGGAATGTGTGTGTGACAAACCCCATTGGACAGCATGTGTGTCACAAAACCCATTGGATAGCATGTGGGTCACAAACCCCATTTGAAAGTGTGTATGTCACAAACCCCATTGGACAGCGTGTGTGTGCCACGAAACACATTGGATACAATGTGTGTGTCACGAACCCCATTCGACAGCTTGTGAGCCAAAAGACCCATTGGTCAGAGTGTGTGTGTCCCATTCCCCATTGGACAGTGTGTGTGTAAAAAAACCAATTCGTCAGCGTGTGTGTCACGGACCCCATTGAACAGCCTGTGTGTCACAAGCGCCATTGGAAAGTGTGTGTGTCACAAACCCCATTAGAAACTGTGCCTGTCACAAACCCCATTGGAAAGTGTGCGTGTCACAAACTCCATTGGATAGATTGTGCGTGTCACAAACCCTATTGGACAGTATGTATGTCACAGTCCCCATTGGACAGCGTCTGTGTCACAAACCCCATAGGACATCGTGTGGGTCACAAACCCTTTTGAACAGTGTGTGTGTCACAAACCCCATGGGACAGCGTGTGTGTCACGAACCCCATTGGACAGCGTGTGTGTCACAAACGCCATTGGACTGAGCGTGTGTGTCACAAACCCCATTGAAAAGTGTATGTGTCACAAACCCCACTGGATAGCGTGTGTGTGTCACAAACCCTCCTGGTCAGTGTGTGTGTCACAAATGGATAGCGTGTGTGTGTCATAAAACCCATTAAAGAGTATGCGTGTCACAAAACCCATTGGATTCCGTGTGTGTGTCACAAACCCCATTAAAAAGTGTGCGTATCACAAAGCCCCATTTGAAAGTGTGTGTGTCACAAAACCAATTGGATAGTGTGTGTTTGTCACAAACCCTACTGGACAGTGTGTATGACACAATCCCCATTGGACAGCGTGTGTGTCACAAGTCCATTGGACAGAGTGTGTGTGTCACAAAACCCAGTGGACAGCGTGTGTGTCACAGACCCCATTGGACAGCGTGCATGTCACAAGCGCCATTGGAAAGTGTGTGTGTCACAAACAACATTGGACAGCGTGTGTGTGTCACAATCCCCATTGGACAGTGTGAGTGTCACAAACCCCATTGGACAGCGTGTGTGTGTCACAAAATCCCTTAAATAGTATGCGTGTCACAAACCCCATTGGATAGCGTGTGCGTGTCACAAACCCAATTAGAAAGTGTGACTGTTACAAACCCCATTGGATAGCTTGTGTGTGTCACGAACACCTTTGGAAAGCGTTTGTGTCACAAGACCCATTGGACAGAGTGTGTGTGTCACAACCCCCATTGGACATCGTGTGTATCACCATCCCCATTGGACAGCCTGTGTGTCACAAACCACATTGGACATCGTGTGTGTCACAAACCCTTTTGGACAGTGTGTGTGTCAGAAACCCCATCGGACAGCGAGTGTGTGTCACAATCCCCATTGGACAGTGTGTGTGTGTCACAAACCCCATTGGACAGCGTGTGTGTCACAAACCCCATTGGACAATGTGTGAGTCACAAGCACCATTGGACAGAGCGTGTGGGTCAGAAACCCCATTGGAAAGTGTATTTGTCACACAGCCCACTGGATAGCGTGTGTGTGTCACAAACCCTATTGGACAGTGTGTGCGTCAAAAAACCCACTGGACAGCGTGTGTGTCACAATCCCCATTGGACAGCGTGTGTGTCACAAACCGCAATATGACCGCTTGTGTGTATAACAATACCCATTGGACAGTGTCTGTGTGTCACAAAACCCATTGGACAGAGTTTGTGTCACAAACCCCAGTGGACAGTTTGTGTGTCACAAAGCCCAGTGGACAGCGTGTTTGTCACAAACACCCATAGACAGCGTGCGTGTCACAAACCCTGTTGGACATCGTGTGTGTCACTAACCCCTTTGGACAGTGTGTGTGTCACAAACCCCTTTGTACAATGTGTGTGTCACAAACCCCATTGGATAGTGTGTGTGTGCCACAAACCCTATTGGACAGTGTGTGTGTCACAAACCCCATTGAACAGCGTGTGTGTCACAAACCCCATTGGACAGCGTGTGTGTCACAAGCCCATTGGACAGACTGTGTGTTACACACCGCACTGGACAGCGTGTGTGTCACAAACCCCATTGGACAGTGTGTGTGTCACAAACCCCACTGGACAGAATGTGTGTCACAAACATCCATGGGCAGCGTGCGTGTCACAAACCCCATTGGACATCGTGTGTACCATAAACCCCTTTTGGATAGTGTGTGTGTTATAAACACCATTGGATAGCGTGTGTGTGTCACAAACCCCATTGTACAGAGTGTTTGTCACAAGCTCATTGGACAGAGTGTGTGTGTCACAAACCCCATTGTACAGTGTGTTTGCCACAATCCCCATTGGACAGCGTGTGTGGTACAAGCCCATTTTACAGAGTGTGTGTGTTACGAACGCCATTGGACAGTGTGTGTGTCACAATCCCTATTGGACAGCGTTTGTGTCTCAAACCCCCGTGGACACTGTGTGTGTCACGAATGCCATTGGACAGTGTCTGTGTCACAAGCCCCCCTGGACAGTTTGTGTGTCACAATCCCCAGTGGACAGAGTTTGTGTCACAAAACCATTGGACAGTGTGTATGTCATAAACTCCATTCGACAGCGTGTGTGTCACAAGCACCATTGGACATAGTGTGTGTGTCAGAAACCCCATTGGAAAGTGCATGTGTCACAAACCCCATTGGATACCGTCTGTGTGTCACAAACCCTATGGGAAAGTGTGTGTGTCACAAAACCCACTGGAGAGCGTTTGTTTGACAAACCCCATTGGACAGCGTGTGTGTCAAAAGCCACATTGGACAGAGTATGTGTGTCTCAAACCCATTGGACAGTGTGTGTGTCACAATCCCCATTGGACAGCGTGTGTGTCGCAGACCCCATTGGACAGAGTGTGTGTGACAAACCCTATTGGACAGAGTGTGTGTCACAAACAGCATTGGACAGCGTGTGTGTGTCACAAATCCCATTGGACAGCGTGTGTGTCACAAAACCCTTTGGAAGGAGTGTATGTGTCACAATCCCCATTGGACAGCGTGTGTGTCACAAACACCCATGGACAGCGTGCATGTCACAAACCCCATTGGACATCGTGTGTGTCACAAACCCCTTTGAACAGTGTGTGAGTCCCAAACCCCATTGGATAGCGTGTGTGTGTCACAAACCCCATTGTACAGAGTGTTTGTCACAAGCTCATTGGACAGAGTGTTTGTGTCAAAAACCCAATTGTACAGTGTGTTTGTCACAACCCCCATTGGACAGCTTGTGTGTCACAAACCCCATGGGACAGAGTGTGTGTCACGGACCCCATAGGACAGCGTGTGTGTCACAAGCGCAATTGGACAGAGTGTGTGTGTCACAAACCCCATTGGAAAGTGTGTGTGGCACAAACGCCATTGGATAGCTTGTGTGTGTCACAAAAACCATTTTACAGTGTGTGTGTAACAAACCCAATTGGTCAGCGTGTGTGGACATTCCCATGGGACAGCGTGTGTGTGTCACAAACCCCATTGGAAAGTGTATGTGTCACAAAACCAATTGGAATGTGTGTGTGTCACAAACCCTATTGGACAGTGTGTGTGTGTCACAATAGACATTGGACTGTGTGTGTGTCACAAACCCTCCTGGTCAGTGTGTGTTTCACAAAACCCGTTAGACAGCGTGTGTGTCAGAAACACAACTGGACAGCAGGTGTCACAAATCCCATTGGACAGCGTGTGTGTCACAGTCCCCATTGGACAGTGTGTGTGGCACAAAAGCCATTGGACACAGTTTGTGTCACAAACCCCATTGGACAGCGTTTGTGTCACAAACCCCATTGGAAAGTGTATGTGTCACAAACAGCATTGTATAGCGTATCTGTGTCACAAACCCCATTGGACAGCGTGTTTGTCATAATCCCCATTGGACAGCGTGTGTGTCACAAGCCCATTGGACATAGTGTGTGTGTTACAAAACCCTGTGGACACTGTGTGTGTCACGAACGCCATTGGACAGTGCGTATGTCACAAACCCCACTAGACAGCGTGTGTTTCACAAACCCCCGTGGACACTCTTTGTGTCACAACACCTTTTGGAAACTGTGTATGTCACAAACCCCACTGGACAGCGTGTATGTCACAAACACCCATGGACAGTGTGCGTGTCAAAAACCCCATTGGACAGAGTGTGTGTCATAAACCCCATTGGACAGCATATGTGTCACAAGCCACATTGGACAGAGTGTATGTGACACAAACCCCATTGGACAGCGTGTGTGTTACAATCCCATTTGGGCGGCGTATGTGTCACAAACCCCATTAGACAGCGTGTGTGTCACAAACACCCATGGACAGTGTGCGTGTCACAAACCCTATTGGACATCGTGTGTGTCACAAACCCCATTGAAGAGCGTGTGCGTCACAAACCCCATTGGAGAGCGTTTGTGTGTCAAAAACCCCTTTAAAAAGTATGTTTTTCACAAACCCCACTGGATAGCATGTGTGTGTCACAAACCCTTTTGGACAGTGTGTGTGTGTCACAATCCCCATTGGACACTGTGTGTGTCACAAAACCCATTGGATAGCGTGTGTGTGTCACAAGCCCTATTGGACAAATTGTTTGTGTCACAAACCCCATTGGACAGCGTGTGTGTCGTATAACCCATTGGATATCGTGTGTGTGTCACAAACACCATGGGACAGAGTGTGTGTCATGAACCCTATTGGACAGCGTGTGTGACAGCCTCCGTTGGACAGACTGTGTGTGTCACAAACCCCGTTGGAAAGTGTATGTGTCACAAATCCCATTGGATAGCGTGTGTGTGTCACATACCCCATGGACAGCGTGTGTGTGTCACAAAACCTATTGAAAAGTGTGTGTGTTACAAACCCCATTGGAAAGTGTGTGTGTCACAAACCCCATGGACAGCGCCTGTGTCACAAACACCATTGGACAGCGTGTGTTTGTCACAAACCCCATTGGACAGAGTGTGTGTCACAAACCCAATTTGATAGCGTGTGTGTGTCACAAACCCCATTGGAAAGTGTGTGTGTCACAAACCCTATTGGACAGTGTGTGTGTGTCACAATAACCATTGTACAGTGTGTGTGTCACAAAACCCATTGGATAGCGTGTGTGTGTCACAAACCCTATTGGACAGATTGTGTGTGTCACAAACCCCATTGGACAGCGTGTGTGTCATAAACCCCATTAGATAGCATCTGTGTGTCACAAACCCCATGGGACAGAGTGTGTGTCACGAACCCCATTGGACATCGTGTGTGACAAGCTCCGTTGGACAGAGGTTGTGTGTCACAAACCCCACTGGATAGCTTGTGTGTGTCACAAAACCTATTGGACAGTGTGTGTGTGTCACAATAACCATTGTACAGTGTGTGTGTCACAAAACCCATTGGATAGCATGTCTGTGTCACAAACCCTATTGGACAGATTGTGTCTGTCACAAACCCCATTGGACAGCGTGTGTGTCACAAACCCCATTTGACAGCATGTGTGTGTCACAAAACCCATTGAAAAGTGTGTGTGTCACAAACCCCATTGGAAAGTGTGTGTATCACAAACCCCAGGGGACAGCGTGTGTGTCACAAACACCATTGGACAGCGTGTGTTTGTCACAAACCCCACACGACGGTGTATGTGTCACAAACCCCATTGGACAGCGTGTGTTTTACAATCCCCATTGGACAGCGTGTGTGTCACAAACTCCATTGGACAGAGTGTGTGTGTCACAATACCCATTGGAAAGTGTGTGTGTCACAAACCCCATTGGACAGCGTGTGTGTGTCACAATCCCCATTGGACAGTTTGTGTGTCACAATCCCCATTGGACAGAGTGTTTGTCACGAACCCCATTGGACAGCATGTGTGGTTCACAATCCCCATTGGACAGTGTGTGTCTCACAAACCCCACTAGACAGCGTGTGTGTCACAAACCCCATTGGATAGCGTGTGTGTGTCACAAGCCCTTTTGGACAGCGTGTAATTCACAATCCCCATTGGACAGCATCTGTGTCACAAACCCCATTAGACAGCGTGTGTGTCACAAACACCGTTGGACAGCGTGTGTGTGTCACAATCCCCATTGGAGAGTGTGTGTGACACAAAACCCATTGGATAGCATGTGTGTGTGACAAAACCTATTGGACAGTGTGTGTGTCACAAACCCCCGTAGACACAGTGTGTGTCACGAACCCCGTTGGACAGTGTATGTGGGGAACAATACCCATTGGACAGTGTGTCTGTCACAAACACCATTGGACAGTGTGTGTGTCACTATCCCCAGTGGACAGCGTGTGTGTCAAAACCCCATTGGACAGTTTGTGTGCGACAAAATCCAATGGACAGCGTGTGTGTCACAAACACCCATGGACAGTGTGTGTGTCACAAACCCCATTTGATAGCGTCTGTGTCACAATCAACTTTGGACAGTGTGTGTGTCAGAAACCCCATTGGACAACGTCTGTGTGTCACAAACCCCATTGGACAGTGCGTGTGTGTAACAATACCCATTAGACGGTGTGGAGTGTCACAAAACCCATTGGACAGAGTGTGTGTCACAAACCCTGTGCACACTGTGTGTGTCACAAACCCCATTGGACAGTGTGTGTGTCATAAACTCCTCTGGACAGCGTGTATGTCACAAACACCGATGGACAGTGTGCATGTCACAAACCCCATTTTACATCGTGAGTGTCACAAACCCCTTTGGACAGTCTGTGTGTCACAATCCCTATTGGACAGCGTCTGTGTCAAAAACCCCATTGGACAGCGTGTGTGTCACAAACGCCATTGGACAGCGTGTGTGTGTCAAAATCCCCATTGGACAGTGTGTGTAACAAATAGCATTGGACAACATGTGTGTGACAAATACAATTGGACAGCGTGTGTGTCACAAACCCTATTGGACAGTGTTTGTGTCACAAACCCCCGTGGACACGGTGTGTGTCACAAACCCCATTAGACAGTGTGTGTGTCACAAACCCCACTAGACAGCGTGTGTGTCACAAACCCCCCTGGTCAGTGTGTGTGTCACAATCCCCAGTGGACAGCGTGTGTGTCAAAACCCAATTGGACAGTGTGTGTGTCACAAAACCCACGGGACAGCGTGTATGTCACAAACACCCATGGACAGTGTAAGTGTCACAAACCCCATTGTATACCGTGTGTGTGTCGAAGTCCCCATTGGATAGAGTGTGTGTGTCACAAACTCCATTGGACAGTGTTTGTGTCACAAAACCCATTGGATAGCGTGTGTGTGTCAAGAACCCTCCTGGTCAGTGTGTGTGTCACAAAACCCATTGGACTGCATGCGTGTCACAAACACCATTGGACAGAGTGTGTGTGTCACAAACCCGATTGGAAAGTGTGTGTCACAAATACCATTGGACAGCGTGTGTGTGTCACATACCCCATTGGACAGCGTGTGTGTCACAAACCCCTTTGGACAGAGGGCGTGCCACAAACCACATTGGACAGAGTGTGTGTTTCACAAACCCCATTGGACAGCGTGTGTGTCACAAACCCCATTGGACAGCGTGTGTGTAATAAACCCAATTGGACAGAGTGTGTGTGTCACAATCCCCATTGGACAGTGTGTGTGTGTCACAAACCCCATTGGACAGCGTGTGTGTGTCACAATCCCCATTGGACAGTGTGTGTGTCACAATCCCCATTGGACAGTGTGTGTGTCACAAACCACATTGTACAGAGTATGTGTGTCACAATCCCCACTGGACAGTGTGTGTGTCAGAAACCCCATTGGACAGAGTGGGTGTCACAAACCCCATTTGACAGCGTGTGTGTTACAAAAACCATTAGACAGCGTGTGTGTATGACAAACCCCAATGTACAGTGTGTGTGTCACAATCTCATTGGAAAGTGTGTGTGTTACAAACACTATTGGACAGAGTGTGTGTGTCACAAGGCCATTGGACAGAATGTGTGTCATGAACCCCATTGGACAGCGTGTGTGTCACAAACTCCATTGGATAGCGTGTGTGTGTCACAAACCCTATTGGACAGTGTGTGTGTCACAAACCCCACTGCACAGCGTGTGTGTGTCACAATCTCCATTGGACAGTGTGAGTGTCACAAACACCATTGGAAAGCGTGTGTGTAACAAGCCCATTGGACAGAGTGTGTGTGTCACAAAACCCACTGGACAGCGTGTGTGTCACAAACCCCATTGGACAGCGTGTGTGTCACAAGCACCATTGGACAGCGTGTGTGTCACAAAACCCATTGGACAGCGTGTGTGTCACAAACCCCATTGGACAGTGTGTGTGTGTCACAATACCCATTAGACAGCGTGTGTGTCAGAAACCCCTTTGGACAGTGTGTGTGTCGCAAACCCCATTGGACAGCGTGTGTGTGTCACAATACCCATTAGACAGCGTGTGTGTCAGAAACCCCTTTGGACAGTGTGTGTGTCGCAAACCCCATTGGACAGCGTGTGTGTGTCACAAACCCTTTTGGACAGTGTGTGTGTCACAAACACCATTGAAGAGCATGTGCGTCACGAACCCCATTGGACAGCGTGTGTGTCACAAGACCCATTGGACAGAGTTTGTGTGTCACAAACCCCATTGGACAGATTGTGTGTCATAAACCCCATTGGACAGCGTCTGTGTCACAAACCCCATAGTACAGCGTGTGTGTGTAACAATCCCCATTGTACAATTTGTGTGTCACAAACCACTTGGGACAGTGTGTGTGTCACAAACACTATTGGACAGTGTGTATGTGTCACAAGCCCTTTGGACAGAGTGTGTGTGTCACAAAACCCACTGGACAGCGTGTGTGTCACGAACCCCATTGAACAGCGTGTGTGTCACAAGCACCATTGGACAGAGTGCGGTGTCACAAACCCCATTGAACAGCGTGTGTGCCACAAGCCCCATTGGACAGAGTGTATGTGTCACAAACCCCATTGGACAGCGTTTGTGTCACAAACCCCCGTAGACACTGTGTGTGTCACAAAACCCATTGGACAGTGTGTGTGTCACCAACCCCTTTGGACAGTGTGTGTGTCACAAAACCCACTGGACAGCGTGTGTGTCAAATGCCCCATTGGACAGAGTGTGTGTGTCACAAACCCCATTGGACAGTGTGTGTGTCACAGTCCCCATTGTCCAGCGTGTGTGTCACAAACCCCATTGGACAGTGTGTTGTGTGTCACAATCCCAATTGTACAGTGTGTGGGTCACAAACACTATTGGACAGCGTGTATGTGTCACAAGCCCTTTGGACAGAGTGTGTGTGTTACAAAACCCACTGGACAGCGTGTGTGTCACGAACCCCATTGGACAGCGTGTGTGTCACAAACACCATTGGACAGCGTGTCTGTGTCACAATACCCATTGGACAGCGTGTGTGTCACAAACCCCATTGGACAGATTGTGTGTCATAAACCCCATTGGACAGCGTGTGTGTGTCACAATCCCCATTGGACAGCGTGTGTGTCAAAACCCAATTGGACAGTGTGTGTGTCACAAAACCCACTGGACAGCGTGTGTGTCAGAAACACCCATGGACAGTGTAAGTGTCACAATCCCCATCGGATTGCGTGTGTGTCACAAACCCCTTTGGACAGTGTATTTGTCACAAATCCCATTGTACAGCATGTGTGATCACAATCCCATTGGACAGATTGTTTTTCACAAGACCCAT
This sequence comes from Columba guinea, assembly GCA_032206185.1. Classification (NCBI taxonomy): domain Eukaryota; kingdom Metazoa; phylum Chordata; class Aves; order Columbiformes; family Columbidae; genus Columba; species Columba guinea. The sequence continues at coordinate 620,110 of JAVLUU010000064.1, read as the reverse complement.
TGGACAGAGTGTGTGTATCACAGAGCCCATTGGACAGCGTGTGTGTCACAATCCCCATTGGACAGCGTGTGTGTCACAAACCCCATTGGACAGCGTGTGTGTGTAGCAATACCCATTGTACAGTGTGTGTGTCACAATCCCCATTGGATAGAGTGTGTGTAAAAAACCCCCGTGGACACTGTGTGTCACAAACCCCATTGGACAGTCTGTGTGTCACAAACACCCCTGGACAGCGTGTGTGTCACAAACACCCATGGACAGTGTGTGTGTCACAAATCCCATTGGACAGCGTGTGTGTGTCATAATCCCCATTGGACAGTGCGCGTGTCACAAACCCCTTTGGATAGAATGTGCATGTCACAAACCCTATTGGACAGTGTGTATGTCACAATCGCCATTGGACAGCGTCTGTGTCACAAACCCATTGGACAGCATGTGTGTCACAAACACCATTGGACAGCGTGTGTTTGTCACAATCCCCATTGGAAAGTGTATGTGTCACAAACACCAATGCATAGCGTGTGTGTGTCACAGACTCCATTATAAAGTAGTGCGTTTTCACAAACCCCACTGGATAGCGTGTGTGTGTCACCAACCCTATTGGACAGTGTGTAGGTCACAATCCCCACTGGATAGCGTGTGTGTGTCACAAACCCTTTTGGACAGTGTGTGTGTCAGAAACCCCAATGGTCAGCGTGTGTGTCGCAAACACCCATGGAAAGTGTGCATGTCACAAACCTTATGGGACATCGTGTGGATCGAAATCCCCATTGGACAGCGTGTGTGTCAGGAACCCCATTGGACAGCATGTGTGTCACAAGCGCCATGGAAAGTGTGTGTGTCACAAACCCCAATGGAAAGTGTGTGTGTCATAACCCCCATTTTACAGAGTCTGTGTGTCACAATCTTCATTGGACAGTGTGTGTGTGTCACAAACCCAATTGGACATCGTGTGTATCACCATCCCCATTGGACACCGTGTGTGTCACAAACCCCATTGGACAGAGTGTGCATGTCACAAACACCATTGGACATCGAGTTTGTCACAATCCCCATTGGACAGCGTGGGTGTCAGGAACCCCATTGGACAGCGTGTGTGTCACAAGCGCCATTGGAAAGTGTGTGTGTCACCAACCCCATTGGAAAGTGTGTGTGTCACAAACCCCATTGGAGAGCGTGTGTATCACAAACCCCTTTGGACAGTGTGTGTGTCACAAACCCCATTCTACAGTGCGTGTGTGTCACAATCCCCATTGGACAGCCTGTGTGTCACAATCCCCATTGGACAGCGTGTGTGTCACGAATCCCATTGGACAGTGTGTCTGTGTCACAATACCCATTGCACAGTGTGTGTGTCACAATCCCCATTGGACAGCATGTGTGTCACTAAACCCATTGGATAGCATGTTGGTCACAAACCCCATTTGAAACTGTGTGTGTCACAAACCCCATTGGACAGCGTGTGTGTGCCGCAAAACCCATTGGATAGCATGTGTGTCATGAACCCCATTGGACAGCTTGTGAGTCAAAAGACCCATTGGACAGAGTGTGTGTGTCACAATCCCCATTGGAGAGTGCGTGTGTCACAAAACCCTTTGGATAGCATGCGTGTCACAAATACCATGGGACAGTGTCTGTGTAACAAAACCAATTTGTCAGCGTGTGTGTCACAAGCACCTTTGGACAGTGTGTGTGTCACAAACCCCATTGGAAAGTGTATGTGTCACAAACCCCATTGCGTAGCGTGTGTGTGTCACAAACCCCATTGGACAGCGTGTGTGTCACAAGCCCCATTGGACAGCGTGTGTGTCACAAACCCCATTGGACAGCGTGTGTGTGTTACAATACCCATTGGACAGTGTCTGTGTCACAAACCCCATTGGACAGCGTATGTGTCACAAACCCCTTTGGAAAGTGTGTGGGTCACTAACCCCACTGGATAGCATGTGTGTGTCACAAACACTGTTGGACAGTGTGTGTGTCACAAAACCTATTAGACAGCGTGTGTGTCACAAACACCCATGGACAGTGTGCGTGTCACAAATCCCTTTCACATCGTGTGTGTCACAAACCCCTTTGGACAATGTGTGTGTCACAAAACCCATTGGACAGCGTCTGTGTGTCACAATCCCCATTGGACATTGTGTGTGTGTGTCACAAACCCCATTGGACAGCGTGTGTGTGTCACAATCCCCATTGGACAGTGTGTGTGTCACAAACCCCATGGGACAGAATTGTGTAACGAACCCCATTGGACAGCGTGTGTGTCACAAGCGACATTGGACAGAGTGTGTGTGTCACAAACCCTGCTGGTCAGTGTGTGCAACACAAAACCCATTGGACAGCATGCGTGTCGGAAACACCATTGGACAGTGTGTGTGTAAGAAACCCAATTGTTCAGCGTGTGTCTCACAAACCCCATGGGACTGTGTGTGTGTGTCACAAACCCCATTGGAAAGTGTGTGCGTCACAAACCCCATTGGATAGTGTGTGTGTGTCACAAACCCTATTGGACAATGTGTGTGTCACAAACCCCATTGGACAGAGTGTGTGTGACACAATCCCCTTTGGACAGTGTGTGTGTCACAATACCCATTGGACAGAGTGTGTGTGTCACAAACCCCATTGGATAGTGTGTGTGTGTCACAAACCCCATTGGACAGTGTTTGTGTGTCACAAACCCCTTTTGACAGTGTGTGTGTCACAAACCCCATTGGACAGCGTGTGTGTGACACAATCCCCTTTGGACAGTGTGTGTGTCACAATACCCATTGGACAATGTGTGTGTCACAAACCCCATTGGACAGCGTGTGTGTCAACAACCCCCGTGGACACTGTGTGTGTCACAAAACCCATTGGAGAGATTGTGTGTCACAAACCCCATTGGACATCATGTGTGTCACTAACCCCTTTGGACATCGTGTGTGTCACAAAGCAATTTGTACAGTCTGTGTGTCACAAACCCCATTGGAGAGCGTGTGTGTCACAAACCCCTTTGGACGGCGTGTGTGTCACAATCCCTATTGGACAGCGTGTGTGTCAGAAACCCCATTGGACAGCGTGTGTTTCACAAACCTCTTTGGACAGTGTGTGTGTCACAAAACCCAAGGGACAGAATGTGTGTCACAAGCACCAGTGGACAGAGTGTGTGTGTCACAAAACCCATTGGACAGCAGGCGTGTCGCAAACACCATTGGACAGTGTGTGTGTAACAAACCCAATTGTTCGTCAGCGTGTGTGTCACGAAGCCCGTTGGAACGCGTATGTGTCACAAACCGATTTAATAGCATGTGTGTGTCCCAAACCCTATTGGAGAGTGTGTGTGTCACAAAACCCACTGGACTGAGTGTGTGTCACAGACCCCATTGAACAGAGTTTATGTGTCACAATCCCCATTGGACAGTGTGTCTGTCACAAACCCCATTGGACAGCGTGTGTGTGTAACAATACCTATTGGACAGTGTGTGTTTCACAAACCCCCGTGAACACTGCGTGTGTCAAGAATGCCATTGGACAGTGTGAGCGTCACAAAAACCATTGGACAGCGTGTGTGTCACAAACACCCATGGACAGTGTGAGTGTCAGAAACCCCATTGGACAACGTGTGTGTCACAAACCCCTTTGGACAGTGTGTGTGTCACAAACCCCATTGGACAACATGTGTGTCAGAAACCCTATTGGACAGTGTGCGTGTCACAAACCCCATTAGACAGCGTGTGTGTGATAAACACCTTTAGACAGTGTGTGTGTCACAAACCCCTTTGGACAGTGTGTGTGGCACAAACCCCATTAGACAGCGTGTGTGTGACAAACGCCTTTGGACAGTGTGTTTGTCACAAGCACCTTTGGACAGCGTTTGTTTGTCACAATCCCCATTGTACAGTGGTTGTGTCACAAACCCCATGAACAGAATGTGTGTCACAAACATTATTGGACAGGGTGTGTGTGTGACAAGCCCATTGGACAGAGTGTGTTTCACGAACCCCATTGGACAGCGTGTGTGTCACAAGCACCATTGGACAGAGTGTGTGTCACAAACCCCTCTGGACAGTGTGAGTGTCACAAACATTATGGGACAGCGTGTGTGTGTGACAAGCCCATTGGACAGTGTGTTTCATGAACCCCATTGGACAGCATGTGTGTCACAAGCACCATTGGACAGAGTGTGTGTCACAAACCCCTTTGGACAGTGTGTGTGTTACAAACCCCATTGGACAGCGTGTGTGTGTCACAAAACCTATTGGTCAGTGTGTGTGTCACAAAACCCACTGGATAGCGTGTTTGTCACAAACCCCATTGGACAGCGTGTGTGTCACAAATCCCATTGGACAGGGTGTGTGTGTCACAATACCCATTGGACAGTGTGTGTGTGTCACAAACCTCATTGGACATAGTTTGTGTCACAAACCCCCGTGGACATTGTGTGTCTCACAAACACGATGGACAGTGTGCGTGTCACAAACCCCATTGGACAACGTGAATGTCACAAACCCGTTTGGACAGTGTGTGTGTCACAAAACCCAATGGATAGCGTGTGTGTCACAAACCCTATTGGACAGAATGTGTGTCACAAGACCCATTGGACAGAGTGTATGTGTCACAAAGTCCATTGGACAGTGTGTGTGTCACATTCCCCATTGGACAGCGTATGTGTCACAAATCCCATTGGACAGGGTGTGTGTGTCACAATACCCACTGGACACTGTGTGTGTCACAAAAACCCATGGACAGTGTGCGTGTCACAAACCCCATTGGACAGCGTGTGTGTGTCACAAGCCCCATTGGACAGAGTGTGTGAGTCACAAACCCCTTTGGACAGTGTGTTTGTCACAAACACCTTTGGACAGCGTATTTGTGTCACAATTCCCACTGGACAGTGTGTGTGTCACAAACACCAGTAGACAGCGTGTGTGTCACAAACACCCATGGACAGTGTGCATGCCACAAACCCCGTTGGACAACGTGTGTGTCACAAACCCCTTTGGACAGCGTGTGTGTCAAAAACCCAATTGGACAGCGTGTGTGTGTCACAATCCCCTTTGGACAGCGTGTGTGTCAGAAACCCCATTAGAAAGATTGTGTGTCACAAACCCCATTGATAGCGTGTGTGTGTAACAATGCCCATTGGACAGTGCGTGTGTCACAAACCCCACTGGACAGCGTGTGTGTAAAAAACCCCATGGGACAGCGTGTGTGTGTCACAAATCTTCCTGGTCAGTGTGTGTGTCACAATACCCATTGGACAGCATGCGTGTCACAAACACCATTGGAAAGTGTGTGTGTCACAAACCCCCTTGGACATTGTGTCAGTCACAAACCCCATTGGATAGCGAGTGTTTGTCAAAAACCTCATTAGAAAGTATATGTGTCACAAAACTCATTGGATAGCATGTGTGTGTCACAATCCCAATTGTACAATGTGTGTGTCACAAATACCATTAGACAGCGTGTGTGTAATAAACCCCATTGGATAGCCTGTGTGTGTCACAAAACCCATTGGAAAGTTTGTGTCACAAACCCCTTTGCATATCGTGTGTGTGTCAAAAACCCCATTAGAAAGTATATGTGTCACAAACCCCATTGGATAGCATGTGTGTGTCACAAACCTATTGGACAGTAAATATGTCACAATCCCCTTTGGATAGCGTGTGTGTGTCACAAACCCTATTGGATAGCGTGTAGGTCACAATCCCCATTGAACAGCATCTGTGTCACAAACCCCATTGGACAGCGTGTGTGTCACAAACAACATTAGACAGCGTGTGTGGTTCACAATCCCCATTGGACACTTTGGTGTGTGTCACAAAACCAATTGGATAGCGTGTGTGTCACAAACGCCCATGGACACTGTGTGTGTCAAGAATGCCATTGGAAAATGTGTGTGTCACAAACCCCCCTGGACAGTGTGTGTTTCACAATCCCCATTGGACAGCGCGTGTGTCAGGAACCCCATTGGACAGCGTGTGTGTCACAAGCGCAATTGGAAAGTGTGTTGTCACAAACACAATTGGAAAGAGTGTGTGTCATAACCCCCATTTTACAGCGTGTGTGTGTCACAATACTCATTGGACATCGTGTGTATCACCATCCCCATTGGACAGCGTGTGTGTCACAAAACCCACTGGACAGCGTGTGTGTGTCACAATCCCCATTGGACAGTGTGTGCGTGTCACATTCCCCATTGGACAGAGCGTGTGTGTCACAATCCCCATTGGACAGCGTGTGTGTCACGAATCCCATTGGACAGTGTGTCTGTGTCACAATACCCATTGGACAGTGTGTGTGTCACAATCCCCATTGGACAGCATGTGTGTCACTAAACCCATTGGATAGCATGTGGGTCAAAACCCCATTTGAAAGTTTGTGTGTCACAAACCCCATTGGACAGTGTGTGTGTCACAAACCCCATGGGACTGAGTGTGTGTCACGAACACCATTGGACAGCGTCTGCGTCACAAACCCCATTGGACAGCGAGAGTGTTCACCAACACCATTGGACAGCGTGCTTTCACAATCCCCATTGGACTGTGTGTATGTGACAAACCCCATTGGACAACGTGTGTGTGTCACAATCACCATTGGAGACTGTGTGTTTCAGAAACACGACTGGAAAGCGTCTGTGTGTCAGAAACCCCATTGGAAAGTGTGTGTGTCACAACACCCACTGGAGAGCGTGTGTGTCACAATCCCCATTAGAAAGTTTGTGTGTCACAAACCCCACTGTACAGCGTGTGTGTCACAAACACCATTGGACAGCATGCGTGTCACAAACACCATTGGGAAGCGCGTTTGTTTCGCAATCTCCATTGGACAGCGTGTGTGTCACAAATCCCGTGGGACAGAGAGTGTGTCAGAAACCCCATTGGACAGCGTGTGTGTGTCACAACACCATTGGACAGTGTGTGTCTGTTACAAACCCATTGGACAGAGTGTGTGTGTCACAAAACTCAAGGGACAGGGTGTATGTCACGAAACCCATTGAACAGCATGTGTGTCACAATCCCCATTGGACAGCGTCTGTGTCACAAACCCCATTGGACAGCGTGTGAGTCACATACACCATTGGACAGAGTGTGTATGTCACAATCCCCATTGGACAGTGTTTGTGTGTCACGAACCCCATTGGACAGCGTGTGTGTCACAAACCCCTTTGGACAGTGTGTTTGTCACAAACTCCATTGTACAGCGTGTGTGTGTCACAATCCCCTTTGGACAGTGTTTGTGTCACAAACCCTCCTTCTCATTGTGTGTGTCACAAAACCCATTGGACATCGTGTGTGTCACAAACCCCATTGGACAGCGTGTATATGTCACAATCCCCATTGGACAGTGTGTGTGTCACAAACCCCACGGGACAGAGTTTTTGTCACAAACACTATTCGACAGCGTGTGTGTCACAAACCACATTGGACAGCGTGTGTGTCACAAACCCCATTGGACAGAATTTGTGTCACAAACCCCATTGCACAGCGTGTGTCACAAATCCAATTGGACAGCGTGTGTCACAAATCCCATTGGACAGCGTGTGTGTCACAAACACCCATGGGCAGTGTGCGTGTCACAAACCCCATTGGACATCATGTGTGTCACAAACCCCCTTGGACAGCGTGTGTGTTACAAATCCCACTGGACAGCGTGTGTGTGTCACAAACCCTATTGGAGAGTGTGTGTGTCACAAACCCCATTGGACAGTGTGTGTGATGTTACAATCCGCATTGGACAGAGTGTGTTTCACAAGCACCATTAGACAGCTTGTGTGTATAACAATACCCATTGGACAGTGTGTGTCTCAAAAACCCCACTGGACAGCGTGTGTGTGTCACAAACCCCTTTGGACAGTGTGTCTGTGTGTCACAAACCCCTTTGGACAGTGTGTGTGTCACAAACCCCATTGGACAGTGTGTGTGATGTCACAATCTGCATTGGACACCGTGTGTGTCACAAGCCCCATTGGACAGCGTGTGTGTCACAAACCGCATTAGAAAGTGTGCGTGTCACAAACCCCATTGGAATGTGTGTGTGTCACAAACCCCATTGGATAGTGTGTGTGGTTCACAAATCCCATTGGACAGCGTGTGTGTCACGAACCCCATTGGACAGCGTGTGTTTCACAAACCCCATTGGAAAGTGTATGTGTCACAAACCGCATTAGATAGCGTGTGTGTGACAGAAACCCCATTGTACAGCGTGTTTGCCACAAGCCCTTTGGACAGAGTGTGTGTGTCACAAACCCCGTTGGACAGCGTGAGTATCAGAAACCACTTTAGACAGTGTGTGTGTCACAAAGCACATTGTACAGCGTGTGTGTGTCACAATCCCCATTGGACAGTGTGTGTGTCACAAACCCCATTGGACAGCGTGTTTGTGTCACAATACCCATTGAACAGCAAGTGTGTCACAAGACCATTGGACAGTGTGTGTGCTTCACAAAACCCACTGCACAGCGTGTGTGTCACAAATCCCATTGGATAGCGTGTGTGTCACAAGCACCATTGGACAGAGTGTGTGTGTCACAAACCCCATTAGAAAGTGTATGTGTCATAAACGCCATTGGATAGCGTGTGTGTGTCACAAACCCCATTGGACAGAGTGTGTGTGACAAACCCCATAGGACAGCGTGTGTGTCATGAATCCCATTTGAAAACTTGTGTGTAACAAGCACCATTGGACAGAGTGTTTGTGTCCCAAACACCATTGAAAAGTGTATGTGTCACGAACCTCATTGGATAGCATGTGTGTGTCACAAACCCTATCGGACAGTGTTTGTGTCACTAAACCCACAGGACAGCGTCTGTGTCACAAACCCCATTGGACAGCGTGTGTGTCACTAACACCATTGGACAGCGTGTGTGTCACAAACACCCATGTACCGCGTGCGTGTCACAAACCTCATTGGACATAGTGTGTGTCACAAACCCCATTGGACAGCGTGTGTGTTTCACAATCCCCATTGGACAGTGTGTGTGTCACAAACCCCATGAAAAAGAGTGTTTGTCACAAACACTATTGGACAGCGTGTGTTACAAGCCCATTGGACAGAGAGTGTGTGTCACAAAACCCACTGGACAGCGTGTGTGTCACAATCCCATTTGGACAGCATGTGTGTCACAAACCCCATTGGACAGCGTGTGTGTTTCAAACCCCATTGAACAGTGTGTGTGTCACAAACCCCATTGGACAGCGTCTGTGTGTAACAATACCCATTGGACAGTGCGTGTGTCACAAACCCCATTGGACAGCGTGTGTGTCATAAACCCCCGTGGACACTGTATGTGTCACGAATGCCATTGGACAGCGTGTGTGTCACAAGACCCATTGGACAGAGTGTGTGTGTCACAATACGCATTAGACAGTGTGTGTGTCAATACCCCATTGGACATTGTGTGTGTCACAAAACTCACTGGACAGCGTGTGTGTCACAAACCCCATGGCACAGCGTGTGTGTGTCACAAACCCCATTGGACAGTGTGTGTGTCACAAACCCCATGGGACTGAGTGTGTGTCACGAACACCATTGGACAGCGTCTGCGTCACAAACCCCATTGGACAGCGAGAGTGTTCACCAACACCATTGGACAGCGTGGTTTCACAATCCCCATTGGACTGTGTGTATGTGACAAACCCCATTGGACAACGTGTGTGTGTCACAATCACCATTGGAGACTGTGTGTTTCAGAAACACGACTGGAAAGCGTCTGTGTGTCAGAAACCCCATTGGAAAGTGTGTGTGTCACAACACCCACTGGAGAGCGTGTGTGTCACAATCCCCATTAGAAAGTTTGTGTGTCACAAACCCCACTGTACAGCGTGTGTGTCACAAACACCATTGGACAGCATGCGTGTCACAAACACCATTGGGCAGCGCGTTTGTTTCGCAATCTCCATTGGACAGCGTGTGTGTCACAAATCCCGTGGGACAGAGAGTGTGTCAGAAACCCCATTGGACAGCGTGTGTGTGTCACAACACCATTGGACAGTGTGTGTCTGTTACAAACCCATTGGACAGAGTGTGTGTGTCACAAAACTCAAGGGACAGCGTGTATGTCACGAAACCCATTGAACAGCATGTGTGTCACAATCCCCATTGGACAGCGTCTGTGTCACAAACCCCATTGGACAGCGTGTGTGTTTCACAATCCCCATTGGACAGTGTGTGTGTCACAAACCCCATGAAAAAGAGTGTTTGTCACAAACACTATTGGACAGCGTGTGTTACAAGCCCATTGGACAGAGAGTGTGTGTCACAAAACCCACTGGACAGCGTGTGTGTCACAATCCCATTTGGACAGCATGTGTGTCACAAACCCCATTGGACAGCGTGTGTGTTTCAAACCCCATTGAACAGTGTGTGTGTCACAAACCCCATTGGACAGCGTCTGTGTGTAACAATACCCATTGGACAGTGCGTGTGTCACAAACCCCATTGGACAGCGTGTGTGTCATAAACCCCCGTGGACACTGTATGTGTCACGAATGCCATTGGACAGCGTGTGTGTCACAAGACCCATTGGACAGAGTGTGTGTGTCACAATACGCATTAGACAGTGTGTGTGTCAATACCCCATTGGACATTGTGTATGTCACAAAACTCACTGGACAGCGTGTGTGTCACAAACCCCATGGCACCGCGTGTGTGTGTCACAAACCCCATGGGAAAGTGTGTGTGTCACAAACCCCATTGGAAAGTGTGTTTGTCACAAACCCCATTGGATAGCGTGGGTGTGTCACAAACCCTACTGGACAGTGTGTGTGTCACAAGCCTCATTAGACTGTGTGTAGTCACAGTCGCCATTGGACAGTGTGTGTGTCACAAAACCCATTGTATAGCTTGTGTGTATTACAATCCCCATTAGAAAGTGTGTGTGTCACAAACCCCATTGGACAGTGTGTGTGTAACAAAACCCGCTGGACCGCGTATGTGTCACGAACACCATTGGACAGCGTGTGTGTCACAATCCCCATTGGACACTGTGTGTCACAAACACCATTGGACAGCGTGTGTGTGTCAAAAACCCCATTGGACAGCATGTGTGTCACGAACCCCATTGGACAGAGTCTGTAGTCACAATCCCCATTGGACAACGTGTGTGTCACAAACCCCATTGGACAGATTGTGTGTCATAAACCCCATTGGACAGCGTGTGTGTCAGAAACACCATTGGACAGTGTGTGTGTCACAAACCCGAATTGAACAGCGTTTGTGTCGCAAACCCCATTGGATAGCGTGTGTGTGTCACAATCCCAATTGTACAGTGTGTATGTCACAAACACCATTGGACAGCGTGTGTGTCACAAGCCCATTGGACAGAGTGTGTGTGTCAGAAAACCCACTGGACAGCGTGTGTGTTCACAAATCCCATTGGAAAGTATATGTGTCACAAACCCCATTGGACAGCGTGTGTGTGTAACAATACCCATTGGACAGTGTGTGTGTCACAATCCCCAGGGAACAGCGTGTGTGTCAAAACCCCATTGGACAGTGTGTGTGTCACAAAACCCACTGGACAGCGTGTGTGTCACAAGCACCATTGGACAGAGTGTGAGTGTCACAAACCCCATTAATAGTGTGTGTGTCACAAACCCCTTTCGACATTGTGTGTGTCACAAAAACCATTTGATAGAGTGTGAGTATCACAAACCTTATTGGACAGTGTGTGTGTTTCACAAACCCCATTGAACAGCGTATGTGTCACAAACTCATTGGACAGCATATGTGTGTAACAATACCCATTGGACAGTGTGTGTGTCAGAAACCCCATTGGACATCGTGTGTGTCACAAACCGCGTTGGACAGCGTGGGTGTGTCACAAACACAATTGGACAGCGTGTGTGTGTGACAAACACCATGGGACAGAGTGTGTGTCACAAACACTGTTGGACAGCGTTTATGTGTCACAAGCCCATTGGACAGCGTGTGTGTCACAAACACCATTGGACAGCGTGTTTGTCTCAAGACCCATTTGGACTGAGTGTGTGTGTAACAAACCCCATTGGACAGATTGTGTGTCACAAACCCCATTGGACAGCGTGTGTGTGTCAAAATCCCCATTAGACAGCGTGTGTATCACAAACCCCATTGGACAACGTGTGTGTGTCACAATCCCCATTCGACAGTGTGTGTTTTACAAACACCATGGGACAGAGTGTGTGTCACAAACACTATTTGACAGCGTGTGTGTGTCACAAGCCCATTAGACAGAGTGTGTGTGTCACAAAACCCACTGGACAGCGTGTGTGTTATGAACCCCATTGAACAGCGTGTGTGTCACAAGCACCTTTGGACAGAGTGTGGTGTCACAAACCCCATTGGAAAGTGTATGTGCCACAAACTCCATTGGATAGCGTGTGTGTCACAGACCCCATTGGACAGAATGTGTGTCATAAACCCCATTGGACAGCGTGTGTGCCAGAAACACCATTGGACAGTGTGTGTGTCACAAGCACCATTGGACAGAGTGAATGTGTCACAAACCCCATTAGACAGTGTGTGTGTCACAAGCCCCATTGGAAAGCGTGTGTGTCACAGACCCCTTTGGACAGTGTGTGTGTCACAATCCCCAGTGGACAGCGTGTGTGGCAAAACCCAATTGGACAGTGTGTAGGTCACAATCCCCATTGTATAGCGTGTGTGTCACAGACCCCTTTGGACAGCGTGTGTGTCACAAACCCCATTGGACAGATTGTGTCATAAACCCCATTGGACTGCGTGTGTGTGTAACAATCCCCATTGGACAGCGTGTGTGTCAAAACCCAATTGGACAGCGTGTGTGTCACAAACCCCTATGGACAGTGTATTTGTCACAAATCCCATTGTATAACATGTGTGTTCACAATCCCATTGGACAGATTGTTTTTTACAATCCCCATTGGACAGAGTGTGTGTCACAAACACCCCTGGACAGCGTGTGTGTCACAAACACCCATGGACAGTGTGCATGTCACAAAACCCATTTGACGTCGTGTGTGTCACAAAGCCCTTTGAACAGTGTGTGTGTCACAAACACCCATGGACAGTGTGTGTGTCACAAATCCCATTGGACAGCGTGTGTGTCACAAACCCCATGGGACAGAGTGTGTGTCATGATCCCCATTGGACAGTGTGTGTGTCGCAAACCCCATCGGACAGAGTGTGTGTCACGATCCCCATTGGATAGCGTGTGTGTGTCACTAGACCCTATTGGACAGTGTGTGTGTCACAAACCCCATTGAACAGTATGTGTGTCACGAACCCCATTGAACAGCGTGTGTGTCACAAGACCCATTGGACAGATTGTGTGTCACAATTCCCATTGGACAGCCTGTGTGTCAAAACCCAATTGGAGAGTGTGTGTGTCACAAAAGCCACTTGACAGCGTGTGTGTGTCACAATGCCCATTGGACAGTGTGTGTGTCACAAACACCATTGGACAGCGTGTGTGTCACAAGCCCATTTTACAGAGTGTGTGTGTCACAAACCCCATTGGAAAGTGTATGTGTCACAAACCCCATTGGATAGTGTGTGTGTGTCACAAACCCTATTGGACAATGTGTGTGTCACAATCCCCATTGGGCAGCGTGTGTGTCACAAACACCATTGGACAGCGTGTGTCTCACAATACCCATTGGATAGCGTGTGTGTCACAAACCCTATTGGACAGTGTGTGTGTCACAAACCCCATTGGACAGCTTGTGTGTCACAATCCCCTTTGGACAGCTTCTGCGTCACAAAACCCATTGGACAGCGTGTGTGTCACAAACACCCATGGACACTGTGCGTGTCACAAACCCCATTGGACATCGTGTGTGTCACAAACCGTTTTGGACAGTGTGTGTGTCAGAAACACCCATGGACAGTGTGCGTGTCACAAACCCCATTGGACATCGTATGTGTCACAAACCCCTTTGGAGAGTGTGTGTGTTCAGAAACCCCATTGGACAGCGTGTGTGTCATAACCCCCACTTTACAGCATGTGTGTGTCACAATCCCCATTGGACAGTGTGTGTGTGTCACAAAACCCACTGGACAGCGTGTGTGTCACGAATCCCATTAGACACCGTGTGTGTCATAAGCACCATTGGACAGGGTGTCTGTGTCACAAACCCCTTTGGAAAGTGTATGTGTCACAAACCCCAAGGACAGCGTGTGTGTCACAAGCCACATTGAACAGCGTGTGTGTCACAAACACCATTGGACAGTGTGTGTGTTTTTCAATACCCATTGGACAGTGTGTGTGTCACAAACCCCATTGGATAGCGTGTGTGTGTCACAAACCCCATTAGAAAGTGTGCATGTCACAAACCCCATTGGATAGATTGTGTGTGTCACAAACCCTATTGGATAGTGTGTATGTCACAATCCCCATTGGACAGCGTCTGTGTCACAAATCCCATTGGACAGCGTGTGTGTCACAAACCCCCGTGGACACTGTGTGTGTCACAAACCCTTTTGGACTGTGTGTGTGTCAGAAACCCCACTGTACAGCGTTTGTGTCACAAACACCCATGGACAGTGTGCGTGTCACAAACCCCATTGGACATCGTGTGTGTCACAAACCCGTTTGGACAGTGTGTGTGTCTCAATCCCCATTGGACAGAGAGTGTGTGTGTCACAAAACCCTATTGGACAGTGTGTGTGTCACAAACCCCACTGGACATCGTGTGTGTCACAAACCCTTTTGGACAGTGTGTATGTCAGAAAACCCACTGGACAGCGTGTGTGTCACAAACACCCATGGACAGTGTTCATGTCAAAAACCTCATTGGACATCATGTGTGTCACAATCCCCATTGGACAGTGTGTGTTTCACAAACCCCATGGGACAGAGTGTGTGTCATGAACCCCATTGGACAGCGTGTGTGTCTACAAGCGCCATTGGAAAGAGCGTGTGTGTCACAAACCCCATTAGAAAGTGTATGTGTCACAAACCCCATTGGATAGTGTGTGTGTGTCACAAACCCCATTAGAAAGTGTATGTGTCACAAACCCCATTGGATAGTGTGTGTGTGTCACAAACCCTCCTGGTCAGTGTGTGTGTCACAAAACCCATTGGATAGCATGCGTGTCACAAACACCATGGGACAGTGTGTGTGTGTCACAAACGCCATTGGACAGCGTGTGTGTAATAAACCCCTTTGGACAGTGTGTGTGTCACAAACCCCTTTGGACAGTGTGTGTGTCACAATCCCCATTGGCAGCGTGTGTGTGTCACAATTCCCATTGGACAGTGTGTGTGTCACAAATCCCATGGGACAGAGTGTGTGTCACAAACACTATTGGACAGCGTTTGTGTCACAAGACCATTGGAAAGAGTGTGTGTATTACAAAATCCACTGGACAGTGTGTGTGTCACAAATCCCATTGGACAACGTGTGTGTCACAAACCCCCGTGGATATTGTGTGTGTCACAATCCCCATTGGAAAGTGTATGTGTCACAAACCCCATTGTATAGCGTGTGTGTGACACAAACCCTCCTGGTCAGTGTGTGTGTCACAAAACCCTTTGGATAGCATGCGTGTCACAGACCCCACTGGACAGCGTGCATGTCACAAGCGCCATTGGAAAGTGTTTGTGTCACAAACCCTATTGGACAGTGTGTATGTCAAAATCCCCATTAGACAGCGTCTGTGTCACAAATCCCATTGGGCAGCGTGTGTGTCACAAACAACATTGGACAGCGTGTGTGTGTCACAATACCCATTGGACAGTGTTTGTGTGTCACGAACCCCATTGGACAGCGTGTGTGTCACAAACCCCTATGGACAGTGTGTGTGACAGAATCCCCTTTGCACAGTGTGTGTGTCACAATACCCATTGGACACTGTGTCTGTCTCAAACCCCATTGGTCAGTGTGCGTGTCACAAACCCCATTGGACATCGTGTGTGTCACAAACCCTTTTGGACAGTGTGTGTCTCACAAACATCACTGGACAGAGTTTGTGTCACAAACCCTATTGGACAGCGTGTGTCTCTCAAACACCATGGGACAGTGTGTGTGTCATAAACACCATTGGACAGCGTGTGTGTGTCACAATCCCCATTGGACAGTGTTTGTGTGTCACAAACCCCATTGGACACCGTGTGTTTCACAAACCCCTTTGGACAGTATGTGTGTCACAAACCCCATTGGACTGCGTTTGTGTGACACAATCCCCTTTAGAGAGTGTGTGTTTCACAATACACATTGGACATTGTGTGTGTCACAAACCCCATTGGACAGCTTGTGTGTCACATAACCCCGTAGACACTGTGTGTGTCACAATCCCCATCGGACAGTGTGTGTGTCAAAAAATCCATTGTATAGCGTGTGTGTTATAAACCCCATTAGAAAGTGTGTATGTGTCACAAACCCTACTGGACAGTGTGTGTGTCTCAAAACTTACTGGAGAGCATGTGTGTAGCAAGCCCCATTCGACAGCGTGTGTGTCACAAACATCATTGGACAGCGTGTGTGTGTCACAACACCCATTAGACAGTGCGTGTGTCACGAACCCCATTGGACAACATGTGTGTCACAAATCCCATTGGAGAGCGTGTGTGTGTCACAAACCCCATTTGACAGAGTGTGTGTAACAAACACCATTGGAAAGTGTGTGTGTCACAAACACTATTGGACAGCGAGTGTATGTCACAAACCCTCCTGGTCAGTGTGTGTGTCACAAAACCCATTGGACAGCGTGTGTGTCACAAGCCCATTGGACAGAGTGTGTGTCACAAGCACCACTGGACAGTGTGTGTGTCACAAACCCCTTTGGATAGTATGTGTGTGTCACAAACTCTATTGGACAGTGTGTGTGTCACGAATCCCATTGGACAGAGTGTGTGAGACACAATCCCCATTGGACAGTGTGTGTGTCACAATACCCATTGGACAGCGTATCTGTGTCACAATCCTCTTTGGACAGAGTGTGTGTCACAAACCCCATTGGACAGCGTGTGTGTCACAAACCCCATTGGATAGACTGTGTGTGTCACAAACCCCAGTAGACAGTGTGTGTGTGTCTCAAACCCCACTGGATAGCGTGTGTGTGTCACAAACCCTATTGGACAGTGTGTGTCTCACAATACCTTACTGTACAGCGTGTAAGCAGCGAACCCCATTGGACAGCATGTGTGTCACAAGACCCATTGGACAGAGTGTGTGTGTCACAAACCCCATTGGACAGCGTGTGTGTGTAATAATACCCATTGGACAGCGTGTGTGTCACAAAGCCTATTGGACAGTGGTTGTGTCAAAAACACCATTGGACAGCGCGTGTGTGTCACAATACCCATTGGACAGTGTTTGTGTGTCACAAACCACATTGGACAGCGTGTGTTTCACAAACCCCTTTGGACAGTGTGTGTGTCACAAACCCCATTGGACAGCGTGTGTGTGACACAATCCCCTTTTCACAGTGTCTGTGTCACAATACTCATTGGACAGTGTGTGTGTCACAATACCCATTGGACAGCTTGTGTGTCACAAACCCCCGTAGACACTGTGTGTGTCACAAACCCCACTGGACAGGGTGCCTGGCACAAATCCCATTGGACACCGTGTGTTTCACAAACCCTTTTGGACAGTGTGTGTATCACAAACCCCATTGGACAGAGTTTGTGTCACAAACCCTATTGGACAGCATGTGTGTCACAAATCCCATTGGACAGCGTGTGTGTTTCACAAAACCCATTTGACAGAGTGTGTGTCACAAACACCATTGGACAGTGTGAGTGTCACAAACCCCATGGGACAGCGTGTGTGTGTCACAATCCCCATCGAACAGTGTGTGTGTCATAAAACCCTTTGGATAGCGTGTGTGTCACAAACCCCATTTGAAGGTATGTGTGACACAAACCCCATTGGATAGCGTGTGTGTGTCACAAACCCTATTGGGCACTGTGTGTGTCACAAACCCCATTGTACAGCGTGAGTGAAAAAACCCCATTGGACAGCGTGTGTGTCAAAAGACCCATTGGAAAGAGTGTGTGTGTCACAAACCCGTTGGACAGTGTGTGTGTCACAAACCCCTATGGAGAGTGTGTGTGACAGAATCCCCATTGGACAGCGTGTGTGTGTCACAATACCCATTGGACAGTGTTTGTGTATCACGAACCCCATTGGACAGCGTGTGTGTCACAAACCCCTATGGACAGTGTGTGTGACAGAATCCCCTTTGCACAGTGTGTGTGTCACAATACCCATTGGACACTGTGTGTGTCACAAACCCCATTGGTCAGTGTGCGTGTCACAAACCCCATTGGACATCGTGTGTGTCACAAACGCTTTTGGACAGTGTGTGTCTCACAAACATCACTGGACAGAGTTTGTGTCACAAACCCTATTGGACAGCGTGTGTCTCTCAAACACCATGGGACAGTGTGTGTGTCATAAACACCATTGGACAGCGTGTGTGTGTCACAATCCCCATTGGACAGTGTTTGTGTGTCACAAACCCCATTGGACACCGTGTGTTTCACAAACCCCTTTGGACAGTATGTGTGTCACAAACCCCATTGGACTGCGTTTGTGTGACACAATCCCCTTTAGAGAGTGTGTGTTTCACAATACACATTGGACATTGTGTGTGTCACAAACCCCATTGGACAGCTTGTGTGTCACATAACCCCGTAGACACTGTGTGTGTCACAAACCCCATTGGACAGTGTGCGTGTCACAAACCCCATTGGACATCGTGCCTTTCACAAACCCCATTGGACAGAGTGTGTGTGTCACAAACCCCTTTGGAAAGTGTATGTGTCACAAACCCTATTGGATAGCGAGTGTGTGTCACAAACCCCATTCGAAATTGTGCGTGTCCACAAACCCCATTGGAAAGTGTGTGTGTAACAAACCCCATTGTACATTGTGTGTGTGTCACAGTCCCCTTTGTACAGTGTTTGTGTGTCACAAATCCTATTAGACAGCGTGTGTGTCATAAACCGCATTGGACAGCGTGTGTGTGTCACAATCCCCATTGGACAGTGTTTGTGTGTCATCAACCCCATTGGACAGCGTGTGTGTCACAAACCCCCTTAGACAGTGTGTGTGCAACAAAACCCAATGGACAGAATGTGTGTCACAAGCACCAGTGGACAGAGTGTGTGTGTCACAAACCCCATTGGAAAGTGTATGTGTCACAAACCCCATTGGATAGCGTGTGTGCGTCACAAACCCTCCTGGTCAGTGTCTGTGTCACAAAACCCATTGGACAGCATGCGTGTCACAAACACCATTGGACAGTGTGTGTGTAACAAAACCAATTGGTCAGCGTGTGTGTCTCAAACCCCATGGGACAGCGACTGGGTGTCACAAACCCCATTGGATAGTGTGTGTCACAAGCCCCATTGGATGGCGTGTGTGTGTCTAAAACCCCATTAGAAAGTATGATTGTCACAAACCCCATTGGATAGCATGTGTGTGTCACAAACCCTATTGGACAGTGTGTATTTCACAATCCCCATTAGACAGCGTCTGTGTCACAAACCCCATTGGACAGCGTGTGTGTCACAAAAAACCATTGGACAGCGTGTGTAGTGTCACAATCCCCATTGGGCAGCGTGTGTTTCATAAACCCCACTGGATAGCGTGCGTGTGTCACAAACCCCATTATAAATTGTGCGTGTCACAAACCCCATTGGACATTGTGTGTGTCACAATCTCCATTGGACAGCGTGTGTGTCACAAGCCTATTGGACAGAGTCCGTGTGTCACGAAACACACTGGACAACATGTGTGTTCACAAACTCGATTGGACACAGTGTTTTTCACAAGACTCATTGGACAGCGTGTGCGTCACAAACCCCATTGGACAGAGTTTGCGTCACCAACCACCGTGGACACTGTGTTTGTCACAAACAACATTGGACTTCGTGTGTGTCACAAACCCCTTTGGACAGTGTGTGTGTCGCAAACCCCATTGGACAGCGTGTGTGTCACAAACACCCATGGACAGTGTGTGTGTCACAAACCCCATTGGACAGCGTGTGTTTGTCACAATCCCCATTGGACAGTGTGTGTGTCACAAACCCCATTGGAAAGTATATGTGTCACAATCACCTTTGGATAGAGTGTGTGTGTCACAAACCCTCCTGGTCAGTGTGTGTGACACAAAACCCATTGGACAGCATGCGTGTCACAAACATCATTGGACAGCGTGTGTGTGTCACAAAACCCATTGGAAAGTTTGTGTCACAAACCCCATTGGATAGCATGTGTGTGTCACAAAACCTATTGGACAGTAAGTATGTCACAATCCCCGTTGGATAGCGTGTGTGTGTCACAAACCCTATTGGATAGCGTGTAGGTCACAATCCCCATTGGACAGCGTCTGTGTCACAAACCCCATTGAACAGCGTGTGTGTCACAAACCCCACTGGACAGTGTGTGTGTCACGAATCCCATTGGACAAGTGTGTGTCACAAACACCATTGGACTGCGCGTGTGTGTGTCACAAACCCCTATTGGACAGTGTGTGTGTCATAAACCCCATTGGAGAGCGTGTGTGTTTCATGATCCCCATTGGACAGTGTGTATGTGTCACAAAACCCATTGGACAGCGTGTGTGACACAATCCTCATTCGACAGCGTGTGTGTCACAAACCTCATTGGACAGCGTGTGTGTGTCACAATACCCATTGGATAGTGTGTGTGTCACAAACATAATTGGACAGAGTTTGTGTCACCAACCGCCGTGGACACTGTGTGTGTCACAAACATCATTGGACAGTGTGTGTGTAACAAACCCCATTGGACACTGTGTGTGTGTGTCACAAAACCCATTGGATAGCGTGTGTGTCAGAAACGCCCGTGGACACTGTGTGTGTCACGAACGCCATTGGACAATGTGTGTGTCACAAACCCCCCTGGACAGCGTGTGTGTCAAATCCCCATTGGACATTGTGTGTGTGACAAAACCCACTGGACAGCCTGTGTGTCACAAACACCAATGGAAAGCGTGAGTGTCACAAGCCCCATTGGATAGCGTGTGTGTGTCACAAACCCTATTGGACAGTGTGTAGGTCAAAATCCCCATTGGACAGCGTCTGTGTCACAAACCCCATTGGACAGTGTGTGTGTCACAAAACCCATTGGACAGCGTGTGTGCCACGAACCCCATTGGACAGTGTGTGTGTCACAAGCACCATTGGACAGGGATTGTGTGTCACAAACCCCATTGGAAAGTGTATGTTTCACAAACCCCATTGGATAGCGTGTGTCTGTCACAAACCCTTTTGGACAGCGTTTGTCACAAAACCCACTGGACACCGTGTGTGTTCACAAACCCCATTGGACAGCGTGTTTGTCACAATCCCCATTGGACATTGTGTGTGTCGCAAACACACCTGTACAATGTCTGTCTCACAAACACCATTGGACAGCGTGTGTGTGTAACAATACCCATTGGACATCGTGTGTGTTACAATCCCCATTGGACAGTATGTGTGTCACAAACCCCGTTGGATAGCGTGTGTGTGTCACAAACCCCATTGGACAGCTTGTGTGTGTCACAAAGCCCGTTTGACAGCGAGTGTGTTTCACAGTCACCATTGGACAGTGTGTGTGTCACTAAACCCATTGGATAGCGTGTCTGTGTCACAAACCATATTTAACAGTGTGTGTGTCACAAAACCCACTGGACAGCGTGTGTGTCACAAACCCCCCTGAACAGTGTGTGTGTCACAAACCCCAGTGGACACCGTGTGTGTCAAAACCCCGTTGGACAGCGTGTGAGTCACAAACACCCATGGACAGTATGCGTGTCACAAACCCCATTGTACATCGTGTGTGTCACAAACCCTTTTGGACAGTGTGCGTTTCACAAACCCCAATGGATATCGTGTGCGTCACAAACCACTTCGGACAATGTGTGTGTCACAAACACCATTGGACAGTGTGTGTGTCACAAAACCCATTGGACAAGGGTGTATCACGAACCCCATTGGACAGCCTGTGTGTCACAAGCGCCATTGGACAGAGTGTGTGTGTCACAAACCCCATTGGACAGCGTGTGTGTCACAAACACCCATGGACAGTGTGCGTGTCACAAACCCCATTGGACATCGTGTGTGTCACAAACCCTTTTGGACAGTGTGTATGTCACAAACCCCATTGGACAGCGTGTGTGTGTCAAAAACCCCATTAGAAAGTATGTTTGTCACAAAACCTATTGGATAGCATGTGTGTGTCACAAACCCCATTGGACAGCGTGTGTGTAACAAACACCACTGGACAGCGTGTGTATTCACAAACACCCATTGACACTATGCGTGTCACAAAACCTATTGGACAGAGTTTGTGTCACAAACCGCATTGGAAAGTGTGTGTGTCACAAACCGCATTGGACAGCGTGTGTGTGTCACAATACCCATTGGACAGTGAGTGTTTCACTATCCCCATTGTACAGAGTTTGTGTCACAAACCCCATTGGACTGCGTGTGTGTCACAAACCCCATTGGACAGAGTGTGTGTCACAATCCCAATTGTACAGTGTGTGTGTCACAAATACCATTGGACAGCGTGTGTGTCACAAGCCCATTGGAAAGAGTGTGTGTTTCACAAAGCCCACTGGACAGCGTGTGTGTCACGAACCCCATTGGACAGCGTGTGTGGCACAAACCCTATTAGACAGTGTGTGTGTCACAAAACCCACTGGAAGGCGTGTGTGTCACAAACCCCATTATTTAGAGTGTGTGTTGCAAGCCCCAATGGACAGCGTGTGTTTTACAAACACCTTTGGACAGAGTGTCTGTGTAACAACAGCCATTGGACAGTCTGTGTGTCACAAACCCCACGGGACAGTGTGTGTGTCACAAACACCCATGGACAGTGTGCGTGTCACAAACCCCATTGGACATCGTGTGTGTCACAAACCCATTTGGAAAGTGTGTGTGTCACAAACCCCATTGGACAGAGTTTGTGTCACAAACCCCATGGGACAGAGAGTGTGTCACGAACCCCTTTGGACACCGTGTGTGTCACAAGCGCCATTGGACAGAGTGTGTTTGTCAGAAACCCCATTGGATAGCGTGTGTGTTTCACAAACCCTACTGGTCAGTGTGTGTGTCACAAAACCCATTGGACAGAATGCGTGTCATAAACACCATTGTACATCGGGTGTGTTAAAAACCCATTTGGTCAGCGTGTGTGTCACAAACCCCATTGGATAGCGTGTGTGTGTCACAAACCCCATTCGAAAGTATGCGTGTCACAAACCCCTTTGGATAGCATGTGTGTGTCACGAACCACATTGGAAAGTGTGTGTGTCACAAAATCCATTGGATAGCGTGTGTTTCACAAACCCCATTAGAAAGACTGTTTGTCACGAACCCCATTGGACAGCTTGTGTGTCACAAGACCTATTGAACAGAGTTTGTGTGTAAAAAACCCCATTGGACAGCGTGTGTGTCACAATCCCCATTGGTCAGACTGTATGTGTCACAAACTCCATCTGACAGCGTGTGTGTCACAAACCCCATTGGACAGCGTGTGTGTCACAATCCCCATTGAACAGAGTGTGTGGGTCACAAACCCCATTGGACAGCGTGTGTGTCACAAACCCCATTATAAAGTGTGTGTGTCACAAACCCCATTATAAAGTGTGCGTGTCACAAATCCCATTGGACAGCGTGTGTCTCACAAACGCCATTGGACAGTGTGTGTGTCACAAACCCCATTGGACAGAGTTTGTGTTTAACAATACCCATTGGACAGTGTGTGTGTCACAAAACCCACTGGACAGCGTGTTTATCAAAAACAGCCATGGACAATGTGAATGTCCCAAACCCCATTGGATAGCGTGTGTGTCACAAACCCTTTGGACAGTGTGTGTGTCACAAACCCCATAGGACAGAGTGTGCGTTACAAACATCATTGGACAGCATGTGTGTCACAAGCCAGATTGGACAGAGTGTGTGCCACAAACACCATTGCACAGCGTGTGTGTGTCGCAATCCCCATTGGACAGTGTGTGTGTCACAAAACCCATTGGACAGCCTGTCTGTCACAAACAGCCATGGACAGTGTGAATGTCACAAACCCCATTGGATAATGTGTGTGTCACAAACTCCATTGGACAGCGTGTGTGTCACAAGCACCATTGGACAGAGTGGGTGTGTCACAAAACCCATTGGAAAGTGTATGTGTCACAAAACCCATTGCATAGCGTCTGTGTGTCACAAAACCCATTGGACAGCGTCTGTGTCACAAACCCCATTGGACAGCGTGTGTGTCACAAACACCATAGTACAGCATGTGTGTGTAACAATCCCCATTGGACAATTTGTGTGTCACAAACCACTTGGGACAGAGTGTGTGTCACGAACACTATTGGACAGCGTGTATGTGTCACAAGCCCTTTGGAAAGAGTGTGTGTGTCACAAAACCCACTGGACAGCGTGTATGTCACGAACCCCATTGAACAGCGTGTGTGTCACAAGCACCATTGGACAGAGTGCGGTGTCACAAACCCCATTGAGCAGCGTGTGTGCCACAAGCCCCATTGGACAGAGTGTATGTGTCACAAACCCCATTGGACAGCCTGTGTGTCACAATCCCCATTGGACAGCATGTGCGTATCACAATCCTATTGGACAGTGTGTGTGTCACAAACACCATGGACAGATTGTGAGTGTCACAAACCCCATTGGATATTGTGTGTGTCACAAACCCCATTAGAAAGTGTGTGTGTCACAAACCCCATTGGATAGCGTGTGTGTGTCACAAACCCAATTGAACAGTGTGTGTGTCACCATCTCCATTGGATAGCGTGTGTGTCACAAACCCCATTGGACAGCGTTTGTGTCACAAACCCCCGTAGACACTGTGTGTGTCAAAAACCCCATTGGACAGTGTGTGTGACACCAACCCCTTTGGACAGTGTGTGTGTCACAAAACCCACTGCACAGCGTGTGTGTCACAAACCCCATTGGACAGCGTGTGTGTCAAATGCCCCATTGGATAGCGTGTGTGTGTCACAATCCCAATTTTACAGTGTGTGTGTCACAAACACCATTGGACAGCGTGTGTGCCACAAGCCCATTGGACAGAGTGTGTGTGTCACAAACACCATTGGACAGCGTGTTTGTCACAAGCCCATTGGACAGAGTGTGTGTGCACAAAACCCACTGGACAGCGTGTGTGTCACAAAACCCATTGGAAAGTGTATGTGTCACAAACCGCATTGGACAGTGTGTGTGACACCAACCCCTTTGGACAGTGTGTGTGTCACAAAACCCACTGGACATCGTGTGTGTCACCTTCCCCATTAGACAGCGTGTGTGTCACAAACCCCATTGGACAGCATGTGCGTATCACAATCCTATTGGACAGTGTGTGTGTCACAAACACCATGGGACAGATTGTGAGTGTCACAAACCCCATTGGATATTGTGTGTGTCACAAACCCCATTAGAAAGTGTGTGTGTCACAAACCCCATTGGATAGCGTGTGTGTGTCACAAACCCTATTGGACAGTGTGTGTGTCACAAACCCATTGAACAGCGTGTGTGTCACTAAACCCATTGGACAGACTGTGTGTCATAAACCCCATTGGACAGCGCGTGTGTCAGAAACACCACTGGACAGTGTGTGTGTCACAAACCCAAATTGGACAGCGTTTGTGTCACAATCCCCAGTGGACAGCGTGTGTGTCAAAACCCAATTGGACAGTGCGTGTGTCACAAAACCCACTGGACAGCGTGTGTGTCGCAAACCCCCCTGGTCAGTGTGTGTGTCACAATCCTCAGGGGACAGCGTGTGTGTCAAAACCCCATTGGACAGTGTGTGTGTCACAAAACCTACTGGACAGCGTGTGTGTCACAAAAAACAATAGACAGTGTGAGTGTCACAATACCCATTGGACAGTGTGTTTGTCACAAAACTCATTGGACAGAGTTTGTGTCACAAACCCCATTGGATAGCGTGTTTGTGTCACAATCCCAGTTATACAGTGTGTGTGTCACAAACACCACTGGACAGCGTGTGTATCACAAGCCCATTGGACAGACTGTGTGTGTCACAAAACCCACTGGACAGCGTGTGTATCACAAACCCCATTGGACAGCGTGTCTGTCACAAGCACCATTGTACAGAGTCTGTGTGTCACAAAACCCATTGGAAAGTGTATGTGTCACAGACCTCATTGGACAGCGTGTGTGTGTAACAATACCCATTGGACAGTGTGTGTGTCACAATCACCAGGGGACAGCGTGTGTGTCAAAACCCCATTGGACAGTGTGTGTGTCACAAAACCCACTGGACAGCGTGTGTGTCACAAACAACTATAGACAGTGTGAGTGTCACAAACCCCTTTGGATAGCATGTGTGTCGCAAACCCCTTTGGACAGTCTGTGTGTCACAAACCTCATTGGACAGCGTGTGTGTGTCACAATCCCCATTGGAAAGTGTGTGTGTCACAAGCACCACTGGACAGAGTGTGAGTGTCACAAACCCTATTAGATAGTGTGAGTGTCACAAACGCCTTTGGACATTGTGTGTGTCACAAAAACCATTTGACAGCGTGTGAGTGTCACAAACCCTATTGGACAGTGTGTGTGTCACAAACCCCATTGGACATCGTGTGTGTCAGAAACCGCATTGGACAGCGTGTGTGTGTCACAATCCCCATTAGAGAGCGTGTGTGTCACAAACACCATGGGAAAGAGTGTGTGTCATAAACACTGTTGGACAGAGTGTGTGTGTAACAAACCCCATTGGACAGATTGTGTGTCACAAACCCCATTGGACAGCGTGTGTGTGTCACAATAGCCATTAGGCAGCGCGTGTATCACAAACCCCTTTGGACAGTGTGTGTGTCACAAACCCCATTGGACAGCGTGTGTGTCACAAGCCCCATTGGACAGTGTGTGTTTTACAAACACCATGGGACAGAGTGTGTGTCACAAACAGTATTGGACAATGTGTGTGTGTCACAAGCCCATTGGACAGGCTGTGTGTGTCACAAAACCCACTGGATATCGTGTGAGTTCCAAACAACCATGGACAGTGTGAGTGTCACAAACCCCATTGGATAGCGTGTGTGTCACACACCCCTTTGGACCGTCTGTGTTTCACAAACCTCGTTGGACAGCGTGTGTGTGTCACAATCCCCATTGGGTAGTGTGTGTGTCACAAACCCAATTGGATAGCGCGTGTCTGTCACAAACCCCATTAGAAAGTGTGTGTGTCACAAACCCCATTGGATAGCGTGTGTGTGTCACAAACCCTATTGGACAGTGTGTGCGTCACAAACATCACTGGGCAGCGTGTGTGTGTCACAATCTCCATTGGACAGTGTGAGTGTCACAAACACCTTTGAAAAGCGTGTGTGTCACAAGCCCATTGGACAGAGTGTGTGTGTCACAAAACCCACTCGACAGCGTGTGTGTCACAAAGCCCATTGGCGGGGTGTGTGTCACAAGCACCATTGGACAGCGTGTGTGTCACAAACCCCATTGAACAGCGTGTGTGTGTCACAAACCCCATAAGACAGCTTGTGTGTCACAAACCCCATTGGACAGCGTTTGTGTTTCCCAATTCCAATTAGACAGCGTGTGTGTCAGAAACCCCTTTGGACAGTGTGTGTGTCACAAACCCCATTGGACAGCGTGACTGTGTCACAAACCCTATTGAACAGTGTGTGTGTCACAAACCCCATTGAAGAGCATGTGTGTCACGAACCCCATTGGACAGCGTGTGTGTCACAAGACCCATTGGACAGAGTTTGTGTGACACAAACCCCATTGGACAGCTTGTGTGTCACATGCCCCATTGGACAGCGTGTGTGTCACAATACCCATTGGACAGATTGCGTGTCATAAACCCCATTGGACAGCGTGTGTGTCACAAACACCATAGTACAGCGTGTGTGTGTAACAATCCCCATTGGACAATTTTTGTGTCACAAACCA
Source organism: Columba guinea (assembly GCA_032206185.1). NCBI lineage: Eukaryota > Metazoa > Chordata > Aves > Columbiformes > Columbidae > Columba > Columba guinea. Next base: position 592,244 of record JAVLUU010000064.1, on the reverse strand, counting down.
CTTGGGACAGAGTGTGTGTCACGAACACTATTGGACAGCGTGTATGTGTCACAAGCCCTTTGGAAAGAGTGTGTGTGTCACAAAACCCACTGGACAGCGTGTGTGTCACGAACCCCATTGAACAGCGTGTGTGTGTCACAAAGCCTATTGGACAGCGTGTGTGTCACAAGACCCATTGGACGGAGTGTGTGTGTGACACACCCCATTGGTCAGCGTGTGTGTCACAAGCCACATTGGACACTGTGTGTTTAACAAACCCCATTGATCAGCGTGTGTGTCACAAACCCCATGGGACACCGTGTGTGTGCCACTAACCCCATTAGAAAGTCTGAGTGTCACAAATCACATTTGAAAGTGTGTGTGTCAAAATCCCCATCGGACAGTGTGTGTGTCACAAAACCCATTGGATAGTGTGTGTGTCACAAACCCGATTAGAAAGTGTGTGTCTCACAAACCCCATTGTATAGCCTGTGTGTCACAAAACCAATTGGACAGTCTGTGTGTCACAAACCCCATTGGACAAGTTGTGTGTCACAATGCCCATTGGACAGCGTCTGTGTCACAAACCCCATTGGACAGCGTGTGTGTCAGAAACACCCATGGACAGTGTTCGTGTCACAAACCCCATTGGATAGCGTGTGTCACTACCCCATTGGACAGAGTGTGTGTGTCACAAAACCCACTGGACAGCGTGTGTGTCACGGACCCCATTGGACAGCGTGTGTGTCACAAGTGCCATTGGAAAGTGTGTGTGTCACAAACCCAATTGGATAGCGTGTGTGTGTCACAAACCCCTTTAGAAAGTGCGCGTGTCACAAACCCCTTTGGATAGAATGTGCGTGTCACAAACCCTGTTGGACAGTGTGTATGTCACAATCCCCATTGGACAGCGTCTGTGTCACAAACCCCATTGGACAGTGTGTGTGTCACAAACCCCATTGGACAGTGTGTGTGTGCCACAATCCCCATTAGAAAGTGTGCGTGTCACAAACCCCATTGGAGAGCATGTGTGTCACAAACACCATTAGTCAGCGTGTGTTTGTCACAATCCCCATTTTAAAGTGTATGTGTCACAAACCCATCGGATAGCGTGTGTGTGTCACAAACCCTTTTGGACAGTGTGTGTGTCAGAAACCCCACTGGATGGCGTGTGTGTCACAAACACCCATGGAGAGTGTGCGTGTCAGAAACCCCTTTGGACATCGTGTGTGTCACAAACCCCTTTGGACAGTGTGGGTGTCACAAATCCCATGGGACAGAGTGTGTGTCACGAACCCCATTGCACACCGTGTGTGTTCACAAGCACCATTGGACAGAGTGTGTGTGTCACAAACCCCATTGGAAAGTGTATGTGTCACAAACGCCATGGGACAGAGTGTGTGTCACGAACCCCATTGCACACCGTGTGTGTTCACAAGCACCATTGGACAGAGTGTGTGTGTCACAAACCCCATTGGATAGCGTGTGTGTGTCACAAGCCCTCATGGTCAGTGTGTGTGTCACAGAACCCATTGGGTACCATGCGTGTCACAAACACCATTGGACAGTGTGTGTGTAGCAAAACCCATTGTTCAGCAAGTGTGTCAGAAACCAATGGGACAGAGTGTGTGTTACAAACACCATTGGAAAGTGTGTGTGTCACAAACCCCATTGGATAGTGTGTGTGTGTCACAAAACCCATTAAACAGTATGCGTGTCACAAAACCCATTGGATTCCGTGTGTGTGTCACAAACCCCATTAGAAAGTGGGCGTGTCACAAACCCCATTTGAAAGTGTGCGTTTCACAAACCCCATTTGAAAGTGTGTGTGTCACAAACCCCTTTGGAAAGTGTGTGTGTCACAAACCCCATTGGATAGCATGTGTGTGTCACAAACCCCATTAGAAAGTGTGCCTGTCACAAACCCCATTGGATAGATTGTGTGTGTCACGAACCCTATTGGACAGTGTGTATGTCAGAAACCCTACTGGACAGCGTGTGTGTCACAAACACCCGTGGACAGTGTGCGTGTCACAAACCCATTTGGACATCGTGTGTGTCACAAACCCCTTTGGACAGTGTGTCTGTCAGAAACCCCATTGGACAGAGCGTATGTGTCATAAACCCCATTGGAAAGTGTGTGTCTCACAAACCCCATTGGATAGTGTGTGTGTGTCACAAACCCTATTGGACAGTGTATATATCACAATCCCCACTGGACAACGTCTGTGTCAGAAACCCCATTGGACAGCGTGTGTGTCACAAACACCATTGGACAGCGTGTGTGTGTCACAATCCCCATTGGACAGTGTGTGTGTCAGAAAACCTATTGGATAGCGTGCGTGTCACAAACACCATTAGAAAGTGTGCGTGTCACAAACCCCATTGGAAAGCGTGTGTGTTTCACAAAACCCATTGGACAGCGTGTGTGTCACAAACCCCATTGGACAGAGTGTGTGTGACACACCCCATTGGACATCGTGTGTGTCACAAACCCCATTGGACAGTGTGTGTGTGACAAACACCATTGGACAGTGTGTGTGTGTGTATCAATACTCATTGCACAGTGTGTGTGTCACAAACCCCATTGGACAGCGTGTGTGTCACAAAGCCCATTGGAAAGTGTGTGTGCCACAAACTCCATTAGAAAGTTTGAGTGTCACAAATCACATTTGAAAGTGTGTGTGTCAAAATCCCCACTGGACAGTGTGTGTGTCTCAAAACCCATTGGATAGCGTGTGTGTCACAAACCCCATTAGAAAGTGTGAGTCTCACAAACCCCATTGGATAGCGTGTGTGTCACAAACCCTATTGGACAGTGTGTGTGTCACAAACCCCATTGGACTGCTTGTGTGTCACAATCCCCATTGGACAGCGTCTGTGTCACAAACCCCATTGGACAGCGTGTGTGTCACAAACACCCATGGACACTGTGCGTGTCAAAAACCCCATTGGACATCGTGTGTGTCACAAACCGTTTTGGACAGTGTGTGTGTCAGAAACACCCATGGACAGTGTGCATTTCAAAAACCTCATTGGACATCGTGTGTGTCCCAAAGCCTGTTGGACAGTGTGTGTGTCACAAACCCCATGGGACAGAGTGTGTGTCACGAACCTCATTGGACAACGTGTGTGTCTACATGCGCCATTGGACAGAGTGTGTGTGTCACAAACCCCATTACAAAGTGTATGTGTCACAAACCCCATTGGATAGTGTGTGTGTGTCACAAACCCTCCTAGTCAGTGTGTGTGTCACAAATGCCATTGGACAGCTTGTGTGTAATAAACCCCTTTGGACAGTGTGTGTGTCACAAACCCCATTGGACAGGCTGTGTGTCACAAACACTATTGGACAGCGTTTGTGTCACAAACCCATTGGACAGAGTGTGTGTGTCACAAACCCCACTGGACAGTGTGTGTGTCACGAACCCCATTGGACAGAGTGTGGGTCATAAGACCCATTGGACAGAGTGTGTGTGTCACAAACCCCACTGGAGAGTGTGTGTGTCACAAACCCCATTGGACATCGTGTGTGTCACAATCCCCATTGGACAGTGTGTGTGTCACAAACCACATTGGACAGAGTGTGTGTGACAAACCCCATTGGACACCGTGTGTGTCATAACACCCATTTTACAGCGTGTGTGTGTTACAATCCCCATTGGACAGTGTGTGTGTGTCACAAACCCCACTGGGCAGCGTGTGTGTCACAAATCCCATTGGACAGCGTGTGTGTGTCACAATCCCCATTGTACAGTGTGTGTGTCACAATCCCCATTGGACAGAGTTTGTGTCACAAACCCCAGTGGACAGCGTGTAGTGTCAGAAACCCCATTGGACAGTGTGTGTCACAAACCCCATTGGACAGCGTGTGTGTGTCACAAATCCTCCTGGTCAGTGTGTGTGTCACAAGCCCCATTGGAAAGTGTGTGTGCCACAAATCCCATTGCATAGCGTGTGTGTGTCACAAACTCCATTATAAAGTAGTGCGTGTTCACAAACCCCACTGGATAGCGTGTGTGAGTCACAAACCCTATTGGACAGTGTGTGTGTCACAATCCCCTTTGGACAGCATGTGTGTCACAAACCCCATTGGACAGTTTGTCTGTGTCACAATACCCAATGGACAGTGTGTGTGTCACTATCCCCATTGGACAGCATGTGTGTCACAAGCACCATTGGAGAGCATGTGTGTGTCACATTCCCCATTGGACAGTGAATGTTCTCAAAACCCATTTGATAGCGTGTGTGTCACAAACCCCATTGGACAGCGTGTGTGTCACAAACCCCATTGGACAGATTGTGTGTGTCACAAACCCCATTGGACATCGAGTGTGTCACAATCCCCATTGCACAGCGTGTGTTTTAGGAAACCCATTGGACAGCGTGTGTGTCACAAGCGCCACTGGAAAGTGTGTGTGTCACAAACCCCATTGGAAAGTGTGTGTGTCATAACCCCCATTTTACAGAGTGTGTGTGTCACAATCCTCATTGGACAGTGTGTGTGTGTCACCAACCCAATTGGACATCGTGTGTATACCATCCCCATTGGACAGCGTGTGTGTCACAAACCCCATTGGACAAGTTGTGTGTCACAATGCCCATTGGACAGCGTCTGTGTCACAAACCCCATTGGACAGCGTGTGTGTCAGAAACACCCATGGACAGTGTTCGTGTCACAAACCCCATTGGATAGCGTGTGTCACTACCCCATTGGACAGAGTGTGTGTGTCACAAAACCCACTGGACAGCGTGTGTGTCACGGACCCCATTGGACAGCGTGTGTGTCACAAGTGCCATTGGAAAGTGTGTGTGTCACAAACCCAATTGGATAGCGTGTGTGTGTCACAAACCCCTTTAGAAAGTGCGCGTGTCACAAACCCCTTTGGATAGAATGTGCGTGTCACAAACCCTGTTGGACAGTGTGTATGTCACAATCCCCATTGGACAGCGTCTGTGTCACAAACCCCATTGGACAGTGTGTGTGTCACAAACCCCATTGGACAGTGTGTGTGTGCCACAATCCCCATTAGAAAGTGTGCGTGTCACAAACCCCATTGGAGAGCATGTGTGTCACAAACACCATTAGTCAGCGTGTGTTTGTCACAATCCCCATTTTAAAGTGTATGTCACAAACCCATCGGATAGCGTGTGTGTGTCACAAACCCTTTTGGACAGTGTGTGTGTCAGAAACCCCACTGGATGGCGTGTGTGTCACAAACACCCATGGAGAGTGTGCGTGTCAGAAACCCCTTTGGACATCGTGTGTGTCACAAACCCCTTTGGACAGTGTGGGTGTCACAAATCCCATGGGACAGAGTGTGTGTCACGAACCCCATTGCACACCGTGTGTGTTCACAAGCACCATTGGACAGAGTGTGTGTGTCACAAACCCCATTGGAAAGTGTATGTGTCACAAACGCCATGGGACAGAGTGTGTGTCACGAACCCCATTGCACACCGTGTGTGTTCACAAGCACCATTGGACAGAGTGTGTGTGTCACAAACCCCATTGGATAGCGTGTGTGTGTCACAAACCCTCATGGTCAGTGTGTGTGTCACAGAACCCATTGGGTAGCATGCGTGTCACAAACACCATTGGACAGTGTGTGTGTAGCAAAACCCATTGTTCAGCAAGTGTGTCAGAAACCAATGGGACAGAGTGTGTGTTACAAACACCATTGGAAAGTGTGTGTGTCACAAACCCCATTGGATAGTGTGTGTGTGTCACAAAACCCATTAAACAGTATGCGTGTCACAAAACCCATTGGATTCCGTGTGTGTGTCACAAACCCCATTAGAAAGTGGGCGTGTCACAAACCCCATTTGAAAGTGTGCGTTTCACAAACCCCATTTGAAAGTGTGTGTGTCACAAACCCCTTTGGAAAGTGTGTGTGTCACAAACCCCATTGGATAGCATGTGTGTGTCACAAACCCCATTAGAAAGTGTGCCTGTCACAAACCCCATTGGATAGATTGTGTGTGTCACGAACCCTATTGGACAGTGTGTATGTCAGAAACCCCACTGGACAGCGTGTGTGTCACAAACACCCGTGGACAGTGTGCGTGTCACAAACCCATTTGGACATCGTGTGTGTCACAAACCCCTTTGGACAGTGTGTCTGTCAGAAACCCCATTGGACAGAGCGTATGTGTCATAAACCCCATTGGAAAGTGTGTGTCTCACAAACCCCATTGGATAGTGTGTGTGTGTCACAAACCCTATTGGACAGTGTATATATCACAATCCCCACTGGACAACGTCTGTGTCAGAAACCCCATTGGACAGCGTGTGTGTCACAAACACCATTGGACAGCGTGTGTGTGTCACAATCCCCATTGGACAGTGTGTGTGTCAGAAAACCTATTGGATAGCGTGCGTGTCACAAACACCATTAGAAAGTGTGCGTGTCACAAACCCCATTGGAAAGCGTGTGTGTTTCACAAAACCCATTGGACAGCGTGTGTGTCACAAACCCCATTGGACAGAGTGTGTGTGACACACCCCATTGGACATCGTGTGTGTCACAAACCCCATTGGACAGTGTGTGTGTGACAAACACCATTGGACAGTGTGTGTGTGTGTATCAATACTCATTGCACAGTGTGTGTGTCACAAACCCCATTGGACAGCGTGTGTGTCACAAAGCCCATTGGAAAGTGTGTGTGCCACAAACTCCATTAGAAAGTTTGAGTGTCACAAATCACATTTGAAAGTGTGTGTGTCAAAATCCCCACTGGACAGTGTGTGTGTCTCAAAACCCATTGGATAGCATGTGTGTCACAAACCCCATTAGAAAGTGTGAGTCTCACAAACCCCATTGGATAGCGTGTGTGTCACAAACCCTATTGGACAGTGTGTGTGTCACAAACCCCATTGGACTGCTTGTGTGTCACAATCCCCATTGGACAGCGTCTGTGTCACAAACCCCATTGGACAGCGTGTGTGTCACAAACACCCATGGACACTGTGCGTGTCAAAAACCCCATTGGACATCGTGTGTGTCACAAACCGTTTTGGACAGTGTGTGTGTCAGAAACACCCATGGACAGTGTGCATTTCAAAAACCTCATTGGACATCGTGTGTGTCCCAAAGCCTGTTGGACAGTGTGTGTGTCACAAACCCCATGGGACAGAGTGTGTGTCACGAACCCCATTGGACAACGTGTGTGTCTACATGCGCCATTGGACAGAGTGTGTGTGTCACAAACCCCATTACAAAGTGTATGTGTCACAAACCCCATTGGATAGTGTGTGTGTGTCACAAACCCTCCTAGTCAGTGTGTGTGTCACAAATGCCATTGGACAGCTTGTGTGTAATAAACCCCTTTGGACAGTGTGTGTGTCACAAACCCCATTGGACAGGCTGTGTGTCACAAACACTATTGGACAGCGTTTGTGTCACAAACCCATTGGACAGAGTGTGTGTGTCACAAACCCCACTGGACAGTGTGTGTGTCACGAACCCCATTGGACAGAGTGTGGGTCATAAGACCCATTGGACAGAGTGTGTGTGTCACAAACCCCACTGGAGAGTGTGTGTGTCACAAACCCCATTGGACATCGTGTGTGTCACAATCCCCATTGGACAGTGTGTGTGTCACAAACCACATTGGACAGAGTGTGTGTGACAAACCCCATTGGACACCGTGTGTGTCATAACACCCATTTTACAGCGTGTGTGTGTTACAATCCCCATTGGACAGTGTGTGTGTGTCACAAACCCCACTGGGCAGCGTGTGTGTCACAAATCCCATTGGACAGCGTGTGTGTGTCACAATCCCCATTGTACAGTGTGTGTGTCACAATCCCCATTGGACAGAGTTTGTGTCACAAACCCCAGTGGACAGCGTGTAGTGTCAGAAACCCCATTGGACAGTGTGTGTCACAAACCCCATTGGACAGCGTGTGTGTGTCACAAATCCTCCTGGTCAGTGTGTGTGTCACAAGCCCCATTGGAAAGTGTGTGTGCCACAAATCCCATTGCATAGCGTGTGTGTGTCACAAACTCCATTATAAAGTAGTGCGTGTTCACAAACCCCACTGGATAGCGTGTGTGAGTCACAAACCCTATTGGACAGTGTGTGTGTCACAATCCCCTTTGGACAGCATGTGTGTCACAAACCCCATTGGACAGTTTGTCTGTGTCACAATACCCAATGGACAGTGTGTGTGTCACTATCCCCATTGGACAGCATGTGTGTCACAAGCACCATTGGAGAGCATGTGTGTGTCACATTCCCCATTGGACAGTGAATGTTCACAAAACCCATTTGATAGCGTGTGTGTCACAAACCCCATTGGACAGCGTGTGTGTCACAAACCCCATTGGACAGATTGTGTGTGTCACAAACCCCATTGGACATCGAGTGTGTCACAATCCCCATTGCACAGCGTGTGTTTTAGGAAACCCATTGGACAGCGTGTGTGTCACAAGCGCCACTGGAAAGTGTGTGTGTCACAAACCCCATTGGAAAGTGTGTGTGTCATAACCCCCATTTTACAGAGTGTGTGTGTCACAATCCTCATTGGACAGTGTGTGTGTGTCACCAACCCAATTGGACATCGTGTGTATACCATCCCCATTGGACAGCGTGTGTGTCACAAACCCCATTGGACAGAGTGTGTGTGTGACAAACCCCATTGGACATCGAGTTTGTCACAATCCCCATTGGACATCGTGGGTGTCTGGAACCCCATTGAACAGCCTGTGTGTCACAAGCGCCATTGGAAAGTGTGTGTGTCACAAACCCCATTGGAAAGTGTGTGTGACATAACGCCCATTTTACAGCGTGTGTGTGTCACAATCCTCGTTGGACAGTGTGTGTGTGTCACAAACCCCATCGGACATCGTGTGTATCACCATCCCCATTGGACAGTGTGTGTGTCACAAACCCCTTCGGACAGCGTGTGTGTGTAACAATCCCCATTGGACAGTGTGTTTGTGTCACAAACCCCATTGGACAGCGTGTGTATCACAAACCCCTTTGGACAGTGTGTGTGTCACAAACCCCATTCTACAGTGCGTGTGTGTCACAATCCCCATTGGACAGCATGTGTGTCACAATACTCATTGGTCAGAGCGTGTGTGTCACAATCCCCATTGGACAGCGTGTGTGTCACGAATCCCATTGGACAGTGTGTCTGTGTCACAATACCCATTGGAGAGTGTGTGTGTCACAATCCCCATTCGACAGCATGTTCAGTCACAAAACCCATTGGATAGCATGTGTGTGTCACGAACCGCATTGGACAGCTTGTGAGTCAAAAGACCCATTGGTCAGAGTGTGTGTGTCACAAACCCCATTGGACAGCGTGTGTGTGTCACATTCCCCATTGGACAGTGTGTGTGTCACAAAACCCATTATATAGCATGCGTGTCACAAAACCCATGGGACAACGTGTGTGTGTCACAAACCCCATTAGAAAGTGTGCCTGTGACAAACCCCATTTGAAAGTGGGTGTGTCACACACCCCATTGGATAGCATGTGTGTCACAAACCCCATTAGACAGAGTGTTTGTGTGACAAACCCCATTGGACAGCATGTGTGTGTCACAAACCCTACTGGACAGTGTGTATGACACAATCCCCATTGGACAGCGTCTGTGTCACAAACCCCATTGGACAGCGTGTGTGTCACAAGCCCATTGGACAGAGTGTATGTGTCACAAAACCCAGTGGACAGCGTGTGTGTCACGGACCCCACTGAACAGCGTGTGTGTCACAAGCGCCATTGGAAAGTGTGTGTGTCACATACCCCATTGGAAAGTGTGTGTCTCACAAACCCAATTGGATAGCGTGTGTGTGTCACAAACCCCATTAGAAACTGTGCCTGTCACAAACCCCATTGGAAAGTGTGCGTGTCACAAACTCCATTGGATAGATTGTGCGTGTCACAAACCCTATTGGACAGTATGTATGTCACAGTCCCCATTGGACAGCGTCTGTGTCACAAACCCCATAGGACATCGTGTGGGTCACAAACCCTTTTGGACAGTGTGTGTGTCACAAACCCCATGGGACAGCGTGTGTGTCACGCACCCCATTGGACAGCGTGTGTGTCACAAACGCCATTGGACAGAGCGTGTGTGTCACAAACCCCATTGAAAAGTGTATGTGTCACAAACCCCACTGGATAGCGTGTGTGTGTCACAAACCCTCCTGGTCAGTGTGTGTGTCACAAATGGATAGCGTGTGTGTGTCATAAAACCCATTAAAGAGTATACGTGTCACAAAACCCATTGGATTCTGTGTGTGTGTCACAAACCCATTAAAAAGTGTGCGTATCACAAACCCCATTTGAAAGTGTGTGTGTCACAAAACCAATTGGGTAGTGTGTGTTTGTCACAAACCCTACTGGACAGTGTGTATGACAAAATCCCCATTGGACAGCGTGTGTGTCACAAGCCCATTGGACAGAGTGTGTGTGTCACAAAACCCAGTGGACAGCGTGTGTGTCACAGACCCCACTGGACAGCGTGCATTTCACAAGCGCCATTGGAAAGTGTGTGTGTCACAAACCCTATTGGACAGTGTGTATGTCACAATCCCCATTAGACAGCGTCTGTGTCACAAATCCCATTGGAAAGTGTGTGTGTCACAAACAACATTGGACAGCGTGTGTGTGTCACAATCCCCATTGGACAGTGTGAGTGTCACAAACCCCATTGGACAGCCTGTGTGTGTCACAAAATCCCTTAAATAGTATGCGTGTCACAAACCCCATTGGATAGCGTGTGCGTGTCACAAACCCAATTAGAAAGTGTGACTGTTACAAACCCCATTGGATAGCTTGTGTATGTCATGAACACCATTGGAAAGCGTTTGTGTCACAAGACCCATTGGACAGAGTGTGTGTGTCACAAACCACATTGGACAGAGTGTGTGTGACAAACCCCATTGGACACCGTGTGTGTCATAACACCCATTTTACAGCGTGTGTGTGTTACAATCCCCATTGGACAGTGTGTGTGTGTCACAAACCCCACTGGGCAGCGTGTGTGTCACAAATCCCATTGGACAGCGTGTGTGTGTCACAATCCCCATTGTACAGTGTGTGTGTCACAATCCCCATTGGACAGAGTTTGTGTCACAAACCCCAGTGGACAGCGTGTAGTGTCAGAAACCCCATTGGACAGTGTGTGTCACAAACCCCATTGGACAGCGTGTGTGTGTCACAAATCCTCCTGGTCAGTGTGTGTGTCACAAGCCCCATTGGAAAGTGTGTGTGCCACAAATCCCATTGCATAGCGTGTGTGTGTCACAAACTCCATTATAAAGTAGTGCGTGTTCACAAACCCCACTGGATAGCGTGTGTGAGTCACAAACCCTATTGGACAGTGTGTGTGTCACAATCCCCTTTGGACAGCATGTGTGTCACAAACCCCATTGGACAGTTTGTCTGTGTCACAATACCCAATGGACAGTGTGTGTGTCACTATCCCCATTGGACAGCATGTGTGTCACAAGCACCATTGGAGAGCATGTGTGTGTCACATTCCCCATTGGACAGTGAATGTTCTCAAAACCCATTTGATAGCGTGTGTGTCACAAACCCCATTGGACAGCGTGTGTGTCACAAACCCCATTGGACAGATTGTGTGTGTCACAAACCCCATTGGACATCGAGTGTGTCACAATCCCCATTGCACAGCGTGTGTTTTAGGAAACCCATTGGACAGCGTGTGTGTCACAAGCGCCACTGGAAAGTGTGTGTGTCACAAACCCCATTGGAAAGTGTGTGTGTCATAACCCCCATTTTACAGAGTGTGTGTGTCACAATCCTCATTGGACAGTGTGTGTGTGTCACCAACCCAATTGGACATCGTGTGTATACCATCCCCATTGGACAGCGTGTGTGTCACAAACCCCATTGGACAAGTTGTGTGTCACAATGCCCATTGGACAGCGTCTGTGTCACAAACCCCATTGGACAGCGTGTGTGTCAGAAACACCCATGGACAGTGTTCGTGTCACAAACCCCATTGGATAGCGTGTGTCACTACCCCATTGGACAGAGTGTGTGTGTCACAAAACCCACTGGACAGCGTGTGTGTCACGGACCCCATTGGACAGCGTGTGTGTCACAAGTGCCATTGGAAAGTGTGTGTGTCACAAACCCAATTGGATAGCGTGTGTGTGTCACAAACCCCTTTAGAAAGTGCGCGTGTCACAAACCCCTTTGGATAGAATGTGCGTGTCACAAACCCTGTTGGACAGTGTGTATGTCACAATCCCCATTGGACAGCGTCTGTGTCACAAACCCCATTGGACAGTGTGTGTGTCACAAACCCCATTGGACAGTGTGTGTGTGCCACAATCCCCATTAGAAAGTGTGCGTGTCACAAACCCCATTGGAGAGCATGTGTGTCACAAACACCATTAGTCAGCGTGTGTTTGTCACAATCCCCATTTTAAAGTGTATGTCACAAACCCATCGGATAGCGTGTGTGTGTCACAAACCCTTTTGGACAGTGTGTGTGTCAGAAACCCCACTGGATGGCGTGTGTGTCACAAACACCCATGGAGAGTGTGCGTGTCAGAAACCCCTTTGGACATCGTGTGTGTCACAAACCCCTTTGGACAGTGTGGGTGTCACAAATCCCATGGGACAGAGTGTGTGTCACGAACCCCATTGCACACCGTGTGTGTTCACAAGCACCATTGGACAGAGTGTGTGTGTCACAAACCCCATTGGAAAGTGTATGTGTCACAAACGCCATGGGACAGAGTGTGTGTCACGAACCCCATTGCACACCGTGTGTGTTCACAAGCACCATTGGACAGAGTGTGTGTGTCACAAACCCCATTGGATAGCGTGTGTGTGTCACAAACCCTCATGGTCAGTGTGTGTGTCACAGAACCCATTGGGTAGCATGCGTGTCACAAACACCATTGGACAGTGTGTGTGTAGCAAAACCCATTGTTCAGCAAGTGTGTCAGAAACCAATGGGACAGAGTGTGTGTTACAAACACCATTGGAAAGTGTGTGTGTCACAAACCCCATTGGATAGTGTGTGTGTGTCACAAAACCCATTAAACAGTATGCGTGTCACAAAACCCATTGGATTCCGTGTGTGTGTCACAAACCCCATTAGAAAGTGGGCGTGTCACAAACCCCATTTGAAAGTGTGCGTTTCACAAACCCCATTTGAAAGTGTGTGTGTCACAAACCCCTTTGGAAAGTGTGTGTGTCACAAACCCCATTGGATAGCATGTGTGTGTCACAAACCCCATTAGAAAGTGTGCCTGTCACAAACCCCATTGGATAGATTGTGTGTGTCACGAACCCTATTGGACAGTGTGTATGTCAGAAACCCCACTGGACAGCGTGTGTGTCACAAACACCCGTGGACAGTGTGCGTGTCACAAACCCATTTGGACATCGTGTGTGTCACAAACCCCTTTGGACAGTGTGTCTGTCAGAAACCCCATTGGACAGAGCGTATGTGTCATAAACCCCATTGGAAAGTGTGTGTCTCACAAACCCCATTGGATAGTGTGTGTGTGTCACAAACCCTATTGGACAGTGTATATATCACAATCCCCACTGGACAACGTCTGTGTCAGAAACCCCATTGGACAGCGTGTGTGTCACAAACACCATTGGACAGCGTGTGTGTGTCACAATCCCCATTGGACAGTGTGTGTGTCAGAAAACCTATTGGATAGCGTGCGTGTCACAAACACCATTAGAAAGTGTGCGTGTCACAAACCCCATTGGAAAGCGTGTGTGTTTCACAAAACCCATTGGACAGCGTGTGTGTCACAAACCCCATTGGACAGAGTGTGTGTGACACACCCCATTGGACATCGTGTGTGTCACAAACCCCATTGGACAGTGTGTGTGTGACAAACACCATTGGACAGTGTGTGTGTGTGTATCAATACTCATTGCACAGTGTGTGTGTCACAAACCCCATTGGACAGCGTGTGTGTCACAAAGCCCATTGGAAAGTGTGTGTGCCACAAACTCCATTAGAAAGTTTGAGTGTCACAAATCACATTTGAAAGTGTGTGTGTCAAAATCCCCACTGGACAGTGTGTGTGTCTCAAAACCCATTGGATAGCATGTGTGTCACAAACCCCATTAGAAAGTGTGAGTCTCACAAACCCCATTGGATAGCGTGTGTGTCACAAACCCTATTGGACAGTGTGTGTGTCACAAACCCCATTGGACTGCTTGTGTGTCACAATCCCCATTGGACAGCGTCTGTGTCACAAACCCCATTGGACAGCGTGTGTGTCACAAACACCCATGGACACTGTGCGTGTCAAAAACCCCATTGGACATCGTGTGTGTCACAAACCGTTTTGGACAGTGTGTGTGTCAGAAACACCCATGGACAGTGTGCATTTCAAAAACCTCATTGGACATCGTGTGTGTCCCAAAGCCTGTTGGACAGTGTGTGTGTCACAAACCCCATGGGACAGAGTGTGTGTCACGAACCCCATTGGACAACGTGTGTGTCTACATGCGCCATTGGACAGAGTGTGTGTGTCACAAACCCCATTACAAAGTGTATGTGTCACAAACCCCATTGGATAGTGTGTGTGTGTCACAAACCCTCCTAGTCAGTGTGTGTGTCACAAATGCCATTGGACAGCTTGTGTGTAATAAACCCCTTTGGACAGTGTGTGTGTCACAAACCCCATTGGACAGGCTGTGTGTCACAAACACTATTGGACAGCGTTTGTGTCACAAACCCATTGGACAGAGTGTGTGTGTCACAAACCCCACTGGACAGTGTGTGTGTCACGAACCCCATTGGACAGAGTGTGGGTCATAAGACCCATTGGACAGAGTGTGTGTGTCACAAACCCCACTGGAGAGTGTGTGTGTCACAAACCCCATTGGACATCGTGTGTGTCACAATCCCCATTGGACAGTGTGTGTGTCACAAACCACATTGGACAGAGTGTGTGTGACAAACCCCATTGGACACCGTGTGTGTCATAACACCCATTTTACAGCGTGTGTGTGTTACAATCCCCATTGGACAGTGTGTGTGTGTCACAAACCCCACTGGGCAGCGTGTGTGTCACAAATCCCATTGGACAGCGTGTGTGTGTCACAATCCCCATTGTACAGTGTGTGTGTCACAATCCCCATTGGACAGAGTTTGTGTCACAAACCCCAGTGGACAGCGTGTAGTGTCAGAAACCCCATTGGACAGTGTGTGTCACAAACCCCATTGGACAGCGTGTGTGTGTCACAAATCCTCCTGGTCAGTGTGTGTGTCACAAGCCCCATTGGAAAGTGTGTGTGCCACAAATCCCATTGCATAGCGTGTGTGTGTCACAAACTCCATTATAAAGTAGTGCGTGTTCACAAACCCCACTGGATAGCGTGTGTGAGTCACAAACCCTATTGGACAGTGTGTGTGTCACAATCCCCTTTGGACAGCATGTGTGTCACAAACCCCATTGGACAGTTTGTCTGTGTCACAATACCCAATGGACAGTGTGTGTGTCACTATCCCCATTGGACAGCATGTGTGTCACAAGCACCATTGGAGAGCATGTGTGTGTCACATTCCCCATTGGACAGTGAATGTTCACAAAACCCATTTGATAGCGTGTGTGTCACAAACCCCATTGGACAGCGTGTGTGTCACAAACCCCATTGGACAGATTGTGTGTGTCACAAACCCCATTGGACATCGAGTGTGTCACAATCCCCATTGCACAGCGTGTGTTTTAGGAAACCCATTGGACAGCGTGTGTGTCACAAGCGCCACTGGAAAGTGTGTGTGTCACAAACCCCATTGGAAAGTGTGTGTGTCATAACCCCCATTTTACAGAGTGTGTGTGTCACAATCCTCATTGGACAGTGTGTGTGTGTCACCAACCCAATTGGACATCGTGTGTATACCATCCCCATTGGACAGCGTGTGTGTCACAAACCCCATTGGACAGAGTGTGTGTGTGACAAACCCCATTGGACATCGAGTTTGTCACAATCCCCATTGGACATCGTGGGTGTCTGGAACCCCATTGAACAGCCCGTGTGTCACAAGCGCCATTGGAAAGTGTGTGTGTCACAAACCCCATTGGAAAGTGTGTGTGACATAACGCCCATTTTACAGCGTGTGTGTGTCACAATCCTCGTTGGACAGTGTGTGTGTGTCACAAACCCCATCGGACATCGTGTGTATCACCATCCCCATTGGACAGTGTGTGTGTCACAAACCCCTTCGGACAGCGTGTGTGTGTAACAATCCCCATTGGACAGTGTGTTTGTGTCACAAACCCCATTGGACAGCGTGTGTATCACAAACCCCTTTGGACAGTGTGTGTGTCACAAACCCCATTCTACAGTGCGTGTGTGTCACAATCCCCATTGGACAGCATGTGTGTCACAATACTCATTGGTCAGAGCGTGTGTGTCACAATCCCCATTGGACAGCGTGTGTGTCACGAATCCCATTGGACAGTGTGTCTGTGTCACAATACCCATTGGAGAGTGTGTGTGTCACAATCCCCATTCGACAGCATGTTCAGTCACAAAACCCATTGGATAGCATGTGTGTGTCACGAACCGCATTGGACAGCTTGTGAGTCAAAAGACCCATTGGTCAGAGTGTGTGTGTCACAAACCCCATTGGACAGCGTGTGTGTGTCACATTCCCCATTGGACAGTGTGTGTGTCACAAAACCCATTATATAGCATGCGTGTCACAAAACCCATGGGACAACGTGTGTGTGTCACAAACCCCATTAGAAAGTGTGCCTGTGACAAACCCCATTTGAAAGTGGGTGTGTCACACACCCCATTGGATAGCATGTGTGTCACAAACCCCATTAGACAGAGTGTTTGTGTGACAAACCCCATTGGACAGCATGTGTGTGTCACAAACCCTACTGGACAGTGTGTATGACACAATCCCCATTGGACAGCGTCTGTGTCACAAACCCCATTGGACAGCGTGTGTGTCACAAGCCCATTGGACAGAGTGTATGTGTCACAAAACCCAGTGGACAGCGTGTGTGTCACGGACCCCACTGAACAGCGTGTGTGTCACAAGCGCCATTGGAAAGTGTGTGTGTCACATACCCCATTGGAAAGTGTGTGTCTCACAAACCCAATTGGATAGCGTGTGTGTGTCACAAACCCCATTAGAAACTGTGCCTGTCACAAACCCCATTGGAAAGTGTGCGTGTCACAAACTCCATTGGATAGATTGTGCGTGTCACAAACCCTATTGGACAGTATGTATGTCACAGTCCCCATTGGACAGCGTCTGTGTCACAAACCCCATAGGACATCGTGTGGGTCACAAACCCTTTTGGACAGTGTGTGTGTCACAAACCCCATGGGACAGCGTGTGTGTCACGCACCCCATTGGACAGCGTGTGTGTCACAAACGCCATTGGACAGAGCGTGTGTGTCACAAACCCCATTGAAAAGTGTATGTGTCACAAACCCCACTGGATAGCGTGTGTGTGTCACAAACCCTCCTGGTCAGTGTGTGTGTCACAAATGGATAGCGTGTGTGTGTCATAAAACCCATTAAAGAGTATACGTGTCACAAAACCCATTGGATTCTGTGTGTGTGTCACAAACCCATTAAAAAGTGTGCGTATCACAAACCCCATTTGAAAGTGTGTGTGTCACAAAACCAATTGGGTAGTGTGTGTTTGTCACAAACCCTACTGGACAGTGTGTATGACAAAATCCCCATTGGACAGCGTGTGTGTCACAAGCCCATTGGACAGAGTGTGTGTGTCACAAAACCCAGTGGACAGCGTGTGTGTCACAGACCCCACTGGACAGCGTGCATTTCACAAGCGCCATTGGAAAGTGTGTGTGTCACAAACCCTATTGGACAGTGTGTATGTCACAATCCCCATTAGACAGCGTCTGTGTCACAAATCCCATTGGAAAGTGTGTGTGTCACAAACAACATTGGACAGCGTGTGTGTGTCACAATCCCCATTGGACAGTGTGAGTGTCACAAACCCCATTGGACAGCCTGTGTGTGTCACAAAATCCCTTAAATAGTATGCGTGTCACAAACCCCATTGGATAGCGTGTGCGTGTCACAAACCCAATTAGAAAGTGTGACTGTTACAAACCCCATTGGATAGCTTGTGTGTGTCATGAACACCATTGGAAAGCGTTTGTGTCACAAGACCCATTGGACAGAGTGTGTGTGTCACAACCCCCATTGGACATCGTGTGTATCACCATCCCCATTGGACAGCCTGTGTGTCACAAACCACATTGGACATCGTGTGTGTCACAAACCCTTTTGGACAGTGTGTGTGTCAGAAACCCCATTGGACAGCGAGTGTGTGTCACAATCCCCATTGGACAGTGTGTGTGTGTCACAAACCCCATTGGACAGCGTGTGTGTCACAAACCCCATTGGAAAACGTGTGAGTCACAAGCACCATTGGACAGAGCGTGTGGGTCAGAAACCCCATTGGAAAGTGTATTTGTCACACAGCCCACTGGATAGCGTGTGTGTGTCACAAACCCTATTGGACAGTGTGTGTCACCAACCCTATTGGACAGTGTGTGTGTCACAAAACCCACTGGACAGCGTTTGTTTGACAAACCCCATTGGACAGCGTGTGTGTCAAAAGCCACATTGGACAGAATATGTGTGTCTCAAACCCATTGGACAGTGTGTGTGTCACAAACCCCATTGGACAGCGTCTGTGTCACAAACCCCATTGGACAGCGTGTGTGTCACAAACCCCATTGTATAGCATCTTTGTCACAATCCTCACTGGACAGCGTGTGTGTCGCAGACCCCATTGGACAGAGTGTGTGTGACAAACCCTATTGGACAGAGTGTGTGTCACAAACAGCATTGGACAGCGTGTGTGTGTCACAAATCCCATTGGACAGCGTGTGTGTCACAAAACCCTTTGGAAGGAGAGTATGTGTCACAATCCCCATTGGACAGCGTGTGTGTGTCACAATCCCCATTGGACAGTTTGTGTGTCACAATCCCCATGGGACAGAGTGTTTGTCACGAACCCCATTAGACAGCATGTGTGGTTCACAAAATCCCCATTGGACAGTGAGTGTCTCACAAACCCCACTAGACAGCGTGTGTGTCACAAACACCGTTGGACAGCGTGTGTGTGTCACAATCCCCATTGGAGAGTGTGTGTGTCACAAAACCCATTGGATAGCATGTGTGTGTGACAAAACCTATTGGACAGTGTGTGTGTCACAAACCCCCGTAGACACAGTGTGTGTCACGAACCCCGTTGGACAGTGTATGTGGGGAACAATACCCATTGGACAGTGTGTGTGTCACAAACCCCATTGGACAGTGAGTGTTTACAAACCCTGTGCACACTGTGTGTGCAACAAACCCCTGTGGACACTGTGTGTTTTACGAATGCCATTGGACAGTATGTGTGTCACAATATCCATTGGACAGTTTGTGTGTCACAAACCCCTTTGGACAGTGTGTGTGTCACAAACCAAATTGGACAGCGTGTGTGTCACAATCCCCATTGGACAGCGTGTGTGTGTCATAATACCCATTGGACATCGTGTGTGTCACAAGACCCTTTGGACAGAGTGTGTGTCACAAACCCCATTGGACAGCGTGTGTGTGTCATAATACCCATTGGACATCGTGTGTGTCACAAGACCCTTTGGACAGAGTGTGTGTCACAAACCCCATTGTACAGCGTGTTTGTCACAATCCCCATTGCACAGCGTGTGTGTCAGAAGTCCATTGGACATAGTGTGTGTGTCACAAAACCCCGTGGACACTGTGTGTGTCACAAACCCCATTGGACAGTGTGTGTGTCACAAACCCCCATTGGACAGCGTGTGTGTCACAAACTTCATTGGACAGTGTGTGTGTCATAAACCCCATTGGACAGTATGTGTGTCACAAATACTATTGGAGAGCGTGTGTGTCACGAGCCCACTGGACAGAGTGTATGTGTCACCAAACCCACTGGACAGCGTGTGTGTCACGAACCCCGTTGGACAGCGTGTGTATCACAAGCACCATTGGACAGAGTGTTTGTGTCACAAAACCCATTGGAAAGTGTATGTGTCACAAACCCCACTGGATAGCGTGTGTGTCACACACACCCATGGACAGTGTGCGTGTCACAAACCCCATTGGACATCGTGTGTGTCACAAACCCCATTAGAAAGTGTGTGCGTCACAAACCCCATTGGAGAGCGTTTGTGTGTCAAAAACCCCATTAGAAAGTATGCGTGTCAGAAAGCCACTGGATAGCATGTGTGTGTCACAAACCCTATTGGACACTGTGTGTGTCACAAAACCCATTGGATAGCTTGTCTATGTCAGAAACCTCATGGGACAGAGAGTGTGTCACGAACCCCATTGGACAGCGTGTGTGTCACAAGCCCATTGGACATAGTGTGTGTGTCACAAAACCCTGTGGACACAGTTTGTCACGAACGCCATTGGACAGCGTGTGTGTCACAAACCCCCGTGGACACTCTGTGAGTCACAAACCCCATTGGACACTGTGTGTGTCACAAACCCCACTGGACAGCGTGTATGTCACAAACACCCATGGAAAGTGTGCGTGTCAAAAACCCCATTGGACAGACTGTGTGTCATAAACCCCATTGAACAGCATATGTGTCACAAGCCACATTGGACAGCGTGTGTGTCACAAACTCCATTGGACAGAGTGTGTGTGTCACAATCCCTATTGGAAAGCGTGTGTGTCACAAACCCCATTGGACAGCGTGTGTGTCACAAACTCGTTGGACAGAGTGTATGTGTCGCAATGCCCATTGGACAGTGTTTGTTTCACAAAAACCCATGGACAGTGTGTGTGTCACAAACCCCATTTTACAGCGTGTTTGTTACAATCCCCATTGGACAGCGTGTGTGTCACAAGCCCATTGGACATAGTGCATGTGTCACCAAACCCACTGGACAGCGTGTGTGTCACGAACCCCATTGGACAGCGTGTGTGTCACAAACGCCATTGGACAGAGCGTGTGTGTCACAAAGTACATTGGAAAGCGTATGTGTCACAAACCCCACTGGATAGCGTGTGTGTGTCACAAACCCTATTGGACAGTGTGTGTGTTAGAATCTCCATTGGACAGCGTGTGTGTCACAAACTCCATTGGACAGAGTGTGTGTGTCACAATCCCCATTGGACAGCGTTTGTGTCACAAGCACCATTGGACAGAGTGTTTGTGTCAGAAACCCCATTGGAAAGTGTATGTGTCACAAACCCCATTGGATACCGTGTGTGTGTCACAAACCCTATTGGACAGTTTGTGTGTCACAAAACCTACTGGACAGCTTGTGTGTCACATACCCCATTATACAGCGTGTGTGTCACAATCCCCATTGGACAGCGTGTGTGTTTCATAATACCCATTGGACAGTGTGTGTGGCACAAACCCCATTGGAAAGTGTGTGTCACAAACCGCATTGGATAGCGTATGTGTGTCAAAAACCCCATTAGAAAGTACGTGTGTCACAAACCCCATTGGATAGCGTGTGTGTGTCACAAACCCCATTATGAAGTGTGTGTGTCACAAACCCCATTGGATAGCGTGTGTTTGTTACAAACCCTAGTGAACAGTGTGCAGGTCACAATCCCCATTCGACAGCGTCTGAGTCACAAACCCCATTGGACATCGTGTGTGTGACAAACACCATTGGACAGCGTGTGTGTGTCACAATCCCCATTGGACAGTGTGTGTGTCACAAAAACCATTGGATAACGTGTGTGTCACAAACCCCATTGGACAGCGTTTGTGTTTAACAATACCCATTGGACAGTGTGTGTGTCACAAACACCATTGGACAGTGTGTGTGTCAATATCCCCACTGGACAGCGTGTGTGTCAAAACCTCATTGGACAGTTTGTGTGTGACAAAATCCAATGGACAGCGTGTGTGTCACAAACACCCATGGACAGTGTGTGTGTCACAAACCCCATTTGATAGCGTCTGTGTCACAATCCCCTTTGGACAGTGTGTGTATCAGAAACCCCATTGGACAGTGCGTGTGTGTAACAATACCCATTACACGGTGTGGAGTGTCACAAAACCCATTGGACAGCGTGTGTGTCACAAACCCTGTGCACACTGTGTGTGTCACAAACCCCAGTGGACAGCGTGTGTGTCAAAACCCCTTTGGACAGTGTGTGTGTGACAAAACCCACTGGACAGAGTGTGTGTCACAAACACCCATGGACAGTGTGAGTGTCACAAACCCCATTGGATAGGGTCTGTGTCACAAACACCTTTGGACAGTGTGTGTGTCAGAAACCCCATTCGAAAGCGTGTGTGTTTCACAATCCACATTGGACAGTGTGCGTGTCACAATCCCCATTGGACAGCGTGTGTGTCACTAACCCCGTGCACACTGTGTGTGTCACAAACCCAATTGGACAGTGTGTGTGTCATAAACTCCACTGGACAGCGTGTATGTCACAAACACCGATGGACAGTGTGCATGTCACAAACCCCATTTTACATCGTGTGTGTCACAAACCCCTTTGGACAGTCTCTGTGTCACAATCCCCATTGGACAGCGTCTGTGTCAAAAACCCCATTGGACAGCGTGTGTGTCACAAACACCATTGGACAGCGTGTGTGTGTCAAAATCCCCATTGGACAGTGTGTGTGTCACACACCCCATTCGAGAGAGTTTGTGTCACAAACCCTATTGGACAGAGTGTGTGTGTCACAAACCCCATTGGACAGCTTGTGTTTCACCAAGCCCATTGGACAGCGTGTGTGTCAGAAACCCCATTGGACAGTGTGTGTAACAAATACCATTGGACAACATGTGTGTGACAAATACAATTGGACAGCGTGTGTGTCACAAACCCCTTAGGACAGTGTGTGTGTCACAAACTCTATTGGACAGTGTTTGTGTCACAAACCCCCGTGGACACGGTGTGTGTCACAAACCCCATTAGAAAGTGTGTGTGTCAGAAACCCCACTAGACAGCGTGTGTGTCACAAACCCCATTGGATAGCGTGTGTGTGTCACAAACCCCATTATAAAGTGTGCATGTCACAAACCCCACTGGACAGCGTGTGTGTCACAAACACCATTGGAGAGTGTGTGTGTCACAAGCACCATTGGACAGAGCGTATGGGTCAGAAACCCCATTGGAAAGTGTATTTGTCACACAGCCCACTGGATAGTGTGTGTGTGTCACAAACCCTATTGGACAGTGTGTGTGTCACCAACCCTATTGGACAGTGTGTGTGTCACAAAACCCACTGGACAGCGTGTGTGTCAAAAACCCCATTGGACAGCATGTGTGTCACAAACCCCAATATGAGAGCATGTGTATCACAAATCCCCGTGGACACTGTGTGTGTCACGAATGCCATTGGACAGTGTCTGTGACACAAACCCCCCTGGACAGTTTGTGTGTCACAATCCCCAGTGGACAGAGTTTGTGTCACAAACCCCATTGGACAGTGTGTAAGTCACAAACTCCATTCGACAGCGTTTGTGTCACAAGCACCATTGGACATAGTGTGTGTGTCAGAAACCCCAATGGAAAGTGCATGTGTCACAAACCCCATTGGATACCGTCTGTGTGTCAGAAACCCTATGGGAAAGTGTGTGTGTCACAAAACCCACTGGAGAGCGTTTGTTTGACAAACCCCATTGGACAGCGTGTGTGTCGAAAGCCACATTGGACAGAATATGTGTGTCTCAAACCCATTGGACAGCGTGTGTGTCACAATCCCGATTGGACAGCGTGTGTGTCACAAACCCCATTGGACAGCGTCTGTGTCACAAACCCCATTGGACAGCGTGTGTGTCACAAACCCCATTGTACAGCATCTTTGTCACAATCCTCACTGGACAGCGTGTGTGTCGCAGACCCCATTGGACACAGTGTGTGTGTGAAACCCTATTGGACAGAATGTGTGTCACAAACAGCATTGGACAGCGTGTGTGTGTCACAAATCCCATTGGACAGCGTGTGTGTCACAAAACCCTTTGGAAGGAGAGTATGTGTCACAAACCCCATTGGACATCGTGTGTGTCACAAACCCCTTTGAACAGTGTGTGAGTCACAAACCCCATTGGATAGCGTGTGTGTGTCACAAACCCCATTGTACAGAGTGTTTGTCACAAGCTCATTGGACAGAGTGTTTGTGTCACAAACCCAATTGTACAGTGTGTTTGTCACAATCCCCATTGGACAGCGTGTGTGTCACAAACCCCATGGGACAGAGTGTGTGTCACGGACCCCATAGGACAGCGTGTTTGTCACAAGCGCAATTGGACAGAGTGTGTGTGTCACAAACCCCATTGGAAAGCGTATGTGTCACAAACCCCATTGGATAGCGTGTGTGTGTCACAAACACCATTTTACAGTGTGTGTGTAACAAACCCAATTGGTCAGCGTGTGTGTCACATTCCCATGGGACAGCGTGTGTGTCACAAACCCCATTGGAAAGTGTATGTGTCACAAACAGCATTGTATAGCGTATCTGTGTCACAAACCCCATTGGACAGCGTGTTTGTCACAATCCCCATTGGACAGAGTGTGTGTCACAAGCCCATTGGACATAGTGTGTGTGTTACAAAACCCTGTGGACACTGTGTGTGTCACGAACGCCATTGGACAGTGCGTATGTCACAAACCCCACTGGACAGCGTGTGCTTCACAAACCCCCATGGACACTCTTTGTGTCACAAACCCCATTGGACACTGTGTGTGTCACAAACCCCACTGGACAACGTGTATGCCACAAACACCCATGGACACTGTGCGTGTCAAAAACCCCATTGGACAGAGTGTGTGTCATAAACCCCATTGGACAGCATATGTGTCACAAGCCACATTGGACAGAGTGCATGTGTCACAAACCCCATTAGACAGCGTGTGTGTCACAAACACCCATGGACAGTGTGCGTGTCACAAACCCTATTGGACATCGTGTGTGTCACAAACCCCATTGGAGAGCGTGTGCGTCACAAACCCCATTGGAGAGCGTTTGTGTGTCAAAAACCCCTTTAGAAAGTATGTGTGTCACAAACCCCACTGGATAGCATGTGTGTGTCACAAACCCTTTTGGAGAGTGTGTGTGTGTCACAATCCCCATTGGACACTGTGTGTGTCACAAAACCCATTGGATATCGTGTGTGTGTCACAAACTCCATGGGACAGAGTGTGTTTCACGAACCCTATTGGAAAGTGTATGTGTCACAAATCCCATTGGATAGCGTGTGTGTGTCACATACCCCATGGGACAGCGTGTGTGTGTCACAAAACCCACTGAAAAGTGTGTGTGTTACAAACCCCATTGGAAAGTGTGTGTGTCACAAACCCCATGGGACAGCGTCTGTTTCACAAACACCATTGGACAGCGTGTGTTTGTCACAAACCATGTTTGACAGCGTGTGTGTGTCACAAAACCCATTGAAAAGTGTGTGTGTCACAAACCCCATTGGAAAGTGTGTGTATCACAAACCCCAGGGGACAGCGTGTGTGTCACAAACAACATTGGACAGCGTGTGTTTGTCACAAACCCCATACGACGGTGTATGTGTCACAAACCCCATTGGACAGCGTGTGTGTTACAATCCCCATTGGACAGCGTGTGTGTCACAAACTCCATTGGACAGAGTGTGTGTGTCACAATCCCCATTGGAAGGTGTGTGTGTCACAAACCCCATTGGACAGCGTGTGTGTGTCACAATCCCCATTGGACAGTTTGTCTGTCACAATCCCCATTGGACAGTATGTGTGTCACAATCCCCATGGGACAGAGTGTTTGTCACGAACCCCATTGGACAGCATGTGTGGTTCACAAAATCCCCATTGGACAGTGAGTGTCTCACAAACCCCACTAGACAGCGTGTGTGTCACAAACCCCATTGGATAGCGTGTGTGTGTCACAAGCCCTTTTGGACAGCGTGTAGTTCACAATCCCCATTGGACAGCATCTGTGTCACAAACCCCATTAGACAGCGTGTGTGTCACAAACACCGTTGGACAGCGTGTGTGTGTCACAATCCCCTTTGGAGAGTGTGTGTGTCACAAAACCCATTGGATAGCATGTGTGTGTGACAAAACCTATTGGACAGTGTGTGTGTCACAAACCCCCGTGGACACAGTGTGTGTCACGAACCCCGTTGGACAGTGTATGTGGGGAACAATACCCATTGGACAGTGTGTGTGTCACAAACCCCATTGGACAGTGAGTGTTTACAAACCCCGTGCACACTGTGTGTGCAACAAACCCCTGTGGACACTGTGTGTTTTACGAATGCCATTGGACAGTATGTGTGTCACAATATCCATTGGACAGTGTGTGTGTGTCACAAAACCCTTTGGACAGACTGTGTGTCACAAACACTATTGGACAGAGTGTGTGCGTCACAAAACCCACTTGACTGTCTGTGTGTCATGAACCCCATTGGACAGTTTGTGTGTCACAAACCCCTTTGGACAGTGTGTGTGTCACAAACCAAATTGGACAGCGTGTGTGTCACAATCCCCATTGGACAGCGTGTGTGTGTCATAATACCCATTGGACATCGTGTGTGTCACAAGACCCTTTGGACAGAGTGTGTGTCACAAACCCCATTGGACAGCGTGTGTGTGTCATAATACCCATTGGACATCGTGTGTGTCACAAGACCCTTTGGACAGAGTGTGTGTCACAAAACCCATTGGACAGTGTGTGTGTCACAAACCCCCATTGGACAGCATGTGTGTCACAAACTTCATTGGACAGTGTGTGTGTCATAAACCCCATTGGACAGTACGTGTGTCACAAATACTATTGGAGAGCGTGTGTGTCACGAGCCCACTGGACAGAGTGTATGTGTCACCAAACCCACTGGACAGCGTGTGTGTCACGAACCCCGTTGGACAGCGTGTGTATCACAAGCACCATTGGACAGAGTGTTTGTGTCACAAAACCCATTGGAAAGTGTATGTGTCACAAACCCCACTGGATAGCTTGTGTGTCACACACACCCATGGACAGTGTGCGTGTCACAAACCCCATTGGACATCGTGTGTGTCACAAACCCCATTAGAAAGTGTGTGCGTCACAAACCCCATTGGAGAGCGTTTGTGTGTCAAAAACCCCATTAGAAAGTATGCGTGTCAGAAAGCCACTGGATAGCATGTGTGTGTCACAAACCCTATCGGACAGTGTGTGTGTGTCACAATCCCCATTGGACACTGTGTGTGTCACAAAACCCATTGGATAGCTTGTGTGTGTCAGAAACCTCATGGGACAGAGAGTGTGTCACGAACCCCATTGGACAGCGTGTGTGTCACAAGCCCATTGGACATAGTGTGTGTGTCACAAAACCCTGTGGACACAGTTTGTCACGAACGCCATTGGACAGCGTGTGTGTCACAAGCCCATTGGACATAGTGTGTGTGTCACAAAACCCTGTGGACACAGTTTGTCACGAACGCCATTGGACAGCGTGTGTGTCACAAACCCCCGTGGACACTCTGTGAGTCACAAACCCCATTGGACACTGTGTGTGTCACAAACCCCACTGGACAGCGTGTATGTCACAAACACCCATGGAAAGTGTGCGTGTCAAAAACCCCATTGGACAGACTGTGTGTCATAAACCCCATTGGACAGCATATGTGTCACAAGCCACATTGGACAGCGTGTGTGTCACAAACTCCATTGGACAGAGTGTGTGTGTCACAATCCCTATTGGAAAGCGTGTGTGTCACAAACCCCATTGGACAGCGTGTGTGTCACAAACCCTTTGGACAGAGTGTATGTGTCGCAATGCCCATTGGACAGTGTTTGTTTCACAAAAACCCATGGACAGTGTGTGTGTCACAAACCCCATTTTACAGCGTGTTTGTTACAATCCCCATTGGACAGCGTGTGTGTCACAAGCCCATTGGACATAGTGCATGTGTCACCAAACCCACTGGACAGCGTGTGTGTCACGAACCCCATTGGACAGCGTGTGTGTCACAAACGCCATTGGACAGAGCGTGTGTGTCACAAAGTACATTGGAAAGCGTATGTGTCACAAACCCCACTGGATAGCGTGTGTGTGTCACAAACCCTATTGGACAGTGTGTGTGTTAGAATCTCCATTGGACAGCGTGTGTGTCACAAACTCCATTGGACAGAGTGTGTGTGTCACAATCCCCATTGGACAGCGTGTGTGTCACAAGCACCATTGGACAGAGTGTTTGTGTCAGAAACCCCATTGGAAAGTGTATGTGTCACAAACCCCATTGGATAGCGTGTGTGTGTCACAAACCCTATTGGACAGTTTGTGTGTCACAAAACCTACTGGACAGCTTGTGTGTCACAAACCCCATTAGACAGCGTGTGTGTCACAATCCCCATTGGACAGCGTGTGTGTTTCATAATACCCATTGGACAGTGTGTGTGGCACAAACCCCATTGGACAGAGTTTGTGTCACAAACCCCATTGGACAGCGAGTGTGTCACAAACCTCATGGGACAGCGTGTGTGTTTCACAAACCCCATTGGAAAGTGTGTGTCACAAACCGCATTGGATAGCGTATGTGTGTCAAAAACCCCATTAGAAAGTACGTGTGTCACAAACCCCATTGGATAGCGTGTGTGTGTCACAAACCCCATTATGAAGTGTGTGTGTCACAAACCCCATTGGATAGCATGTGTTTGTTACAAACCCTAGTGAACAGTGTGCAGGTCACAATCCCCATTCGACAGCGTCTGAGTCACAAACCCCATTGGACATCGTGTGTGTGACAAACACCATTGGACAGCGTGTTTGTGTCACAATCCCCATTGGACAGTGTGTGTGTCACAAAAACCGTTGGATAGCGTGTGTGTCACAAACCCCTTTTCAAAGTGTGTGTGTCACAAACCCCATTGGATAGCGTGTGTGTGTCACAAACCCTATTGGACAGTGTGTGTGTCACAAACCCCATTGGACAGCCTGTGTGTCACAAACCCCATTGGACAGCGTTTGTGTTTAACAATACCCATTGGACAGTGTGTGTGTCACAAACACCATTGGACAGTGTGTGTGTCACTATCCCCAGTGGACAGCGTGTGTGTCAAAACCTCATTGGACAGTTTGTGTGTGACAAAATCCAATGGACAGCGTGTGTGTCACAAACACCCATGGACAGTGTGTGTGTCACAAACCACATTTGATAGCGTCTGTGTCACAATCCCCTTTGGACAGTGTGTGTATCAGAAACCCCATTGGACAGTGCGTGTGTGTAACAATACCCATTACACGGTGTGGAGTGTCACAAAACCCATTGGACAGCGTGTGTGTCACAAACCCTGTGCACACTGTGTGTGTCACAAACCCCATTGGACAGTGTGTGTGTCACAAACCCCATTGGACAGCGTTTGTGTTTAACAATACCCATTGGACAGTGTGTGTGTCACAAACCCCCCTGACAGTGTGTGTGTCACAATCCCCAGTGGACATCGTGTGTGTGTCACAATCCAGATTGGACAGTGTGTGTGTCACGAACCCCACTGGACAGCGTGTGTGACAAGCTCCGTTGGACAGAGTGTGTGTGTCACAAACCCCATGGGACAGCGTGTGTGTGTCACAAGCCCCAATGAAAAGTGTGTGTGTCACAAACCGCATGCGACCGCGTGTGTGTCACAAACACCATCGGACATTGTGTGTGTCACAAACCCCTATGGACAGTGTGTGTGTCACGAACCCCATTGGACAGCGTGTGTGTCACAAGCGCCATTGGACAGATTGTGTGTGTCGCAAATCCCTTTGGAAAGTGTGTGTGTCACAAACCCCATTGGACAGCGTGTGTGTCACAATCCCCATTGGACAGTGTGTGTGTCACAAACCCATTGGAGAGCGTGTGTTTCATAAACCCTATTGGACAGAGTGTGTGTGTCATAATCCCCAGTGGACAGCTTGTGTGTCACAATCCCCATTGGACAGTGTGTGTGTCACGAACCCCATTGGACAGCGTGTGTGTTCACAAACCAATTGGATAGTGTGTGTCTGTCACAAACCCTCCTGGTCAGTTTGTGTGTCACAAAACCCTTTGAACAGCATGCGTGTCACAATCACCTTTGAACAGTTTGTGTGTAAGAAACACAATTGGTCAGCGTGTGTGTCACAAACCCCATTGGAAAGTGTGTGTCACAAACCCCTTTGCGCAGTGTGTGTGTCACAAACCCCATTGGACAGCGAGTGTGTCACAAACCTCATGGGACAGCGTGTGTGTTTCACAAACCCCATTGGAAAGTGTGTGTCACAAACCGCATTGGATAGCGTATGTGTGTCAAAAACCCCATTAGAAAGTACGTGTGTCACAAACCCCATTGGATAGCGTGTGTGTGTCACAAACCCCATTATGAAGTGTGTGTGTCACAAACCCCATTGGATAGCGTGTGTTTGTTACAAACCCTAGTGAACAGTGTGCAGGTCACAATCCCCATTCGACAGCGTCTGAGTCACAAACCCCATTGGACAGCGTGTGTGTGTCACAATCCCCATTGGACAGTGTGTGTGTCACAAAAACCATTGGACAGTGTGTGTGTCAATATCCCCAGTGGACAGCGTGTGTGTCAAAACCTCATTGGACAGTTTCTGTGTGACAAAATCCAATGGACAGCGTGTGTGTCACAAACACCCATGGACAGTGTGTGTGTCACAAACCCCATTTGATAGCGTCTGTGTCACAATCCCCTTTGGACAGTGTGTGTATCAGAAACCCCATTGGACAGTGCGTGTGTGTAACAATACCCATTACACGGTGTGGAGTGTCACAAAACCCATTGGACAGCGTGTGTGTCACAAACCCTGTGCACACTGTGTGTGTCACAAACCCCATTGGACAGCGTTCGTGTTTAACAATACCCATTGGACAGTGTGTGTGTCACAAACCCCCCTGGACAGTGTGTGTGTCACAATCCCCAGTGGACAGCGTGTGTGTCAAAACCCCTTTGGACAGTGTGTGTGTGACAAAACCCACTGGACAGAGTGTGTGTCACAAACACCCATGGACAGTGTGAGTGTCACAAACCCCATTGGATAGGGTCTGTGTCACAAACACCTTTGGACAGTGTGTGTGTCAGAAACCCCATTCGAAAGCGTGTGTGTCACAATCCCCATTGGACATTGTGCGTGTCACAATCCCCATTGGACAGCGTGTGTGTCACTAACCCCGTGCACACTGTGTGTGTCAAAACCCAATTGGACAGTGTGTGTGTCATAAACTCCACTGGACAGCGTGTATGTCACAAACACCGATGGACAGTGTGCATGTCAAAAACCCCATTTTACATCGTGTGTGTCACAAACCCCTTTGGACAGTCTCTGTGTCACAATCCCCATTGGACAGCGTCTGTGTCAAAAACCCCATTGGACAGCGTGTGTGTCACAAACACCATTGGACAGCGTGTGTGTGTCAAAATCCCCATTGGACAGTGTGTGTGTCACACACCCCATTCGAGAGAGTTTGTGTCACAAACCCTATTGGACAGATTGTGTGTGTCACAAACCCCATTGGACAGCGTGTGTTTCACCAAGCCCATTGGACAGCGTGTGTGTCAGAAACCCCATTGGGTAGTGTGTGTAACAAATACCATTGGACAACATGTGTGTGACAAATACAATTGGACAGCGTGTGTGTCACAAACCCCATTGGACAGTGTTTGTGTCACAAACCCCCGTGGACACGGTGTGTGTCACAAATCCCATTAGACAGTGTGTGTGTCAGAAACCCCACTAGACAGCGTGTGTGTCACAAACCCCATTGGATAGCGTGTGTGTGTCACAAACCCCATTATAAAGTCTGCGTGTCACAAACCCCATTGGATACCGTGTGTGTGTCACAAACCCTTTTGGAGAGTGTGTAGGTAACAATCCCCATTGGACAGCATCTGTGTCACAAACCGCATTGGACAGTGTGTGTGTCAGAAACACCCATGGACAGTGTGCGTGTCACAAACCCCATTGGACATCGTGTGTGTCACGAACCCCATTGGACAGCGTTTGTGTCACACTCCCCATTGGACAGCGTGTGTGTGTCACAATCCCCATTGGAAGGAGTGTGTGTCACGAACCCCATTGGACAGCGTGTGTGTCACAAGCGCCACCGGACAGAGTGTTTGTGTCACAAACACCCATGGACAGTGTGCCTGTCAAAAACCCCATTGGACACTGTGTGCCTCTCACAAAACCTTTTGGACAGTGTGTGTGTCACAAACCCCACTGGACAGCGTGTGTTTCACAAACACCCATGTACAGTGTGCCTGTCACAAACCCCATTGGACACTGTGTGCCTGTCACAAACCCTTTTGGACATCGTGTGTGTCACAAACCCCATTGGATAGCGTGTGTGTGTCACAAACCCCTTTATAAAGTGTGCATGTCACAAACCCCATTGGACAGCGTGTGTGTCACAAACACCATTGGACAGCGTGTGTGTGTCACAATCCCCGTTGGAGAGCGTGTGTGTCGTAAAACCCATTGGACAGCGTGTGTGTTTCACAATCCCCATTGGAGAGTGTGTGTGTCACAAAACCCATTGGATAGCATGTGTGTGTGACAAACCCTATTGGACAGTGTGTGTGTCACAAACCCCCGTGGACACAGTGTATGTCACGAACCCCGTTGGACAGTGTGTGTCTGTCACAATCCCCATTGGACAGTGTTTGTGTGTCACAAACCCCATTGGACAGCGTGTGTGATGTCACAATACGCATTGGACAGCGTGTGTGTCACAAACCCCATTGGACAGCGTGTATGTCATAAACCCCATTGGACAGCGTGTGTGTGTAACAATACCCATTGGACATCGTGTGTGTCACAAACCCCATTGGACAGTGTGTGTGTCACAAACCCCACTGGAGAGCGTGTGTGTCACAAACACCCATTTACAGTGTGCGTATTACAAACCCCATTGGACATCATGTGTGTCACAAACCCCTTTGGAAAGTGTGTGTGTCACAAACCCCATTGTACAGCGTGTGTGTCACGAACCCCTTTGGACAGTGTATGTCTCACAATCCCCATTGGACAGTGTTCGTGTATCACAAAACCCATTGGACAGAGTGTGTGTCACAAACCCCTTTTTACAGTGTGTGTGTCACAAACCCCATTGGACAGCGTGTGTGATGTCACAATACGCATTGGACAGCGTGTGTGTCACAAACCCCATTGGACAGCGTGTATGTCATAAACCCCATTGGACAGCGTGTGTGTGTAACAATACCCATTGGACATCGTGTGTGTAACAAACCCTTTTGGACAGTGTGTGTCTCACATACCCCGTGGACACAGTGTATGTCACGAACCCCGTTGGACAGTGTGTGTCTGTCACAATCCCCATTGGACAGTGTTTGTGTGTCACAAACCCCATTGGACAGCGTGTGTGATGTCACAATACGCATTGGACAGCGTGTGTGTCACAAACCCCATTGGACAGCGTGTATGTCATAAACCCCATTGGACAGCGTGTGTGTGTCACAAACCCCATTGGACAGTGTGTGTGTCACAAACCCCACTGGAGAGCGTGTGTGTCACAAACACCCATTTACAGTGTGCGTATTACAAACCCCATTGGACATCATGTGTGTCACAAACCCCTTTGGAAAGTGTGTGTGTCACAAACCCCATTGGACAGGGTGTGTTTGACACAATCCCCTTTGGACAGTGTGTGTGTCACAAACACCCTTGGACAGCGTGTGTGTGTCACAATCCCCACTGGACAGTGTGTGTGTCACAAAGCCCATGGGACAGCGTGTGTGTCACAAAGCGATATTGTGTCACAAACCCCACTGTATAGCGTGTGTGTGTCACAAACCCCACTGGACAGCGTGTGTGTCACGAACCCCTTTGGACAGTGTATGTCTCACAATCCCCATTGGACAGTGTTCGTGTATCACAAAATCCATTGGACAGAGTGTGTGTCACAAACCCCTTTTTACAGTGTGTGTGTCACAAACCCCATTGGACAGAGTGTGTGTGACACAATCCCCTTTGAACAGTGTGTGTGTCACGAACCCCATTGGACAGCGTGTGTGTCACAACCACCATTGGACAGAGTGTGTGTGTCTCATACCCCATTGGAAAGTGTATGTGTCACAAACCCCATTGGATAGCGTGTATGTGTCACAAACCCCAGTGGACAGCGTGTGTGTCACAAACGCCCGTAGACACTGTGTGTGTCACAAACCCCATTGGACATCGTGTGTGTCATAAACCCCAATGGACAGTGTGTGTGTCACAAACCCCATTGGACAGGATGTGTGTCACAAACCCCACTGGACAGCGTGTGTTTCAGAAACACCCACGTACAGCGTGCTTTTCACAAACCCCACTGGACAGCCTATGTGTGTCACAATCCCCATTGGACAGGTTGTGTGTGTAAAAAACCCATTGGACAACGTGTGTGTGTCACAATCTCCATTGGACAGTGCGTGTGTCGCAAACCCCATGGGACATAGTGTGTGTCACAAACCTCATTGTACAGCGTGTGTGTCAGAAACCCATTGGACAGAATGTGTGTGTCACAAAACCCAAGGGACAGCGTGTGTGTCACGAACCCCATTGGACAGCGTGTGTGTCACAAGTGCCATTGGATAGCGTGTGTGTGTCACAAACCCTCGTGGTCAGTGTGTGTGTCACAAAACCCTTTGGACAGCATGCGTGTCGCAAACATCATTGGACAGTGTTTGTGTAAGAAACCCAATTGGTCAGCGTGTGTGTTACAAACCCCATGGGACAGCGTGCGTGTGTCACAAACCCATTTAGATAGCGTGTGCATGTCACAAACCCCTTTGGAAAGTGTATGTGTCACAAACCCCATTGGACAGCGTGTGTGTCACAAACCCCATTGGACAGAGTGTGTGTCTCACAAAACCCATTGGACAGCGTGTGTGTCACAATCCCGACTGGATAGTCTGTGTGTCACAAAACACACTGGACACTGTGTGTGTCGCAAACCACATCGAACAGCGTGTGTGTCACAAGCCCCATTGGACAGCGTGTGTAGTCACAAACACCGTTGGACAGTCTGTTTGTGTAACAATAACCAATGCACAGTGTGTGTGTCACAAACCCACTGGATAGCGTGTGTGTCACAAACATCCATGTAAAATGTACGTGTCACAAACGCCATCGGACATCGTGTGTGTCACAAGCCCTGTTGGACAGTGTATGTGTCACAAACACCACTGGACTGCGTGTGTGTCACAAACACCCATGGATAGTGTGTGTGTAAGACACCCAATTGGTCAGCGTGTGTTTCACAAACCCCATGGGACAGCATGTGTGTGTCACAAACCCCATTGGAAAGTGTGTGTGTCACAAACCATATAGGAAAGTGTGTGTTTTACAAACCCCATAGGATAGCGTGTGTGTGTCACAAACCCCATTAGAAAGTGTGCGTATCACAAACCCCATTGGAAAGTGTGTGTGTCACAAACCCATTTGGACAGTGTATTTGTGTCACAAACCCATATTGGACAGCGTGTATTTCACAAACACCATTGGACAGCTTGTGTGTTACAAGACCTATTAGACAGAGTGTATGTGTCACAAACCCCATTGGAGAGCGTGTGTGTCACAAACCCCATTGGACAGAGTGTGTGTGTCACAAAACCCATTAGACAGCGTGTGTGTCACAATACCCATTGGATAGTGTGTGTGTCACAAAACCCACTGGACAGCGTGTGTGTCACAAACCCCATTGAACATCGTGTGTATCACAAGCCCCATTGGACAGCGTGTGTAGTCACAAAACCCATTGGACAGATTGTGTATGTCACAAACCCCATTGCAAATTTATGTGTCACAAACCCCAATGGATAGCGTGTGTGTGTCACAAACTCTCCTGGTCAGAGTGTGTGTCACAAAAACGATTGGACAGCATGCGTGTCGCAAACACCATGGGACAGTGTGTGTGTAACAAACCCAATTGGTCAGCTTGTGTGCCACAAAGCACATTGGAAAGTGTGTGTGTCACAAACCCTATTGGATATCGTCTGTGTGTCACAAACCCCATTAGAAAGTGTGAGTGTCACAAAGCCCATTGGAAAGTGTGTGTGTCACAAACCCCATTGGATATCGTGGGTGTGTCAGAAACCCCATTAGAAAGTGTGCGTGTCACAAACCCCATTGGATAGCATGTGTGTGTCACAAACCCTGTTGGACAGTGTGTATGTCACAACCCCCATTGGACAGTGTGTGTGTCAAAAAATCCATTGTATAGCGTGTGTGTCATAAACCCCATTAGAAAGTTTTTGTGTGTCACAAACCCCATTGGACAGTGTGTGTGTCACAAAACCCACTGGACAGCATGTGTGTCGCAAGCCCCATTCGACAGCGTGTGTGTCACAAACACCATTGGACAGCGTGTGTGTGTCACAATACCCATTGGACAGTGTGTGCGTCACGAACCCCATTGGAAAATATGTGTGTCACAAATCCCATTGGAGAGCGTGTGTGTGTCACAAACCCCATTTGACAGAGTGTGTGTCACAAACACCGTTGGAAAGTGTGTGTGTCACAAACCCCATTGGACAGCGAGTGTATGTCACAAACCCTCCTGGTCAGTGTGTGTGTCACAAAACCCATTGGACAGCGTGTGTGTCACAAACCCCATTGGACAGTGAGTGTGTAACAAACGCAATTGGTCAGCGTGTGTGTCACAAACCCCATGGGACAGCGTGTGTGTGTCACAATCCCCATTGAACAGTGTGTGTGTTCAAGAACCCCACTGGACAGCGTGTGTGTCACAAACACCATTGGAGAGCGTGTGTGTGTAACAATACCCATTGGACAGTGTGTGTGTCACAAACCCAATTGGACAGCGTGTGTGTATAACAATCCCCATTGTACAGTGTATGCGTGGCACAAACTCCAATGGACAGCATGCGTATGTCACAATCCCCATTGGACAGTGTGTGTGTCACAAACCACACTGGACAGTGTGCGTGTCACAAACCCCATTGGACATCGTGTGTGTCACAAACACTTTTCGACAGTGTGTGTATCACAACCCCCATTGGACAGAGTTTGTGTCACAAACCCTATTGGACAGTATGTGTGTCACAAAAACCTTTGGACAGTGTGTGTGTCACAAACCCCATTGGACATTATGTGTGTCACAAATCCCATTGGACAGCGTGTGTGTGTCACAAACCCTCTTGGTCAGTGTGTGTGTCACAAACATCATTGGACAACGTGTGTGTCACAAACCCCTTTGGACAGTGTGTGTGTCAAAACCCCCATTGGACAGCGTGTGTGTGTCACAATCCCCATTGGACAGAGAGTGTGTTTCACAAACCCCATTGGACAGCGTTTGTCTCACAAACCTCATTTCACAGTCTGTGTGTGTCACAAACCCCATTAGACAGCGTGTGTGTCACTAACCCCTTTGGACAGTGTGCGTGTCATAAACCCCATTGGACATCGTGTGTGTGTCACGAACCTCGTTGGACAGCGTGTGTGTCACAAGCACCGTTGGACCGAGTGTGGTGTCACAATCCCCATTGGACAGAGTGTATCTCACAAACCACATTGGACAGTGTGTATGTGTCACAAACCCCATTTGATAGAGTGTGTGTGTCACAAACCCTATTGGACAGTGTGTTTCACAAGACCCATTGGACAGACTGTGTGTGTCACAAACCCCATTGGACAGCGTGTGTGTCACACACCCCATTGGTCAGAGTGTGTGTGTGACACACCTCACTGGACAGCGTGTGTGTCACAAACCCCTTTGGACAGTGTGTGTGTCACAAACCCCACTGGACACCGTGTGTGTTCACAAACCCCATTGGACAGCGTCTGTGACATAAACCCCATTGGACAGCGTGTGTGTATCACAGTCTCCATTGGACAGTTCGTGTGTGTCACAAACCCCTTTAGACAGACTGTGTGTGACAAACCCCACTGGACAGAGTGTGTGTCACAAACCCCATTGGACAGCGTGTGTGTCACAAACCCCGGTGGACACTGTGTGTGTCATAAACTCCACTGGACAGCGTGTGTGTCACAAACTCCTTTGGACAGTGTGTGTGTCACAAACCCTATTGGACAGTGTGTATGTCACAATCCCCATTGGACAGCGCCTGTGTAACAAACCCCATTGGACAGCGTGTGTGTCACAAGCCACATTGGACAGTGTGTGTGTCACAAACCCCATGGGACACCGTGTCTGTGTCACAAACCCCATTGGAAAGTGTGTGTGTCACAATCCCCATTGGACAGTGTGTGTGTCACAAAACCTATTGGATAGCGTGTGTGTCACAAACCCCATTAGAAAGTGTCCGTGTCACAAACCCCATTGGATAGATTGTGTGTGTCATGAACCCTATTGGACAGTGTGTATGTCACAATCCCCATTGAACAGCGTCTGTGCCACGAACCCATTGGACAGCGTGTGTGTCACAAACACCATTGGACAGCGTGTGTGTGCCACAATCCCCATTGGAAAGTGTATGTGTCACAAACCCCATTGGATACCGTGTGCGTGTGTCACAAATCCTTTTGCACAGTGTGTGTGTCAGAAAACCCACTGGACAGCGTGTGTGTCACAAACAGCCATGGACAGTGTTTGTGTCACAAATCCCATGGAGCAGAGTGTGTGTCACGAACCCCATTGGACAGCGTGTGTGTCACAAACCCCATTGGACAGACCGTATGTGTCATAAACCCCATTTGAAAGTGTGTGTCTCACAAAACCCATTGGATAGAGTGTGTGTGTCACAAACCCTATTGGACAATATATATGTCACAATCCCAATTGGACAGCGTCTGTGTCACAAACCCCATTGGACAGCGTGTGTGTCACAAACACCTTTGGACAGCGTGTGTGTGTCACAATCCCCATTGGATAGCGTGTGTGTGTCAAAAACGTTATTGGACAGTCTGTGTCACAAGACCCAGTCGACAGAGTGTGTGTGTCAGAAACCCCATTGGACATCGTGTCTTTCACAATCCCTATTGGACAGCGTGTGTGTCTCAAACCACATTGGACAGAGTGTGTGTGACAAACTCCATTGGACACCGTGTGTGTCATAACCCCCATTTTACAGTGTGTGTGTGTTACAATCCCCATTGGACAGTGTGTGTGTGTCACAAACCCTGCTGGAAAGCGTGTGTGTCACAAACCCCATTGGACAGCGTGTGTGTCACAAACCCATTTAGACAGTGTGTGTGTCACAAACTTCATTGGAGAGCCCGTGTCTGTCATATTCCCCATTGGACAGCGTGTGTGTCACAATACCCATTGGACATAGTGTGTGTGTCACAAAACCCATTGGATAGCGTGTGTGTCACAAACCCCATTAGAAAGTGTCTGTGTCACAAACCCCATTGGATAGCGTTTGTGTGTCACAAACCCTGTTGGACTGTGTGTGTGTCACAAACCCCACTGGACAGCGTTTGTGTCACAAACCCCATTGGACAGCTTGTGTGTCACAAGACTCATAGGACAGAATGTGTGTGTCACAAATGCCATTGTACAGCACGTATGTCACAAGCCCCATTGGACAGACTGTGTGTGTCACAAACCCCTTTGGACAGAGTGGGTGTCATAAACCCCATTGGACAGCGTGTATGTGTCACAATCCCCATTGGATAGTGTGTGTGTGTCACAAACCCCATTGGACAGTGTGTGTGTCACAAACCCCATGGGACAGAGTGTGTGTCACAAACACTATTGGACAGAGTTTGTGTCACAAGCCCATTGGACAGCGTGTGTTTATCACAAAATCCACTGGACAGTGTGTGTGTCACGAACCCCATTGGACAGCGTGTTTTTCACAAGCACCACTGGACAGAGTGTGGTGTCACAAACCCCATTATAAAGTATGTGTGTCACAAACCCCATTGGATAGCGTGTGTGTGTCACAAACCCCATTGGACAGCGTGTGTGTCACAAACACTATTGGACAGCGTGTGTGTGTCACAATCCCCATTGAACACTGTGTGTGTCACAAACCGCATTGGATAGCCTGTGTTTCAAAAACCCCATTTGAAAGCGTGTGTGTCACAAACCCCGTTGGATAGCGTGTGTGTGTCACAAACCCTATTGGACAGTGTGTGTGTCACAAAACCCACTGGACAGCGTGTGTGTCGGACCCCATTGAACAGCGTGTGTGTCACAAGCGCCATTGGAATGTGTGTGTGTCACAAACCCCATTGGAAAGTGTGTGTGTCACAAACCCAATTGGATAGCATGTGTGTGTCACAAACCCCATTGGAGAGTGCGTGTGTCACAAAACCCTTTGGATAGCATGCGTGTCACAAATACCATGGGACAGTGTGTGTGTAACAAAACCAATTTGTCAGCGTGTGTGTCACAAACCCTGTTGGACAGTGTGTGTGTCACAATACCCATTGGACAGTGTGTGTGTCACAAACCCCACTGGACAGAGTTTGTGTCACAAACCCCGTTGGATAGCGTGTTTGTGTCAGAATCCCAATTGTACAGTGTGTGTGTCACAAACCCCTTTGGACATTGTGTGTGTCACAAAAACCATTGGATAGCATGTGAGTTGCACAAGCACTATTCCACAGTGTGTGTGTGTCACAAACCTCATTGAACAGCGTATGTGTCACGAACACCATTGGACATCGTGTGTGTCACAAGACCCATTGGACAGCGTGTGTGTCATAATCCCCATTGGACAGCGTGTGTATCACAAACCCCACTGGACCGATTGTGTGTCATAAACCCCTTTGGAAAGCGCGCGTGTGTCACAATCCTCATTGGAAAGCGTGTGTGTCACAATCCCCATTGGACAGCGTGTGTGTCACAAACCCCATTGGACAGCGTGTGTGTGTAACAATAACCATTGTACAGTGTGTGTGTCACAATCCCCATTGGATAGAGTGTGTGTAACAAACCCCCGTGGACAATGTGTGTCACAAACCCCATTGGA
The DNA here is from genome assembly GCA_032206185.1 of Columba guinea. NCBI lineage: Eukaryota > Metazoa > Chordata > Aves > Columbiformes > Columbidae > Columba > Columba guinea. The sequence continues at coordinate 551,410 of JAVLUU010000064.1, read as the reverse complement.
CAGTCTGTGTGTCACAAATCCCATTGGACAGCGTGTGAGTGTCATAATCCCCATTGGAAAGTGCGCGTGTCACAAACCCCTTTGGATAGAATGTGCGTGTCACAAACCCTATTGGACAGTGTGTATGTCACAAACCCCATTGGACAGCGTCTGTGTCACAAACCCATTGGACAGCATGTGTGTCACAAACACCATTGGACAACGTGTGTTTGTCACAATCCCCATTCGAAAGTGTATGTGTCACAAACACCAATGCATAGCGTGTGTGTGTCACAAACTCCATTATAAAGTAGTGCGTTTTCACAAACCCCACTGGATAGCGTGTGTGTGTCACCAACCCTATTGGACAGTGTGTAGGTCACAATCCCCATTGGACAGCGTCTGTGTCACAAACCCCATTAGACAGCGTGTGTGTCACAAACCCCATTGGACAGCGTGTGTGTGTCACAAATGCCATTGGATAGCATGTGTGTGTCACAAACCACATTGGACAGCGTGTAGTGTCAGAAACCCCATTGGACAGTGTGTTTCACAAATCCCATTGTACAGCGTGTGTGTCACAAACCCCATTGGACAGCTTGTGTGTGTCACAAAGCCCATTTGACAGAGTGTGTGTCACAAACACCATTGGACAGCATGTGTGTCACAATCCCCATTGTACAGCGTGTGTGTAAAAAACATCATTGGACAGCGTGTGTGTCACAAACTCCATTGGATAGCGTGTGTGTGCCACAAAACCCATTATAACGTGTGTGTGTTACAAACCCCAGTGGATAGCGTGTGTGTGTCACAAACCCTATTGGACAGTCTGTAGGTCGCAATCCCCACTTGACGGCGTCTATGTCACAAACCCCATTGGACAGCGTGTGTGTTACAAACACCATTGGACAGCATGTGTGTGTAACATTCCCCATTGGACAGTGTGTGTGTCACAAAAACCATTGGATAGCGTGTGTGTCACAAACCCCATTGGATAGCGTGTGTGTCACAATCACCATTAGACAGCGTGTGTGTCACAAACCCCTTTGGACAGTGTGTGTGTGTGACAAAACCCATTGGACAGCGTGTGTATCACAAACCTCTTTGGACAGTGCGTGTGTCACAAACCCCATTCAACAGTGCGTTTGTGTCACATTCACCATTAGACAGCGTGTGTGTCACGAATCCCATTGGACAGCGTGTGTGTCACAAGCACCTTTGGACAGAGTGTGTGTGTCACAAATCCCATTGGACAGCGTGTTTGTCACAAGCCCCTTTGGACAGCGTCTGTGTCACAAACCCCACGGGACAGTGTGTGTGTCACAAACACCCATGGACAATGTGCATGTTAGAAACCCCATTGGACATCGTGTGTGTCACAAACCCCTTTAGGACAGTGTGTGTGTCACAAGCCCATTGGACAGAGTGTGTGTGTCACAAAACCCACTGGACAGTGTGTGTGTCGGACCCCATTGAACAGCGTGTGTGTCACAAGTGCCATTGGAAAGTGTGTGTGTCACAAACCCCATTGGAAAGTGTGTGTGTCACAAACCCAATCGGATAGCGTGTGTGTGTCACAAACCCCTTTAGAAAGTGTGCTTCTCACAAAAAACTTTGGAAAGTGTGTGGTTGTCACAATCCCCACTGGATAGCATGTGTGTGTGTCACAAACCCCATTGGATACCCTGTGTGTGTGTCACAAACCCTGTTGGACAGTGTGTGTGTCAGAAACGCCACTGGACATCATGTGTGTCACAAATCCCATTGGACAGTGTGTGTGTGTGTCACAAACCCCATTGGACATCGTGTGTGTCACGAACCCCATTGGACAGCGTGTGTGTCACAAACCCCATTGGACAGAACGTCTGTGTCACAAACCCCATTGGACAGCGTTTTTGTCACAAACACCATTGGACAGCGTGTGTGTGTCACAATCCCCATTGGACAGTGTGTGTGTCACAAAACCTATTGGATAGCGTGTGTGTCACAAACCCCATTAGAAAGTGTGCGTGTCACAAACCCCATTGGATAGCATGTGTGTGTCACATACCCTATTGGACAGTGTGTTTCACAAGACCCATTGGACAGACTGTGTGTGTCACAAACCCCATTGGACAGCGTGTGTGTCACACACCCCATTGGACAGATTGTGTGTGTGACACACCCCACTGGACAGCGTGTGTGTCACAAACCCCTTTGGACAGTGTGTGTGTCACAAACCCCACTGGACACCGTGTGTGTTCACAAACCCCATTGGACAGCGTCTGTGACATAAACCCCATTGGACAGCGTGTGTGTATCACAGTCTCCATTGGACAGTTCGTGTGTGTCACAAACCCCTTTAGACAGACTGTGTGTGACAAACCCCACTGGACAGAGTGTGTGTCACAAACCCCATTGGACAGCGTGTGTGTCACAAACCCCGGTGGACACTGTGTGTGTCATAAACTCCACTGGACAGCGTGTGTGTCACAAACTCCTTTGGACAGTGTGTGTGTCACAAACCCTATTGGACAGTGTGTATGTCACAATCCCCATTGGACAGCGTCTGTGTCACAAACCCCATTGGACAGCGTGTGTGTCACAAGCCACATTGGACAGTGTGTGTGTCACAATCCCCATGGGACACCATGTGTGTGTCACAAACCCCATTGGAAAGTGTGTGTGTCAAAATCCCCATTGGACAGTGTGTGTGTGTCACAAACCCCACTGGACAGCGTGTGTGTCACAAACACCCATGGACACTGTGCGTGTCACAAACCCCATTGGATATCGTGTGTGTCACAAACCCTTTTGGGCAGTGTGCGTGTCACAAACCCCATTGGATAGAGTGTGTGTTTCACAAACCCCATTAGAAAGTGCGCGTGTCACAAACCCCTTTGGATAGAATGTGCGTGTCACAAACCCTATTGGACAGTGCGTATGTCACAATGCCCATTGGACAGCGTCTATGTCACAAACCCCATTGGACAGTATGTGTTTCACAAAACCCATTGGACAGTGTGTGTGTGTCACAATCTCCATTAGAAAGTGTGCGTGTCACAAACCCCATTGGACAGCGTGTGTGTCACAAACACCATTGTTCAGCGTGTGTTTGTCACAATCCCAGTTGGAAAGTGTGTGTGTCACAAAAACCATTGGATAGCGTGTGTGTGTCACAAACCATTTTGCACAGTGTGTGTGTCACAAACCCCATTGGATAGCGTGTGTGTGTCACAAACCCCATTAGAAAGTGTCCGTGTCACAAACCCCATTGGGTAGATTGTGTGTGTCACGAACCCTATTGGACAGAGTGTTTGTGTGACAATCCCCTTTGAACACTGTGTGTGTCACAAACCGCATTGGATAGCCTGTGTTTCTAAAACCCCATTTGAAAGCGTGTGTGTCACAAACCCCGTTGGATAGCGTGTATGTGTCACAAACCCTATTGGACAGTGTGTGTGTCACAAAACCCACTGGACAGCGTGTGTGTCGGACCCCATTGAACAGCGTGTGTGTCACAAGCGCCATTGGAATGTGTGTGTGTCACAAACCCCATTGGAAAGTGTGTGTGTCACAAACCCAATTGGATAGCATGTGTGTGTCACAAACCCCATTGGAGAGTGCGTGTGTCACAAAACCCTTTGGATAGCATGCGTGTCACAAATACCATGGGACAGTGTGTGTGTAACAAAACCAATTTGTCAGCGTGTGGTTAACAAACCCCATGGGACAGTGTGTGTGTCACAAACCCCATTGGAAAGTGTATGTGTCACAAACCCCATTGCGTAGCGTGTGTGTGTCACAAACACCATTGGACAGCGTGTGTGTCACAAACCCCCGTGGACACTGTGCGTGTATCAATACCCATTGGACAGTGTGTGTGTCACGAATCCCATTGGACAGCGTGTGTGTCACAAACCCCATTGGAAAGTGTATGTGTCACAAACCCCATTGTATAGCGTGTGTGTGACACAAACCCTCCTGGTCAGTGTGTGTGTCACAAAACCCTTTGGATAGAATGCGTGTCACAAATACCATGGGACAGCGTGTGTGTAACAAAACCAATTTGTCAGCGTGTGTGTCACAAACCCCATGGGACAGTGTGTGTGTGTCACAAACCCCATTAGAAAGTTTGGGTGTGACAAACCTCATTTGAAAGTGGGTGTGTCACACAACCCATTGGATAGCATGTGTGTGTCACAAACCCCATTGGACAGAGTGTTTGTGTGACAAACCCCATTGGACAGCGTGTGTGTCACAAGCCCATTGGACAGAGTGTGTGTGTCAGAAAACCCAGTGGACAGCATGTGTGTCACAGACCCCATTGGACAGTGTGTATGTCACAATCCCCATTAGACAGCGTCTGTGTCATAAATCCCATTTTTACAGCGTGTGTGTCACAAAGAACATTGGACAGCGTATGTGTGTCACAATCCCCTTTGGACAGTGTGCGTGTCACAAACCCCATTGGACAGCGTGTGTGTGTCACAAAACCCCTTAAATAGTATGCGTGTCACAAACCCCATTGGATAGCGTGTGCGTGTCACAAACACAATTAGAAAGTGTGCGTGTTTCAAACCCCATTGGATAGCATGTGTGTGTAACAAACCCAATTGGTCAGCGTGTGTGTCAAAAACCCCATTGGATAGCGTGTGTGTGTCACAAAAAACATTAGAAAGTGTGCGTGTCACAAACCCCATTGGAAAGTGTGTGTGTCACAAACACCATTGGATAGCGTGTGTGATGTCACAAATCCTATTGGACAGTGTGTGCGTCACAAACCCCACTGGACAACGTGTGTGTCACGAACCCCATTGGACAGCTTGTGTGTCACAAGACCTATTGGACAGCGTGTTTATGTCACAATACCCATTGGACAGCTTGTGTGTGTCACAAACACCAACTGGATAGCGTGTGTGTAGCAAATACCCATGGACAATATGCTTGTCAAAAACCCCTTTGGACAGCGTCTGTGTCACAAACCCCCGAGGACAATGCGCGTGCCACAAACCCCACTTGACAGCGTGTGTGTCACAAACACCCATGGACATTGTGCATGTCACTAACGCCATTGGACATCGTGTGTGTCAAAAACCCCTTTGGAAAGTGTGTGTGTCACAAACCCCATTGGACAGCGTGTGTGTGTCACAATCCCCATTGGACAGTGTGTGTGTCACAAAACCCATGGGACAGAGCGTGTGTCATGAACCAGACTGGGCAGCGTGTGTGTCACAAAACCCATTGGATAGCGTGTGTGTGTCACAAACCCCATTAGAAAATATGTGTGTCACAAGCACATTGGATAGCATGTGTGTGTCACAAATCCCATTAGAAAGTGTTCGTGTCACAAACCCCATTGGCAAATGTATGTGTCACAAACACCATTGGACAGCTTGTGTGTGTCACAATCACCATTAGACAGTGTGTGTGTCACAAAACCCATTGGATAGCGTGTGTGATGTCACAAACCCTATTGGACAGTGTGTGTGTCGCAAACACCATTAGACAGCGTGTGTGTGTTAAAATTCCCATTAGACAGCTTGTGTGTCCCAAGACCTATTGGACAGCGTGTGTGTCACAATCCCCATTGGACTCCGTGTGGGTCACAAACCCCATTGGACAGAGTGTGTGTCACAAGCCCCATTGGACAGAGTGTATGTGTCACAAACCCCATTGGACAGCGTGTGTGTCACAAACCCCATTGGATAGTGGGTGTGTCAAAAGCCCCATTGGTCAGCGTGTGTGTCACAAACCTCTTCGGATAAAGTGTGTGTCACAAACCCCATTGGACAGCGTGTGTGTCACATTCCGCATTAGACAGTGTGTATGTCACAAACCCCATGGTACAGAGTGTGTGTCACGAACCCCATTGGACAGCGTGTGTGTTACAAGCGCCATTGGACAGAGTGTGTGTGTCACAAACCTCATTGGATAGCCTGTGTGTGTCACAAACCCTCCTGGTCAGTGTGTGTGTAACAAAACCCATTGGACAGCATGCGTGTCACAAACACTATTGGAGAGTCTGTGTGTAACAAACCCAATTGGTCAGCGTGTGTGTCACAAACCACATTGGATAGCGTGTGTGTGTCACAAACCCCATTAGAAAGTGTGCGTGTCACGAACCACATTGGAAAGTGTGAGTGTCACAAACACCACTGGACAGAGTGTGTGTATCACAATCAACATTGGACAGTGTGTGTGTCACAAAACCCATTGGATAGTGGGTCTGTCACAAGCCCCATTGGTCAGCGTGTGTGTCACAAAACCCATTGGATAGTGTTTGTGTCACAAACCCCACTGGACAGCGTGTCTGTCACGAACCCCGTTGGACAGCGTGTGTGTGTCACAAACCTTCCTGGTCAGTGTGTGTGTGACAAACCCCATTGGAAAGTGTGTGTGTCACAAACCCCATTGGACAGAGTGTGTGTGTCACAAACCCCATTGTACAGCATTTGTGTCACAAACCCCATTGGATAGTGTGTGTGTGTCACAAACCCTATTGGACAGAGAGTGTGTCACAAACCCCGTTTTACAGCATGTGTGTCAAAAGCCACATTGGACAGAGTGTGTGTTTCACAAACCCCATTGGACAGCATGTGTGGCACAAACACCATTGGACAGTGTGTAGGTCACAATCCCTATTGGACAGCGTCTGTGTCACAAAGCCCATTGGACAGCCTGTGTGTCACAAATACCATTGGACAGCATGTGTGTGTCACAATCACATTGGACAGCGTGTGTGTCACAAAACCCACTGGATAGCGTTTGTGTCACAAACCCTATTTGAAAGTGTGTGTGTCACAAAACCCATTAGATAGCGTGTGTGTCACAAGACCCATTGGACAAAGTGTGTGTGTCACAAACCCCATTGGACAGCGTGTGTGTCACAAATCCTATTGGACAGCGTGTGTGTGTCACAATACCCATTGGACAGTGTGTGTGTGTCACAATACCCATTAAACAGTGTGTGTGTCATAAATCCCATTGGACAGAGTTTGTGTAACAAATCCCATTGGACAGCGTGTGTCTCACAAACACCATTGGACAGTGTGTGTGTCACAAACCCCATTGGACATCGTCTGTGTCACAATCCCTACTGGACAGCGTGGGTGTCACAAAAGCCTTTGGACAGATTGTATGTGTCACAATCCCCATTGGACAGCGTGTGTGTCACAAGCACCATTGGACAGAGTGTTTGTGTCACAAACCCCATTAGACAGAGTGTGTGTGTCAGAAACCCCATTGGAAAATGTATTTGTCACACAGCCATTTGGATAGCGTGTGTGTGTCACAAACCCTACTGGACAGTGTGTGTCTCATAAAACCCTGTGGACACTGTGTGTATCACGGACGACATTTGACAATGTGTGTGTCACAAACCCCCCTGGATAGTGTGTGTGTCACAAATCCTATTGGACAGCGTTTGTGTGTCACAAACCCCATTGGACAGCGTGTGTGTCAAAAGAACCATTGGACAGAGTGCGTGTGTCACAAACCTAATTGGACAGCGTGTGTGTCAGAAACCCCATTGGACAGCGTGTGTGTCACTATCAACAATATGACAGCGTGTGTGTGTAACAATACCCATTGGACAGTGTGTGTGTCACAAACCCCCGTGGACAATGTGTGTGTCACGAATGCCATTGGACAGTGTGTGTGTCACAACCCCCCCTGGACAGTGTGTGTGTCACAATCCCCAGTGGACAGTGTTTGTGTCACAAACCCCATTGGAAAGTGTGTGTGTCACAAACCCCATTGGACAGCGAGTGTGTCACAAGCACCATTGGACATAGTGTGTGTGTCAGAAACCCCATTGGAAAGTGTATGTATACAAACCCCATTGGATAGCGTCTGTGTGTCACAAACCCTATTGGACAGTGTGTGTGTCACAAACCCCACTGGACATAGCATCTGTCACAAACCCCTTTGGATAGCGTGTGTGTGTCACAAACCCCATTGGACAGTGTGTGTGTCACAAGCACCTTTGGACTGAGCGTGTGGGTCAGTATCCCCATTTTAAAGTGTATTTGTCACACAGCCCATCGGAAAGTGTGTGTGTCACAAACCCCATTGGACAGCGTGTGTGTGTCACAAACCCCATTGGACAGTGTCTGTGTCACAAACCCCATTGGACAGCGTGTGTGTGTCACAAACCCCATTGTACAGCGTCTTTGTCACAATCCTCACTGGACAGCGTGTGTGTCGCAGACCCCATTGGACAGTGTGTGTGTGACAGACCCTATTGGACAGAGTGTGTGTCACGAACCCCATTGGACAGCGTGTGTGTCACAAGCGCCATTGGACATAGTGTGTGTGTCACAAACCCCACTGGAAAGTGTATGTGTCACAAACCCCGTTGGATAGCGTATGTGTGTCACAAGCACCATTGGACAGAGTGTGTGTGTCACAAACCCCACTGGAAAGTGTATGTGTCACAAACCCCAATGGATAGCGTGTGTATTTCACAAAACCCCATTGGAAAGTGTGTGTGTCACAAACCACATTTGAAAGTGTGTGTGTCACAAACCCTATTGGACAGCGTGTGTGTGTCACAATACACGTTGGACAGAGTGTGTCACAAATCCCATTGGACAGCGTGTGTGTCACAATCCCCATTGAACAGCGTGTGTGTCAAAAACCCCATTGGACAGCGTGTGTGTGTCACAATTCCTCCTGGTCAGTGTGTGTGTCACAAATCCCATTGGACTGCGTGTGTGTCAGAAACCTCATTGGATAGTGTGTGTCACAAATCCCATTGGAAAGTGTATGTGTCACAAACCGCATTGTATCGCGTGTGTGTGTCACAAACCCCATTGGACAGAGTGTGTGTCACAAGACCCATTGGACAGCGTGTGTGTCACAAACCCCATTTTACAGCGTGTTTGTCACAATCCACATTGGGCAGCGTGTGTGTCACAAACTCCATTGGACAGAGTGTGTGTGTCACAATCCCCATTGGATAACGTGGGTGTCACAAAAGCCTTTTAACAGATTGTATGTGTCACAATCCCCATTGGACAGCGTGTGTGTCACAAGCACCATTGGACAGAGTGTTTGTGTCACAAACCCCATTGGAAAGTATATGTGTCACAAACCGCATTGTATAGCGTGAGTGTGTCACAAACCCATTGGGTAGAGTGTGTGTCACAAACGCATTGTACAACGTGTTTGTCACAATCCCCATTGGACAGCGAGTGTGTCAGAAGCCCATTGGATATAGTGTGTGTGTCACAAAACCCCGTGGACACTATGTGTGTGTCCCAAACCCCCATTGACAGCGTGTATGTCACAAACCCCATTGGACAGCGTCTGTGTGTCACAAACCCCATTGGACAGTGCGCGTGTGTAACAATACCCATTAGACGGTGTGGAGTGTCACAAACCCCATTGGACAGCGTGTGTGTCAGAAACCCCATTGGAGAGCGTGTGTGTCGTAAAAGCCATTGGACAGCGTGTGTGTTTCACAATCCCCATTGGAGAGCGTGTGTGTCACAAACCCCATTGTAGAGAGTTTGTGTCACAAACGCCATTAGAAAGTGTGTGTGACACAAACCGCATTGGACAGACTGTGTGTGTGACAAAGCCCTTTGGACAGCGTGTGTGTGTGACAATCCCCATTGGACAGTGTGTGTGTCACAAACCCCACTAGATAGCGTGTGTGTCACAAACACAAATGGACAGTGTGCGTGTTACAAACCCCACTGGACAGCGTGTGTGTGTCACAATCCCCATTGGACAGTGTGTGTGTGAAAAACCCCATTGGACAGAGTGTGTGTCACAAAGCATATTGGACAGCGTGTGTGTCAAAATCCCATTGGACAGCGTGTGTGCCACAAACAGCCATGGACAGTATGCATGTGAAAAACCCTTTGGTCAGCGTGTGTGTCCTAAACCCCCGTGAACACTGTGTATGTCACTATCCCCAGTGGACACCGTGTGTTTTACAAACAGCCATTGACAGCGTGCATGTCAGAAACCCCATTGGACATCGTGTGTGTCACAAACCCCTTTGGACAGTGTGTGTGTCACAAACCCCACTGGACAGCTTGTGTGTCACAAACCCCATGGGACTAAGTCTGTGTCACGAACCCCATTGGACAGCGTCTGTGTCACAAGCGCCATTGGACAGAGTGTGTTTTTCACAAAACCTTTTGGACAGTGTGTGTGTCACAAACCCCCGTGGACACTGTGTGTGTCACGAACGCCATTGGACAGTGTGTGTGTCACAAACCACCCTGGACAGTGTGTGTGTCACAATCCCCAGTGGACAGCGTGTGTGTTAATACCCCATTGGACAGTGCGTGTGTGACAAACCCACTAGACAGCGTGTTTGTCACAAACACCCATGGAGAGTGTGAGTGTCACAAGCCCCATTGGATTGCATGTGTGTCTCAAACCGCTTTGGACAGTGTGTGTCACAAACACCATTGGACAGCGTGTGTGTCACAAGCCTATTGGACAGAGTGCGTGTGTCACAAAACCCACTGGACAGCGTGTGTGTCACAAACGCCCCTGGAAAGTGTGTGTGTCACAAACCCCAGTGGACAGCGCGTGTGTCAAAACCCAATTGGACAGAGTGTGTGTCACAAACACCCATGGACAGTATGCGTGTCACAAATGCCATTTGACAGTGTGTGTGTCACAAACCGCACTTGACAGCGTGTGTGTCAAAAACTCCCATGGACAGTGTGCGTGTCACAAACCCTATTGTACATCGTGTGTGTCACAAACCCTTTTGGACAGTGTGCGTGTCACAAACCCCAATGGATATCGTGTGTGTCACAAACCTCTTAGGACAATGTGTGTGTCACAAACCCCATTGGTCAGCGTATGTGGGTCACAATCCCCATTGGACAGCATGTGTGTTACAAACCCAATGGGACAGAGTGTGTGTTCTGAACCCCATTGGACAGAGTGTGGTGTCACAAACCCCATTGAAAAGTGTATGTGTCACAAACCCCACTGGACAGTGTGTGTGTCACAAACACACATGGACAATGTGCATGTCAGAAACCCCAATGGACATTGTGTGTGTCACAAACTTCTTTGGAAAGTGTGTGTGTCTCAAACACCATTGGACAGCGTGTGTGTGTCACAATCCCCTTTGGACAGTGTGTCTGTCACAAACCCTATGGGACAACGTGTGTGTGTCTAAAACCCCATTAGAAAGTATGTGTGCCACAAACCCCATTGGATAGCGTGTGTGTGTCACAAACTCCATTATAAAGTGTGAGTGTCACAAACCCGATTTGATAGAGTGTGTGTGTCACAAACCCTATTGGACAGTGTGTAGGTCACAATCCCCATTGGACAGCGTCTTGTCACAAACGCCATTGGACAGCGTGTGGGTCACAAACCCCATTGGACAGCGTGTGGGTCACAAACCCCATTGGACAGAGTGTGTGTGTCACAAACCCCTTTGGACAGTGTGTGTGTCATAAACCCCATTGGATAGCGTGTGTGTGTCACAAACCACATTAGAAAGTGTGCGTGTCACAAGCCCCATTGGAAAGTGTTTGTGTCACAAACCCCATTGGACAGTGTGTGTGTGTAACAATACCCTTGGACAGTGTGTGTGTCACAAACCCCATTGGACAGCGTGTTTGTCACAAACACCATTGGACAGTGTGTGTGTGTAACAATACCCATTGGACAGTGTGCGTGTCTGAAACCCCATTGCACATCGTGCGTGTCACAAACCCTTTTGGACAATGTGCGTGTCACAAACCCCACTGGACAGCGTGTGTGTTTACAAACACCCATGGACATTGTGCGTGTGACAAACCCCATTGGACATCGTGTGTGTCACAAACCCCTTGTGAAATTTGTGTTTCACAAACCCCATTGGACAGCGTGTGTGTGTCATAATCCCCATTGGACAGTGTGTATGTCACAAAACCCATTGGATAGCGTGGGTTTTACAAACCCCATTAGAAAGAGTGTGTGTCACAAACCCCGTTGGATAGCGTGTGTGATGTCACAAACCCTGTTGGACAGTGTGTGTGTCACAAACCCCAATGGACAGCGTGTGTGTCACGAAACCCTTTGGACAGCTTGTGTTTCACAAGACCTATTGGACAGAGTGTGTGTGTCAGAAACCCCATTGGACAACGTGTGTGTCAAAATACCCATTGGACAGCATGTGTGTGACAAGCGCATTGGACAGAGTGTGTGTGTCACAAAACCAATTCGACAGGGTGTGTGTCACAAACCTCATTGGGTAGCGTGTGTGTCACAAACCCGTTCGGACTGTGTGTATGTCACAAACCCCATTGGACAGCGTGTTTTTCAAAAGACCCATTAAACAAAGTGTGTGTGTCACGAAGCCCATTGGACAGCGTGTGTGTCACAAACCCCCGTGGACACTGTGTGTTTCACGAACGCCATTGGACAGTGTGTGTGTCACAGACCCCCCTGGACAGTGTGTGTTTCACAATCCCCAGTGGACAGCGTGTGTGTCAAAACCCCAGTGGACTTTGTGTGTGTCACAAAACCCACTGGACAGCGTGTGTGTCACAAACCCCATTGGACAGTGTGTTTATGTCACAAGACCCATTGGACAGATTGTGTGTGTCACAAACACCATTGGACAGTGTGTGTGTCACAAACCCCTTTGGACATCGTGCGTGTCACAAACCCTTTAGGACAGTGTGTGTGTCACAAACCACACTTGACAGCGTGTGTGTCACAAACACCCATGGACATTGTGCGTGTCACAAACGCCATTGGACATCGTGTGTGTCAAAAACCCCTTTGGAAAGTGTGTGTGTCACAAACCCCATTGGACAGCATGTGTGTGTCACAATCCCCATTGGACAGCGTGTGTGTCACAAGCGCCATTGGACAGACTGTTTGTGTCACAAACCCCATTGGAAAGTCTATGTGTCACAAAACCCATTGGATAGCGTGTGTGTATCACAGACCCTCCTCGTCAGTGTGTGTGTCACAAAACCCATTGGACAGCATGCGTATCACAAACACCATTAGACAGTGTGTGTGTAACAAAATCAATTGGTAAGCGTGTGTGTCATAAACCCCATTAGAAAGTGTGCGTGTCACAAACCCCATTGGAAAGTGTGTGTGTCACAACCACCATTGGACAGAGTGTGTGTTCACAAAACCCATTAGACAGCGTGTGTGTGTCACAATCCCCAATGGACAGTGTGTGTGTCACAAACCCCATGGTACAGAGTGTGTGTCACAAACCCCATTGGACAGCGAGTGTATCACAAGCGCCATTGGACAGAGTGTGTGTCTCGAAACCCATTGGACAGCTTGTGTGTCACAAGACCTATTGGACAGAGTGTGTGTGTCACAATCCCCATTGGACAGCGTGTGTGTTCCAATCCCTATTGGACAGCGTGTGCGTCACAAACCCCGTTGGACAGAGTGTGTGTGTCACAAACCCCATTTGACAGTGTGTGTGTCACAAACCTCACTGGACAGCGTGTGTGCCACAATCCTCATTGTACAGTGTGTGTGTCACAAACCCCATTGGACGGTGTGTGTGTGTCACAGACCCCGTTGGACAGAGTTTGTGTCACCAACCTCCGTGGACACTGTGTGTGTCACAAACCCCATTGGACAGTGGGTGTGTCACAAACTCCACTGGACAGCCTGTGTGTCACAAACCCTTTGGACAGTGTGTGTCACAAACCCCATTGGAAAGCGTGTGTGTCACAGACACCCATGGACAGTGTGCGTGTCACAAACCCCATTGGACAGTGTGTGTGTCACAAACCCCATGGGACTAAGTGTGTGTCACAACCTCCATTTGACAGCGTGTGTGTCACAAGCGCCATTGGACAGAGTGTGTGTCTCACTAACCCCGTTGGAAAATGTATGTGTCACAAACCCCATTGGATAGCGTGTGTGTGTCAAAAACCCCATTAGAAAGTATGTGTGTCACAAACCCCATTGGATAGCATGTGTGTGTCACAAACCCTGTTGGACAGAGTGTAGGTCACAATCCCCATTGGACAGCGTCTGTGTCACAAAACCCACTGGACAGCGTTTGTGTCACAAACGCCGTTGGGCAGCGTGTGTGTATCACAATCCCCATTGGATAGCGTTTGTGTCTACAAAACCCATTGTACAGCCTGTGTGTCACAAACCCACGTGAACACTGTGTGTGTCACAAACCCCATTGGACAGTGTGTGTGTCACAAACCCCACTGGATAGCGAGTGTGAAACAAACACCCATGGACAGTGTGCGTGTCACAAACCCGATTCTACATCGTGTGTGTCACAAAACCTTTTGGACATTGTGTGCCTCACAAACCGCCGTGGACACTGTGTGTGTCACGAATGCCATTGGACAGTGTGTGTGTCACAAACCCGATTGGACAGTGTGTGTGTCACAAGCCCCATTGGACAGCGTGTGTGTCACAAACACCATTGGACAGCATGTGTGTCACAAACCCCATTAGAAAGAGTGTGTGTCAATAACCCCATTGCATAGCGTGTGTGATGTCACAAACCCTATTGGACACTGTGTGTGTCACAAACCCCACTGGACAGCGTGTGTGTCAGGAACCCCATTGGACAGCTTGTGTGTCACAAGAGCTATTGGACAGAGTGTGTGTGTCACAATCCCCATTGGACAGGTGTGTGTGAAAACACCATTGGACTGGGTGTGTGTGTCACAAACCCTATTGGACAGTGTGCGTGTCATAAACCCCATTGGAGAGCGTTTGTTTGTCACAATACCCATTGGTCAGTGTGTGTGTCACGAACCCCCCTGGACAGTGTGTGTGTCACAATCCCCAGTGGACAGCGTTTGTGTCAAAACACAACTGGAGAGTGTGTGTGTGACAAAAAGCACTGGAAAGCGTGTGTGTCACAAACACCCATGGACAGTGTGAGTGTCACAAACCCCATTGGATAGCGTCCATGTCACAAACCCCATTGGACAGAGTGTGTGTGTCAGAAACCACATTGGAAACAGTGTGTGTCACAAACCAATTGGATAGTGTGTGTGTGTCACAAACCCCATTGGACAGTGTGTGTGTAACAAACCCAATTGGTCAGCATGTGTGTCACAAAACCCATGGGACATCGTGTGTGTCTCACAAACCCCATTGGAAAGTGTGTATCACAGACCACATTGGATACCGTGTGTTTTTCAAAAACCCCATTAGAAAGTATGTGTGTCACAAACCCTATTAGAAAGTGTGTGTGTCACAAACCCCTTTGGACAGAGTGTGTGTCATAAACCCCATTGGATAGTGTGGGTGTGTCACAAACCCCATGGGACAGAGTGTGTGTCACAAACCCCATTGGACAGTGTCTGTGACAAACCCCATTGGACAGCGTGTGTGTCACAAACCCCCGTGGACACTGTGTTTTTCACGAACGCCATGGGACAGTGTGTGTGTCACAAACCCCCCTGGACAGTTTGTGTGTCACAATCCCCAATGGACAGCGTGTGTGTTACAAATGCCCTTTGTACATCGGGCGTGTCACAAAGTCCTTTTGACAGTGTGTGTGTCACAAACCCCATTGGACACAGTGTGTGTCAGAAAACCCAATGGACAGCTTCTGTGTCACAAACCCCATTGGACAGTGTGTGTGTCACAAGCGCCATTGTACAGAGTGTGTGTGTAACAAACCCAATTGGTCAGCCTGTGTGTCACAAAACCCATTGGACAGCGTGTTTGTGGAACAAACCCCATTAGAAAGTGTGCGTGTGACAAACCCCTTTGGAAAGTGTGTGTGTGACAAACCCCATTGGATAGCGTGTGTGTGTCACAAACCCCATTAGAAAGTGTGCGTGTGACATTCCCTTTGGAAAATGTGTGTGTCACAAACACCATTTGATAGCATGTGTGTGTCACAAACCATAATAGACAGTGTGTGTCTCACAAACCCCTTTGGACAGCTTGTGTGTCACAATCCCATTTGGTCAGCGTGTGTGTCACAATCCCCACTGGACAGCGTGTGTGTGTCACAATCCCCATTGGACAGTGTGTGTGTCACAAAACCCATTGGACAGCGTGTGTTTCACAAAATCCCATGTACAGTGTGCGTGTCACAAACCCCATTGGACATTGTGTGTGTCACAAACCCCTTTGGATATTGTGTGTGTCACAGACTCCATTGGACAGCGTGTGTGTGTCACAACACCATTGGAGAGTGTGTGTCTTTTAGAAACCCATTGGACAGAGTGTGTGTGTCACAAAACTCAAGCGACAGCGTGTGTGTCACGACACCCATTGGACAGAGTGTGTGTGTCACAATCCCTTTGGACAGTGTTTGTGTGTCACGAACCCCATTGGACAGCGTGTGCGTCACAAACCCTCCTGCTCATTGTGTGTTTCACAAACCACATTGGACATCGTGTGTGTCACGAACCCCATTGGACACCGTTTGTGTCACAAGCACCATTGGATAGAGTGTGGTGTCACAAACCCCATTGAAAAGTGTATGTGTCACAAACACTTTGGATAGCGTGTGTGTCACAAACCACGTTGGACAGCGTGTGTGTCACAATATGCATTGGACAGTGTGTGTGTCACAAACCCATTGGACAGCGTGTGTGTCACAAACGCCCGTAGACACTGTCTGTGTCACACACCCCATTGGACATCGTGTGTGTTATAAACCCAATTGGACATCGTGTGTGTCAGAAATCCTTTTGGACAGTGTGCATCTCACAAACCCCGCTGGACAGCGTGTGTGTCACTAACACCCATGGATAGTGTGCGTGTCACAAACCCCACTGGACATCATGTGTGTCACAAACCCCTTTGGACAGTGTGTGTTTCACAAACCCCTTTGGACAGTGTGTGTTTCACAAACCCCATTGGATGCGTGTGTGTGTCACAATCCCCATTGGACAGTGTGTGTGTGTGTCACAAACCCCATTGGACAGTGAGTGTGTCTCACAATCCCCATTGGACAGTTTTTGTGTGTCTCAAACCCCATTGGACAGCATCTGTGTCACAAACACCATTGGACAGCGTGTGTGTCACAAACCGAAATGGACAGAGTGTGTGTCACAAACCCCATTGGACAGAGTGTGTGTGTCAAAAACCCCATTGGACAGCGTGTGTGTGTCACAAACCCCATTGGACAGTGTTTGTGTGTTACAAACCCCATTGGACAGCGTGTGTGTCACAAGCCCCATTGGGCAGCGTGTGTGTCACAAGCAACATAGGACAGCGTGTGTGTGTAACAATACCTATTGGACAGTGTGTGTGTCACAATACCCATTGGAGAGCTTGTGTGTCACAAACCCCCGTAGACACTGTGTGTGTCACAAACCCCACTGGACAGTGTGCCTGGCACAAATCCCATTGGACACTGTGTGTGTCAGAAACCCTTTTGGACAGTGTGTGTATCACAAACCCCATTGGACAGAGTTTGTGTCACAAACCCTATTGGACAGCATGTGTGTCACAAATCCCAATGGACAGCGTGTGTGTGTCACAAAACCCATTTGACAGAGTGTGTGTCACAAACAACATTGGACAGTGTGAGTGTCATAAACCCCATTGGACAGCGTGTGTGTGTCACAAACCCTCTTGGTCAGTGTGTGTGTCACAAACCCCATTGGACAGCGTGTGTGTCACAAACCCCATGGGACAGCGTGTGTGTCACAATCCCCATCGAACAGTGTGTGTGACACAAACCCCATTGGATAGCGTGTGTGTGTCACAAACCCTATTGGGCACTGTGTGTGTCACAAACCCCATTGTACAGCGTGAGTGCAAAAAACCTCATTGGACAGCGTGTGTGTCACAAGACCCATTGGAAAGATTGTGTGTGTAACAAACCCGTTGGACAGTGTGTGTGTCACAAACCCCATGGGACTGTGTGTGTGTCTCAAACCCCGCTGGACAGAGTTTGTGTCACAAACACCCATGTACAGTGTGCGTGTCACAAACACCATTGGATATCGTGTGTGTCACAAATCCTTTTGGACAGTGTGAGTGTCACAAACCCCATTGGACATTGTGTGTGTCACAAACCCCTTTGGACAGTGTGTGTGTCACTAACCACATTGGACATCGTGTGTGTCAGAAACACCTTTGGACAGTGTGTGTGTCACAAACCTCATTGGACAGCGAGTGTTTGTCACAATCCCCATTGGACAGTGTGTGTGTTTCACAAACCCCATGGGACAGAATTGTGTAACGAACCCCATTGGACAGCGTGTGCGTCACAAACCCCGCTGGATAGTGTGTGTGTGTCACAAACCCCATTGGACAGAGTGTGTGTCACAAACCCTTTGGACAGCGTGTGTGTCACAATCCCCATTGGACAGAGTGTGTGTCACAAACCCCTTGCACATCGTGTGTGTCACAAACCCATTTGGGCGGTGTGTGCGTCACAAACCCCATTGGACAGCATGTGTGTGTTTCACAAACCCCTTTGGACAGTGTTTGTTTCATAAACCCCATTGGACAGCGTGTGTGTGTCACAATACCCATTGGACAGTGTTTGTGTGTCACGAACCCCATTGGACAGCTTGTGTGTCACAAACCCCATTGGACAGTGTGCGTGTCACAAACCCCATTGGACATCGTGCGTGTCACAAACCCCATTGGACAGGGTGTGTGTGTCACAATCCCCATTGGACAGTGTGTGCGTCACAAACCCCATGGGACATCGTGTGTGTCACAAGCGGCATTGGACAGAGTGTGTGTGTCACAAACCCCTTTGGAAAGTGTATGTATCACAAACCCTATTGGATAGAGAGTGTGTGTCACAAACCCCATTCGAAATTGTGCATGTCCACAAACCCCATTGGAAAGTGTGTGTGTAACAAACCCCATTGGACAGTGTGTGTGTGTCACAGTCCCCATTGTACAGTGTTTGTTAGTCACAAATCCTATTAGACAGCGTGTGTGTCATAAAACGCATTGGACAGCGTGTGAGTGTCACAATCCCCATTGGACAGTGTTTGTGTGTCATCAACCCCATTGGACAGCGTGTGTGTCACAAACCCCATTGGAAAGTGTATGTGTCACAAAGCCCATTGGATAGCGTGTGTGTAGTCACAAACCCTCCTGGTCAGTGTGTGTGTCACAAAACCCATTGGACAGCAGGCGTGTTGCAAACACCATTGGACAGTGTGTGTGTAACAAACCCAACTGGTCAGCGTGTGTGTCACAAAGCCCATTGGAAAGTGTATGTGTCACAAAACCCACTGCACTGCGTGTGTGTCACAGATCCCATTGGACAGAGTGTATGTGTCACAATCCCCATTGGACAGCATGTGTGTCACAAACCCCATTGGACAGCGTGTGTGTGTCACAATACCCATTGGACAGGGTGTGTGTGTCTCAAACCCCTTTGGATAGCGTGTCTGTGTCACAAACCCTATTGGACAGTGTGTGTGTCACAAAACCCACTGGACAGCGTGTGTATCACAAACCCCATTGGAAAGTGTGAGTCACAAACCCCATTGGATATCGTGTTTGTCAAAAACCTCATTAGAAACTCTGTGTGTCACAAAACCCATTGGATAGCATGTGTGTGTCGCAAACCCCATTGGACAGAGTGTATATCACAAACCCCATTGGACAGCGTGTGTGTCATAAACCCCATTGGACAGCGTGTATGTGTAAAAAATCCCAATTGGACAGTGTGTGTGTGTCACAAACCCCATTGGACAGCGTGTCTGTGTCACAATACCCATTGGACACTGGTTGTGTCACAAACCCCATGAACAGAGTGTGAGTCACAGACAATATTGGACATCGTGTGTGTGTGACAAGCACCATTTTACAGAGTGTGTGTCACAAACCCCATTGGACAGTGTGTGTGTGTCACAAACCCCACTGGACAGCGTGTGTGTCACAAGCCCCATTGGACAGAGTGTGTGTGTCACAAACCCCATTAGACAGCGTGTGTGTCACAAACCCCTTTGGACACTGTGTGTGTCACACACCCCATTGGACAGCGTATGTGTGTCACAATCCCCTTTGGACAGTGTGTGTGTCACAAACCCCATTGGATAGCGGGTGTGTCACAAACTCCATTAGAAAGTATGCGTGTCACAAACCCCATTGGATAACGTGTGTGTATCGCAGTCCCCATTGGACAGAGTGTCTGTGTCACAAACCCCATTGGACAGTGTTTGTGTCACAAACCCCATTGGATAGCGTGTGTGTGTCACGAAACCTCCTGGTCAGTGTGTATGTGACAAAACCCATTGGACAGCACGCGTGTCACAAACACCATTGGACAGCGTATGTGTGTCACAAACCCGATTGGAAAGTGTGTGTCACAAACCCCATTGGATAGCGTGTGTGTGTCAAAAACCCCATTAGAAAGTATGTGTGTCACAAACCCCATTGGACAGCGTGTGTGTGTCACAATCCCCATTGGACAGTGTGTGTGTGTCACAAAACCCATTAGACAGCGTGTGTGTCACAAACCCCTTTGGACAGTGTGTGTGTGTCACAATCCCCATTGGACAGTGTGTGTGTCACAAACCCCACGGGACAGAGTGTGTGTCACAAACACTATTGGTCAGCGTGTGTGTGTCACAAACCCCTTTGGACAGTGTGTGTGTGTCACAATCCCCATTGGACAGTGTGTGTGTCAAAAAACCCACTGGACAGCGTGTGTGTAACAACCCCATTGGACCGCTTGTGTGTCACAAGCACCGCTGGACAGACTGTTGTGTCACAATCCCCCTTCGCCATCGTGTGTATCACAAACCCCAATGGATAGTGTGTGTGTGTCAGAAACCCCATTTGATAGAGTGTTTGTGTCACAAACCCTATTGGACAGTGTGTGTGTCACAAAACCCACTGGATAGCGTGTGTGTCAAAAACCCCATTGGACAGTGTGTGTGTCACAAACCCCATTGGTCAGCGTGTGTGTCACAAGCCCCATTGGACAGCGTGTGTGTCACAAACACCTTTGGACAGTGTGTGTGTCACAAACCCCATTGGACAGCGTGTGTGTGTCACAATCCCCATTGGACAGTGTGTGTGTCACAAACCCCATGGGACAGAGTGTGTGTCACAAACACTATTGGTCATCGTGTGTGTGTCAGAAACCCCACTGGACAGCGTGTGTGTCTCGAACCCCGTTGGACAGCGTCTGTGTCACAAACCCCATTGGGCAGCGTGTGTGTTACAAACACCCATGTACCGCGTGCGTGTCACAAACCCCATTGGACATATTGTGTGTCACAAACCCCATTGGACAACGTGTGTGTGTCACAATCCCCATTGGACAGTGTGTGTGTCACAAACCCCATGGGACAGAGTGTTTGTCACAAACACTATTGGACACCGTGTGTATCACAAACATCATTTTACAGCGTGTGTGTGTCACAATCCCCACTAGACAGTGTGTGTGTCACAAAAACCATTGGATAGCGTGTGTGTCACAAAATCCTTTTGAAAGTATGTGTGTCACAAACCCTATTGGATAGCGTGTGTGTGTCACAAACCCTATTGCACAGTGTGTGTTTCACAAACCCCACTGGAGAGTGTGCGTGTAACATAACCCATTGGTCATCGTGTGTGTCACAAACCCCTTTGGACAGGGTGTGTTTCACAAAGCCCATTGGACAGCGTGTGTGTCACAATCCCAATTGTACAGTGTGTGTGTGGCACAAACCCCATTGGACATTGTGTGTGTCACAAACCCCTTTGGACATCGTGTGTGTCACAAACCCTTTTGGACAGTGTGCGTGTCACAAACCCCATTGGACATCGTGTTTGTCACAAACCCCTTTGGGCAGTGTGCGTGTCACAAACCCCATTGGACATCGTGTTTGTCACAAACCTCTTTGGACATCGTGTGTGTCACAAACCCCATTGGACAGCATGTGTGTCACAAACCCCATTGGACATCGTGTTTGTCACAAACCCCTTTGGACATCGTGTGTGTCACAATCCCATTAGTACAGTGTTTGTGTGTAACAAACCCTATTGGACAGTGTGTGTTTCACAAACCCCATTGGACAGCATGTGTGTCACAAGCCCCATTGGACAGCCTGTGTGTCACAAACACCATTCAACAGCGTGTGTGTGTCACAAACCCTTGCAGACACTGTATGTGTCACAAACACATTGGACTGTGTGCGTGTCACATAACCCATTGGACATCGTGTGTGTCACAATCCCCACTGGACAGCGTGTGTGTCACGAACCCCTTTGGACAGCTTGTGTGTCACAAGACACATTGGACAGAGTGTGTGTGTCACAAACCCCATTGGACAGCGTGTGTGTCTCAAACCCCTTTGGACAGAGTGTGTGTCACAAACCCCATTGGAAAGTCTGTGTGTCACAAATCCCATTGGATAGCGTGTGTGTGTCACAAACTCTATTGGTCAGTGTGTGTTTCACAAACCCCATTGGACAGCGTGTGTGTGTAACAATAATCATTGGACTCTGTGTGTCACAAACCCCATTGGACAGCGTATATGTGTAACGGTACCCATTGGACAGTGTGTGTGTCACAAACCCCATTGGACAGCGTGTGTGTGTAACAATACCCATTGGACAGCGTGTGTGTCATAAACCCCATGTGGACACTGTGTGTGTCACGAATGCCATTGTGCAGTGTGTGTGACACAAACGCCCCTGGACAGTGTGTATGTGTCACAAACACCATTGGAGAGTGTGTGTGTCAAAAACCCCAATGGACAGCATGTGTGTCACAATCCCCATTGGACACCGTGTGTGTCAGAAACCCAGTTGGGCAGAGTTTGTGTGTCACAAACCCCATTGGATAGCCTGTGTGTCACAAACAACATTTGAAAGTGTGTGTGTCACAAACCCCATTGGATAGCGTGTGTGTGTCACAAACCCTATTGAACAGTGTGTGTGTCACAAACCCCACTCTAAAGCATGTATTCAACGAACCCCATTGAACAGAGTGTGTGTCACAAGACCTATTGGAGAGAGTGTGTGTGTAACAAAACCCATTGGACAGTGTGTGTGTCACAAAGCCCATTGGACAGCGTGTGTGTCATAAACCCCCGTGGACACTGTGTGTGTCACGAATGCCATTCGACAGTGTTTGTGTCACAGATCCCCCTGGACAGTGTGTGTGTCACAATCCCCAGTGGACAGTGTGTGTGTCAATACCCCATTGGACAGTGTGTGTTTCACAAAACCCACTGGACAGTATGTGTGTCACAAACACCCATGGAGAGTGTGAGTGTCACAAATACCATTGGAAAACTTGAGTGTCAGAAACCCATTTGGACAGTGCGTGTGTCAAAAGAATCATTGGACAGAGTTTGTGTGTCACAAACCCTGTTGGACAGTGTGTAGGTCACAATCCCCATTGGACAGCGTCTATGTCACAAACCCCATTGGACAGCGTGTGTCTCACAAACCCCATTGGACAGAGTGTGTGTGTAACAAACCCCATTGGACAGCGTGTGTGTCACAAACACCATTGGGCAGCATGTGTGTGTCACAGTCCCCTTTGGACAGTGTGTGTTTCACAAACACTCATGGACAGTATGGTTGTCAGGAACCTAATTGGACAACGTTTGTGTCAGAAACCCCTTTGGACAGTGTGTGTGTCACAAGCACCATTGGACAGACTGTGTGTGTCACAAACCCCTTTGGAAAGTGTATGTGTCATAAACCCCATTGGATAGCGTGTGTGTGTGACAAACCCTATTAGACAGTGTGTGTGTCACAATCCCCATTGGACAGTGTGTGTGTCACAAACCCCATGGGACTGAATGTGTCTCATGAACCCCATTGGACAGTGTGTATGTCACAAACCCCATTGGAAGGTGTAGGTGTCACAAACCCCATGGGACAGCGTGTGTGTGTCACAAATATAATTGGACAGCGTGTGTGTCACAATCCCCACGGGATAGCGTGTGTGTGTCACAAACCCCATTAGAAATTGTGCGTGTCACAAAACCCATTGGAAAGTGTGTCTGTCACAAAGCTCATTGGACAGCGTCTGTTTCACAAACCTTATTGGACAGCTCGTGTGTCACAAGACCTATTGGACAGAGTGTGTCTGTCACAAACCCCATTGGAGAGCGTGTGTGTCACAATCCCCATTGGACACCGTGTGGGTCACAAACCCCATTGGACAGAGTTTGTGTTTAACAATACCCATTGGACAGCGTGTGTGTCACAAACCCCCGTGGACAATGTGTGTGTCACGAACGCCATTGGACAGTGTGTGTGTCTCAATCCCCACTGGATAGCGTGTGTGTCACAAACACTCATGGACAGTGTGCGTGTCAAAACCCCATTGGACATCGTGTGTGTCACAAACCCTTTTGGACAGTTTGTGTGTCACAAACTCCACTGGGCAGCGTGTGTTTCATAAACACCCATGGACAGTGTGCGTGTCACAAACACCATTGGACAGCGTGTGTGTGTCACAATCCCCATTGGACTGTGTGTGTTTAACAAACCCAGTTGGTCAGCGTGTGTGTCACAAACCCAGTGGGACAGTGTGCGTGCGTCACATACCCCACTGGAAAGTGTGTGTGTCACAAACCCCATTGGACAGCGTGTGTGTCACAAACCCCTTTGGACAGTGTGTGTGTCAGATACCCCATTGGACAGTGTTTGTGTGTCACAATCCCCATGGGACAGACTGTGTCATGAACCCCATTGCACAGCGTGTGTGTCACAAGCGCCATTGGACAGAGTGTGTGCTTCACAAACCCCATTGGAACATGTATGCGTTACAAAACCCATTGAACAGTGTGTGTGTGTCACAAACCCTCCTGGTAAAGTGTGTGTGTCACAAAACCCATTGGACAGCATGCGTGTCGCACACACCATTGGACAGTGTGTGTGTAACAAACCCAATTGGTCAGCGTGTGTGTCTCAAACCCCATGGGACAGCGACTGGGTGTCACAAACCCCATTGGATAGTATGTGTCACAAACCCCATTGGATAGCGTGTGTGTGTCTAAAACCCCATTAGAAAGTATGATTGCCACAAACCCCATTGGACAGCATGTGTGTGTCACAAACCCTATTGGACAGTGTTTATTTCACAATCCCCATTAGACAGCGTCTGTGTCACAAACCCCATTGGACAGCGTGTGTGTCACAAACAACCATTGGACAGCGTGTGTAGTGTCACAAACCCCACTGGGCAGCGTGTGTGTCATAAACCCCATTGGATAGCGTGCGTGTGTCACAAATCCCATTATAAATTGTGCGTGTCACAAACCCCATTGGACATTGTGTGTGTCACAATCTCCATTGGACAGCGTGTGTGTCACAAGCCTATTGGACAGAGTCCGTGTGTCACGAAACCCACTGGACAGCGTGTGTGTTCACAAACTCGATTGGACAGCGTGTTTTTCACAAGAACCATTGGACAGCGTGTGCGTCACAAACCCCATTGGACAGAGTTTGTGTCACCAACCACCGTGGACACTGTGTGTGTCACAAACCCCATTGGACAGTGTGTGTGTCACAAACACCCATGGAAAGTGTGCGTGTCAGAAACCCCATTGGACATCGTGTGTGTCACAAACCCCTTTGGACAGTGTGTGTGTCACAAACCCGATTGGACAGTGTGTGTTTCACAAGCCCCATTGGACAGCGTGTGTGTCACAAACACCATTGGACAGCGTGTGTGTCACAAACCCCATTAGAAAGAGTGTGTGTCACAAACCCCATTGGTAGCGTGTGTGATGTCACAAACCCTATTGGACACTGTGTGTGTCACAAACCCCACTGGACAGCGTGTGTGTCACGAATCCCATTGGACAATTGTGTGTCACAAACACCATTGGACTGCGTGTGTGTGTGTCACAAACCCTATTGGACAGTGTGTGTGTCATAAAACCCATTGGAGAGCGTGTGTGTTTCATGATCCCCATTGGACAGAGTGTATGTGTCACAAAACCCATTGGACAGCGTGTGTGACACAATCCTCATTGGACAGCGTGTGTGTCACAAACCTCATTGGACAGCGTGTGTGTGCCACAATACCCATTGGACAGTGTGTGTGTCACAAACACAATTGGACAGAGTTTGTGTCACCAACCGCCGTGGACACTGTGTGTGTCACAAACAACACTGGACAGTGTGTGTGTCGCAAACCCCATTGGACAGCGTGTGTGTCACAAACTCCCATGGACAGTGTGCCTGTCACAAACCCCATTGGACTTCGTGAGTGTCACAAACCCCTTTGGACAGTGTGTGTGTCGCAAACCCCATTGGACAGCGTGTGTGTCACAAACACCCATGGACAGTGTGCCTGTCACAAACCCCATTGGACTTCGTGTGTGTCACAAACCCCATTGGACAGCGTGTGTGTGTCACAATCCCCATTGGAAAGTGTATGTGTCACAATCACCATTGGATAGAGTGTGTGTGTCACAAACCCTCCTGGTCAGTGTGTGTGACACAAAACCCATTGGACAGCATGCGTGTCACAAACATCATTGGACAGCGTGTGTGTAACAAACCCCATTGGACACCGTGTGTGTGTCACAAAAGCCATTGGAAAGTTTGTGTCACAAACCCCATTGGATAGCGTGTGTGTGTCACAAAACCTATTGGATAGCGTGTAGGTCACAATCCCCATTGGACAGCGTCTGTGTCACAAACCCCATTGGACAGCGTGTGTGTCACAAACCCCACTGGACAGCGTGTGTGTCACGAATCCCATTGGACAAGTGTGTGTCACAAACACCATTGGACTGCGTGTGCGTGTGTCACAAACCCTATTAGACAGTGTGTGTGTCATAAACCCCATTGGAGAGCGTGTGTGTTTCATGATCCCCATTGGACAGAGTGTATGTGTCACAAAACCCATTGGACAGCGTGTGTGACACAATCCTCATTGGACAGCGTGTGTGTCACAAACCTCATTGGACAGAGTGTGTGTGTCACAATAACCATTGGACAGTGTGTGTGTCACAAACAAAATTGGACAGAGTTTGTGTCACCAACCGCCGTGGACACTGTGTGTGTCACAAACATCATTGGACAGCGTGTGTGTAACAAACCCCATTGGACACTGTGTGTGTGTGTCACAAAACCCATTGGATAGCGTGTGTGTCAGAAACGCCCGTGGACACTGTGTGTGTCACGAACGCCATTGGACAATGTGCGTGTCACAAACCCCCCTGGACAGTGTGTGTGTCACAATCCGCAGTGGACAGCGTGTGTTTCAAAACCCCATTGGACTGTGTGTGTGTGACAAAACCCACTGGACAGCCTGTGTGTCACAAACACCCATGGACAGTGTGAGTGTCACAAGCCCCATTGGATAGCGTGTGTGTCACAATCCCCTTTGCACAATGTGTGTGTCACAAACCCCATTGGACAGCGTGTGTGTGTCACAATCCCCATTGGACAGCGTGTGTGTTCACAAACACCATTGGACAGCGAATTTTTAACAAGACCCATTGTACGGAGTGTGTGTGTCACAAACCCCACTGGACGGCGTGTGTGTCACAAACACAAATGGACAGTGTGCGTGTCACTAAACCCATTGTACATCATGTGTGTCACAAACCCTTATGGACAGTGTGTGTGGCACAAACCCTATTGGACAGTGTGTGTGTCACAAAACCCACCGGACAGCGTGTGTGTCACAAACCCCATTGGATAGTGTGTATGTCACTATACCCATTGGACAGCATCTGTGTCACAATCCCCATTGGACAGCGTATGTGTCACAAACCCCCGTGGACACTGTGTGTGTCACAAACACTATTGGACAGTGTGTGTGTAACAAACCCATTTGGTCAGCGTGTGTGTCACAAACCCCATGGGACAGCGTGTGTGTGTCACAATCCCCATTGGACAGTGTGTGTGTCACAAACCCCAAGGGACAGAGTTTGTGTCATGAACCCTATGGACAGTGTGTGTGTCACAAGCCCCATTGGACAGCGTGTGTGTCACAAACACCATTGGACAGCGTGTGTGTCACAATCAACATTGGACAGTCTGTGTGTCACAAACCCCATTTGATAGCGTGTGTGTGTCAGAAACCCTACTGGACAGTGTGTAGGTCACAATCCCCATTGGACAGCGTCTGTGTCACAAACCCCATTGGACAGCGTGTGTGTGTCACAATCCCCATTGGACAGTGTGTGTGACACAA
The DNA here is from genome assembly GCA_032206185.1 of Columba guinea. NCBI lineage: Eukaryota > Metazoa > Chordata > Aves > Columbiformes > Columbidae > Columba > Columba guinea. The sequence goes on along the minus strand of JAVLUU010000064.1, from coordinate 523,413 downwards.
AACCCATTGGATAGCGTGTTTGTGTCACAAAACCCATTGGAGAGTGCGTGTGTCACAAACCCCAGTGGACAGCATGTTTGTCAAAACCCCATTGGACAGCGTGTGTGTCACAAACACCCATGAACAGTATGCGTGTCACAAACCACATTGGAAAGTGCGTGTGTCACAAACCCCACTGGACAACGTGTGTGTTGCATACACCCATGGACAGTGTGCGTGTCATAAACCCCATTGTAGATCGTGTGTGTCACAAACCCTTTTGGACAGTGTGTGTGTCACAAACCCCATTGCATAGCGTGGTGTGTACAAATCCCATTATAAAGTGTGCTTGTCACAAACCCCATTTGATAGAGTGTGTGTGTCACAAACCCTATTGGACACTGTGTAGGTCAAAATCCCCATTGGATAGCGTGTGTGTCACAAACCCTTTGGACAGTGTGTGTGTCACAAACCCCATAGGACAGAGTGTGCATTACAAACATCATTGGACAGCATGTGTGTCACAAGCCAATTGGACAGAGTGTGTGTGTCATAAAACCCACTGGACACCATGTGTGTCACAAACCCCATTGGACAGAGTGTGTGTCACAAGCCAGATTGGACAGAGTGTCTGCCACAAACACCATTGCACAGCGTGTGTGTGTCGCAATCCCCATTGGACAGTGTGTGTGTCACAAAACCCATTGGACAGCCTGTGTGTCACAAACAGCCATGGGCAGTGTGAATGTCACAAACCCCATTGGATAACGTGTGTGTCACAAACTCCATTGGACAGCGTGTGTGTCACAAGCACCATTGGACAGAGTGGGTGTGTCACAAAACCCGTTGGAAAGTGTATGTGTCACAAAACCCATTGGGTAGAGTGTGTGTGTCACAAAACCCTTTGGACAGCATGCGTGTCACAAACCCCATTGGATAGTGTATGTGTGTCACAAACCCCATTAGAAGTTGTGCGTGTCACAAAACCCATTGGAAAGTGTGTGTGTCACAATCCCGATTGGACAGCGTGTGTGTGTCACCTTCCCCATTAGACAGCGTGTGTGTCACAAAGCCCATTGGACAGCATGTGCGTATCACAATCCTATTGGACAGTGTGTGTGTCACAAACACCATGGGACAGATTGTGAGTGTCACAAACCCCACTGGATATTGTGTGTGTCACAAACCCCATTAGAAAGTGTGTGTGTCACAAACCCCTTTAGAAAGTGTGTGTCTCACAAACCCCATTGGATAGCGTGTGTGTGTCACAAACCCTATTGGACAGTGTGTGTGTCACAAACCTCACTGGGCAGCGTGTGTGTGTCACAGTCTCCATTGGACAGTGTGAGTGTCACAAACACCTTTAAAAAGTGTATGTGTCACAAGCCCATTGAACAGAGTGTGTGTGTCACAAAACCCACTGGACAGCGTGTGTGTCACAAAGCCCATTGGACAGCGTGTGTTTCACAAGCACCATTGGACAGCGTGTGTGTCACAAACCCCATTGAACAGCGTGTGTGTTTCACAAACCCCATAAGACAGCTTGTGTGTCACAAACCCCATTGGACAGCGTTTGTGTTTCCCAATTCCAATTAGACAGCGTGTGTGTCAGAAACCCCTTTGGACAGTGTGTGTGTCACGAACCCCATTGGACAGTGTGTGTGTCACAAGACCCATTGGACATAGTTTGTGTGACACAAACCCCATTGGACAGCTTGTGTGTCACATTCCCCATGGGACAGCGTGTGTGTCACAATACCCATTGGACAGATTGTGTGTCATAAACCCAATTGGACAGCGTGTGTGTCACAAACCCCATAGTACAGCGTGTGTGTGTAACAATCCCCATTGGACAATTTGTGTGTCACAATCCACTTGGGACAGAGTGTGTGTCACGAACACTATTGGACAGCGTGTATGTGTCACAAGCCCTTTGGAAAGAGTGTGTGTGTCACAAAACCCACTGGACAGCGTGTGTGTCACGAACCCCATGGCACAGCGTGTGTGTCACAAGCACCATTGGACAGAGTGCGGTGTCACAAACCCCATTGAGCAGCGTGTGTGCCACAAGACCCATTGCACAGAGTGTATGTGTCATAATCCCCATTGGACAGCCTGTGTGTCACAATCCCCATTGGACAGCATGTGCGTATCACAATCCTATTGGACAGTGTGTGTGTCACAAACACAATGGGACAGATTGTGAGTGTCACAAACCCCATTGGATTTTGTGTGTGTCACAAACCCCATTAGAAAGTGTGTGTGTCACAAACCCCATTGGATAGCGCGTGTGTGTCACAAACCCAAATGGACAGTGTGTGTCACAAGACCCATTAGACAGAGTTTGTGTGTAACAAACCCCCGTGGACACTGTGTGTGTCACAAACCCCATTGGACAGTGTGTGTGTCACAAACCCCATTGGACAGCGTGTGTGTGTCACAAACCCCATTGGACAGTTTGTGTGTCACAAACCCCATTGGACAGTGTGTGTGTCACGAACCCCATTGGACAGAGTGTGGGTCATAAGACCCATTGGACAGAGTGTGTGTGTCACAAACCCCACTGGAAAGTGTGTGTGTCACAAACCCCAGTGGACATCGTGTGTTTCACAATCCCCATTGGACAGTGTGTGTGTCTCAAACCACATTGGACAGAGTGTGTGTGTCAAACCCCATTGGACACCGTGTGTGTCATAACACCCATTTTACAGCGTGTGTGTGTTACAATCCCCATTGGACTGTGTGTGTGTGTCACAAACCCCACTGGACAGCGTGTGTGTCACAAACCCCTTTAGACAGTGTGTGTGTCACAAACCCTATTGGACAGCGTGTGTGTGTCACAAACCATCCTGGTCAGTGTGTGTTTCACAAACCCCATTGGAAAGTTTGTGTGCCACAAATCCCATTGCATAGCGTGTGTGTGTCACAAACTCCATTATAAAGTAGTGCGTGTTCACAAATCCCACTGGATAGCGTGTGTGTGTCACAAACCCTATTGGACAGCGTGTGTGTCACTAACACCATTGGACAGCGTGTGTGTGTCACAAACCCCATTGGACAGTTTGTGTGTCACAAACCCCATTGGATAGCGTGTGTTTCACAAACCGCAGTTGAAAGTTTTTGTGTCAGAAACCCCAACGGATAGCGTGTGTGTGTCACAAACCCTATTGGACAGTGTGTATGACAAAATGCCCATTGGACAGCCTGTGTGTCACAAACAACATTGGACAGTGTGTCTGTGTCACAATACCCATTGGACAGAGTTTGTGTCACAAACCCCATTGGACAGCGTGTGTATCTCAAACACCATTGGACAGCGTGTGTGTGTCACAAATGCCATTGGACAGCATGTGTGTGTCACAAATCCCATTGGACAGCGTGTATGTCACAAACCCCTTTGGACAGCTTGTGTGTGTAACAAAGCCCGTTTGACAGAGTGTGTGTCACAAACACCATTGGACAATGTGGGTGTAACATACCCAATTGTTCAGAGTGTGTGTTACAATCTCCGTGAGACAGCGTGTGTGTGTCACAATCCCCATTGAACAGTGTGTGTGTCACAAAACGCATTGGATAGCGTGTGTGTGGCAATCACCATTGGACAGCTTGTGTGTGTCACATTCCCCATTGAACAGTGTGTGTGTCACAAAACGCATTGGATAGCGTGTGTGTCACAATCCCCATTGGACAGCGTGTGTGTCACAAACCCCATTGGACAGTTTGTGTGTCACAAAACCCATTGGATAGCATGTGTGTTTCACAAACCCCATTAGACAGCGTGTAGTGTCAGAAACCCCTTTGGACAGTGTTTGTCACAAATCCTATTGGACAGCGTGTGTGTCACAAACACAACTGGACAGCGTGTGTCTGTCACAATCCCCATTGAACAGTGTGTGTGTCACAAACCCCATTCGACAGAGTTTGTGTCACAAACCTCAGTGGACAGCGTGTAGTGTCAGAAACCCCATTGGACAGTGTGTGTCACAAACCCCATTGGACAGTGTGTGTGTGTCACAAACCCCACTGGACAGCGTGTGTGTCACAAACCCCTTTAGACAGTGTGTGTGTCACAAACCCCATTGGACAGCGTGTGTGTGTCACAAACCATCCTGGTCAGTGTGTGTTTCACAAACCCCATTGGAAAGTGTGTGTGCCACAAATCCCATTGCATAGCGTGTGTGTGTCACAAACTCCATTATAAAGTAGTGCGTATTCACAAACCCCACTGGATAGTGTGTGTGAGTCACAAACCCTATTGGACAGTGTGCAGGTCACAATCCCCATTGGACAGCGTCTGTGTCACAAACCCCATTGGACAGCGTGTGTGTCACAAACACCACTGGACATCGTGTGTGTGTCAAAATCCCCACTGAACAGTGTGTGTGTCACAAAACCCATTGGATAGCGTGTGTGTCACAATCCCCTTTGGACAGCATGTGTGTCACAAACCCCATTGGACAGTTTGTCTGTGTCACAATACCCAATGGACAGTGTGTGTGTCACTATACCCATTGGACAGCGTGTGTGTGCCACAATCCCCATTGAACAGTGTGTGTGTCACAAAACGCATTGGATAGCGTGTGTGTCACAATCCCTATTGGATAGTGTGTGTATCCCAAATCCCATTGGACAGAGTTTGTGTCACAAACCCCATTGGACAGTGTGTGTGTCACAAAATGCATTGGATAGCGTTTGACTCACAATCCCCATTGGACAGCGTGTGTGTCACAAACCCCATTGGACAGTTTGTGTGTGTCACAAAACCCGTTGGATAGCATGTGTGTGTCACAATCCCCATTGGAGAGTGTGTGTCACAAATCCCATTGGACAGTGTGTGTGTCACAAAACGCATTGGATAGCGTGTGTGTCACAATCCCCATTGGACAGTGTGTGTGTCACAAAACGCATTGGATAGCGTGTGTGTCACAATCCCCATTGGACAGCGTGTGTGTCACAAGCGCCATTGGAATGTGTGTGTCACAAACCCCATTGGACAGCATGTGTGTCACAAAACCCATTGGATAGCATGTGGGTCACAAACCCCATTTGAAAGTGTGTATGTCACAAACCCCATGGGACAGCTTGTGCGTGCCACGAAACATATTGGATACAATGTGTGTGTCACGAACCCCATTGGACAGCTTGTGAGCCAAAAGACCCATTGGTCAGAGTGTGTGTGTCACATTCCCCATTGGACAGTGTGTGCGTAACAAAACCAATTCGTGAGCGTGTGTGTCACAAACCCCATGGGACAGCGTGTGTGTGTCACAAACCCCATTTGAAACTGTGTGTGTCACAATCCCCATTCAAGAGTGTGTGTGTCACAAAACCCATTGGATAGCGTATGTGTCACAATCCCCATTGGATAGTGTGTGTGTGTCACAAACACCGTTGCACAGCGTGTGTGTCATAAACCCCATTGGACAGCATGTCTGTGTCACAATCCCCATTGGACAGTGTGTGTGTGTCACAAACCCCATTGGACAGTGTGTGTGTCACAAACCCCACTGGACAGTGTGTGTGTCACAAACCCCTTTGGACAGTGTGTGTGTCACAAACCCGCCTGGACAGTGTGTGTGTCAGAATCCCCATTTGACAGCGTGTGTGTCACAAACCCCCGTGGACACTGTTTGTGTCACAAACCCCATTGGACAGTGTGTTTGTCACAAACACAACTGGACAGCGTCTGTGTCACGAACCCCATTGGACAGCGTGTGTATCACAAATCCCATTGGACAGATTGTGTGTGTCACAAACCCCATTGGACATCGAGTGTGTCACAATCCCCATTGGACAGCGTGTGTGTCACAAACCCCATGGGGCAGAGTGTGTGTGTCACAAACCCCATTGGACATCGAGTGTGTCACAATCCCCATTGCACAGCGTGTGTGTCAGGAAACCCATTGGACAGCGTGTGTGTCACAAGCGCCACTGGAAAGTGTGTGTGTCACAAACCCCATTGGAAAGTGTGTGTGTCATAACCCCCATTTTACAGAGTGTGTGTGTCACAATCCTCATTGGACAGTGTGTGTGTGTCACCAACCCAATTAGACATCGTGTGTATACGATCCCCTTTGGACAGCGTGTGTGTCACAAACCCCATTGGACAGAGTGTGTGTGTGACAAACCCCATTGGACATCGAGTTTGTCACAATCCCCATTGGACAGCGTGGGTGTCAGGAACCCCATTGGACAGCCTGTGTGTCACAAGCGCCATTGCAAAGTGTGTGTGTCACAAACCCCATTGGAAAGTGTGTGTGACATAACCCCCATTTTACAGAGTGTGTATGTCACAATCCTCGTTGGACAGTGTGTGTGTGTCACAAACCCCATTGAACATCTTGTGTATCACCATCCCCATTGGACAGCGTGTGCGTCACAAACCCCTTCGGACAGCGTGTGTGTGTAACAATCCCTATTGGACAGTGTGTTTGCGTCACAAACCCCATTGGACAGCGAGTGTATCACAAACCCCTTTGGACAGTGTGTGTGTCACAAACCCCATTCTACAGTGTGTGTGTGTCGCAATCCCCATCGGACAGCATGTGTGTCACGAATCCCATTGGACAGTGTTTCTGTGTCACAATACCCATTGGAGAGTGTGTGTGTCACAATCCCCTTTCGACAGCATGTGTGTGTCACAAACCCCATTGGACAGCTTGTGAGTCAAAAGACCCATTGTTCAGAGTGTGTGTGTCACAAACCCCATTGGACAGCGTGTGTGTCACAAACCCCATTGGACAGCGTGTGTGTGTCACATTCCCCATTGGACAGTGTGTGTGTCACAAAACCCATTATATAGCATGCGTGTCACAAAACCCATGGGACAACGTGTGTGTGTCACAAACCCCATTAGAAAGTGTGCCTGTGACAAACCCCATTTGAAAGTGGGTGTGTCACACACCCCATTGGATAGCATGTGTGTGTCACAAACCCCATTGGACAGAGTGTTTGTGTGACAAACCCCATTGGACAGCATGTGTGTGTCACAAACCCTACTGGACAGTGTGTATGACACAATCCCCACTGGACAGCGTCTGTGTCACAAACCCCATTGGACAGCGTGTGTGTCACAAGCCCATTGGACAGAGTGTGTGTGTCACAAACCCCATTGGACAGTGTGTGTGTCACGGACCCCACTGAACAGCGTGTGTGTCACAAGCGCCTTTGGAAAGTGTGTGTGTCACAAACCCCATTGAAAGTGTGTGTCTCACAAACCCAATTGGATAGCGTGTGTGTGTCACAAACCCCATTAGAAACTGTGCCTGTCACAAACCCCATTGGAAAGTGTGCGTGTCACAAACTCCATTGGATAGATTGTGCGTGTCACAAACCCTATTGGACAGTATGTATGTCACAGTCTTCATTGGACAGCGTCTGTGTCACAAACCCCATAGGACATCGTGTGGGTCACAAACCCTTTTGGACAGTGTGTGTGTCACAAACCCCATGGGACAGCGTGTGTGTCACGAACCCCATTGGACAGCGTGTGTGTCACAAACGCCATTGGACAGAGCGTGTGTGTGACAAACCCCACTGGATAGCGTGTGTGTGTCACAAACCCTCCTGGACAGTGTGTATGTCACAAATGGATAGCGTGTGTGTGTCATAAAACCCATTAAAGAGTATGCGTGTCACAAAACCCATTGGATTCCGTGTGTGTGTCACAAACCCCATTAAAAAGTGTGCGTATCACAAAACCCCATTTGAAAGTGTGTGTGTCACAATCCCCATTGGACAGCGTGTGTTTCACAAGCCCATTGGACAGAGTGTGTGTGTCACAAAACCCAGTGGACAGCGTGTATGTCACAATCCCCACTAGACAGCGTCTGTGTCACAAACCCCATTGGACAGAGTGTTTGTGTCACCAAACCCACTGGACAGCGTGTGGGTCACAAACCACATCGGACAGCGTATGTGTCACAAACCCCTTTGGACAGCGTGTTTGTCACAAACACCCGTGGACAGTGTGTGTGTCACAAACCCCATTGGACATCGTGTGTGTCACAAACCCGTATGGAAAGTGTGTGTGTCACAAACCCCATTGGACAGCCTGTGTGTCACAAACACCCATGGACAGTGTGCATGTTACAAACCCCATTGGACATCCTGTTTGTCACAAACCCCTTTGGTCAGTGTGTGTGTCACAAACCCCATTGGACATCATGTGTGTGTCACAATCCAGATTGGACAGTGTGTGTGTCACGAACCCCACTGGACAGCGTGTGTGTGTCACAAGCCCCATTGAAAAGTGTGTGTGTCACAAACCGCATGGGACAGCGTGTGTGTCACAAACACCATCGGACATTGTGTGTGTCACAAACCCCTATGGACAGTGTGTGTGTCACGAACCCCATTGGACAGAGTGTGTGTCACAAGCGCCATTGGACAGATTGTGTGTGTCGCAAATCCCTTTGGAAAGTGTGTGTGTCACAATCCCCATTGGACAGTGTGTGTGTCACAAACCCATTGGAGAGCGTGTGTGTCATAAACCCTATTGGACAGCGTGTGTGTGTCACAATCCCCAGTGGACAGCTTGTGTGTCACAATCCCCATTGGACAGTGTGTGTGTCATGAACCCCATTGGACAGCGTGTGTGTTCGCAAACCAATTGGATAGTGTGTATCTGTCACAAACCCTCCTGGTCAGTTTGTGTGTCACAAAACCCTTTCAACAGCGTGCGTGTCACAATCACCTTTGGACAGTTTGTGTGTAACAAACACAATTGGTCAGCGTGTGTGTCACAAACCCCATTGGAAAGTGTGTGTCACAAACCCCTTTGCGCAGTGTGTGTGTCATAAACCCCATTGGACAGCGCGTGTGTCACAAACCTCATGGGACAGCGTGTGTGTTTCACAAACCCCATTGGAAAGTGTGTGTCACAAACCGCATTGGATAGCGTGTGTGTATCAAAAACCCCATTAGAAAGTACGTGTGTCACAAACCCCATTGGATAGCGTGTGTGTGTCACAAACCCCATTATGAAGTGTGTGTGTCACAAACCCCATTGGATAGCGTGTGTTTGTTACAAACCCTAGTGAACAGTGTGCAGGTCACAATCCCCATTCGACAGCGTCTGAGTCACAAACCCCATTGGACATCGTGTGTGTGACAAACACCATTGGACAGCGTGTGTGTGTCACAATCCCCATTGGACAGTGTGTGTGTCACAAACCCCATTGGACAGCGTTTGTGTTTAACAATACCCATTGGACAGTGTGTCTGTCACAAACACCATTGGACAGTGTGTGTGTCACTATCCCCAGTGGACAGCGTGTGTGTCAAAACCCCTTTGGACAGTGTGTGTGTGACAAAACCCACTGGACAGAGTGTGTGTCACAAACACCCATGGACAGTGTGAGTGTCACAAACCCCATTGGATAGGGTCTGTGTCACAAACACCTTTGGACAGTGTGTGTGTCAGAAACCCCATTTGAAAGCGTGTGTGTTTCACAATCCACATTGGACAGTGTGGGTGTCACAATACCCATTGGACAGCGTGTGTGTCACTAACCCCGTGCACACTGTGTGTGTCACAAACCCCATTGGACAGTGTGTGTGTCATAAACTCCACTGGACAGCGTGTATGTCACAAACACCGATGGACAGTGTGCATGTCACAAACCCCATTTTACATCGTGTGTGTCACAAACCCCTTTGGACAGTCTGTGTGTCACAATCCCTATTGGACAGCGTCTGTGTCAAAAACCCCATTGGACAGCGTGTGTGTCACAAACACCATTGGACAGCGTGTGTGTGTCAAAATCCCCATTGGACAGTGTGTGTAACAAATAGCATTGGACAACATGTGTGTGACAAATACAATTGGACAGCGTGTGTGTCACAAACCCCTTAGGACAGTGTGTGTGTCAGAAACCCGATTGGACAGTGTTTGTGTCACAAACCCCCGTGGACACGGTGTGTGTCACAAACCCCATTAGAAAGCGTGTGTGTCACAAACCCCACTAGACAGCGTGTGTGTCACAAACCCCCCTGGTCAGTGTGTGTGTCACAATCCCCAGTGGACAGCGTGTGTGTCAAAACCCAATTGGACAGTGTGTGTGTCACAAAACCCACGGGACAGCGTGTATGTCACAAACACCCATGGACAGTGTAAGTGTCACAAACCCCATTGTATAGCGTGTGTGTGTCGCAGTCACCATTGGATAGAGTGTGTGTGTCACAAACCCGATTGGAAAGTGTGTGTCACAAATACCATTGGACAGCGTGTGTGTGTCACATACCCCATTGGACAGCGTGTGTGTCACAAACCACTTTGGACAGAGTGTGTGTCACAAACCACATTGGACAGAGTGTGTGTTTCACAAACCCCATTGGACAGCGTGTGTGTCACAAACCCCAATGGACAGCGTGTGTGTAATAAACCCAATTGGATAGAGTGTGTGTGTCACAATCCCCATTGGACAGTGTGTGTGTGTCACAAACCCCATTGGACAGCGTGTGTGTGTCACAATCCCCATTGGACAGCGTGTGTGTGTCACAATCCCCATTGGACAGTGTGTGTGTCACAATCCCCATTGGACAGTGTGTTTGTCAGAAACCCCATTGGACGGAGTGGGGTTCACAAACCCCATTTGACAGCGTGTGTGTTACGAAAACCATTAGATAGCGTGTGTGTATGACAAACCCCAATGTACAGTGTGTGTGTCACAATCTCCATTGGAAAGTGTGTGTGTCACAATCTCCTTTGGAAAGTGTGTGTGTTACAAACACTATTGGACAGAGTGTGTGTGTCACAAGGCCATTGGACAGAATGTGTGTCATGAACCCCATTGGACAGCGTCTGTGTCACAAACTCTATTGGATAGCGTGTGTGTGTCACAAACCCTATTGGACAGTGTGTGTGTCACAAACCCCACTGGACAGCGTGTGTGTGTCACAATATCCATTGGACAGTGTGAGTGTCACAAACACCATTGGAAAGCGTGTGTGTAACAAGCCCATTGGACAGAGTGTGTGTGTCACAAAACCCACTGGACAGCGTGTGTGTCACAAACACCATTGGACAGCGTGTGTGTCACAAGCACCATTGGACAGCATGTGTGTCACAAACCCCATTGGACAGCGTGTGTGTCACAAACCCGATTGGACAGCGTGTGTGTGTCACAATACCCATTAGACAGCGTTTGTGTCAGAAACCCCTTTGGACAGTGTGTGTGTCGCAAACCCCATTGGACAGCGTGTGTGTGTCACAATACCCATTAGACAGCGTGTGTGTCAGAAACCCCTTTGGACAGTGTGTGTGTCGCAAACCCCATTGGACACCGTGTGTGTGTCACAAACCCTATTGGACAGTGTGTGTGTCACAAACACCATTGAAGAGCATGTGCGTCACGAACCCCACTGGACAGCGTGTGTGTCACAAGACCCATTGGACAGAGTTTGTGTGTCACAAACCCCATTGGACAGATTGTGTGTCATAAACCCCATTGGACAGCGTCTGTGTCACAAACCCCAAAATACAGTGTGTGTGTGTAACAATCCCCATTGTACAATTTGTGTGTCACAAACCACTTGGGACAGTGTGTGTGTCACAAACACTATTGGACAGCGTGTATGTGTCACAAGCCCTTTGGACAGAGTGTGTGTGTCACAAAACCCACTGGACAGAGTGTGTGTCACGAACCCCATTGAACAGCGTGTGTGTAGCAAGCACCACTGGAGAGAGTGCGGTGTCACAACCCCCATTGAACAGCGTGTGTGCCACAGGCCCCATTGGACAGAGTGTATGTGTCACAAACCCCAATGGACAGCGTTTGTGTCACAAACCCCCGTAGACACTGTGTGTGTCACAAACCCCCTTGGACAGTGTGTGTGTCACCAACCCCTTTGGACAGTGTGTGTGTCACAAAACCCACTGGACAGCGTGTGTGTCAAATGCCCCATTGGACAGTGTGTTGTGTGTCACAATACCCATTGGACAGTGTGTTGTGTGTCACAATACCCATTGGACAGTGTGTGTGTCACAAACCCCATTGCACAGAGTTTGTGTCACAAACCCCATTGGATAGCGTGTGTGTGTCACAATCCCAATTGTACAGTGTGTGGGTCACAAACACCATTGGACAGCGTGTATGTGTCACAAGCCCTTTGGACAGAGTGTGTGTGTCACAAAACCCACTGGACAGCGTGTGTGTCACGAACCCCATTGGACAGCGTGTGTGTCACAAACACCATTCGACAGCGTGTGTGTCACAAACACCATTGGACAGCGTGTGTGTGTCACAATCCCCATTGGACAGCGTGTGTGTCACAAACCCCATTGGACAGATTGTGTGTCATAAACCCCATTGGACAGCGTGTGTGTGTCACAATCCCCATTGGACAGCGTGTGTGTCAAAACCCAATTGGACAGTGTGTGAGTCACAAAACCCACTGGACAGCGTGTGTGTCACAAACACCCATGGACAGTGTAAGTGTCACAATCCCCATCGGATTGCGTGTGTGTCACAAACCCCTTTGGACAGTGTATTTGTCACAAATCCCACTGTACAGCATGTGTGATCACAATCCCATTGGACAGATTGTTTTTCACAAGACCCATTGGACAGAGTGTGTGTATCACAGAGCCCATTGGACAGCGTGTGTGTCACAATCCCCATTGGACAGCGTGTGTGTCACAAACCCCATTGGACAGCGTGTGTGTGTAACAATACCCATTGTACAGTGTGTGTGTCACAATCCCCATTGGATAGAGTGTGTGTAACAAACCCCCGTGGACACTGTGTGTCACAAACCCCATTGGACAGTCTGTGTGTCACAAACACCCCTGGACAGTGTGTGTGTCACAAACACCCATGGACAGTGTGTGTGTCACAAATCCCATTGGACAGCGTGTGTGTGTCATAATCCCCATTGGACAGTGCGCATGTCACAAACCCCTTTGGATAGAATGTGCGTGTCACAAACCCTATTGGACAGTGTGTATGTCACAATCCCCATTGGACAGCGTCTGTGTCACAAACCCATTGGACAGCATGTGTGTCACAAACACCATTGGACAGCGTGTGTTTGTCACAGTCCCCATTGGAAAGTGTATGTGTCACAAACACCAATGCATAGCGTGTGTGTGTCACAAACTCCATTATAAAGTAGTGCGTTTTCACAAATCCCACTGGATAGCGTGTGTGTGTCACCAAACCTATTGGACAGTGTGTAGGTCACAATCCCCATTGGACAGCGTCTGTGTCACAAACCCCATTAGACAGCGTGTGTGTCACAAACCCCATTGGACAGCGTGTGTGTCTCAAACACAATTGGACATTGTGAGTGGGACATACCCCATTGGACAGCGTGTGTGTGTCACAAATGCCATTGGATAGCATGTGTGTGTCACAAACCACATTGGACAGCGTGTAGCGTCAGAAACCCCATTGGACAGTGTGTTTCACAAATCCCATTGTACAGCGTGTGTGTCACAAACCCCATTGGACAGCTTGTGTGTGTCACAAAGCCCATTTGACAGAGTGTGTGTCACAAACACCATTGGACAGCATGTGTGTCACAATCCCCATTGTACAGCGTGTGTGTAAAAAACTCCATTGGACAGCGTGTGTGTCACAAACTCCATTGGATAGCGTGTGTGTGTCACAAACCCTATTGGACAGTCTGTAGGTCGCAATCCCCACTGGACGGCGTCTATGTCACAAACCCCATTGGACAGCGTGTGTGTTACAAACACCTTTGGACAGCATGTGTGTGTAACATTCCCCATTGGACAGTGTGTGTGTCACAAAAACCATTGGATAGCGTGTGTGTCACAAACCCCATTGGACAGTGTGTGTGTCACAAAAACCATTGGATAGCGTGTGTGTCACAATCACCATTGGAGAGCGTGTGTGTCACAAACCCCTTTGGACAGTGTGTGTGTGTCACAAACCCCATTGGACAGCGTGTGTATCACAAACCCCTTTGGACAGTGTGTGTGTCACAAACCCCATTCAACAGTGCATGTGTGTCACATTCACCATTAGACAGCGTGTGTGTCACGAATCCCATTGGACAGCGTGTGTGTCACAAGCACCTTTGGACAGAGTGTGTGTGTCACAAACCCCTTTGGACAGCGTGTTTGTCACAAGCCCCTTTGGACAGCGTCTGTGTCACAAACCCCCCGTGGACACTGTGTGTGTCACAATCCCCATTGGACAGTGTGTGTGTCAAAAACCCCACCGGACAATGTGTGTGTCACAAACACGCATGGACAATGTGCATGTCAGAAACCCCATTGGACATCGTGTGTGTCACAAACCCCTTTAGGACAGTGTGTGTGTCACAAACCACATGGGACAGAGTGTGTGTAACAAAGCCCATTGGAGAGCGTGTGTGTCACAAGCCCATTAGACAGAGTGTGTGTGTCACAAAACCCACTGGACAGTGTGTGTGTCGGACCCCATTGAACAGCGTGTGTGTCACAAGTGCCATTGGAAAGTGTGTGTGTCACAAACCCCATTAGAAAGTGTGTGTGTCACAAACCCAATTGGATAGCGTGTGTGTGTCACAAACCCCATTGGATAGCGTTAGTGTGTCACAAACCCTTTTGGACAGTGTGCGTGTCACAAACCTTATTGGACATCGTGTGGATCGAAATCCGCATTGGACAGCGTGTGTGTCAGGAACCCCATTGGACAGCATGTTTGTCACAAGCGCCATGGAAAGTGTGTGTGTCACAAACCCCAATGGAAAGTGTGTGTGTCATAACCCCCATTTTACAGAGTCTGTGTGTCACAATCTTCATTGGACAGTGTGTGTGTGTCACAAACCCAGTTGGACATCGTGTGTATCACCATCCCCATTGGACAGCGTGTGTGTCACAAACCCCATTGGACAGAGTTTGTGTGTGACAAACACCATTGGACATCGAGTTTGTCACAATCCCCATTGGACAGCGTGGGTGTCAGGAACCCCATTGGACAGCGTGTGTGTCACAAACCCCATTGGACAGTGTGTGTGTCAGGAACCCCATTGGAAAGTGTGTGTGTCACAAACCCCATTGGACAGCGTGTGTATCACAAACCCCTTTGGACAGTGTGTGTGTCTCAAACCCCATTCTACAGTGCGTGTGTGTCACAATCCCCATTGGACAGCCTGTGTGTCACAATCCCCATTGGACAGCGTGTGTGTCACGAATCCCATTGGACAGTGTGTCTGTGTCACAATACCCATTGGACAGTGTGTGTGTCACAATCCCCATGGACAGCATGTGTGTCACTAAACCCATTGGATAGCATGTTGGTCACAAACCCCATTTGAAACTGTGTGTGTCACAAACCCCATTGGACAGCGTGTGTGTGCCGCAAAACCCATTGGATAGCATGTGTGTCATGAACCCCATTGGACAGCTTGTGAGTCAAAAGACCCATTGGACAGAGTGTGTGTTTCACAATCCCCATTGGAGAGTGCGTGTGTCACAAAACCCTTTGGATAGCATGCGTGTCACAAATACCATGGGACAGTGTCTGTGTAACAAAACCAATTTGTCAGCGTGTGTGTCACAAGCACCTTTGGACAGTGTGTGTGTCACAAACCCCATTGGAAAGTGTATGTGTCACAAACCCCATTGCGTAGCGTGTGTGTGTCACAAACCCCATTGGACAGTGTGTGTGTCACAAGCCCCATTGGACAGCGTGTGTGTCACAAACCCCATTGGACAGCGTGTGTGTGTCACAATACCCATTGGACAGTGTCTGCGTCACAAACCCCATTGGACAGCGTATGTGTCACAAACCCCTTTGGAAAGTGTGTGGGTCACAAACCCCACTGGATAGCATGTGTGTGTCACAAACACTATTGGACAGTGTGTGTGTCACAAAACCTATTAGACAGCGTGTGTGTCACAAACACCCATGGACAGTGTGCGTGTCACAAATCCCTTTGGACATCGTGTGTGTCACAAACCCCTTTGGACAATGTGTGTGTCACAAAACCCATTGGACAGCGTGTGTGTGTCACAATCCTCTTTGCACAGTGTGTGTGTCACAAACCCCATGGGACAGAGTGTGTGTGTCACAAGCCCCATTGGAAAGTGTGTGTGTCACAAACCCCATTGGAAAGTCTATGTGTCACAAACACCATTGGATAGCGTGTGTGTGTGACAAACCCTATTGGAGACTGTGTGTGTCACAAACCCATGGGACAGAGTGTGTGTGTCACAATACCCATTGGAAAGTGTGTGTTTCACAAACCACATTGGACAGAGTTTGTGTCACAAACCCCATTGGACAGTGTGTGTGTCACTAACCCCGTTGGACATCGTATGTGTCACAAACACCTTTGGACAGTGTGTGTGTCACAAACTCCATTGGACAGCGTCTGTGTGTCACAATCCCCATTGGACAGTGTGTGTGTGTCACAAACCCCATTGGACAGCGTGTGTGTGTCACAATCCCCATTGGACAGTGTGTGTGTCACAAACCCCATGGGACAGAATTTTGTAACGAACCCCATTGGACAGCGTGTGTGTCACAAGCGACATTGGACAGAGTGTGTGTGTCACAAACCCTGCTGGTCAGTGTGTGCATCACAAAACCCATTGGACAGCATGCGTGTCGGAAACACCATTGGACAGTGTGTGTGTAAGAAACCCAAATGTTCAGAGTGTGTCTCAAAAACCCCATGGGACTGCGTGTGTGTGTCTCAAACCCCATTGGAAAGTGTGTGCGTCACAAACCCCATTGGATAGTGTGTGTGTGTCACAAACCCTATTGGACAGTGTGTGTCACAAACCCCATTGTACAGAGTGTGTGTGACACAATCCCCTTTGGTTAGTGTGTGTGTCACAATACCCATTGGACAGATTGTGTGTCATAAACCCTTTCGACACCGTGTGTGTCACAAACCCCTTTGGACAGTGCGTGTGTCACAAACCCCATTGGACAGCGTGTGTGTGTCAGAATGCCCATTGGACAGTGTGTGTGTGTCACAAACTCCTTTGGACAGTGTGTGTTTCATAAACCCCATTGGACAGCCCTGTGTGTCACAATACCCATTGGACAGTGTTTGTGTGTCACAAACCCCATTGGACAGCGTGTGTGTCACAAACCCCTTTGGACAGTGTGTGTGACACAATTCCCTTTGCACAGTGTGTGTGTCACAATACCCATTGGACAGTGTGTGTGTCACCAACCCCATTGGACAGTGTGCGTGTCACAAACCCCATTGGACAGTGTTTGTGTGTCACAAAGCCCTTTTGACAGTGTGTGTGCCACAAACCCCATTGGACAGCGTGTGTGTGACACAATCCCCTTTGGACAGTGTGTGTGTCACAATACCCATTGGACAATGTGTGTGTCACAAACCCCATTGGACAGATTGTGTGTCACAAGACCCCGTAGACACTGTGTGTGTCACAAACCCCATTGGACAGTGTGCATGTCACAAACCCCATTGGACATCGGGTGTGTTTCACAAACCCTTTTGGACAGTGTGTGCGTCACAAACCCATGGGACATCGTGTGTGTCACAAGCGGCATTGGACAGAGTGTGTGTGTCACAAACCCCTTTGGAAAGTGTATGTGTCACAAACCCTATTGGATATAGAGTGTGTGTCACAAACCCCATTCGAAATTGTGCGTGTCCACAAACCCCATTGGAAAGTGTGTTTGTCACAATCTCCATTGGACTGCGTGTGTGTCAGAAACCCCTTTGGACAGAGTGTGTGTTTCACAAACCCCATTCGACAGCGTGTGTGAGTCCAAATCCCCATTGTACAGTGTTTGTGTGTCACAAAATCCATTGGACAGCGTGTGTGTCACAAACCCCGTTGGACAGCATATGTGTGTCCCACTCCCATTGGGACAGTGTGTGTGTCACATAACCCAATGGACAGCGTGTGTGTCACAAGCCCCATTGGACAGAGTGTGTGTGTCACAAACCCCTTTGGAAAGTGTATGTGTCAAAAAACCCATTGGATAGCGTGTGTATGTCACAAACTCCATCGGACAGCGTGTGCGTCACAAACACCCATGTACAGTGTGAGTGTCACAAACCCCATGGGACAGAGTGTTTGTCACAAACACTATTGGACAGCGTGTGTCTCACAAGCCCTTTGGACAGAGTGTGCGTGTCACAAAACGCACTGGACAGCGTGTATGATCACGAACCCCATCGGACAGCGTGTGTGTCATAAGACCAATTGGACAGAGTGTATGTGTCACAAAACCCGTTGGACAGCGTGTGTGTCGCAATCCCCATTGGACAGAGATTGTGTCACAAACCCTATAGGACAGAGTGTGTGTCACAAACACCATTGGACAATGTGTGTGTCACAAACCCCATGGACAGCGAGTGTGTGCCACAAACCCTCCTGGTCAGTGTGTGTGTCACAAACCCCACTGGACAGTGTGTCTGTAACAAACCTAAGTGGTCAGCGTGTGTGTCACAAACCTCATGGGACAGCGTGTTTGTGTCACATACCCAATTATAAACTGTGTGTGTCACAAACCCCATTGGACAGCGTGTGTGTCACAAACACCATTGGACAGCGTGTGTGTGTCACAAACCCCTTTGGACAAAGTGTGTGTCACAAACCCCCGTGGACATCGTGTGTGTCACAAAGAAATTTGGACAGTCTGTGTGTCACAAACCCCATTGGAGAGCGTGTGTGTCACAAACCCCTTTGGACGGCGTGTGTGTCACAATCCCTATTGGACAGTGTGTGTGTCACAAACATCATTGGACAGCGTGTGTGTCACAAGCCCATTGGACAGTGTGTGTGTTAGAAACCCCACTGGAAAGTGTGTGTGTCACAAGCACCATGGGACAGCTTATGTGTCACAAACACCATTGGATATGGTGTGTGTGTAAAAATATCCATTGGACAGTGTGTGTGTCAACAACCCCCGTGGACACTGTGTGTGTCACAAAACCCATTGGAGAGATTGTGTGTCACAAACCCCATTGGACATCATGTGTGTCACTAACCCCTTTGGACATCGTGTGTGTCACAAAGAAATTTGGACAGTCTGTGTGTCACAAACCCCATTGGAGAGCGTGTGTGTCACAAACCCCTTTGGACGGCGTGTGTGTCACAATCCCTATTGGACAGTGTGTGTGTCACAAACATCATTGGACAGCGTGTGTGTCACAAGCCCATTGGACAGATGTGTGTGTCACAAGCACCATTGGACAGAGTGTGTGTGTCACAATCCCCATTGGAAAGTGTATGTGTCATATACCCCATTGGATTGCGTCTGTGTGTCACAAACCCTATTGGACAGTGTGTGTGTCATAAAATCCACTGGACAGCGTGTGTGTTCACAAACCACATTGGACAGCGTGTGTTTCGCAAACCCCATTGGACAGCGTGTGTGTGTCACAATACCCATTGGAAAGTGTCTGTGTCACAAACTGGATTGGACAGAGTTTGTGTTACAAACGCCATTAGACAGCGTGTGTGTCACAAACCCCATTGGACAGCGTGTGTGTGTCACGATACGCATTTGACAGCGTGTGTGTCACAAACCACATTGGACAGAGTGTGTATGTCACAATTCCCATTGGACAGCGTGTGTGTCACAAACCCCATTGGACAGTGTGTGTGTGTCACAACCCCATTAGACAGCGTGTGTGTCAGAAGCCCATTGGTCAGAGTGTGTGTGTTACAAAACCCATTGGACAGCGTGTGTGTCACAAACCCCATTGTACAGCGAGTGTGTGTCACAATCCCCACTGTACAGTGTGTGTGTCACAAACCCCATTGGAAAGTGTATGTGTCACAAACCCCATTGGATTGTGTGTGTGTGTCACAAAGCCCATTGGACAGCGTGTGTGTCAGAATTCCCATAGGACCGCGTGTGTGTCACAAACACCATTGGACAGCGTGTGTGTTACAAACACCCGTGGACAGTGTGCGTGTCACAAACCCCATTGTACATCGTGTGTGTCACAAACCCTTTGGACAGTGTGTGTGTCACAAACCCCACTGGACAGCGTGTGTGTCAAAAACACCCATGGACAGAGTGTGTGTCACGAACCACATTGGACAGCGTGTGTGTCACAAGCGCCATTGGACAGAGTGTGTGTGTCACAGACCCCATTGGAAAGTGTTTGTGTCACAAACCCCATTGGATAGCATGTGTGTGTCACAAACCCCTTTTGAAAGAGTGTGTCACAAACCCCATTGGACAGCGTGTGTGTCACAAACCCTTTTGAAAAGTGTGTGTGTCACAAACCCCACTGGACAGCGCGTGTGTCATAAACACCCATGGACAGTGTGCTTGTCACAAACCCCATTGGACAGCGTCTGTGTCAGAACCCCCGTGGACACTGTGTGTGTCACAAACCCCATTGGACAGAGTTTGTGTGCCACAAAACCCACTGGACAGCGGGTGTGTCACAAACACAATTGGACAGCGTGTGTGTGTAACAATACCCATTGGACAAAGTGTGTGTCACAAACCCCATGGGACAGAGTGTGTGTTACGAACCCCATTGGAAAGTGTATGTGTCACAAACCCCATTGGATAGCGTGTGTGTGTCACAAACCCTCCTGGTCAGTGTGTGTGTAGAAAACAAATTGGTCAGCGTGTGTGTCACAAACCCCATTGGATAGCGTGTGTGTGTCACAAACCCCATTAGAAAGTGTGCGTGTCAGAAACACCATTGGACAGTGTGTGTGTGGCACAATCACCATTGGACAGTGTGTGTGTCAAAAACCCCATTGGACAGCATGCGTGTCACAAACACCACTGGACAGCGTGTGTGTCGCAATCACCCATGGACAGTGTGCGTGTCACAAACCCCATTGGATATCATGTGTGTCACAAACCCCTTTGGACAGTGTGTGTGTCAAAAAACCTATTGGATAGCGTGTGTTTCACAAACCCCATTAGAAAGAGTGTGTGTCAGAAACCCCATTGGATAGCGTGTGTGATGTCACAAACCGTATTGGACAGTGTGTGTGTCACAAACCCCAATGGAAAGCGTGTGTGTCACAAACACCATTGGACAGAGTGTGTGTCACAAACACCCATGGACGGTGTGCGTGCCACAATCCCCATTGGACAACGTCTGTGTCACAAACCCCATGGGACAGAGTGTGTGTCACGAACCCCATTGGACAGCGTGTGTGTCGCAAGCGCCATTGGACAGAGCGTGTGTGTCACAAACCCCATTGGAAAGTGTGTGTGTCACAAACCCCATTGGATAGCGTGTGTGTTTCACAAACCCTCCTAGTCAGTGCGTGTGTTTCAAAATCCATTGGACAGCATGCGTGTCACAAACACCACTGGACAGCGTATGTGTCTCACAAACCCGATTGGAAAGTGTGTTTCACAAATCCCATTGGATGGTGTGTGTGTGTCAAAAACCCCATTAGAAAGTATGTGTGTCACAAACCCCACTGGACAGCGTGTGTGTAATAAACCCCATTGGACAGCGTGTGTGTGTCACAATCCCCACTGGACAGTGTGTCTGTGTCACAAAACCCATTAGACAGAGTGTGTGTCACAAACCCCTTTGGACAGTGTGTGTGTGTCACAAACCCCATTGGAAAGTGTATGTGTCAAAAACCTCAATGGATAGCGTGTCTGTGTCACAAACACTATTGGTCAGCGTGTGTGGGTCACGAACCGCATTGGACATCGTGTGTGTCACAAACCCCATTGGACAGTGTGTGTGTGTCACAAACCCCATGTAGATAGAGTGTATGTGTCACAAAGCCCATTAGAAAGTATGCTTGTCACAAACCCCATTGGACAGCGTGTGTGTGTCACAATCCCCATTAGACAGCGTGTGTTTCACAAACCTATTTAGACAGTGTGTGTGTCACAAACACCATGGGACAGAGTGTGTGTCACAAACACTATTGGTCAGCGTGTGTGTGTCACAAGCCCATTGGACAGAGTGTGTGTGTCACAATCCCCATTAGACAGCGTGTGTGTCACATACCCCATTGGACAATGTGTGTGTGTCACAATCCCCATTTGATAGAGTGTGTGTGTCACAAACCCCATTAGAATGTATGCGAGTCAAAAACCCCATTGGATAGCGTGCGTGTGTCACAAGCACCATTGGACAGTGTGTGGTGTCACAATCCCCATTGGACAGCGTGTGTGTCACAAACCCCATTTGACAGTGTGTGTGTGTCAGAAACCCCATTTGATAGAGTGTGTGTGTCACAAACCCTATTGGACAGTGTGTGTGTCACAAAACCCACTGGATAGCGTGTGTGTCACAAACGCCATTGGACAGCGTGTGTGTCACAAACCACATTGGACAGTGTGTGTGTCACAAACCCCATTGGACAGCTTGTGTGTGTCACAATCCCCATTGGACAGTGTGTGTGTCACATACCCCATGGGACAGAGTGTGTGTGTCACAAGCACCGTTGGACAGAGTGTGTGTGTCACAAACCCCATTGGAAAGTGTGTATCACAAACCGCATTGGATAGTGTGTGTGTGTCACAAACCCCATGTGACAGAGTTTGTTTCACAAACCCCATTGGACAGCATGTGTGTCAGAAACACCATTGGACACTGTGTGTGTCAGAAACCCCATTGGACAGTGTGTGTGTCACAAACTCCACTGGACAGCGTGTGTGTCGCAATCACCCATGGACAGTGTGCGTGTCACAAACCCCTTTGGATATCATGTGTGTCACAAACCCCTTTGGACAGTGTGTGTGTCACAATCCCCGTTGGAGAGCGTCTTTTTCACAAACCCAATGGGAGAGAGTGTGTGTCACAAACACTGTAGGACACCGTGTGTGTTTCACAAGCCCATTGGACAGAGTGTGTGTGTCACAAAACCCATTGGACAGCATGTGTGTCACAAGCACCATTGGAAACAGTGTGGTGTCACAAACCCCATTGGAAAGTGTATGTGTCACAAACCCCTTTGGATAGCATGTGTGTGTCACAAACCGATTGGACAGTGTGAGTGTCACAAGCCCCATTGGACAGAGTGTATTTGTCACAAAGCCCATTGGACAGCGTTTGTTTCACAAACCCCTTTGGACAGTGTGTGTGTCACAAAGCCCATTGGACAGTGTGTGTCTGTCGAAATCCTCATTGTACAGAGTGTGTGTGTCACAAACCCCGTGGGACAGAGTGCGTGTCACGAACCCCTTTGGACAGCGTGTGTGTCACATGCGCCATTCGACAGAGTGTGTGTGTCACAAACCCCATTTGAAAGTGTATGTGTAACAAACCCCATTCGTCAGCGTGTGTGTCACAAACCCCATTGGACAGTGTGTGTGTGTCACAAACCCCATTAGACAGTGTGTGTGTCACAAACCCCGTTGGACAGCGTGTGTGTGTCACAATCCCCATTGGACACTGTTTGTGTTACAAACCCCATGGGACAGAGTGTGTGTCACAAACACTATTGGTCAGTGTGTGTATGTCACAAGCCCATTGAACAGAGAGTGTGTGTCACAAAACTCACTGGACAGCGTGTGTGTCACAAGCACCGTTGGACAGTGTGTTGTCACAATCCCCATTGGACAGCGTGTGTGTCACAATCCCCATTGGACAGAGTGTGTGTCACAAGCACCATTGGACAGAGTCTGTGTGTCAGAAATCCCATGGTAAAGTGTATGTGTCCCACAGCCCATTGGATAGCGTGTGTGTGTCACAAACCCTATTGGACAGTGTGTGTGTCACAAAACCCACTGGACAGCGTGTGTGTCAGAAACCCCATTGGACAGCATGTGTGTCACAAACCTCATTGGATAGCGTGTGTAAGTCACAAACTCCATTGTGCAGCGTGTTTCTCACAATCCCCATTGGACAGCGTCTGTGTCACAAACCCCATTGGAAATTGTCTGTGTCATAAACCGTATTAAATAGCGTGTGTGAGTCACAAATCCCATTGTACAGCGTATTTGTCACAAGCCCTTTGGACAGAGTGTGTGTGTCACAAACCCCATTGTACAGCGTCTTTGTCACAATCCTCACTGGATAGCGTGTGTGTCGCAGACCCCATTGGACAGTGTGTGTGTCACAAACCCCACTGGGCAGCGTGTTTGTCACAAACACCCATGGACAGCGTGCGTGTCACAAACCCCATTGGATATCGTGTGTGTCACAAACCCCTTTGAACAGTGTGTGTCTCACAAACCCCATTGTACAGAGTGTTTGTCACAAGCTCATTGGACAGCGTGTGTGGTACAAGCCCATTGGACAGAGTGTGTGTGTCACAAAACCCCGTGGACACTGTGTGTGTCACGAACGTCACTGGACAATGTGTGTGTCACAAAACCCCCTGGACAGTGTGTGTGTCACAATCCCCATTGGACAGCGTGTGAGTTACAATCCCATTTGGACAGCGTATGTGTCTCAAACCACATTTGACAGCGTGTGTGTCACAAACACCCATGGACAGTGTGCGTGTCACAAACCCCATTGGACATTGTGTGTGTCACAAACCCCATTAGAAAGTGTGTGCGTCACAAACCACATTGGAGAGCGTTTGTGTGTCAAAAACCCCATTAGAAAGTTTGCGTGTCACAAACCCCACTGGATAGCATGTCTGAGTCACAAACCCTATTGGACAGATTGTGTGTGTCACAAACCCCATTGGACAGCGTGTGTGTCATAAACCCAATTAGATAGCATGTTTGTGTCACAAACCTCATGGGACAGAGTGTGTGTCACGAACCCCATTGGACAGCGTGTGTGAAAAGCTCCGTTGGACAGAGTGTGTGTGTCACAAACCCCATTGGAATGTGTATGTGTCACAAATCCAATTGGATTTTGTGTGTGTGTCACAAACCCCATGGGACAGCGTGTGTGTGTCACAAAACCCATTGAAAAGTGTGTGTGTCAAAAACCACATTGGAAAGTGTTTGTGTCACAAACGCCAGGGCACGGCGTGTGTGTCACAAACACCATTGGACAGCGTGTGTGTGTCACAAACCCTATTGGACAGTGTGTGTGTCACAAACCCCACTGGACAGCGTGTGTGTCATGAACCCCATTGGACAGCGTGTGTGTCACAAGACCCATTAGGCAGACTGTGTGTGTCACAAACCCCAATGGACAGCGTGTGTGTCACAAACTCCATTGGACAGAGTGTGTGTGTCACAATCCCCATTGGAAAGCTTGTGTGTCACAAACCCCATTGGACAGCGTGTGTGTCACAAACCCTTTGGACAGAGTGTATGTGTCACAATCCCCATTGGACAGCGTGTGTTTCACAAACACCCATGGACAGTGTGCATGTCACAAACCCCATTGGACATACTCTTTCTCACATCCTGTGTGACACAGACCCTTTTGGACAGTGTGTGTGTCACAAACACCATGGACATCGTGTGTGTGTCACAATCCCCATTGGACAGTTTGTGTGTCACAAACCCCATGGGACAGACTGTGTGTCACGGACCCAATTGGACAGCGTGTGTGTCACGAACCCCATTGGACAGCGTGTGTGTTTCACACACCCCTTTGGAAAGTGTATGTGTCACAAATACCATTGGATAGCGTGTGTGTTTCACAAACCCTCCTAGTCAGTGCGTGTGTCACAAAACCCATTGGACAGCATGCGTGAAACAAACACCATTGGACAGTGTGAGTGTAACAAACCCAATTGGTCAGCGTGTGTGTCACAAACCCCATGGGACAGCGTGTGTGTGTCACGATACACACTGGACAGTGTGTGTGTCACAAACCCTTCTGGTAATTGTGTGTGTCACAAACCCCATTGGACAGCGTGTGTGTAACAAATCCCTTTATACAGTGTGTGTGTCACAAACCCCATTGGACAGCGTGTGTGTGTCACAATCCTCTTTGGAAAGTGTGTGTGTCACAAACCCCATTGGACAGACTGTGTGTCACAAAGACTCATGGACAGTGTGCGTGTCACAAACCCCATTGGACATACTGTTTCTCACAAACCCCTTTGGACAGTGTGTGTGTCACAAACCCCTTTGGACATCATGTGTGTGTCACAATCCCCAATGGACAGTGTGTGTGTCAAAAACCCCATTGGATAGCGTTTGTGTGTCACAAACCCTATTGGAGTGTTTCTGTGTCACAAAACCCACTGGACAGCGTGTGTGTCACAAACCCCCTTGGATAGCGTGTGTGTCACAAGCCCCAATGGACAGCGTGTGTGTCACAAACACCATTGGACAGTGTGTGTGTCATAAACTCCACTGGACAGCGCGTGTGTCACAAACCCCTTTGGACAGTGTGCGTGTCACAAACCCCATTGGACATTGTGTGTGTCACGAAACCCATTGGACAGCGTTTGTGTCCCAATCCCCATTGGACAGCGTGTGTAGTGTCACAATCCCCATTGGACTGTGTGTGTGTCACAAACCCCATTGGACAGAGTCTGTGTCACGATCCCTATTGGACAGCGTGTGTGTCACAAACGCCATTGGACAGAGAGTCTGTGTCACAAACCCCATTGTAAAGTGTATGTGTCAGAAACAAATTGGATAGTCTGTGTGTCACAAACCCTCCTGGTCAGTGTGTGTGTCTCAAAACCCATTGTACAGCATGTGTGTCACAAACACCATTGTACAGTGTGTGTGTAACAAACCCAATTGGTCAGCATGTGTGTCACAAACCCCATTGGATAGCGTGTGTTTTTCAAAAAACCCATTAGAAATTATGTGTATCACAAACCCCTTTGGATAGCGTGTGTGTCATAAACCCCATTGGACAGCGTGTGTGTGTCACAATCCCCATTGGACAGTGTGTGTGTCACAAACCCCATTGGACTGTGTGTGTGTCAAAAAGCCCAATGAACAGCGTGTGTGTGTCACAAAACCTCCTGGTCAGTGTGTATGTCACAAACCCCATTGCACAGCGTGTGTGTCACAAACCACATGGGACAGCGTGTGTGTGTCACAGACCCCATTAGAAAGCGTGTGCGTCACAAACCCCGTTGGATAGCGTGTGTGTGTCACAAACCCTATTGGACACTGTTTGTGTGTCACAAACCCCATTCCACAGTGTGTGTGTCACAAACCCCTTTGGACAGAGTGTGTGTCACAAACCCGCCTGGACACTGTGAGTGTCACGAACGCCATTGGTCAGTGTGTGTGTCACGAACCCCCCTGGAAATTGTGTGTGTCACAATACCCAGTGGACAGCGTGTGTGTCAAAACCCCATTGGAGAGTGTGTGTGTGACAAAATCCACTGGAAAGCGTGTGTGTCACAAACACCATTGGACAGAGTGTGTGTGTCAGAAACCGCATTGGAAACTGTGTGTGTCACAAACCAATTGGATAGCGTGTGTGTGTCACAAACGCCATTGGACAGTGTGTGTGTAACAAATGCAATTGGTCAGCGTGTGTGTCACAAAACCAATGGGACAGCGTGTGTGTGTCACAAACCCCATTGGATAGCGTGTGTTTTTCAAAAACTCCATTAGAAAGTATGTGTGTCACAAACCCCATTAGAAAGTGTGTGTGTCACAAACCCCATTGGACATAGTGTGTGTGTCAGAAAACCCAACGGACAGCTTCTGTGTCACGAACCCCATTGGACAGCGTGTGTGTCACAAACCCCATTGGACAGCGTTTTTGTCACAAACACTATTGGACAGCATGTGTGTGTCCCAATCCCCTTTGGACAGTGTGTATGTCACATAACCCATTAGATAGCGTGTGTGTCACAAACCCCATTGGGCAGCGTGTGTGTCATAAACCCCATTGGACAGCGTGTGTGTGTCACAATCCCCATTGGACAGTGTTTGTGTGTCACAAACCCCATTGGACAGCGTGTGTGTCACAAACCCCTTTGGACAGTGTGTGTTTCACAAACCACATTGGACAGCGTGTGTGTGTCACAATCCCCATTGGACATCATGTGTGTCACAAACCGCATTAGAAAGTATGCGTGTCACAAACCCCATTGGAACGTGTGTGTGTCACAAACCCCATTGGATAGCGTGTGTGTGTCACAAACGCTATTGGACAGTGTGTGTTTCACAAAACCCTATTGGACAGAGTTTGTGTCACAAACACCATTGGACAGCGTGTGTGTCACAAACTCCATTGGAGAGAGTGTGGTGTTAACAAACCTCATTGGAAAGTTTACGTGTCGCAAACTCCATTGGATAGCGTGTGTTTCACAAACACTATTGGACAGTGTGTGTGTCACAAAACCCTATTGGACAGAGTTTGTGTCACAAACCCTATTGGACAGCGTGTGTGTCACACACACCATTGGAGAGTGTGTGTTTCACAAACCCCATTGGACAGCGTGTGTGTGTCACAAACACCATTGGACAGCGTGTGTGTCAAAAACCCCATTGGATAGCGTGTGTGTCACAAACCCTCCTGGTTAGTGTGTGTGTCACAAATACCATTGGACAGTGTGTGTGTCACAAACCCCATTGGAGAGCGTGTGTGTTACAAAGCCCATGGGACAGAGTGTGTGCGTCACAAACAGCATTATAAAGTGTGCGTGTCACAAAACCCATTGGACATCATGCGTGTCGCAAACACCATTGGACAGTGTGTGTGTAAGAAACCCAACTGGTCAGCGAGTGTGCCAGAAACCCCATTGGAAAGTGTGTGTGTCACAAACCCTATTGGATACAGTGTGTGTGTCACAAACCCCATTAGAAAGTGTGCGTGTCACAAAGCCCATTGGAAAGTGTGTGTGTCACAAACCACATTGGATATCGTGGGTGTGTCACAAACCCCATTAGAAAGTGTGTGTGTCACAAACCCCGTTGGCTAGCATGTGTGTGTCACAAACCCTATTGGACAGTGTGTATGTCACAATCCCCATTGTATAGCGTGTGTGTCAAAAAACCCCATTAGAAAGTGTGTGTGTCACAAACCCCAGTGGATACTGTGTGTGTGTCATATACCCTATTGGACAGTGGGTGTGTCACAAAACCCACTGGACAGCGTGTGTGTCACGAACCCCATTGGAAAGCGTATAAGTCAAAAACCCCATTGGATAGCGTTTGTGTGTCACAAACCCTATTGGAGTGTTTCTGTGTCACAAAACCCACTGGACAGCGTGTGTGTCACAAACCCCATTGGACAGCGTGTGTGTCACAAGCCCCATTGGACAGCGTGTGTGTCACAAACACCATTGGACAGCGTGTGTGTGTCACAATACCCATTGGACAATGCGTGTGTCACAAACCCCGTTGGAGAGCGTGTGTGTCACAAACCCCCATGGACACTGTGTGTGTCACAAACCCCATTGGACAGTGTTTTTGTCACAAACTCCACTGGACAGCGTGTGAGTCACAAACACCCATGGACAGTGTGTGTGTCACAAACCCCACCGGACAGCGTGTGTGTCACAAACACCCATGGACAGTGTGCGTATCAGAAAGACCATTAGACATCGTGTGTGTCACAAACCCTTTTGGACAGTGTGTGTGTCACTAAGCCCACTGGACAGCGTGTGTTTCACAAACACCCATGGACAGTGTGCGTGTCCCAAAACCCATTGGACATCGTTTGTGTCAGAAACCCCTTTGGACATTGTGTGTGTCACAAACCCGATGGGACCGAGTGTGTGTCACGAACCCCATTGGACAGCGTGTGTGTCACAAGCGGCTTTGGACAGACTGTGTGTGTCACAAACACCATTGGAAAGTGTATGTGTCACAAACCCCATTGGATAGCGTGTGTGTGTCACAAACCCTATTGGACATTGTGTGTGTCACAAAACCCATGGGACAGAGTGTGTGTCACGAACCCCATTGGACAGCGTGTGTGTCACAAGCCCCATTTGACAGCATGCGTGTCACAAACACCATTGGACAGTGTGTGTGTAACAAATCCAATTGGTTAGCGTGTGTGTCACAAACCCCTTTGGAAAGTGTGTGTGTCACAAACCCCATTGGATAGCGTGTGTATGTCACAAAACCTATTGGAGAGTGTGTTTGTCACAAACGCCATTAGAAAGTGTGTGTGTCACAAACCCCATTGGATAGCGTGTGTGTGTCACAAACCCTATTGTACAGCATATGTGTCACAAACACCACTGGACAGCGTGTGTGTCACAAACCCCATTAGAAAGTGTGTGTGTCACAAACACCATTGGACAGCGTGTGTGTGTCACAATCCGAATTGGACAGTGTGTGTGTCACAAAACCCATTCACTAGCGTGTGTGTCACAAACCCCTTTAGAAAGTGTGTGTGTCACAAACCCCATTGAATAGTGTAAGTGTGTCACAAAACCTATTGGACATTGTGTATGTCACAAACCCCACTGGACAGCGTGTGTGTCACGAACCCCATTGGACAGCTTGTGTGTCACAAGACCCATTGGACTGAGTGTGTGTGTCACAAACTCCATTGGACAGCGAGTGTTTCACAATACCTATAGGACAGCGTGTGTGTCATAAACACCATTGGACACCGTGTGTGTGTCACAATCCCCATTGCACAGTGTGTGTGTGTCACAAACCCCATTGTATAGCATCTGTGTCACAAACCCCTTTGGACAGTGTGTGTGTCATAAAAACCATTGGACAGTGTGCGTGTCACAAACCCCACTGGACAGAATGTGTGTCACGAACCCCATTGGACAGCGTGTGTGTCACAAACCCCACTGTACAGCGTGTGTGTCACAGTCCCCATTGGACAGCGTGTGTGTCACAAACCCCCCTGTACAGCGTTTGTGTCACAGTCCCCATTGGACAGCGTGTGTGTAACAAACACCATTGGACAGCATTGGTGTCACAAACACCATTGGACAGCGTGTGTGTGTCACAAACCCCATTAGAAAGTTTGTGAATCACAAACAAAATACGATAGCGTGTGTTTGTTACAAACCCTATTGGACAGCGTGTGTGTCATAAACCCCATTGTACAGCGTGTTTGTCACAGTCCCCATTGGACAGTGTGTGTGTCACAAACACCATTGGACAGCATGCGTTCCACAAACACCACTGGACAGCATGCGTGTCACATACACCATTGGACATAGTGTGTGTGATTGCAATCTCCATTGAACAGCGTGTGTGTCACAAACCACATGGTACAGAGTGTGTGTCAAAAACCCCATTGGACACTGTGTGTGTCTCAATCTCCATTGGACAGTGTGTGTGTCACAAACCTCACTGGACAGGGTGTGTGTCACGAACCACGTTGGACAGCATATGTGTCACAAGCCCCACTGGACGTAGTGTGTGTTTCACAAAACCCATTAACACCGTGTGTGTCACAAGCCCCATTGGACAGTGTGTGTGTCACAAGCCCCATTGGACAGTGTGTGTGTCACAAACCCCCTGTACATTGTGTGTACTGCAAACCCCATTGGACAGTGTGTGTGTCTCAAATCCCCCTGTACAATATCTGTGTCACAAACCCCATTGGACAGTGTGTCTGTCACAAAGTCAATTGGAGAGTGTGTGTGTCACAAACCCCACTGGACAGCGTCTGTGTCACAGTCCCCATTGGACACCGTGTGTGTCACAAACACCATTGGACAGCATGCGTGTCACAAACACCATTGGACAGCGTGTGTGTGTCGCAATCTCCATTGGACAGAGTGTGTGTCACAAATCCCATTGGACAGTGTGTGTGTCAAAATCCCCATTGGACAGCGTGTTTGTGTAACAATCCCTATTAGACAGTGTGTGTGTGTCAGAAACCACAATGGACAGAGTGTGTGTCACAAACACCATTCGACAGCATCCGTGTCACGAACACCATTGGATAGCATGTGTATGTCACAATCCCCATTGGACAGTGTGTGTGTCACAAACCCCATTGGACCTTGTGTGTGTTACAATGCCCTTTGGACTATGTGTGTGTGTCCCAATTTTCATTGGACAGTGTATGTGTCACAAACCCCTTTGGAAAGAGTGTGTGTCACAAACGCCATTGAACAGTGTGTCTGTCACAAACCCCATTCGACACTGTCTGTGTCACAAACCGTATTGGACTGTGTGTGTGTCACAAAACCCACTGGACAGCGTGTGTGTCACGAACCCCTTTGCACAGCGTATGTGTCACAAGCCATATTGGACATAGTGTGCGTGTCACAAAACCCATCGGATACCGTGTGTGTCACAACCCCATTGGACAGTGTGTGTGTCAAAAACGCCCCTGTACATTGTGTGTGTCACAAACCCCATTGGAGAGTGTGTGTGTCACAAACCCTACTGTACAATGTCTGTGTCACAAACCCCATTGGACAGCGTGTGTGTAATAAACACCATGGGACAGGGTGTGTGTGTCACAATCCCCATTGGACAGTGTGTGTTTGTCACAAACCCCATTGGAAAGTGTATGTGTTACCAAACCCCATTTTATAGCGTGTGTGTGTCAAAAACCCTCCTGGTCAGTGTGTGTGTCACAAAACACATTCGACAGCCTGCGTGTCACAATCCCCAGTGGACATAGTGTGTGTCAAAACCCAATTGGACATTGACTGTGTCACAAAACCCACTGGACAGTGTGTGTGTCACAAACCCCATTAGACATATTGTGTGTCACAAACCCCTTTGGACAGTGTGTGTGTCACAAACCCCATTGGACAGTGTGTGTGTCATAAAACCCATTGGACAGCGAGTGTGTGTCACAAACCCCATGGGACAGAGTGTGTGTGTCACAAACCCCATTAGACAGCATGTGTGTCACAAACCCCTTTGGACACTGTGTGTGTCACAAACCCCATTGGACAGCGTGTGTGTGTCACAATCCCCTTTGGACAGTGTGAGTGTCACAAACCCCATTGGATAGCGTGTGTGTCACAAACCCCATTAGAAAGAGTGTGTGTCACAAACCCCATTGGATAGCGTTTGTGTGTAACAATAGTCATTGTACAGTGTGTGTGTCACAAACCCCATTGGACAGTGTGTGTGTCATAAAACCCATTGGACAGCGAGTGTGTGTCACAAACCCCATGGGACAGAGTGTGTGTGTCACAAACCCCATTAGACAGCATGTGTGTCACAAACCCCTTTGGACACTGTGTGTGTCACAAACCCCATTGGACAGCGTGTGTGTGTCACAATCCCCTTTGGACAGCGTGTGTGTCACAAACCCCATTAGAAAGAGTGTGTGTCACAAACCCCATTGGATAGCGTTTGTGTGTAACAATAGTCATTGTACAGTGTGTGTGTCACAAACCCCATTGGACAGTGTGTGTGACACAAACCCCATTGGACATCGTGTGTGTCACAAACCCCTTTGGACAGTGTGTGTGTCACAAACCTGATTGGACAGAGTTTGTGTCACAAACCCCCTTGGACACTGTGTGTGTCACAAAGCCAATTGGACAGCTTGTGTGTCACAATCCCCATTGGTCAGCGTATGTGTCACAAATCCCATTGGACAGAGTGTGTGTCACAATCCCCATGGGACAGAGTGTGTGAGTCACAAACCCCATTAGACAGCGTGTGTGTCACAAACCCCATGAACAGAGTGTGTGTCACAAACAATATTGGACATCGTGTGTGTGTCACAAGCCCATTGGACAGAGTGTGTGTCAAGAACCCCATTGGACAGCGTGTGTGTCACAAGCACCATTTTACAGAGTGTGTGTCACAAACCCCATTGGACAGTGTGTGTGTGTCACAATACCCTTTGGACAGTGTGTGTGTCACAATCCCCAGTGGACAGCGTGTGTGTCATAAACACCCATGGACAGTGTGAGTGTCACAAAAACCATTGGATAGCGTGTGTGTCACAAGCCCCTTTGGACAGCGTGTGTGTGTCACAAACACCATTAGACAGCATGTGTGCACAAACCCCTTTGGACACTGTGTGTGTCACAAACCCCATTGGATAGCGTGTGTGTCACAAACCCCTCTGGACAGCGTGTGTATCACAAACACCCATGGACAGTGTGTATGTCACGAACCCCTTTGGACAGCGTGTGTGTGTCAAAAGCCCATTGTACAGAGCGTGCATATCACAAACCCAATTGGACAGCGTGTGTGTCACAAACCCCATTGGACAGCGTGTGTTTCACAAGCAACATTGGACAGAGTGTGGTGTCACAAACCCCATTGGAAAGTGTATGTGTCAAAAACCTCAATGGATAGCGTGTGTGTGTCACAAACCCTATTGGACAGTGTGTGTGTCACAAAACCCACTGGATAGCGTGTGTGTCACAAACCCCATTGGACAGAGTGTGTGTGTCACGAACCCTATTGGACAGCGTGTGTGTCACAAGCACCATTGGACAGAGTGTGGTGTCACAAACCCCATTGGACAGCGTGTGTGTCACAAACCCTATTGGACAGAGTTTGTGTCACAAACCCCCTTGGACACTGTGTGGCGCAAACCCCATTGGACTGTGTGTGCGTCAGAAACTCCACTCGACAGCGTGTGTGTCACAAACACCCATGGACAGTGTACGTGTCACAAACCCCATTGGACATCGTGTGTGTCACAAACCCCTTTGGACAGTGTGTGTGTCACAAACCCCATTGGACAGCGTGTGTGTCGC
Source organism: Columba guinea (assembly GCA_032206185.1). Taxonomy (NCBI): domain Eukaryota; kingdom Metazoa; phylum Chordata; class Aves; order Columbiformes; family Columbidae; genus Columba; species Columba guinea. Next base: position 489,080 of record JAVLUU010000064.1, on the reverse strand, counting down.
AAAGCCCATTGGACAGCGTGTGTGTCACAAGCGCCATTGGACAGCGTGCGTGTCACAAGCCCCATGGGACAGAGTGTGTGAGTCACAAACCCCATTAGACAGAGTGTGTATCCCAAAACCTTTTGGACAGTGTGTTTGTCACAAACACCTTTGGAGAGCGTGTGTGTGTAACAATACCCATTGGACAGTGTGTGTGTCACAAACCCCATTGGACAGAGTTTGTGTCACAAACCCCACTGGACAGCGTGTGTGTCACAAACCCCATGGGACAGAGAGTGTGTCACGAACCCCGTTGGACAGCGTGTGTGTCATAAATCCCATTGAACAGCGTGTCTGTGTCACAGTCCTCATTGGACAGTGGTTGTGTCACAAACCCCATGAACAAAGAGTGTGTCACAAACAATATTCGACAGCGTGTGTGTGTCACAAGTCCATTGGACAGTGTGTGTGACACAAACCCCTGTGGACAGTGTGTGTGTCACAAACACCATTGGACAGCGTGTGTGTGTCACAATCCCCATTGGACAGTGTGTGTGTCACAAACACCATTGGACAGCGTGTGTGTGTCACAATCCCCATTGGACCGTGTGTGTGTCACAAACCCCATTGGACAGAGTGTGTATCACAGACCCCCGTGGACACTGTGTGTGTCACGAATGCCATTGGAGAGGGTGTGTGTCACAAACCCCACTGGTCAGTGTGTGTGTCACAATCCCCAGGGGACAGCGTGTGTGTCAAAACCCCATTGGACTGTGTGAGTGTCACAAACCCCATTGGATAGCGTGAGAGTCACAAACGCCTTTGGACAGCGTGTGTGTCACAAAAAACATTGGACAGCGTGTGTATCACAAACACCCATGGACAGTGTGCGTGTCACAAATTTCATTGGACATATTGTGTGTCACAAACCCCTTTGGACATTGTGTTTGTCACAAACACCACTGGACAGCGTGCGTTTGTCACAATCCCCATTGGACAGCGTGTGTGTCACAAAAAACACTGGACAGCGTGTGTGTCATAAACACCCATGGACAGTGTGAGTGTCGCAAACCCCATTGGATAGCGTGTGTGTCACAAACCCCTTTGGACAGCGTGTGTGTCACAAACCCCATTGGAGAGCGTGAGCGTGTAACAAACCCCTTTGGACAGTGTGTCTGTCACAAAACCCCATTGGAGAGCATGAGTGTGTCAGAAACCCTATTGGACAGTGTGTGTGTCACAAAGCCCATTGCACAGCGTGTGTGTCACAATCCCCATTGGACATATTGTGTGTCACAAACCCCTTTGGACAGTGTGTGTGTCACAAACCCCATTGGACAGTGTGTGTGTCACAAACTCCACTGGACAGCGTGTGTGTCACAAACACCCATGGACAGTGTTCGTGTCACACACCCCATTGGACATCGTGTGTGTCACAAACCCCTTTGGACAACGTCTGTGTCACAAACCCCATTAGAAAGAGTGTGTGTCACAAACCCCTTTGGACAGTGTGTGTGTCACAAACCCCATTGGAGAGTGTGTGTGTCACAAACCCCATTGGACAGTGTGTGTGTCACAAAACCCATTGGATAGCTTGTGTGTCACAAACACCATTGGAAAATGTGTATGTCACAATCCCCATTGGACAGCGTCTGTGTCACAAACCCCATTGGACAGCGTGTGTGTCACAAACCCCATTGGACAATGTGTCTGTCACAAACCCCCGTGAACACTGTGTGTGTCATGAATGCCATTGACAGCGTGTGTGTCACAAACACCAGTTGACAGCGTGTGTGTGCAACAATACCCACTGGACTGTGTGTGTGTCACAAAGCCCATTGGACAGCGTGTGTGTCACAAACAACAGTGGACACTGTGTGTGTCACGAACGCCTTTGGACAGTGTGTGTGTCACAATCCCCAGTGGACAGCGTGTGTGTCAAAAGTCCACTGGACAGCGTGTGTGTCACAAACACCCATGGACAGTGTGCGTGTCACAAACCTCATTGGACAGTGTGTGTGTCACAAACCCCTTTGTAGAGTGTGTGTGTCACAAACCCCATTGGACAGCGTGTGTGTGTAACAATACCCATTGGACAGTGTGTGTGTCACAAACACCATTGGACAGCGTGTGTGTCACAAGCCCATTGGACAAAATATGTGTGTCACAAAATCCACTGGACAGCGTCTGTGTCACTAACCCTGTTGGACAGTGTATGTGTCGCAAAACCGAACGGCAGTGTGTGTGTTCACAAACCCCATTGGACAGCGTGTGTGTCACAAACCCTGTTTGAAAGTGTGTGTGTCGCAAAACCCATTGGATAGCATGTGTGTGTCACAAACCCTATTGGACAGTGTGTGTGTAACCAAACCCATTGGACACAGTGTGTGGCACACGCCCTATTGGACAGAGTTTGTGTCACAAACCCCATTTCAAAGAGTGTGTGTCACAAACTGCATTGTACAGTGTGTTTGTCACAAGCCCATTGCACAGAGTTTGTATGTCACAAATCCCATTGTACAGCGTGTTTGTCACAATCAGTATTGGACAGCGTGTGTGTCACAAAACCCACTGGACAGAGTGTGTGTCACATACCCCATTGTACAGCAGGTGTGTCACAAACCCCCGTGGACACTGTGTGTGTCACAAACCCCCGTGGACACTGTGTGTGTCACAAACTCCATTGGATAGTGTCTGTCTTACAAACCCACTGGACAGGGTGTGTGTCACAAACACCCATGGACAGTGTGCGTGTCACAAACCCCATTGGACATCGTGTGTGTTCACAAACCCATTTGGACAGCATGTGTGTCACAAACCCCATTGGACAGTGTGTGTGTGTCATGAACCCCATTGGACAGAATGTGTGTGTCACAATAGCCATTAAAGAGAGTGTGTGTGTCACAAACTCCATTGGAAATTGTATGTGTCACTAACCCCATTGCATAGCGTGTGTGTGTCACAAACCCTCCCGGTCAGCGTGTGTGTCACAAACTCCATGGGACAGCGTGTGTGTCACAAACCCCATTGGAAAGTGTGTGTGTCACAAACCCTATCGGATAGCGTGTGTGTGTCACAAACCCTATTGGAAAATGTGTGTGTCACAAACCCCATTGGATAGCGTGTGTGTGTCACAAACCCTATTGGACAGAGTTTGTGTGTCATAAACCCCATTGGACAGCGTGTGTGTGTCAGAATCCCCATTGGACAGTGTGTGTGTGTCACAAACCCCATTGGACAGCGTGTGTGTCACAAACCCCTTTGGAGAGTGTGTGTATCACAAACCCCATTGGATAGCGTGTGTGTGTCACAATCCCCATTGGACAGTGTACTTGTCACAAACGCTATTGGACAGCGTGTCTGTTACAAGCCTATTGGACAGAGTGTGAGTGTCACGAAACCCACTGGACAGCGTTTGTGTCACAAACCCCATTGGACTGAGTATTTGTCACAATCCCCAGTGGACAGTGTGTGTGTGTCACAAACCGCATTGTACAGTGTGTGTGTCACAAAACCCATTGGATAGCGTGTGTGTCACAAACCCTTTTTGAAAGTGTGTGTGTCGCAAACCTCATTGGACAACGTGTGTGTCAGAAACCCCATTAGAGAGTGTTTGTGTATCAAACGCCATTGGATAGCGTGTCTGTGTCACAAACCCCATTAGAAAGTGTGCGTGTCACAAATCCCATGGAACAGAGTGTGTGTCACAAATACCATTGGACAGCGTGTTTGTACTAAACCCCATTGGACAGGGTGTGTGTGTCACAATCCCCATTGGACAGTGTGTGTTTCTCACAAACCCCATTGTAAAGTGTGTGTCAAAAACCCCATTGTATAGCGTGTGTGTGTCACAAACCCCATTGGATAGCATGTGTGTGTCACAAACCCTATTGGACAGAGTGTGTGTTTCTACAAACCGCATTGGACAGCGTGTGTGTCATAAACACCATTGGATAGCGTGTGTGTGTCACAAACCCCATTGGACAGAGTGTGTGTCACAAAACCCTTTGGACAGCGTGTGTATCTCAAACCCCATTGGACAGCGTTTTTTTTACAAACACCACTGGACAGCGTGTCTATCACAAACACCCATGGACAGTGTGTGTGTCACAAACCCCATTTTACATATTGTGTGTCACAAACCCCTTTGGACAGTGTGTGTGTCGCAAACCCCATGGGACTGAATGTGTGTCACGAACCCCATTGGACAGCGTGTGTGTCACAAGCGCCATTGGACAGAGTGTGTGTGTCACAAAACCAATTCGACAGCATGTGTGTCACAAACACAATTGAACAGTGCGTGTGTAACAAAGCCAATTGGTCAGCGTGCGTGTCTCAATCCCCTTTGGAGATCGTGTGAGTCACAAACCCCATTGGAAAGTGTGCGTGTCACAAACCCCATTGGATAGCATGTGTGTGTCACAAAACCCGTTAGAAAGTATGAGTGTCAGAAACCCCATTGGATAGCGTGTGCGTGTCACAAACACCATTGGACAGCGTGTGTGTGTCACAAACCCCATTGTAAAGAGTGTGTGACACAAACCCCATTGGATAGCATGTGTGTGTCACAAACCCCATTAGAAAGTGTGCGCGTCACAAACCCCATTGGATAGCATGTGTGTGTCACAAACCCTATTGGACAGTATGCATGACACAATCCCCATTGGACAGCATCTTTGTCACAAACCCCAAGGTACAGAGTGTGTGTCACAAACACTATTGGACAGAGTGTGTGTGTCACAAGCCCATTGGACAGAGTGTGTGTCACAAAACCCACTGGACAGTGTGTGTGTCACAAAGCCGATTGGACAGAGTTTGTGTCACAAAGCCCATTGGACACAGTTTGTGTCACAAACCACCATGGACAGTGTGTGTGTCACAAACCCCATTGGACAGGGTGTGTGTGACACAATCCTCATTAGACAGTGTGTTTTTGTGACAAACCCCATTAGACAGCGTGTGTGTCACAAGCACCACTGTACAGAGTGTGGTGTCACAGTCCCCATCGGACAGCGTGTGTGTCACAAACCGCAATGGACAGTGTGTGTGTGTCACAATACCCATTGGACAGTGTGTGTGTCACAAGCCCCTTTGGACAGCTTTTGTGTCACAGTCCCCAGTGGACAGCGTGTGTGTCAAAACCCAATTGGACAGTGCGTGTGTCACAAAAACCACTGGACAGTGTCCATGTCACAAACCCCATTAGACACATTGTGTGTCACAAACACCATTGGACAGTGTGTGTGTGTCACAAGCCCATTGGACAGAGTGTGCTGTCACAAACCCCATTGGAAAGTGTATGTGTAACAAACCCCAATGGACAGTGTGTGTGTCACAAACCCCATTGGACAGCGTGTGTGTCACAAATGCCATTTGACAGGGCGTGTGTGTCACAATACCCATTGGACAGCGTGTGTGTCACAAACCCCATTGGACAGCGTGTGTGTCACAAACACCCATGGACAGTGTGCGTGTCACAAAGTCCATTGGATATCGTGTGTGTCACAAACCCCTTTGGACAGTGTGTGTGTCACAAACACCATTGTACAGCGTGTGTTTCACAAACTCCCATGGACAGTGTGAGTGTCACAAACCCCATGGGACAGAGTGTGTGTCACGAACCCCATTGGACAGCGTGTGTGTTACAAGCACCATTGGACAGAGTGTGTGTGTCACAAACCCCGTTGGACAGCGTGTGTGTAACAAACACCAATGCACAGCGCGTGTGTCACAAACACCCATGGACAGTGTGCGTGTCACAAACATCATTGGACTACGTGTGTGTGAAAAAGCCCTTTGGACAGTTTGTGTGTCACAAACCCCATGGGACAGAGTGTGTGTCACAAACCCCATTGGACAGCGTGTGTGTCACAAACCCCATTGGACAGCGTGTGTGTGTCACAAACCCCATTAGACAGCGTTTGTGTCACAAACCCCTTTGGATAGTGTGTGTGTCACAAACCCCATTGGACAGCATGTCTGTGTCACAATCCCCATTGGACAGTGGTTGTGTCACAAACACCATGAACAGAGTGTGTATCACAAACAATATTGGACAGCGTGTGTGTGTCACAAGCCCCATTGGACAGTGTGTGTGTCACAAACCCCATTGGATAGCGTGTGTGTTACAAACCCCATTAGAAAGAGTGTGTGTCACAAACCCCATTGGACAGAGTGTGTGTTACAAACCCCCCTGGTCAGTGTGTGTGTCACAATCCCCATTGGACAGCGTGTGTGTCACAAACCCCATTCGACAGTGTGTGTGTGTCACAAACCCCATTGGATAGAGTGTGTGTGTCACAAACCCCATTAGAAAGTATGCGTGTCACAAACCCCATTGGATAGCGTGTGTGTCACAAACCCCATTGGACACCGTGTGTATGTCACAGTCCCCATTGGACAGTGTATGTGTCACAAAGCCCTCTGGAAAGTGTGTGTATCACAAACAGCTATGGACAGTGTGCGTGTCACAAACCGCATTGGACAGCGTTCGTGTTTCACAAGCCCATTGGACAGAGCGTGCATGTCACAAACCCCATTGGACAGCGTTTGTGTCACGAACCCCATTGGACAGCGTGTGTGTCACAAGCACCATTGGACATAGTGTGGTGTCACAAACCCCATTGGAAAGTGTATGTGTCACAAACACCAATGGATAGCGGGTGTGTGTGAACAAACCCTATTGGATAGTGTGTGTCTCACAAAACCCACTGGACAGCGTGTGTGTCACAAATCCCATTGGACAGCGTGTGTGTCACAAGCCCCATTGGACAGGGTATGTGTATCACAACACCCATTGGACAGTGTGTATGTCACAAACCTCTTTGGACAGAGTTTGTGTCACAAACCCCCGTGGACACTGTGTGTGTCACAAAGACCCATGGACAGTGTGCGTATCACAAACCCCATTGGACATCCTATGTGTCACAAACACGATGGACAGTGTGCGTGTCACAAACCCCATTGGACAACGTGTGTGTCACAAGCCCTATTGGACAGTGTGTGTGTCACAAACCTCTTGGGACAGAGTGTGTGTCACAAATACTATTGGACAGCGTGTGTGTCACAATTCCCATTGGAGAGCGTGTGTTTCAGAAACCCCATTGGACAGAGTGTGTGTTTCACAAACCCATTAGACATCGTGTTTGTCACAAACCCTTTTGGACAGCGTGTGTATCACAAAGCGACTGGACAGTGTGCGTGTCACATAACCCATTGGTCATCGTGTGTGTCACAAACCCCTTTCGACAGTGTGTGTGTCACAAACCCCATTGGACATCGTGTGTGTCACAAACCCCTTTGGACAGTGTGAGTGTCACAAACCCCATTGGATATCGTGTGTGTGTAACAATACCCATTGGACAGTGTGTGTGTCACAAACCTCTTGGGACAGACTGTTTGTCACAAACACTATTGGACAGCGTGTGTGTGTCACAAGCCCGTTGGACAGAGTGTGTGTGTCACAAAAACCACTGGACAGCGTGTGTGACGAAGCCCATTGGACAGCGTGTGTGCCACAAACCCCATTGGACAAGGCGTGTGTCACAAACCCCTTTGGGCAGTGTGTGTTTTACAAACTCCACTGGAGAGCGTGTGTGTCTCACAATCCCCATTGGACAGAGTGTGTGTCACAAACCCCATGGGACAGAGTGTGTGTCACGAACCCCATTGGACAGAGTGTGTGTCACAAACCCCCGTGGACACTGTGTGTGTCACAAACCCATTGGACAGCGTGTGTGTGTCAAAACCCCATTGGACTGTGTATGTGTCACAAAAGACACTGTACAGCGTGTGTGTCATAAAAACCCATTGGACAGTGTGTGTGTCACAAACCCCATTGGAAAGCGTGTGTGTCACAAACCCCATTGGAGAGCGTGAGTGTGTCTCAAACCCCTTTCGACAGTGTGTCTGTCACAAGACCCATTGGAGAGAGTGAGTGTGTCACAAACCCTATTGGACAGTGTGTGTGTCACAAATCCCACTGGATAGCATTTGTGTCACAAACCCCATTGGACAGAGTGTGTGTGTCACAAAGCCCATTGGACAGCGTGTGTGTCACAAACACCATTGGACATCCTGTGTGTGTAACAATACACAGTGGACAGTGTGTGTGTGTCACAAACCCCATTATACAGCCTGTGTGTCACAAACCCCATTGGACAGCGTGTATGTGTCACAATCCCCATTGGACAGTGTGTGTGGCACAAACCCCTTGGGCCAGAGTGTGTGTCACAAACACCATTGAACAGCGTGTGTGCTACAAACCCCATTGGACAGAGTGTATGTGTCACAAACCCCACTGGACAGTGTGTGTGTCACAATCCCCACTTGATAGCGTGTGTGTCTCAAACCCTATTGGACACTGTGTGTGTCACAATCCCCATTGGATAGCGTGTGTGTCACAAACCCCATTGGACAGTATTTGTGTCACAAGCCCCATTGGACAGAGTGAATGTGTCACAAACCCCATTGGACATTGTGTGTGTCACAATCCCCATTGGACAGTGTGTGTGTCACAAACCCCATGGGACTGAGTGTGTGTGTCACAAACCCCATTGGAATGTGTATGAGTCACAAACCCCATTGGATAGCGTGTGTGTTTCACAAGACCCATTGGACAGCGTATGTGTCACAAACCCCATTGGAAAGTGTGTGTGTCACAAACCCCATTGGACAGCGTGTGTGTGTCACAAATCCCGTTGGATAGCGTGTGTGTGTAACAAACCCCATTAGAAAGTGTGCGTATCACAAACCCCATTGGATAGCGTGTGTGTGTCACAAACCCTATTGGACAGAGTGTGTGTTTCACAAACCCCATCGGACAGCGTGCGTGTCGCAAACCCCATTGGACAGCGTGTGTGTGTCGCAAACCCCATGGGACAGAGTGTTTCTCACAAACACTATTGGTCAGCGTGTGTGTGTCACAAGCCCATTGGACAGAGTGTGTGTGTCACAAAAACCACTGCGCAGCGTGTGTGTCACAAACCCCATTGGACAGGGTGTGTGTGTCACAAACCCCGTTGGACAGTGTGCGTGTCACAAACCCCATTGGACATCGTTTGTGTCACAAATCCCCGTGGTCAGCGTGTGTGCCACAAACACCCGTGGACAGTGTGCGTGCCACAAAACCCATTGGACTACGTGTGTGTGAAAAAGCCCTTTGGACAGTGTGAGTGTCAAAAACCACATTGGACAGCGTGTGTGTGTCACAAACCCCATTGGACAGCGTGTGTGTCACAAACCCCATGAACAGAATGTGTGTCACAAACAATATTGGACATCGCGTGTGCGTGTCACAAGCCCATTGGACAGAGAGTGTTTCACGAACCCCATTGGACAGCGTGTGTTTCAGAAGCAGCATTGGACAGAGTGTGTGTCACAAACCCCTTTGGACAGTGTGTGTGTCACAAACCCCTTTCGACAGAGTTTGTCTCACAAACACCCGTGGACACTGTGTGTATCACAAACCCCATTGGACAGCGTGTGTTTCAGAAGCAGCATTGGACAGAGTGTGTGTCACAAACCCCTTTGGACAGTGTGTGTGTCACAAACCCCATTGGACAGCGTGTGTGTGTCGCAATCCCCATTCGACATAGTGTGTTTGTCACAAACCCCATGGGACAGAGTGTGTGTCACGAACCCCATTGGACAGCGTGTGTGTCAAAAACACCCATGGACATTGTGCGTGTCACAAACCCCATTGGACAACGTGTGTGTCAAAAACCACTTTGGACAGTGTGTGTGTCACAAACCCCATTGGACAACGTGTGACTGTCACAATCCCCGTTGGACAGTGGTTGTGTCACAAACACCATGAACAGAGTGTGTATCACAAACAATATTGGACAGCGTGTGTGTGTCACAAGCCCCATTCGACAGTGTGTGTGTCACAAACCCCATTGGATAGCGTGTGTGTTACAAACCCCATTAGAAAGAGTGTGTGTCACAAACCCCATTGGACAGAGTGTATGTTACAAACCCCCCTGGTCAGTGTGTGTGTCACAATCCCCATTGGACAGCGTGTGTGTCACAAACCCCATTGGACAGTGTGTGTGTCACAAACCCCATTGGACAGCGTGTGTGTCACAAACCGCATTGGAGAGCGTGAGTGTGTCACAAACCCCTTTGAACAGTGTGTCTGTCACAAAACCCATTGGAGAGAGTGAGTGTGTCACAAACCCTATTGGACAGTGTGTGTGTCACAAAACCCACTGCATAGCATTTGTGTCACAAACCCCATTGGACAGAGTGTGTGTGTCACAAAGCCCATTGGACAGTGTGTGTGTCACAAACCCCTTTGGGCAGTGTGTGTTTCACAAACCCCATTGGACAGCGTGTGTGTGTCACAATCCCCATTGGACAGAGTTCGTGTGTCACAAACCACTTTGGACAGTGTGCGTGTCACAAATTCCACTGGAGAGCGTGTGTGTGTCACAAACCTAATTGGACAGTGTGTGTGTCACAAAACCCGCTAGATAGCGTGTGTGTCCCAAACCCCATTGGACAGAGTGTGTGTCACAATCCCCATTGGACAGTGTGTGTGTCACAAACCCAATGGACAGTGTGCGTGTCACAAACCCCATTGGACAATGTGTGTGCCACAAACCCCTTTGGACAGTGTGTGTGTCAAAAACCCCATTGGACAGCGTGTGTGTCTCACAATCACCATTGGACAGAGTGTGTGTGTCACAAACCCCACGGGACAGAGTGTGTGTCACGAACCCCATTGGACAGAGTGTGTGTCACAAACCCCCGTGGACACTGTGTGTGTCAGGAAACCCATTGGACAGCGTGTGTGTGTCGCAAACCCCATGGGACGGAGTGTGTGTCTCAAACCCCAGTAGACAGCATGTGTGTCAAAACCCCATTGGACTGTGTATGTGTCAAAAAAGACACTGTACAGCGTGTGTGTCATAAAAACCCATTGGACAGTGTGTGTGTCACAAACCCCATTGGACAGCGTGTGTGTCACAAACCCCATTGGAGAGCGTGAGTGTGTCACAAACCCCTTTGGACAGTGTGTCTGTCACAAAACCCATTGGAGAGAGTGAGTGTGTCACAAACCCTATTGGACAGTGTGTGTGTCACAAAACCCACTGGATAGCATTTGTGTCACAAACCCCATTGGACAGAGTGTGTGTCACAAACACCATTGGACAGCGTGTGTGTGTCACAATCCCCATTGGACAGTGTGTGTGTCACAAACCCCATTGGACAGCGTGTGTGTCCCAATGTCCATTGGAAATATTGTGTGTCACAAACCCCTTTGGACAGTGTGTGTGTCACAAACACCATCGGACAGCGTGTGTGTGTCACAATCCCCATTGGACAGTGTGTGTGTCACAAACCCCATTGGATAGCGTGTGTCTCACAAACCCCATTAGAAAGGGTGTGTGTCACAAACAACATTGGATAGCGTGTGTGTGTAAAAATACCCCATTAGAAAGGATGTGTGTCACAAACAACATTGGATAGCTTGTGTATGTAACAATACCCCATTAGAAAGAGTGTGTGTCACAAACCCCATTGGACAGAGTGTGTGTCACAAACCCCCGTGGACCCTGTTTGTGTCACGAACCCCATTGGACAGCGTTTGTGTGCCACAAACCTCTTTGGACAGAGTTTGTGTGACAAACCCCCGTGAACACTGTGTGTGTCACAAACCCCATTGGACAGTGTGTGTGTCACAAACTCCATTGGACAACGTGTGTGTCACAAACCCCTTTTGGACAGTTTGTGTGTCACAAACCCCATTGCACGTACTGTGTGTCACAAACCCCTTTGGGCAGTGTGTTTGTCACAAACCTCATTGGACAGCGTATGTGTGTCACAATCCCCATTGGACAGTGTGTGTGTCACAAACCCCATGGGATTGAGTGTGTGTGTCACAAACCCCATTGGATAGCGTGTGTGTATCACAAGACCCATTGGACAGCGTATGTGTCACAAACCCCATTGGAAAGTGTGTGTGTCACAAACCCCATTGGACAGCGTGCGTGTCACAAACCCCATTGGAAAGTGTGTGTGTCACAAACCCCATTGGATAGCGTGTGTGTGTCACAAACCCCATTAGAAATTATGCATGTCACAAACCCCATTGTATAGCGTGTGTGTGTCACAAACCCCGTTGAATAGCGTGTGTGTGTCACAAACCCTATTGGACAGACTGTGTGTTTCACAAACCCCGTCGGACAGCGTGTGTGTCGCAAACCCCAGTGGACAGCGTGTGTGTGTCGCAAACCCCATGGGACAGCGTGTGTGTCACAAAGGCCATTGGACAGCGTGTGTGTGTAACAATACCCATTGGACAGTGTGTGTGTCACAAACCCCATTGGACAGCGTGTGTGTCACAAACCCTCGCAGACACTGTATGTGTCACAATCCCCATTGGACAGCGTGTGTTTCAGAAAACCCATTGGACAGAGTGTGTGTTTCACAAACCCCATTAGACATCGTGTGTGTCACAAAGCCCTTTGGACAGTGTGTGTGTCACAAACCCCATTGGCCATCGTGTGTGTCACAAACCCCTTTGGACAGTGTGAGTGTCACAAACCCCATTGGACAGTGTGCGTCTCACAAACCCCTCTGGACAGCATGTGTGTCACAATCCCCATTGGACAGCGTGTGTGTCACAATCTCCATTAGACAGCATGTGTGTCAGAAACCCCATTGGACACAGAGTGTTTTCACAAACCCCATTGGACATCGTGTGTGTCACAAACCCTTTTGGACAGTGTGCGTGTCACAAACCCCATTGGACATCGTGTTTGTTAAAAACCTCATTGGACAGCGTGCGTGTCACAAACCCCATTGGACATCGTGTTTGTCACAAACTCCTTTGGACATCGTGTGTGTCACAATCCCCATTGTACAGTGTTTGTGTGTCACAAACCCCATTGGACAGCGTGTGTGTAATAAACCCCATTGGACAGCGTGTGCGTGTCACAATCCCCATTGTACAGTGTTTGTGTGTCACAAACCCCATTGGACAGAGTGTGTGTCACAAACCCCTTTGGACAGTGTGTGTGTCACAAACCCCATTGGAAAGTGTATGTGTCACAAACCCCATTGGATAGCGTGTGTGTTTCACAAACCCTATTGGACAGTGTGTGTGTCACAAACCCCATTGGACAGCATGTGTGTCACAAGCCCCATTGGACAGCCTGTGTGTCACAAACACCATTCAACAGCCTGTGTGTGTCACAAACACCACTCAACAGCGTGTGTGTGTAACAATACCCATTGGACATCGTGTGTGTCACGAGCCCCATTGGACAGCTTGTGTGTCACAAGAGACATTGGACAGAGTGTGTGTGTAACAAACCCCATTGGACAGCATGTGTGTCTCAAACCCCATTGGACAGAGTGTGTGTTTCAGAAACTCCATTGCACAGAGTGTGTGTGTAACAAATCCCATAGGAAAGTGTGTGTGTCACAAACCCCATTGGACAGCGTGTGTGTGTAACAATACCCATTGGACAGTGTGTGTGTCACAAACACCATTGGACAGCGTGTGTGTGTAACAATACCCATTGGACAGTGTGTCATAAACCCCATGTGGACACTGTGTGTGTCACGAATGCCATTGTGCAGTGTGTGTGTCACAAACCCCCCTGGACAGTGTGTGTGTCACAATCCCCATTGTACAGTGTGTATGTGTCACAAACACCATTGGACAGTGTGTGTGTCAAAAACCCCAATGGACAGCGTGTGTGTGTCACAAAACCTCCTGGTCAGTCTGTGTGTCACAAACCCCATTGTATAGTGTGTGTGTCACAAACCCCTTTAGAAATTGTATGTGTCACAAACCTCATTGGATAGCGTGTGTGTTTCAAAATCCCTATTGGACAGTGTGTGTGTCACAAACCCCATTGAACAGTATGTGTGTCACAAAACCCACTGGACAGCGTGTGTGTCACAAACACCCTTGTAAAGTGTATGTGTCACAAACCCCATTGGATAGCCTGTGTGTCACAAACCCCTTTGAACAGTGTGTTTCTCACAAAACCCTTTATACAGCGTGTGTGTGTCACAATTCCCATTGGACAGTGTGTGTGTCACAAACACCATTGGACAGCGTGTGTGTGTAACAATACCCATTGGACAGTGTGTGTGTCACAAAACCTATTGGACAGCGTGTGTGTCACAAACCCTCGTAGACACTGTATGTGTCACAAACCCCATTGGACAGTGTGCGTGTCACAAACCCCTCTGGACAGCGTGTGTGTCAAAATCCCCATTGGACAGAGTGTGTGTTTCACAAACCCCATTGGACAGTGTGTGTGTCACAAACCCTTTTGAACAGTGTGTGTGTTTCACAAACCCCACTGGACTTTGTGTGTGTCACAAACCCCATTGGATATCGTGTTTGTCACAAACCCCATTGGACAGTGTGTGTCACAATCCCCATTGTACAGTGTTTGTGTGTCACAAACCCCATTGCACATCGTGTGTGTCACAATCCCAATTGTACAGTGTGTATGTGTCACAAACCCCATTGGACATCGTGTGTGTCACAAACCCCTTTGGGCAGTGTGAGTGTCACAAACCCCATTGGACAGTATGCGTGTCAGAAACCCCTCTGGACAGCGTGTGTGTCACAATCCCCATTGGACAGCGTGTGTGTCACAATCCCCATTGCACAGTGTCTGGGTCACAAACCCTCCAGGACAGTGTGTGTGTAACAATCCCCATTAGAAAGCATCCGTGTCACAAACACCATTGTACAGTGTGTGTGTGTCACAATGCCCATTGGACAGTGTTTGTGTCACAAACCCCATTGGACAGAGTGTGTATCACAAACCCCCATGTACACTGTGTGTGTCACAATTGCCATTGGACAGTGTTTGTTTCACAAACCCCATTGGACAGAGTGTGTGTGTCACAAAACCCACTGGACAGTGTGTGTGTCACAAAACCCACTGGACAGTGTGTGTGTCACAAAACCCACTGGACAGCGTGTGTGTCACAATCCCCATTGGACAGCTTGTTTTTCACAAGACCCATTGGACAGAGTATGTGTGCCACAAAGCCCATTGGACAGCGTGTGTGTCACAAATGCCTTTGGTCAGTGTGTTTGTCACAAACCCCATAGTACAGTGTGTGTGTGTCACAATTCCCATTGGACAGTGTGTGTGTCTCAAAACCCACTGAACAGCGTGTGTGTCACAAACACCATTGGACAGCGTGTGTGTGTAACAATACACAGTGGACAGTGGGTGCGTTTCACAAACCCCATTATACAGCCTGTGTGTCACAAACCCCATTGGACAGCGTGTGAGTGTCAAAAACCCCGTTAGAAAGTATTTGTGTCACAAACCCCATTGTATAGCATGTGTGTGTCACAATCCCTTTTGGACAGTGTGTATGTCACAATCCCCATTGGACAGCGTCTCTGTCACAATCCCCATTGGACAGTGTGTGTGTCAGAAACCCCATTAGAAAGTGTGTGTGTCACAAACCCTATTGGACAGTGTGTGTGTCACAAACTCCACTGGACCGCGTATGTGTCACAAACCACATTGGACAGCGTGTGTGTCAAAATCCCCATTGGAGATCCTGTGTGTCACAAACAATATTGGACAGAGTGTGTGTCACAATCCCCATTGGATAGTGTGTGTGTCACAAACACAATTGGACAGCGTGTCTGTAACAAGCCCATTGGACAGAGTGTGTGTGTCACAAAACCCACTGTACAGCGTGTGTGTGACGAAACCCATTGGACAGCTTGTGTGTCACAAGCACCATTGGACAGATTGTGAGTGTCACAAACCCGTTGGAAAGTGTTGGTGCCACAAAGCCCATTAGAAAGTGTGTGTGTCACAAACACCATTGGATAGCGTGTGTGTCACAAAACCTATTGGAAAGAGAGTGTATGTCATAAAAACCACTGGACAGATTGTGTGTCATAAACACCATTGGACAGCTTGTGTGTGACACAATCCCCATTGGACAGCGTGTGTGTCAAAACCCAATTGGATAGTGTGTGTGTCGGAAAACCCACTGGACAGCGTGTGTGTCAGAAATACCATTGGCAGCGTGAGTGTCACAAGCCCATTGGACAGAGTGTCTGTGTCACAAAACCCACTGGACAGCATGTGTGTCACGAACCCATTGGACAGCGTGTGTGTCACTAGCACCACTGAACAGAGTGTGAGTGTCACAAACCCCATTGGACAGTGTGTGTGTCACAATCCCCATTGGACAGCGTGTGTGTCACAAACCCCATTGGACAGTGTTCGTGTGTCACAAACCGCATTGGACAGTGTTCGTGTGTCACAATACGCATTAGACAGTGTGTGTGTCACAAACCCCATTAGACAGTGTGTGTGTCACAAACCCCATTGGACAGCTTGTGTGTCCCAAATCCCCCTGGTCAGTGTGTGTGTCACAATCCCCAGTAGACAGCGTGTGTGTCAAATCCACAATTGACAGTGTGAGTGACACAAATCCCATTGGACAGCGTGTGTGTAACAAGCACCATTGGACAGATTGTGAGTTTCACAATCCCCATTGGACAGCGTGTGTGTCAAAACCCAATTGGAAAGTGTGTGTGACACAGACACCCTTGGACAGTTTGTGTGTAACAAAACCCCATTGAACAGCGTGTGTGTCAGAAACACCATTGGACAGTGTGTATGTCACAAATCCCATTGGACAGCATTTGTGCCACAATACCCAGTGGACAGTGTGTGTGTCAAAACCCCTTTGGACAGTGTGTGTGCTACAATACCCACTGGTCAGCGTGTGTGTCACAAACCCCATTAGAAAGTGTGTGTCACAAACCCCATTGGATAGCGCATGTGTGTCACAAACCCTATTGGACAGAGTGTGTGTGTCACAAAACCCATTAGACAGCGTGTGTGTCATAAACCCCATTGGATAGTGTGTGTGTATTACAAACCACAGGGGACAGAGTGTGTGTGACGAACCCCATTGGACAGTGTCTGTGTCACAAAACCGATTGGATAGCGTGTGTGTCACAAACCCTATTGGACAGTGTGTGTGTCACAAACCCCACTGGACCGCGTATGTGTCACGAACCACATTGGACAGCGTGCGTGTCACAATCCCCATTGGACAGAGTGTGTGTGTCACAAACCCCATTGGACAGAGTGTGTGTGTCACAAACCACATTGGACAGCGTATGTGTCATAAACCCCATTGGATAGCGTGTGTGTGTCACAATCACCATTGGACAGTTTGTGTGTCACAAACCCAATTGGACAGATTGTGTGTCATAAACAACTTTGGACAGAGTGTGTGTGTCACAATCCTCAATGGACAGTGTGAGTGTCACAAACCCTATTGGACGGTGTGTGTGTCACAAACCCCTTTAGAGAGTTTGTGTGTCACAAACCCCATTGGACAGCGTGTGTATCACAAACACCATTGTACAGCGTGTGTGTCACAAGCCCATTGGACAGAGTGTGTGTGTCACAAAACCCACTAGACAGCATGGGTGTCACGAACCCCGTTGGACAGCGTGTGTGTCACAAGCACTATTGGACAGAGTGTGAGTGTCACAAACCCCATTGTATAGTGTGTGTGTCACAAACCCCATTAGAAAGTGTATGTGTCACAAACCTCATTGGATAGTGTGTGTGTGTCACAAACCCCTTTGAACAGTGTGTTTGTCACAAACCCCTTTCTACAGCGTGTGTGTGTCACAATTCCCATTGGACAGTGTGTGTGTCACAAACACCATTGGACAGCATGTGTGTCAAAAGCCCTTTTTACAGAGTGTGTCTGTCACAAACCCCATTGGAAAGTTTATGTGTCACAAACCCCATTGGATAGCGTGGGTGTGTCACAAACCCTATTGGACAGGGGGTGTGTCACAATCCCCATTATACAGCGTATGTGTCACAAACACCATTGGACAGCGTGTGTGTGTAACAATACCCATTGGACAGTGTGTGTGTGTCACAAACCCCATTAGTCAGCGTGTGTGTCACAAACACTTTTGGACAGTGTGTGTGTCACACACCCCATTGGACAGCGTGTGTGTGTCACAATCGCCATTGGACAGTGTGTGTGTCACAATACCCATTGGACAGAGTTTGTGTCACAAATCCCATTGGACAGCGTGTGTGTCAGAAACACCATTGGACAGTTTGTGTGTCACAAAATCCATTGGACAGTGTTTGTATATCACAAACCCCATTGGATAGCATTTGTGTCACAATCCCCAGTGGACAGCGTGTGTGTCAAAACCCCATTGGACAGTGTGTGTGTCACAAACCCCATTGGACAACGTGTGTGTCAAAAACCCCATTGGACAGCGTGTGTGTGTCACAAAACCCATTGGACAGTGTGTGTGTCACAAACACCCATGGACAGTGCGCGTGTCAGAAACCCCACTGGACACCGTGTCTGTCACAAACCCCTTTGGACAGCGCGTGTGTCACAAACCCCATTAGAAAGAGTGTGTGTCACAAACCCCATTGGATAGCGTGTGTGATGTCACAAACCCTATTGGACACTGTGTGTGTCACAAACCCCACTGCACAGCGTGTGTGTCAGGAACCCCATTGGACAGCTTGTATTTCACAAGACCAATTGGACAGAGTGTTTGTGTCACAAACCCATTGGACAGCGTGTGTGTCACAATCCCCATTGGACAGGTGTGTGTCACGAACACCATTGGACTGGGTGTGTGTGTCACAAACCCTATTGTACAGTGTGTGTGTCACAATCCCCATTGGACAGCGTGTGTGTCACAAGCCCATTGGACAGAGTGTATATGTTACAAAACCCATTGGACAGTGTGTGTGTCACAGACCCCATTGTACAACGTGTGTGTCTGAAACACCATTGGATAGCGTGTGTGTCACAATCCCCATAGGACAGTGTGTGTGTCACAATCATCACTGGACAGCGTGTGTGTCACAAGCCCATTGGACAGAGTGTGTGTGTCACAAACCCCTTTGGACAGTGTGTGTGTCACAAACATCATTGGACAGCATTTCATCAGAAGCCCATTGGATGGAGTGTGTGTGTCACAAACCCCATTGAAAAGTGTATGTGTCACAAACCCCATTGGATTGCGCGTGTGTGTCACAAACCCTATAGGACATTGTGTGTGTCACAAAACCCACTGGACACAGTTTGTGTCACAAACCCCATTGGACAGCGTGTGTGTCACAAACTCCATTGGACAGCGTGTGTGTTACAATCCCATTGGACAGAGTGTGTGTCTCACAAAACCCAATGGACAGCGTGTGTGTCACGAATCGCATTGGACAGTGTGTGTAACAATACCCATTGGACAGTGTGTGTGTCACAAACCGCATTGGACACTGTGTGTGTTACAAACCCCATTGGACAGCGTGTCTGTGACGATCCCCATTGGACAGCGTGTGTGTCACAAACCCCATTGGACAGAGTGTGTGTGTTCACAAACGCCATTGGACAGTGTGTGTGTCATAAACCCCATTGGACAACGTGTGTGTTTAACAATACCCATTGGACAGTGTGTGTGTGTCACAAACCCAATTAGACAGTGTGTGTGTCACAAGTCTCATTGGACAGCCTGTGTGTCTCAATCCCCATTGGACAGCGTGTGTGTCACAAACCCCATTGGACAGCGTGTGTGTGTCACAGTACCCATTGGACACTGTGTGTGTCACAAACCCCATGGGAGAGCGTGTGTGTGTCGAACCCCATTGGACAGTGTGTGTGTCACATACCCTATTCAACAGAGTTTGTGTTTAACAACACCCACTGGACAGCGTGTGTGTCACAAACCCCATTGGACAGAGTGTGTGTGTGACAAACCCCATTGGGCAGTGTGTGTGTCATAAACCCCATTGGACAGCGTGTGTGCCACAAACACCATTGCACAGCGGGTGTGTGTTACAAACCCCATTAGAAAGTGTGAGTGTCACAAACCCCTCTGGAAAGTGTGCGTGTCACAAACCCCATTTGAAAGTGTGTGTGTCACAACCCCATTGGGAAGCGTGTGTGTCACTAGCCCATTGGACAGAGTGTGTGTGTCACAAAACCCACTGGACAGCATGTGTGTCACGGACCCCATTGGACAGCATGTGTGTCACAAACCCCACTGGACAGCATGTGTGTCAGAAACACCATGTGACAGCGTGTGTGTGTCACAATCCCCATTAGAAAGTGTGCGTGTCACAAACCCCATTGGACAGCATGTGTGTCACAAACACCATTGGGCAGCGTGTGTTTGTCACAATCCCCATTGGAAAGTGTATGTGTCACAAAACCTATTGGTTAGCGTGTGTGTGTCACAAACCCTTTTGGACAGTGTGTGTGTCAGAAACCCCACTGGATAGCGTGTGTGTCACAAAAACCCATGGACAGTGTGCGTGTCAGAAACCCCATTGGACATAGTGTGTGTCACAAACCCCTTGGGACAGTGTGTGTGTTAAAAACCCCATGGGAAAGAGTGTGTGTCACGAACCCCATTGCACACCGTGTGTGTTCACAAGCGCCATTGGACAGAGTCTGTGTGTCACAAACCCCATTGGAAAGTGTATGTGTCAGAAACCCCATTGGATAGCATGTGTGTGTCACAAAACCCATTGGGTAGCATGAGTGTCACGAACCCCATTGGACAGCTTGTGTGTCACAAGACCCAGTGGACAGATTGCGTGTGTCACAAACCCCATTGGACAGTGTGTGTGTCACAATCCCCACTTTACAGCGTGTGTGTCACAAAACCCATTGGACAGAGTGTGTGTGTCACAAACCCCATTGGAAAGTGTGTGTGTCACAAACCCCTTTGGATAGCGTCTGTGTGTCACAAACCCTATTGGACAGTGTGTATGTCACAATCCCCATTAGACAGCGTCTGTGTCACAAATCCCATTGGAAAGCGTGTGTGTCACAAACAACATTGGACAGCGTGTGTGTCACAATCCCCATTGGACAGTGTGTGTGTCACAAAATCCATTGGACAGCGTGTGTGTCACAATCCCCATTTGACAGCGTGTGTGTCACAAACCCCATTGGACAGAGTGTGTGTCTCACAAACCCCTTTGGACAGTGTGTGTGTCACAAACCCCATTGGACAGCGGGTGTGTGTTACATTCCCCATTGGACAGCGTGTGTGTCATAATACCCATTGATCAGAGTGTGTGTGTCACAAAACACGTTGGACAGCGTGTGTGTCACAAACCCTGTTGGACAGTGTGTGTGTCACAAACCCCACGTGACAGCACAGTGTGTCACGAACCCCATTGGACACCTTGTGTGTCACAAGACCTTTTGGATGAAGTGTGTGTTTCACAAACCCCATTGGACAGTGTCTGTGTAAAAACCCCATTGGACAGAGAGTGTGTTTCACAAACCCCATTGGAAAGTGTATGTGTGACAAACCCTCCTGGTCAGTGTGTGTGTCACAAACCCCATTGGACAGCATGCGTGTCACCTTTGGAGAGTGTGGGTTTAACAAACCCAATTGGTCAGAGTGTGTGTCACGAACTCCATGGAACAGCGTGTGTGTGTCTCAAACCCCATTGGAAAGTGTGTGTGTCACAAACCCCATTGGATAGCGTGTGTGTGTCACAAACTCCATTAGAAAGTATGCGTGTCACAAACCCCATTGGAAAGAGTGTGTGTCACAAACACCATTAGACAGCGTGTGTGTGTCACAATCCCCATTGGACAGTGTGTGTGTCACAAACGCCCCTGGAGAGTGTGTGTGTCACAAACTCCAATGGACAGCGTGTGTGTCAAAACCCCATTGGACAGTGTGTGTGTGCCAAAACCCACTGGACAACGTGTGTGTCACAAACACCCATGGACAGTGTGAGTGTCACAAGCCCCATTGGATTGCGTGTGTGTCACAAACCCCTTTGGACAGTGTGTCTGTCACAAAGCTATTTAACAGAGTGCGTGTGTCACAAAACCCACTGGACAGCGTGTGTGTCACGAACCCCATTGGAAAGCGTGTGTGTCACAAGCACCAGTGGACAGAGTGCGTGTGTCACAAACCCCATTGGAAAGTGTATGAGTCACAAACCCCATTGGATAGCGTGTGTTAGTCACAAACCCTATTGGATAGTATGTGTGTCACAATACCCATTGGACAGTGTGTGTGTTCACAAACCCCATTGGACAGCGTGTTTTTCACAAGACCCATTGGACAGAGTGTGTGTGTCACGAATGCCACTGGACAGCGTGTGTGTGTCACAATCCCCTTTGGACAGTGTGTGTGTCACAAACCCCATTGGAAAGTGTTTGTCACATACCCCATTGGACAGCGTCTTTGTCACAAACACCATTGGAGAGCGTGTGTTTGTAACAATACCCATTGGACAGTGTGTGTGTCACAAACCGCATTGGAAGGCGTCTGTGTCACAAACCCCCGTGGACACTGCGTGTGTCACAAACCCCATTGGACAGTGTGTGTGTCACAAACTCCACTGGACAGCCTGTGTGTCACAAACACCCGTGGACAATGTACGTGTCACAAACCCCACTGGACATGGTGTGTGTCACAAACCCCTTTGGACAGTGTGTGTGTCACAAACCCCATTGGACAATGTGTGTGTGTCACAATCCCCATTGGACAGTGTGTGTGTCACAAACCCCATGGGACAAGGTGTGTGTGTCACAAACCCCATTGGAAAGTGTATGTGTCACAAACTATATGGTACAACGTGTGTGTCACAAACCCCTTTGGAAAGTGTGTATGTCACGAACCCTTAAGAAAGTATGCGTGTCAAAAACCCCATTGGATAGTGTGTGCGTGTCACAAACCCCATTGGAAATTGTGTGTGTTACAAACACCATTGGACAGCATGTGTGTGTCACAATCCCCATTGGACAGTGTGTGTGTCACAAAACCCATTGGATAGCGTGTGTGTCACAAACCCCATTAGAAAGAGTGTGTGTCACAAACCCCATTGGAAATTGTGTGTGTTACAAACACCATTGGACAGCGTGTGTGATGTCACAAACCCTATTGGACAGTGTGTGTGTCAGAAACCCCATTGGACAGTGTGTGTGTCATAAACCCCATTGGACAGTGTGTGTGTTTCACAATCCACATTGGAAAGTGTGTGTGTTTCACAATACCAACTGGACAGTGTGTGTGTGTCACAATACCCATAGGTCACTGTGTTTGTCACAAACTCCACTGGATATCGTGTGTTTCAGAAACCCCTTTGGACAGCGTGTGTGTCACAAACCCCATTGGACAGAGCGTGTGTGTCACAATCCCCATTGGACAGCGTGTGTTTTTACAAACCCCATTGGACAGTGTGTGTGTGTCACAATACCCTTAGGACACTCTGTGTGTCACAAACTCCATTGGATATCGTTTGTGTCACAAACCGCTTTGGACAGTGTGTGTGTCACAAACCCCATTTGACAGTGTGTGTGTCACAAACAACCATGGACAGTGTGAGTGTCGGAAACCCCATTGGACATCGACTGTGTCACAAACCCCTTTGGACAGTGTGTGTGTCACAAACCCCATTGGACAGCATGTGTGTCACAAGCGCCATTGGACAGAGTGTGTGTGTCACAAACCCCATTGGATAGCGTGTGTGTGTCACAAACCCTCCTGGTCAGCGTGTGTGCCACAAAACTCATTGGAAAGCATGCGTGTCACACACAGCATTGCACAGTGTGTGTGTAACAAATCCAATTGGTCAGCGTGTGTGTCACAAACCACATGGGACAGTGTGAGTCACAAACCCCATTGGATAGCATGTGTTTGTCAAAAACCCCTTTAGAAAGTATGTTTGTCACAAACACCTTTGGATAGCATGTGTGTGTCACAAACCCTCTTGGACAGTTTGCATTTCACAATCCCCATTGTACAGCGTCTGTGTCACAAACCCCATTGGATAGCGTGTGTGTTCACAAACACCATTGGACAGCGTGTGCAGTGTCACAATCCTCATTGGACAGTGTGTGTGTCACAAAACCCATTGAACAGCGCGTGTGTCACAAACCCCATTAGAAAGTGCGTGTGTCCCAAACACCATTGGATAGCGTATGTGTGTCACAAACACTATTGGACAGAGTTTGAGTGTCACACATCAAATTGGATAGCGTTTATGACATAAACACCATTGGATAGCGTGTGTGTGTCACAAACCCCATTATAAAGTGTGCGTGTCACAAACCCCATTGGACAGAGATTGTGTTTAACGATACCCATTGGACAGTGTGTGTATCACAAACCCCATTGGAAAGTGTGTTTGTCACAAACCCCTGTGGAATATGTGTGTGTCACGAACGCCACTGGACAGTGTGTGTGTCACAAACCCCCCTGGACAGTGTGTATGTCACAATCCCCAGTGGACAGCGTGTGTGTCAAAAACCCCTTTGGACAGTGTGTGTGTCACAAACCCCATTGGACAGAGTGTGAGTGTCACAAACCACTTTGGACAGTGTGTGTGTCACAAACCCCATTGGACAGCGTGAGTGTGTCACAATCCCCATTGGACAGTGTGCGTGTCACAAACCCCCGTGGACACGGTGTGTGTCACAAACCCCATTGGACCGTGTGTGTGTCACAAACCCCACTAGACAGCATGTGTTTCACAAACACCATTGGATAGTGTGTGTGTGTCACAAACCCTTTTGGAGAGTGTGTAGGTCACAGTCCCCATTGGACAGCATCTGTGTCACAAACCGTATTGGACATCGTGTGTGTCACGAACCCCACTGGACACCGTGTGTGTCACAAGCGCCACTGGACAGAGTGTCTGTGTCACAAACCCCATTGGACAGTGTGTGTGTCACAAACCCCACTAGACAGCGTGTGTGTCACAAACACCCATGGACAGTGTGCGTGTCACAAACCCCACTGGACAGCGTGTGTGTGTCACAAACCCCATTGGATAGAGTGTGTGTGTCACAAACCCCATTATAAAGTGTGCGTGTCACAAACCCCATTGGACAGTGTATATGTCACAATCCCCATTGGAGAGTGTGTGTGTCACAAAACCCATTGGATAGCATGTGTGTGTGACAAACCCTATTGGACAGTGTGTGTGTGAACAAATCCCCGTGGACACAGTGTGTGTCACGAAACCCGTTGGACAGTGTGTGTGTGGAACAATACCCATTGGACAGTGTGTGTGTCACAAACCCCATTGGACAGCGTGTGTTTACAAACCCCGTGCACACTGAGTGTGTCACAAAACCCATTGGACAGCGTGTGTGTCATAAACTTGACTGGACAATGTGTGTGTCACAAAAACCGATGGACAGTGTGCGTGTCACAAACCCCATTTTACATATTGTATGTCACAAACCCATTTGGACCGTGTGTGTGTCACAAACGCCATTGGACAGCGTGTGTGTCACAATCCCCATTTGACAGCGTTTGTGTCACAAACCCCATTAGAGAGCGTGTGTGTCGTAAAACCCATTGGACAGTGTGTGTGTTTCACAAACCCTCCTGGTCAGTGTGTGTGTCATAAAACCCACTGGACAGCATGCGTGTCACAAACACCATTGGACAGTGTGTGTGTAACAAACCCAATTGTTCAGCGTGTGTGTCACAAACCCCATCTGACAGCGAGTGTGTTTCACAGACCCCATTGGAAAGTGTGTGTCACAAACCCCATTAGAAAATAACCGTGTCACAAACCCCATTGGATAGCGTGTGTGTGTCACAAACCCCGTTAGAAAGTGTGCGTGTCACAAAACCCTTTGGAAATTGTGTGTGTCACAAATATCATTGGACAGCGTGTGTGTGTCACAATCCCCATTGGACATTGTGTGTGTCACAAAACCCACTGGACAGCATGCGTGTCACAAACACCAATGGACAGTGTGTGTGTTAGAAACCCAATTGGTCAGTGTGTGTGTCACAAACTCCATGTGACAGCGTGTGTGTGTCACAAACCCCATTGGAAAGTGTGTGTGTCACAAACCCCATTAGAAAGTATGCGTGTCACAAACCCCATTGGACAGCGTGTGTGTTTCACAATCCCCATTGTATAGTGTGTGTGTGTCACAAACCCCATTGGAAAGTGTATGTGTCACAAACCCCATTGGATAGCGTGTGTGTGTCACTGGCCCTAGTGGACAGTGTGTGTGTCACAAAATCCAGTGGACAGCGTGTGATGTGTAACAATACTTATTGGACAGCGTGTCACAAACCCCACTGGGCAGCGTGTTTATGTCACAATACCCATTGGACAGCTTGTTTGTGTCACAAACACAATTGGACAGTGTGTGTGTCACAAACCCAATTGGATAGCGTGTGTGTGTAGCAAGCCCCAGTGGACAGCGTGTGTGTCACAAACACCACTGGACATAGTGTGTGTGTAAAAATACCCATTGGACAGTGTGTGTGTCACAAACCCCATTGGACAGCGTGTGTATCGCAAATACCCATGGACATGTGCGTGTCAGAAACCCCATTGGACATCGTGCGTTTCACAAACCCTTTTGGACAGTGTGTGTGTCACAAACCCCACTTGACAGTGTGTGTTTCACAAACACCCATGGACATTGTGCATGTCACAAACGCCATTGGACATCGTGTGTGTCAAAAACCCCTTTGGAAAGTCTGTGTGTCACAAACCCCATTGGACAGCGTGTGTGTGCCACAATCCCCATTGGACAGTGTGTGTGTCACAAAACCCATGAGACAGAGTGTGTGTCATGAACCCGACTGGGCAGCTTGTGTGTCACAAGCGCCATTGGACAGAGTGTGTGTGTCACAAACCCCATTGGAAAGTGTATGTGTCACAAAAACCATTGGATAGCGTGTGTGTTTCACAAACCCTCCTCGTCAGTGTGTGTGTCACAAAACCCATTGGACAGCATGCGTATCACAAACACCATTGGACAGTGTGTGTGTAACAAAATCAATTGGTAAGCGTGTGTGTCACAAACCCCATTAGAAAGTATGCGTGTCACAAGCACATTGGATAGCATGTGTGTGTCACAAACCCCATCAGAAAGTGTGCGTATCACAAACCCCATTGGAAAGTGTGTGTGTCACAAACACTATTGGACAGCTTGTGTGTGTCACAATCACCATTAGAGAGTGTGTGTGTCACAAAACCCATTGGATAGCGTTTCTGATGTCACAAACCCTATTGGACACTGTGTGTGTCGCAAACACCATTGGACAGCGTGTGTGTGTCACAATCCCCATTAGACAGCTTGTGTGTCCCAAGACCCATTGGACAACATGTGGGTCCCAAACCCCATTGGACAGCGTTTGTGTCACAATCCCCATTGGACTCTCTGTGGGACAGAAACCCCATTAGACAGTGTGCGTGTCACAAGCCCCATTGGACAGAGCGTATGTGTCACAAACCCCATTGGACAGCGTGTGTAGTCACAAACCCCATTGGAAAGTGTGTGTCACGAACATCATTGGATAGCATGTGTGTGTCATAAACCCTATTGGACAGTGTGTATGTCACAATCCCCACTGGACAGCGTCTGTGTCACAAACCCCCATGGACACTGTGTGTGTCACGAACGCCATTGGACAGTGTGTGTGTCAAAAACCCCCCTGGACAGTGTGTGTGTCACAATCCCCAGTGGACAGCGTGTGTGTCAAAAACCCATTGGACTGTGAGTGTGTGACAAAACCCACTGGAAAGCGTGTGTGTCACAAACACCCATGGACTGTGTGAGTGTCACAAACACCATTGGACAACGTCGATTCTCACGAACCCCATTGGACAGTTTGAGTGTCACAAGCCCCATTGCATAGCGTTTGTGTTTCAAAACGCTTTGGACAGTGTGTGTGTCACAATTCCCATTGGACAGTGTGTGTGTCACAAACACCATTGGAGAGCGTGTGTGTGTAACAAACCCATATTGCTCAGCGTGTGTGTCACAAAGCCCATTGGAGAGCGTGTGTGTCACAAACCCCTTTGGACAGTGTATGTGTCACAAACCCCATTGGCCAGCGTGTGTGTGTCACAATACCCATTAGACAGTGTGTGTGTCAAAAACCCCATTGGACAGAGTTTGTGTCACAAACCCCATTGGACAGCGTGTGTGTGTAACAAACCCATATTAGTCAGCGTGTGTGTCACAAAGCCCATTGGACAGCGTGTGTGTGTAACAGTACCCATTGGACAGTGTGTGTGTCACAAAACTCACTAGAGAGTGTGTGTGCAACAATCCCCAGTGGACAGCGTCTGTGTCACAAACACCCATGGACAGTGTGAGTGTCACAAACCCCATTGGACAGCGTGTGTGTCACAAGCCAATTGGACAGAATGTGTGTGTCACAAAACCCACTGTCAGCGTGTGTGTCACGAACCCCATTGGACAGAGTGTGTGTCACAAGCACCATTGGACAGTGTGTGTGTCACAAAACCCATTGGACAGTGTGTGTGTCGCAAACCCCCGTGGACACGGTATGTATCACAAACCCCATTAGGCAGTGTGTGTGTCACAAACCCCACTGGACAGCGTGTGTGTCTCAAACACCCATGGACAGTGTGCGTGTCACAAATACCTTTGGACATCGTGTGTGTCACAAATCCCTTTGGACAGTGTGTGTGTCACAAACCCCATGGGACAGAGGGTGTGTCAAGAACCCCATTGGAAAGCCCGTGTGTCACAAGCGCCATTGGACAGAGTATGTTTGTCACAAGCCCCATTGGAAATTGTGTGTGTCACAAACCCCATTGGAAAGTCTATGTTTCACAAACACCATTGGATAGCGTGTGGGTTTGACAAACCCTATTGGAGAAAGTGTGTATCACAATACCCATTGGACAGTGTCTGTCACAAACCCCATTGGACAGAGTTTGTGTCACAAACCTCATTGGAAAGCATGTGTGTCACAAACCCCATTGGACAGCGTGTGTGTGTCACAATACCCATTGGACAGTGTGTGTGTCACAAACCACATTGGACAAAGTTTGTGTCACAAACCCCATTGGAAAGTGTGTGTGTCACAAATACCATTGGACAGTGTGTGTGTCACAAACCCCATTGGACAGCGTGTATGTGTAACAAACCCATATTTGTCAGCGTGTTTGTCACAAAGCCCATTGGAGAGCGTGTGTGTGTCACAATCCCCATTGGACAGTGTGTGTCAAAAATCCCGTTGGACAGCCTGTGTAGTCACAAACCCCATTGGACAGCGTGTTTGTCACAAACCCCTTTGGACAGTGTGTGTGTCACAAACCCCATTGGACAGCGTGTGTGTGTCACAATCCCCATTGGACAGTGTGTGTGTCACAAATCCCATTGGACAGAGTGTGTGTGTCACAAAACCCATTGGACAGTGTGTGTGTCATAAACCCCGTTGGACAGAGTGTGTTTCACAATCCCCATCGGACAGTGTGTGTGTCACAAACTCCATTGGACAGAGTTTGTGTCACAAAACACCCTGGACATTGTGTGTGTCACAAACACCTTTGGACAGTGTGTGTGCAACAAAACCCACTGGACAGCGTGTGTGTCATGAACCCCATTGGACAGTGTGTGTGTCACAAGCGCCATTGGACAGAGAGTGGTGTCACAAACCCCATTGGAAAGTATGTGTCAGAAAACGCACTGGACAGCGTGTGTGTCACAAACCCCATTGGACAGACTGTGTGTCACAAACCCATTTGGACAGTGTGTGTGTGTCACAATACCCATTGGACAGTGTGTGTTTCACAAACCCCATTGGACAGAGTTTGTGTCACAAACCTCATTGGACAGTGTGTGTGTCAGAAACACCATTGGACAGCGTGTTTGTCACAAACCCCTTTGGACAGCGTGTGTGTGTCACAAAGCCCATTTGACAGAGTGTGTGTCACAAACACCATTGGACAGTGTGTGTGTCAAAAACCCCAATGGACAGCGTGTGTGTGTCACAAACCCGATTGGACAGTGTACAGTTCACAATCCCCATTGGACAGCGTCTGTGTCACAAACCCCATTGAACAGCGTGTGAGTCACATACACCATTGGACAGAGTGTGTGTGTCACAATCCCCATTGAAATGTGTGTGTGTCACAAACCCCTCTGGATTGCGTGTGTGTGACACAAACCCTCCTGGTCAGCGTGTGTGTCACAAAACCCATTGGACAGCATGCGTGTCACAAACATCATGGGACAGTGTGTGTGTAACAAACCCAATTGGTCAGCGTGTATGTCACAAACACCATGGGACAGTGTGTGTGTGTCACAAACCCCATTGGATATCGTGGGTGTGTCACAAACCCCATTAGAAAGTGTGCGTGTCACAAACCCCATTGGATAGCATGTGTGTTTTACAAATCCTATTGGACAGTGTTTATGTCACAATCCCCATTGGACAGTGTGTGTGTCAAAAAATCCATTGTATAGCGTGTGTGTTATAAACCCCATTAGAAAGTGTGTGTGTGTCACAAACCCTATTGGACAGTGTGTGTGTCACAAACCCTATTGGACAGTGTGTGTGTCACAAAACCCACTGGACAGCATGTGTGTCGCAAGCCCCATTCGACAGCGTGTGTGTCACAAACACCATTGGACAGCGTTTGTGTGTCACAAACCCCATTGGACAGCGAGTGTGTGTCAGAAACCCTCTTGGTCAGTGTGTGTGTCACAAACCCCATGGGACAGCGTATGTGTGTCACAATCCCCATTGAACAGTGTGTGTGTCATAAAACCCATTGGATAGCGTGTGTGTCACAAACCCCATTTGAAAGTGTGTTTGACAAAAACCCCATTGCATAGCGTGTGTGTGTCATAAACCCTATTGGGCAGTGTGTGTGTCACAAACCCCATTGTACAGCGTGTGTGCAACGAACCCCATTGGACAGCGTGTGTGTCACAAGACCCATTGGACAGAGTGTGTGTGTCACAAACCCATTGGACAGCGTGTGTGTCAAAAACCCCATTACAAAGCTTGTGTTTCAGAAACCTGCGTATACACTGTGTGTCTCAAACCCCATGGGACAGTGTGTGTGTCTCAAACCCCACTGGACAGCGTGTGTGTCACAAACACCCATGTACAGTGTGCGTGTCACAAACCCCATTGGATATGGAGTGTGTCACAAACCCTTTTGGACAGTGTGAGTGTCACAAACCCCACTGGACAGCGTGTGTGTCACAAATCCCTTTGGACAGTGTGTGTGTCACTAACACCATTGGACATCGTGTGTGTCAGAAACACCTTTGGACAGTGTGTGTGTCACAAACCCCATGGGGCAGCGTGTGTGTGTCACAATCCCCATTGGACAGCGTGTGTGTCACAAACCCCATTGGACAGTGATTGTGTAACAAACCCAATTGTTCAGCGTGTGTGTCACAAACCCCATGGGACAGCGTGTGTGTCACAAACACCCATGTACAGTGTGCGTGTCACAAACCCCATTGGATATCGTGTGTGTCAGAAACACCTTTGGACAGTGTGTGTGTCACAAACCCCATTGGGCAGCGTGTGTGTGTCACAATCCCCATTGGACAGTGTGTGTGTGTCGCAAACCCCATTGGACAGCGTGTGTGTGTCACAATCCCCATTGGACAGTGTGTGTGTCACAAATCCCATGGGAAAGAATTCTGTAACGAACCCCATTGGACAGCGTGTGTGTCACAAGCACCATTGGACAGAGTGTGTGTGTCACAAACCCTGCTGGTCAGTGTGTGCGTCACAAAACCCATTGGACAGCATGTGTGTCAGAAACACCATTGGACAGTGTGTGTGTAAGAAACCCAATTGTTCAGCGTGTGTCTCAAAAACCCCATGGGACAGCGTGTGTGTGTCACAAACTCCATTGGAAAGTGTGTGCGTCACAAACCCCATTGGAAAGTGTGTGCGTCACAAACTCCATTGGATAGTGTGTGTGTGTCACAAACCCTATTGGACAGTGTGTGTGTCACAAACCCCATTGGACAGAGTGTGTGTGACACAATCCCCTTTGGACAGTGTGTGTGTGTCACAGACCCTATTGGACAGTGTGTGTGTCACAAACCCCATTGTACAGAGTGTGTGTGACACAATCCCCTTTGAACGGTGTGTGTGTCACAATACCCATTGGACAGCGTGTGTGTCACAAACCCTTTGGACAGCGTGTGTGTCACAATCCCCGTTGAACAGAGTTTATGTCACAAACCCCTTGGACACTGTGTGTGTCACAAACCCCATTGGACAGTGTGTGTGTGTCACAAAACCAATGGATAGCCTGTGTGTGTCACAAACCCCATTGGAAAGTGTGTGCGTCACAAACCCCATTGGAAAGTGTGTGCGTCACAAACCCCATTGGATAGTGTGTGTGTGTCACAAACCCTATTGGACAGTGTGTGTGTCACAAACCCCATTGGACAGAGTGTGTGTGACACAATCCCCTTTGGACAGTGTGTGTGTGTCACAGACCCTATTGGACAGTGTGTGTGTCACAAACCCCATTGTACAGAGTGTGTGTGACACAATCCCCTTTGAACGGTGTGTGTGTCACAATACCCATTGGACAGCGTGTGTGTCACAAACCCTTTGGACAGCATGTGTGTCACAATCCCCATTGAACAGAGTTTATGTCACAAACCCCTTGGACATCGTGTGTGTCACAAACCCCTTTGGACAGTGTGTGTGTGTCACAAACCCAATGGATAGCGTGTGTGTGTCGCAAACCCTATTGGACAGTGTGTGTCTCACAATACCTTACTGTACAGCGTGTAAGTAAAACGAACCCCACTGGACAGCATGTGTGTCAAAAGACCCATTGGACAGAGTGTGTGTTTCACAAACCCCTTTGGACAGCGTGTGTTTCATAAACCCCATTGGACAGCGTGTGTGTGTCACAATACCCATTGGACAGTGTTTGTGTGTCACAAACCCCATTGGACAGCGTGTGTGTCAAAAACACCTTTGGACAGCGCGTGTGTTTCACAATACCCATTGGACAGAGTGTGTGTGTCACAATACCCATTGGACAGGGTTTGTGTGTCACAAACCCCATTGTACAGCGTGTGTGCAACGAACCCCATTGGACAGAGTGTGTGTGTCACAAAACCCACTGGACAGCATGTGTGTCGCAAGCCCCATTCGACAGCGTGTGTGTCACAAACACCATTGGACAGCGTTTGTGTGTCACAATACCCATTGGACAGTGTGTTTGTCACGAACCCCATTGGACAACATCTGTGTCACAAATCCCATTGGAGAGCGTGTGTGTGTCACAAACACTCCTGGTCAGTGTGTGTGTCACAAAACCCATTGGACAGCGTGTGTGTCACAAACCCCATTGGACAGCGCGTGTGTTTCACAAACCCTCTTGGTCAGTGTGTGTGTCACAAACCCCATGGGACAGCGTATGTGTGTCACAATCCCCATTGAACAGTGTGTGTGTCTTAAAACCCATTGGATAGCGTGTGTGTCACAAACCCCATTTGAAAGTGTGTTTGACAAAAACCCCATTGCATAGCGTGTGTGTGTCATAAACCCTATTGGGCAGTGTGTGTGTCACAAACCCCATTGTACAGCGTGTGTGCAACGAACCCCATTGGACAGCGTGTGTGTCACAAGACCCATTGGACAGAGTGTGTGTGTCACAAACCCATTGGACAGAGTGTGTGTCAAAAACCCCATTACAAAGCTTGTGTTTCAGAAACCCGCGTATACACTGTGTGTGTCACAAACCCCATGGGACAGTGTGTGTGTCTCAAACCCCACTGGACAGCGTGTGTGTCACAAACACCCATGTACAGTGTGCGTGTCACAAACCCCATTGGATATCGAGTGTGTCACAAACCCTTTTGGACAGTGTGAGTTTCACAAACCCCACTGGACAGCGTGTGTGTCACAAATCCCTTTGGACAGTGTGTGTGTCACTAACAACATTGGACATCGTGTGTGTCAGAAACACCTTTGGACAGTGTGTGTGTCACAAACCCCATTGGGCAGCGTGTGTGTGTCACAATCCCCATTGGACAGTGTGTGTGTGTCACAAACCCCATTGGACAACGTGTGTGTGTCACAATCCCATTGGACAGTGTGTGTGTCACAAACCCCATGGGAAAGAATTCTGTAACGAACCCCATTGGACAGCGTGTGTGTCACAAGCACCATTGGACAGAGTGTGTGTGTCACAAACCCTGCTGGTAAGTGTGTGCGTCACAAAACCTATTGGACAGCATGTGTGTCAGAAGCACCATTGGACAGTGTGTGTGTAAGAAACCCAATTGTTCAGCGTGTGTCTCAAAAACCCCATGGGACAGCGTGTGTGTGTCACAAACCCCATTGGAAAGTGTGTGCGTCACAAACCCCATTGGAAAGTGTGTGCGTCACAAACCCCATAGGATAGTGTGTGTGTGTCACAAACCCTATTGGACAGTGTGAGTGTCACAAACCCCATTGGACAGAGTGTGTGTGACACAATCCCCTTTGGACAGTGTGTGTGTGTCACAAACCCTATTGGACAGTGTGTATGTCACAAACCCCATTGGACAGAGTGTGTGTTGCACAATCCCCTTTGAACGGTGTGTGTGTTACAATACCCATTGTACAGCGTGTGTGTCACAAACCCTTTGGACAGCGTGTGTGTCACAATCCCCATTGAACAGAGTTTATGTCACAAACCCCTTGGACATCGTGTGTGTCACAAACCCTATTGGACAGTGTGCGTGTGTCACAAACCCAATGGATAGCCTGTGTGTGTCACAAACCCCATTGGAAAGTGTGTGCGTCACAAACCCCATTGGAAAGTGTGCGCGTCACAAACCCCATTGGATAGTGTGTGTGTGTCACAAACCCTATTGGACAGTGTGTGTGTCACAAACCCCATTGGACAGAGTGTGTTTCACACAATCCCCTTTGGACAGTGTGTGTGTCACAATACCCATTGGACAGAGTGTGTGTGTCACAAACCCCATTGGATAGTGTGTGTGTGTCACAAACCCTATTGGACAGTGTGTGTGTCACAAACCCCATTGTACAGAGTGTGTGTGACACAATCCCCTTTGAACGGTGTGTGTGTCACAATACCCATTGGACAGCGTGTGTGTCACAAACCCTTTGGACAGCGTGTGTGTCACAATCCCCATTGAACAGAGTTTATGTCACAAACCCCTTGGACATCGTGTGTGTCACAAACCCCTTTGGACAGTGTGTGTGTGTCACAAACCCACTGGATAGCGTGTGTGTGTCGCAAACCCTATTGGACAGTGTGTGTCTCACAATACCTTACTGTACAGCGTGTAAGTAAAACGAACCCCACTGGACAGCATGTGTGTCAAAAGACCCATTGGACAGAGTGTGTGTTTCACAAACCCCTTTGGACAGCGTGTGTTTCATAAACCCCATTGGACAGCGTGTGTGTGTCACAATACCCATTGGACAGTGTTTGTGTGTCACAAACCCCATTGGACAGCGTGTGTGTCAAAAACACCTTTGGACAGCGTGTGTGTGTCACAATACCCATTGGACAGGGTTTGTGTGTCACAAACCCCATTGTACAGCGTGTGTGCAACGAACCCCATTGGACAGCGTGTGTGTCACAAGACCCATTGGACAGAGTGTGTGTGTCACAAACCCATTGGACAGCGTGTGTGTTAGAAACCCCTTTGGGCAGCGTGTGTGTCACAATCCCCATTGGACAGAGTGTGTGTTTCACAAACCCCTTTGGACAGAGTGTGTTTCATAAACCCCATTGGACAGCGTGTGTGTGTCACAATACCCATTGGACAGTGTTTGTGTGTCACAATACCCATTGGACAGCGTGTGTGTCGAAAACCCCTTTGGACAGTGTGTGTGACACAATCCCCTTTGCAAAGTGTGTGTGTCACAAACCCCATTGGACATTGTGTGTGTCACAAACCCTTTTGGACAGTGTGTGTCTCACAAACCCCATTGAACAGAGTTTGTGTCACAAACCCTATTGGACGGCGTGTGTCTCACAAACACCACTGGACAGTGTGTGTGTCATAAACATCATTGGACAGCGTGTGTGTGTCACAAACCCCATTGGACAGAGTGTCTGTGTGACAAAGCTCATTGGACAGCGTGTGTGTGTCACAATACCCATTGGACAGCGTGTGTGTGACACAATCCCCTTTGGACAGTGTGTGTGTCACAATACACATTGGACAGCGTGTGTGTCACAAACCCTATTGGACAGAGTGTGTGTGTCACAAACCCCTTTGGAAAGTCTGTGTGTCACAAACCCTATTGGATAGCGAGTTTGTCACAAATCCCATTCGAAATTGTGCGTGTCCACAAAACCCAGTGGAAAATGCATGTGTAACAAACCCCATTGGACAGTGTGTGTGTCACAATCCCCATTGGACAGCGTGTGTGTCAGAAACCCCATTGGACAGAGTGTGTGTTTCACAAACCCCATTGGACAGCGTGTGTGTCATAAACCCCATTGGACAGAGTGTGTGTCACAATCCCCATTGGACAGCGTGTGTGTCAGAAACCCCACTGAACAGAGTGTGTGTGTCACAAACCCCACTGAACAGCGTGTGTGTCACAAGCACCATTGGACAGAGTGTGTGTGTCACAAACCCCTTTCGAAAGTGTATGTGTCACAAACCCCAGTGGATAGCGTGTGTGTGTCACAAACCCCATTGGATAGCGTGTGTGTGTCATAAAGCCCATTAGAAAATGTGTGTGTCACAAACCCCACTGGACAGAGTGTGTGTCACGAACCCCATTGGACAGCGTGTGTGTCACAAGCACCATTGCACACAGCGTGTGTGTCACAATCCGCATGGGTCAGCTTGTGTGTCACAAACACCATTAGACATCGTGTGTGTGTAACAATACCCATTGGACAGTGTGTGTGGCACAAACCGCATTGGACAGCGTGTGTGTCAAGAACCCCCGTGGACACTGTGTGTGTCACAAACCCCATTGGACATCGTGTGTGTCACAAAGCAATTTGGACAGTGTGTGTGTCAGAAACCCCATTGGACAGAGTGTGTGTGTCACAAACCCCATTGGAGAGCGTGTGTGTCACAAACCCCCTTGGACAGTGTGTGTGTCACAAAACCCAATGGACAGAATGTGTGTCACAAGCAACAGTGGGCAGAGTGTGTGTGTCACAAACCCCATTGGAAAGTGTATGTGTCACAAAGCCCATTGGATAGCGTGTGTGTGTCACAAATCCTCCTGGTCAGGTTGTGTGTCACAAAACCCATTGGACAGCAGGCGTGTTGCAAACACCATTGGACAGTGTGTGTGTAACAAACCCAATTGGTCAGCGTGTGTATCACAAAGCCCATTGGAAAGTGTATGTGTCACAAAACCCACTGCACTGCGTGTGTGTCACAGACCCCATTGGACCGAGTGTATGTGTCACAATCCGCATTGGACAGCATGTGTGTCACAAACCCCATTGAACAGCGTGTGTGTGTCACAATACCCATTGGACAGAGTGTGTGTGTCTCAAACCCCATTGGATAGCGTGTCTGTGTCACAAACCCTATTGGACAGCGTGTGTGTCACAAACCCCCCTGGACAGTGTGTGTATCACAAACCCCATTGGAGAGCATGTGTGTCACAAATCCCATTGGAAACTGCGTGTGTCACAAACCCCATGGGACAGAGTGTGTGTCACAAGCCCCATTGGACAGAGTGTGTCTGTCACAAACACCATTGGAAAGCGTAAGTGTCACAATACCCATACGATAGTGTGTGTGTGACACAAACCCTCTTTGAGAGTGTGTGTGTCACAAAAAACACTTGAACGAGTCTGTGTCATGAACCCCATTGTACAGCGTGTGTGTCACAAGCCCCTTTGGACAGAGTGCGTGTGTGACAAACCCCATTTGACAGCGTGTGTGTCACAGTACCCATTGGACAATATGTGTCTCACAAACCCCACTTGACAGCATGTGTGCCACAAACTCATCTGGACAGCATGTGTGTCACAAGTGCTATTGGACAGTGTGCATGTCACAAACCCCATTGGACAGAGTGTGTCTGTGACAATCCCCATTGGATAGAGTGTGTGTGACAAACCCCATTGGACAGTGTGTGTATCACAATCCCCATTGGACGGCGTGTGTGTCACAAACCCTCGTGGACACTGTGTGTGTCACAAACCCTATTGGACAGTGTGTGTGTCACAAACCCCACTGGACAGCGTGTGTGTCACAAACACCCATGGACAGTGTGCGTGTCACAAACACCATTGGACATCCTGTGTGTCACAAAACCTTTTGGACACTGTGTGTGTCACAAACCCCACTGGACAGTGTGTCTGTCACAAACACCCATGGACAGTGTGCGTGTCACAAACACCATTGGACAGCATGTGTGTAACAAGCCCATTAGACAGAGTGTGTGTGTCACAAAAACCATTGGACAGCGTGTGTGCGTAACAATACCCATTGGACAGTGTGTGTGTCACAAACCCCGTTGGAGAGCGTGTGTGTCACATACCCCCATGGACACTGTGTGTGTCACAAACCCCATTGGACAGTGTTTTTGTCACAAACCCCACTGGACATCGTGTGTGTCACAAACCCTTTTGGACAGTGTGTGTGTCACAAAGCCCACTGGACAGCGTGTGTTTCACAAACACCCATGGACAGTGTGCGTGTCCCAAAACCCATTGGACATCGTTTGTGTCAGAAACCCCTTTGGACATTGTGTGTGTCACAAACCCGATGGGACCGAGTGTGTGGCACGAACCCCATTGGACAGCGTGTGTGTCACAAGCGGCTTTGGACAGACTGTGTGTGTCACAAACACCATTGGAAAGTGTATGTGTCACAAACCTCATTGGATAGCGTGTGTGTGTCACAAACCCTTTTGGACATTGCGTGTGTCACAAAAACCATGGGACAGAGCGTTTGTCACAAACCCCATTTCAGAGCGTGTGTGTCACAAGCCCCATTGGACAGCATGCGTGTCACAAACACCATTGGACAGTGTGTGTGTAACAAATCCAATTGGTTAGCGTGTGTGTCACAAACCCCTTTGGAAAGTGTGTGTGTCACAAACCCCATTGGAAAGTGTGTGTGTCACAAACCTCATTGGATAGCATGTGTGTGTCACAATCCCCTTTAGAATGTATGCGTGTCTCAAACCCCATTTGATAGCGTGTGTATGTCACAAAACCTATTGGACAGTGTGTGTGTCACAAACCCCACTGGACAGCGTGTGTTTCACAAACCCAATTGGACAGCGTGTGTGTGTCACAATCCCCATTGGACAGTCTGTGTGAGACAAAAGCTCATTGGAAAGCGTATGTGTGTAACAAACCCCTTTAGAAAGTGTGTGTGTCACAAACCCCATTGAATAGTATGAGTGTGTCACAAAACCTATTGGACAGAGTGTGTGTGTCACAAACTC
The DNA here is from genome assembly GCA_032206185.1 of Columba guinea. Taxonomy (NCBI): domain Eukaryota; kingdom Metazoa; phylum Chordata; class Aves; order Columbiformes; family Columbidae; genus Columba; species Columba guinea. The sequence continues at coordinate 449,905 of JAVLUU010000064.1, read as the reverse complement.
CAATGGACAGCGTGTGTGTCACGAACCCCATTGGACAGCTTGTGTTTCACAAGACCCATTGGACAGAGTGTGTGTGTCACAAACTCCATTGGACAGCGTGTGTGTCACAATACCTATTGGACAGCGTGTGTGTCATAAACCCCATTGGACAACGTGTGTGTGTCAGAATCCCCACTGGACAGTGTGTGTGTGTCACAAACCCCATTGTACAGCGTCTGTGTCACAAACCCATTTGGACAGTGTGTGTGTCATAAACTCCATTGGACAGCGTTTGCGTGTCACAATCCCCATTGGACAGTGTGTGTGTCACAAACCCCATTGGACAGAGTGTGTGCCACAAACACTATTGGACTGCGTGTGTGTTTCACAAGACCATTGGACAGAGTGTGTTTGTCACAAAACCCACTGGACAGCATGTGTGTCACGAACCCCATAGGACAGCGTGTGTCACAACCACCATTGGAAAGAGTGTGGTGTCACAAACCCCATTGAAAAGTTTATGTGTCACAAACCCCATTGGAAAGTGTGTGTGTCACAAACCCTATTGGACAGTGTGTGTGTCACAAACCCCAATGGACAGCATGTGTGTCACGAACCCCATTGGACAGCGTGTGTGTCACAAACCCCATTGGATAGCGTGTGTATCACAAGCCCCATTGGACAGCGTGTGTGTCACAAACACCATTGGACAGCGTGTGTGCGTAACAATACCCATTGGACAGTGTGTGTGTCACAAACCCCGTTGGAGAGCGTGTGTGTCACAAACCCCCATGGACACTGTGTGTGTCACAAACCCCATTGGACAGTGTTTTTGTCACAAACCCCACTGGACATCGTGTGTGTCACAAACCCTTTTGGACAGTGTGTGTGTCACAAACCCCACTGGACAGCGTGTGTGTCACAAACACCCATGGACAGTGTGCGTATCACAAAGCCTATTAGACATCGTGTGTGTCACAAACCCTTTTGGACAGTGTGTGTGTCACAAAGCCCACTGGACAGCGTGTGTTTCACAAACACCCATGGACATTGTGCTTGTCCCAAAACCCATTGGACATCGTTTGTGTCAGAAACCCCTTTGGACATTGTGTGTGTCACAAACCCGATGGGACCGAGTGTGTGGCACGAACCCCATTGGACAGACTGTATGTGTCACAAACACCATTGGAAAGTGTATGTGTCACAAACCTCATTGGATAGCGTGTGTGTGTCACAAACCCTATTGGACATTGCGTGTGTCACAAAAACCATGGGACAGAGTGTTTGTCACAAACCCCATTTCAGAGCGTTGTGTCACAAGCCCCATTGGACAGCATGCGTGTCACAAACACCTTTGGACAGTGTGTGTGTAACAAATCCAATTGGTTAGCGTGTGTGTCACAAACCCCATTGGACAGCGAGTGTGTGTCACAAACCCTCTTGGTCAGTGTGTGTGTCACAAACCCCATGGGACAGCGTATGTGTGTCACAATCCCCATTGAACAGTGTGTGTGTCTTAAAACCCATTGGATAGCGTGTGTGTCACAAACCCCATTTGAAAGTGTGTGTGACACAAACCCCATTGCATAGCGTGTGTGTGTCATAAACCCTATTGGGCAGTGTGTGTGTCACAAACCCCATTGTACAGCGTGTGTGCAACGAACCCCATTGGACAGCGTGTGTGTCACAAGACCCATTGGACAGAGTGTGTGTGTCACAAACCCATTGGACAGAGTGTGTGTCAAAAACCCCATTACAAAGCTTGTGTTTCAGAAACCCGCGTATACACTGTGTGTGTCACAAACCCCATGGGACAGTGTGTGTGTCTCAAACCCCACTGGACAGCGTGTGTGTCACAAACACCCATGTACAGTGTGCGTGTCACAAACCCCATTGGATATCGAGTGTGTCACAAACCCTTTTGGACAGTGTGAGTTTCACAAACCCCACTGGACAGCGTGTGTGTCACAAATCCCTTTGGACAGTGTGTGTGTCACTAACAACATTGGACATCGTGTGTGTCAGAAACACCTTTGGACAGTGTGTGTGTCACAAACCCCATTGGACAGTGTTTTTGTCACAAACCCCACTGGACATCGTGTGTGTCACAAACCCTTTTGGACAGTGTGTGTGTCACAAACCCCACTGGACAGCGTGTGTGTCACAAACACCCATGGACAGTGTGCGTATCACAAAGCCTATTAGACATCGTGTGTGTCACAAACCCTTTTGGACAGTGTGTGTGTCACAAAGCCCACTGGACAGCGTGTGTTTCACAAACACCCATGGACATTGTGCTTGTCCCAAAACCCATTGGACATCGTTTGTGTCAGAAACCCCTTTGGACATTGTGTGTGTCACAAACCCGATGGGACCGAGTGTGTGGCACGAACCCCATTGGACAGACTGTATGTGTCACAAACACCATTGGAAAGTGTATGTGTCACAAACCTCATTGGATAGCGTGTGTGTGTCACAAACCCTATTGGACATTGCGTGTGTCACAAAAACCATGGGACAGAGTGTTTGTCACAAACCCCATTTCAGAGCGTTGTGTCACAAGCCCCATTGGACAGCATGCGTGTCACAAACACCTTTGGACAGTGTGTGTGTAACAAATCCAATTGGTTAGCGTGTGTGTCACAAACCCCATTGGACAGCGAGTGTGTGTCACAAACCCTCTTGGTCAGTGTGTGTGTCACAAACCCCATGGGACAGCGTATGTGTGTCACAATCCCCATTGAACAGTGTGTGTGTCTTAAAACCCATTGGATAGCGTGTGTGTCACAAACCCCATTTGAAAGTGTGTGTGACACAAACCCCATTGCATAGCGTGTGTGTGTCATAAACCCTATTGGGCAGTGTGTGTGTCACAAACCCCATTGTACAGCGTGTGTGCAACGAACCCCATTGGACAGCGTGTGTGTCACAAGACCCATTGGACAGAGTGTGTGTGTCACAAACCCATTGGACAGAGTGTGTGTCAAAAACCCCATTACAAAGCTTGTGTTTCAGAAACCCGCGTATACACTGTGTGTGTCACAAACCCCATGGGACAGTGTGTGTGTCTCAAACCCCACTGGACAGCGTGTGTGTCACAAACACCCATGTACAGTGTGCGTGTCACAAACCCCATTGGATATCGAGTGTGTCACAAACCCTTTTGGACAGTGTGAGTTTCACAAACCCCACTGGACAGCGTGTGTGTCACAAATCCCTTTGGACAGTGTGTGTGTCACTAACAACATTGGACATCGTGTGTGTCAGAAACACCTTTGGACAGTGTGTGTGTCACAAACCCCATTGGGCAGCGTGTGTGTGTCACAATCCCCATTGGACAGTGTGTGTGTGTCACAAACCCCATTGAACAACGTGTGTGTGTCACAATCCCATTGGACAGTGTGTGTGTCACAAACCCCATGGGAAAGAATTCTGTAACGAACCCCATTGGACAGCGTGTGTGTCACAAGCACCATTGGACAGAGTGTGTGTGTCACAAACCCTGCTGGTAAGTGTGTGCGTCACAAAACCCATTGGACAGCATGTGTGTCAGAAACACCATTGGACAGTGTGTGTGTAAGAAACCCAATTGTTCAGCGTGTGTCTCAAAAACCCCATGGGACAGCGTGTGTGTGTCACAAACCCCATTGGAAAGTGTGTGCGTCACAAACCCCATTGGAAAGTGTGTGCGTCACAAACCCCATAGGATAGTGTGTGTGTGTCACAAACCCTATTGGACAGTGTGAGTGTCACAAACCCCATTGGACAGAGTGTGTGTGACACAATCCCCTTTGGACAGTGTGTGTGTGTCACAAACCCTATTGGACAGTGTGTATGTCACAAACCCCATTGGACAGAGTGTGTGTTGCACAATCCCCTTTGAACGGTGTGTGTGTTACAATACCCATTGTACAGCGTGTGTGTCACAAACCCTTTGGACAGCGTGTGTGTCACAATCCCCATTGAACAGAGTTTATGTCACAAACCCCTTGGACATCGTGTGTGTCACAAACCCTATTGGACAGTGTGCGTGTGTCACAAACCCAATGGATAGCCTGTGTGTGTCACAAACCCCATTGGAAAGTGTGTGCGTCACAAACCCCATTGGAAAGTGTGCGCGTCACAAACCCCATTGGATAGTGTGTGTGTGTCACAAACCCTATTGGACAGTGTGTGTGTCACAAACCCCATTGGACAGAGTGTGTTTCACACAATCCCCTTTGGACAGTGTGTGTGTCACAATACCCATTGGACAGAGTGTGTGTGTCACAAACCCCATTGGATAGTGTGTGTGTGTCACAAACCCTATTGGACAGTGTGTGTGTCACAAACCCCATTGTACAGAGTGTGTGTGACACAATCCCCTTTGAACGGTGTGTGTGTCACAATACCCATTGGACAGCGTGTGTGTCACAAACCCTTTGGACAGCGTGTGTGTCACAATCCCCATTGAACAGAGTTTATGTCACAAACCCCTTGGACATCGTGTGTGTCACAAACCCCTTTGGACAGTGTGTGTGTGTCACAAACCCAATGGATAGCGTGTGTGTGTCGCAAACCCTATTGGACAGTGTGTGTCTCACAATACCTTACTGTACAGCGTGTAAGTAAAACGAACCCCACTGGACAGCATGTGTGTCAAAAGACCCATTGGACAGAGTGTGTGTTTCACAAACCCCTTTGGACAGCGTGTGTTTCATAAACCCCATTGGACAGCGTGTGTGTGTCACAATACCCATTGGACAGTGTTTGTGTGTCACAAACCCCATTGGACAGCGTGTGTGTCAAAAACACCTTTGGACAGCGTGTGTGTGTCACAATACCCATTGGACAGGGTTTGTGTGTCACAAACCCCATTGTACAGCGTGTGTGCAACGAACCCCATTGGACAGCGTGTGTGTCACAAGACCCATTGGACAGAGTGTGTGTGTCACAAACCCATTGGACAGCGTGTGTGTTAGAAACCCCTTTGGGCAGCGTGTGTGTCACAATCCCCATTGGACAGCATGTGTGTGTCACAATCCCGATTGGACAGAGTGTGTGTTTCACAAACCCCTTTGGACAGAGTGTGTTTCATAAACCCCATTGGACAGCGTGTGTGTGTCACAATACCCATTGGACAGTGTTTGTGTGTCACAATACCCATTGGACAGCGTGTGTGTCGAAAACCCCTTTGGACAGTGTGTGTGACACAATCCCCTTTGCAAAGTGTGTGTGTCACAAACCCCATTGGACATTGTGTGTGTCACAAACCCTTTTGGACAGTGTGTGTCTCACAAACCCCATTGAACAGAGTTTGTGTCACAAACCCTATTGGACGGCGTGTGTCTCACAAACACCACTGGACAGTGTGTGTGTCATAAACATCATTGGACAGCGTGTGTGTGTCACAAACCCCATTGGACAGAGTGTCTGTGTGACAAAGCTCATTGGACAGCGTGTGTGTGTCACAATACCCATTGGACAGCGTGTGTGTGACACAATCCCCTTTGGACAGTGTGTGTGTCACAATACACATTGGACAGCGTGTGTGTCACAAACCCTATTGGACAGAGTGTGTGTGTCACAAACCCCTTTGGAAAGTCTGTGTGTCACAAACCCTATTGGATAGCGAGTTTGTCACAAATCCCATTCGAAATTGTGCGTGTCCACAAAACCCAGTGGAAAATGCATGTGTAACAAACCCCATTGGACAGTGTGTGTGTCACAATCCCCATTGGACAGCGTGTGTGTCAGAAACCCCATTGGACAGAGTGTGTGTTTCACAAACCCCATTGGACAGCGTGTGTGTCATAAACCCCATTGGACAGAGTGTGTGTCACAATCCCCATTGGACAGCGTGTGTGTCAGAAACCCCACTGAACAGAGTGTGTGTGTCACAAACCCCACTGAACAGCGTGTGTGTCACAAGCACCATTGGACAGAGTGTGTGTGTCACAAACCCCTTTCGAAAGTGTATGTGTCACAAACCCCAGTGGATAGCGTGTGTGTGTCACAAACCCCATTGGATAGCGTGTGTGTGTCATAAAGCCCATTAGAAAGTGTGAGTGTCACAAACCCCATTAGAAAATGTGTGTGTCACAAACCCCACTGGACAGAGTGTGTGTCACGAACCCCATTGGACAGCGTGTGTGTCACAAGCACCATTGCACACAGCGTGTGTGTCACAATCCGCATGGGTCAGCTTGTGTGTCACAAACACCATTAGACATCGTGTGTGTGTAACAATACCCATTGGACAGTGTGTGTGGCACAAACCGCATTGGACAGCGTGTGTGTCAAGAACCCCCGTGGACACTGTGTGTGTCACAAACCCCATTGGACATCGTGTGTGTCACAAAGCAATTTGGACAGTGTGTGTGTCAGAAACCCCATTGGACAGAGTGTGTGTGTCACAAACCCCATTGGAGAGCGTGTGTGTCACAAACCCCCTTGGACAGTGTGTGTGTCACAAAACCCAATGGACAGAATGTGTGTCACAAGCAACAGTGGGCAGAGTGTGTGTGTCACAAACCCCATTGGAAAGTGTATGTGTCACAAAGCCCATTGGATAGCGTGTGTGTGTCACAAATCCTCCTGGTCAGGTTGTGTGTCACAAAACCCATTGGACAGCAGGCGTGTTGCAAACACCATTGGACAGTGTGTGTGTAACAAACCCAATTGGTCAGCGTGTGTATCACAAAGCCCATTGGAAAGTGTATGTGTCACAAAACCCACTGCACTGCGTGTGTGTCACAGACCCCATTGGACCGAGTGTATGTGTCACAATCCGCATTGGACAGCATGTGTGTCACAAACCCCATTGAACAGCGTGTGTGTGTCACAATACCCATTGGACAGAGTGTGTGTGTCTCAAACCCCATTGGATAGCGTGTCTGTGTCACAAACCCTATTGGACAGCGTGTGTGTCACAAACCCCCCTGGACAGTGTGTGTGTCACAAACCCCATTGGAGAGCATGTGTGTCACAAATCCCATTGGAAACTGCGTGTGTCACAAACCCCATGGGACAGAGTGTGTGTCACAAGCCCCATTGGACAGAGTGTGTCTGTCACAAACACCATTGGAAAGCGTAAGTGTCACAATACCCATACGATAGTGTGTGTGTGACACAAACCCTCTTTGAGAGTGTGTGTGTCACAAAAAACACTTGAACGAGTCTGTGTCATGAACCCCATTGTACAGCGTGTGTGTCACAAGCCCCTTTGGACAGAGTGCGTGTGTGACAAACCCCATTTGACAGCGTGTGTGTCACAGTACCCATTGGACAATATGTGTCTCACAAACCCCACTTGACAGCATGTGTGCCACAAACTCATCTGGACAGCATGTGTGTCACAAGTGCTATTGGACAGTGTGCATGTCACAAACCCCATTGGACAGAGTGTGTCTGTGACAATCCCCATTGGATAGAGTGTGTGTGACAAACCCCATTGGACAGTGTGTGTATCACAATCCCCATTGGACGGCGTGTGTGTCACAAACCCTCGTGGACACTGTGTGTGTCACAAACCCTATTGGACAGTGTGTGTGTCACAAACCCCACTGGACAGCGTGTGTGTCACAAACACCCATGGACAGTGTGCGTGTCACAAACACCATTGGACATCCTGTGTGTCACAAAACCTTTTGGACACTGTGTGTGTCACAAACCCCACTGGACAGTGTGTCTGTCACAAACACCCATGGACAGTGTGCGTGTCACAAACACCATTGGACAGCATGTGTGTAACAAGCCCATTAGACAGAGTGTGTGTGTCACAAAAACCATTGGACAGCGTGTGTGCGTAACAATACCCATTGGACAGTGTGTGTGTCACAAACCCCGTTGGAGAGCGTGTGTGTCACATACCCCCATGGACACTGTGTGTGTCACAAACCCCATTGGACAGTGTTTTTGTCACAAACCCCACTGGACATCGTGTGTGTCACAAACCCTTTTGGACAGTGTGTGTGTCACAAAGCCCACTGGACAGCGTGTGTTTCACAAACACCCATGGACAGTGTGCGTGTCCCAAAACCCATTGGACATCGTTTGTGTCAGAAACCCCTTTGGACATTGTGTGTGTCACAAACCCGATGGGACCGAGTGTGTGGCACGAACCCCATTGGACAGCGTGTGTGTCACAAGCGGCTTTGGACAGACTGTGTGTGTCACAAACACCATTGGAAAGTGTATGTGTCACAAACCTCATTGGATAGCGTGTGTGTGTCACAAACCCTTTTGGACATTGCGTGTGTCACAAAAACCATGGGACAGAGCGTTTGTCACAAACCCCATTTCAGAGCGTGTGTGTCACAAGCCCCATTGGACAGCATGCGTGTCACAAACACCATTGGACAGTGTGTGTGTAACAAATCCAATTGGTTAGCGTGTGTGTCACAAACCCCTTTGGAAAGTGTGTGTGTCACAAACCCCATTGGAAAGTGTGTGTGTCACAAACCTCATTGGATAGCATGTGTGTGTCACAATCCCCTTTAGAATGTATGCGTGTCTCAAACCCCATTTGATAGCGTGTGTATGTCACAAAACCTATTGGACAGTGTGTGTGTCACAAACCCCACTGGACAGCGTGTGTTTCACAAACCCAATTGGACAGCGTGTGTGTGTCACAATCCCCATTGGACAGTCTGTGTGAGACAAAAGCTCATTGGAAAGCGTATGTGTGTAACAAACCCCTTTAGAAAGTGTGTGTGTCACAAACCCCATTGAATAGTATGAGTGTGTCACAAAACCTATTGGACAGAGTGTGTGTGTCACAAACTCCAATGGACAGCGTGTGTGTCACGAACCCCATTGGACAGCTTGTGTTTCACAAGACCCATTGGACAGAGTGTGTGTGTCACAAACTCCATTGGACAGCGTGTGTGTCACAATACCTATTGGACAGCGTGTGTGTCATAAACCCCATTGGACAACGTGTGTGTGTCAGAATCCCCACTGGACAGTGTGTGTGTGTCACAAACCCCATTGTACAGCGTCTGTGTCACAAACCCATTTGGACAGTGTGTGTGTCATAAACTCCATTGGACAGCGTTTGCGTGTCACAATCCCCATTGGACAGTGTGTGTGTCACAAACCCCATTGGACAGAGTGTGTGCCACAAACACTATTGGACTGCGTGTGTGTTTCACAAGACCATTGGACAGAGTGTGTTTGTCACAAAACCCACTGGACAGCATGTGTGTCACGAACCCCATAGGACAGCGTGTGTCACAACCACCATTGGAAAGAGTGTGGTGTCACAAACCCCATTGAAAAGTTTATGTGTCACAAACACCATTGGAAAGTGTGTGTGTCACAAACCCTATTGGACAGTGTGTGTGTCACAAACCCCAATGGACAGCATGTGTGTCACGAACCCCATTGGACAGCGTGTGTGTCACAAACCCCATTGGATAGCGTGTGTATCACAAGCCCCATTGGACAGCGTGTGTGTCACAAACACCATTGGACAGCGTGTGTGCGTAACAATACCCATTGGACAGTGTGTGTGTCACAAACCCCGTTGGAGAGCGTGTGTGTCACAAACCCCCATGGACACTGTGTGTGTCACAAACCCCATTGGACAGTGTTTTTGTCACAAACCCCACTGGACATCGTGTGTGTCACAAACCCTTTTGGACAGTGTGTGTGTCACAAACCCCACTGGACAGCGTGTGTGTCACAAACACCCATGGACAGTGTGCGTATCACAAAGCCTATTAGACATCGTGTGTGTCACAAACCCTTTTGGACAGTGTGTGTGTCACAAAGCCCACTGGACAGCGTGTGTTTCACAAACACCCATGGACATTGTGCTTGTCCCAAAACCCATTGGACATCGTTTGTGTCAGAAACCCCTTTGGACATTGTGTGTGTCACAAACCCGATGGGACCGAGTGTGTGGCACGAACCCCATTGGACAGACTGTATGTGTCACAAACACCATTGGAAAGTGTATGTGTCACAAACCTCATTGGATAGCGTGTGTGTGTCACAAACCCTATTGGACATTGCGTGTGTCACAAAAACCATGGGACAGAGTGTTTGTCACAAACCCCATTTCAGAGCGTTGTGTCACAAGCCCCATTGGACAGCATGCGTGTCACAAACACCTTTGGACAGTGTGTGTGTAACAAATCCAATTGGTTAGCGTGTGTGTCACAAACCCCTTTGGAAAGTGTGTGTGTTACAAACCTCATTGGATAGCACGTGTGTGTCACAATCCCCTTTAGAATGTATGCGTGTCACAAACCCCATTTGATAGCGTGTGTATGTCACAAAACCTATTGGACAGTGGGTGTGTCACAAACCCCACTGGACAGCGTGTGTTTCACAAGCCCAATTGGACAGCGTGTGTGTGTCACAATCCCCATTGGACACTCTGTGTGACACAAAACCCATTGGATAGCGTGTATGTCACAAACCCCATTAGAAAGTGTGAGTGTCACAAACACCATTGGACAGCGTGTGTGTGTCACAATCCCCATTGGACAGTGTGTGTGTCACAAAACCCATTCACTCGCGTGTGTGTCACAAACCCCTTTAGAAAGTGTGTGTGTCACAAACCCCACTGAATAGTATGAGTGTGTCACAAAACCTATTGGACAGAGTGTGTGTGTCACAAACTCCAATGGACAGCGCGTGTGTCACGAACCCCATTGGACAGCTTGTGTTTCACAAGACCCATTGGACAGAGTGTGTGTGTCACAAACTCCATTGGACAGCGTGTGTGTCACAAAACCCATTGGACACCGTGTGTGTGTCAGAATCCCCATTGAACAGTCTGTGTGTGTCACAAACCACATTGTACAGCGTCTGTGTCACAAACCCATTTGGACAGTGTGTGTGTCATAAACTCCATTGGACAGCTTTTGCGTGTCACAAACCCCATTGGACAGTGTGTGTGTCACAAACCCCATTGGACAGAGTGAGTGTCACAAACACTATTAGACTGCGTGTGTGTTTCACAAGCCCATTGGACAGAGTGTGTTTGTCACAAAACCCACTGGACAGCATGTGTGTCACGAACCCTATTGGACAGCGTGTGTGTCACAAGCACCATTGGACAGAGTGCGGTGTCACAAACCCCATTGAAAAGTTTATGTGTCACAAACCCCATTGTCGAGCGTGTGTGTGTTACAATCCCCATTGGACAGTGTGTGTGTCACAAAACCCATGGGACAGAGTGTGTGTCATGAACCCCATTGGACAGCGTGTGTCACAATCCCCACTGAATAGTATGAGTGTGTCACAAAACCTATTGGACAGAGTATGTGTGTCACAAACCCATTTGGACAGTATGTGTGTCATAAACTCCATTGGACAGCGTTTGCGTGTCACAAACCCCATTGGAGAGTGTGTGTCAGAAACCACATTGGATAGCCTGTGTGTGTCACAAACCCCATAAGAAATTATGTGTGTCACAAACCCCATTGGATAGCATGTGTGTGTCACAAACCCCATGGGACAGAGTGTGTGTCACAAACCCCATTGGACAGCGTGTGTGTAATAAACCCTTTTGGACAGTGTGTGTGTCACAAACCCCATTGGACAGCGTGTGTGTCACAAGCACCATTGGACAGAGTGCGGTGTCACAAACCCCATTGAAAAGTGTATGTGTTACAAACCCCATTGGATAGCGTGTGTGTCACAAACACTCATGGACAGTGTGCGTGTCACAAACCCCATTGGACATCCTATGTGTCACAAACCCTTTTGGACAGTGTGTGTGTCAGAAACTCCATTGGACAGCGTGTGTGTGTCACATTCCACATTGGACAGTGTGTGTGTCACCAATCCCATGGGAGAGAGTTTGTGTCAAGAACCCCATTGGACAGCTTGTGTGTCACAAGCACCATTGGATAGAGTTTTTGTGTCACAAACCCCATTGGAAAGTGTATGTGTCACAAACACCATTGGACAACATCTGTGTGTCACAAACCCAACTGAAAGTGGGTGTCACAAACCGCATTGGACAGTGTGTGTGTGTCACAAACCCCATTGGACAGTGTGTGTGTCACAAACCCCATTGGACAGCGTGTGTGTGTCACAAACCCCATGGGACAGTGTGTGTGTGTCACAATACCCATTGGACAGCGTGTGTGTCACAAGCCTCATTGTACAGAGTTTAATTGTCACAAATCCCACTGGACAGCGCGTGTGTGTCACAATCCCCATTGGACAGTGTGTGTGTCACAAACCCCATTGGATAGCGTGTGTGTCACAAACACTATTTGTCAGCGTGTGTGTGTCACAAGCCCATTGGACAGAGTGTGTGTGTCACAAACCCAATTGGACAGTGTGTGTGTGAAACAAACCCCATTGGATAGCGTGTGTGTGTCACAAGCACCATTGGACAGAGTGTGGTGTCACAAACCGCATTGGAAAGTGTATGTGTCATAAACCCCATTGGATAGCGTGTGTTTGTCACAAACCCTATTATACAGTGTGTGTGTCACAAAACCCACTGGATAGCGTGTGTGTCTCAAAACCCGTTGGACACCTTGTGTGTCACAAGCCCAATTGGAAAGAGTGTATTTGTCAGAAAGCCCATTGGAGAGCGTGTGTGTCACAATCCCCATTGGACAACGTGTGTGTCAAAAACCCCTTTGGACAGTGTGTGTGTCACAAACCCCATTGGATAGCATGTGTGTGTCACAATCCCCATTGGAAAGTGTGTGTGTCACAAATCCCATGGAACAGAGCCTGTGTCACAAAACCCACTGGACACCTTGTGTGTCACGAACCCCATTGGACAGCGTGTGTGTCACAGGCAATGTTGGACAGAGTGTGCTGTAACAATCCCCATTGGACAGCGTGTGTGTCACAAACCCCATTTGATAGAGTGTGTGTGTGTCACAAACCCCATTAGAAAGTATGCGTGTCACAAACCCCATTGGAAGAGCGTGTGTGTGTCACAAGCACCAATGGACAGAGTGTGGTGTCACAATCCCCATTGGACAGCGTGTGTGTCACAAACCCCTTTGGACAGTGTGTGTGTGTCACAAAACCCACTGGATAGCGTGTGAGTCACAAACCCCATTGGACAGCGTGTGTGTCACAAACCCCTTTGGACAGTGTGTGTGTCACAAACCCCATTGGACAGCGTGTGTGTGTCACAATCCCCATGGGACAGAGTGTGTGTCACAAACACCATTGGTCAGCGTGTCTGTGTCACAAGCCCATTGGACAGAGTGTGTGTGTCACAAAACCCGCTGGACAGCGAGTGTGTCACAAACCCCATTGGACAGCGTGTGTGTCAAAAGCACCGTTGGACAGAGTGTGCTGTCACAATCCACATTGGACAGCGTATGTGTCACAAACCCCATTGGACAGTGTGTGTGTCACAAAACTCATTGGACAAAGTTTGTGTCACAAACCCCCGTGGACACTGTGTGTCTCACAAACCCCATTGGACAGTGTGTGTGTCACAAACTCCACTGCACAGCGTGTGTGTCACAAACACCCATGGACAGTGTGCGTGTCACAAACCCCATTGGACATCGTGTGTGTCACAAACCCCTTTCGACAGTGTCTGTGTCACAAACACCATTGGGCAGCGTGTGTGTCACAAACCCCTTTGGACAGTGTGTGTGCCATAAACCCCATTGGACAGTGTGTGTGTGTCACAAACCCAATGGGACAGAGTGTGTGTCACGAACTCCATTGGACAGCATGTGTGTCACAAGCGCCATTTGACAGAGTGTGTGTGTCACATACCCCATTGGAAAGTGTATGTGTCACAAACCCAATTGGATAGCGTGTGTGTGTCACGAACCCTCCTGGTCAGTGTGTGTGTCACAAAACTCATTGGACAGCATGCGTTTCACAAACACCATTGGACAGCGTGTGTGTGTCACAAACCCGATTGGAAAGTGTGTGTCACAAACCCCATTGGATAGCGTGTGTGTGTCAAAAACTCCTTTAGAAAGTATGTTTGTCACAAACCCCTTTGGATAGCATGTGTGTGTCACAAACCCTATTGGACAGAGTGTGTGTCACAAACCACATTGGACAGCGTGTGTGTGTCGCAAACCCCATGGGACAGAGTGTGTGTCACAAACCTCATTGGACAGCGTGTGTGTAATAAACCCCATTGGACAGACTGTGTCTTTCACAAACCCCTTTGGACAGTGTGTGTGTGTCACAAACCCCATTAGACAGCGTGTGTGTCAAAAAACCTATTGGACAGTGTGTGTGTCACAAAACCCACTGGATAGAATGTGTGTCACAAACCCCATAGGAGAGCATGTGTGTAACAAGCCCCATTGGACAGAGTGTATTTGTCACAAAGCCCATTGGACAGCGAGTGTCACAATCCCCATTGGAGAGTGTGTATTTGTCACAAAGCCCATTGGAGAGCGTGAGTGTCACAATCCCCATTGGACAGCGTGTGTGTCTCAAACCTCATTGGACAGAGTTTGTGTCACAAACCCCCATGGACAATGTGTGTGTCACAATCCCCATTGGACAGCGTGTGTTTCACAAACCCCATTGCACAGGGTGTGTGTGTCACAAAACCCTTTAGAAAGTGTGCGTGTCACAAACCCCATTGGATAGCATGTGTGTGTCACAAACGCAATTGGACAGTGTGTGTGTGTCACAAAACCAACTGGATAGCATGTGTTTACAAACCCCATTGGACAGCGTGTGAGTCACAAGTCCCATTGTACAGAGTGTAATTGTCACAAAGCCCACTGGACACCGTGTGTCTCACAAACCCCTTTGGACAGTGTGTGTGTCACAAAACCCATGGGACAGAGTGTGTGTCACAAACACTATTGGTCAGCCTGTGTGTGTCACAAGCCCATTGGACAGAGTGTGTGTGTCACAAGCACCATTGGACAGAGTGTGGTGTCACAAACCCCATTGGAAAGTGTATGTTTCACAAACCCCATTGGATAGCGTGTGTGTGTCACAAACCCTATTGGACAGTGTGTGTGTCACAAAACCCACTGGATAGCGTGTGTGTCTTAAACCCCATTGGACAGCGTGTGTGTCACAAGCCCCATTGGACAGTGTGTGTGTCACAAACCTCATTGGACAGAGTTTGTTTCAGAAACCCCATTGGACAGCATGTGTGTCAAAACCCAATTGGACAGCGTGTGTGTCACAAACCCCCCTGTTCAGTGTGTGTGTCACAATCCCCAGTGGAAAGCATGTGTTTCAATGCCCCATTTGATAATGTGTGTGTCACAAAACCCACTTGACAGCGTGTCTGTCACAAACACCCTTCGACAGTGTGAGTGTCACAATCACCATTGGACAGTGTGTGTGTCACAAACACAATTGGACAGCGTGTGTGTCACAAGCCCATTGGACAGAGTGTGTGTCACAAGCCCATTGGACAGAGTGCGTGTGTCACAAAACCCACTGGACACCGTGTGTGTCACAAGCACCATTGGACAGAGTGTGAGTGTCACAAACCCCATTGGATAGTGTGTGTGTCGCCAGCACCATTAGAAAGTGTGTGTATCACAAACCCCATTGGATAGCGTGTGTGCGTCACAAACCCTATTGGACAGTGTGTGTCTCACAAACCCCATTGAACAGCATGTATGTCACGAACCCCATTGGACAGCGTGTCTGTCACAAACCCGATTGGACAGTGTGTGTGTCACAATTCCCATTGGACAGTGTGTGTGTGTCACAAACACCCATGGACAGTGTGAGTGTCACAAATTCCATTGTAGAGCGTGTGTGTGTCATAATTCCCATCGGACAGTGTGTGTGTCACAAACCCCATTGGACAGCGTGTGTGTCACAAACCCATTGGACAGAGTGTATGTGTCACAAAACCATTTGGAAAGTATATGTGTCACGAACGCCACTGGCTAGCGTGTGTGTGTCACAAACCCCATTGGACAGCGTGTTTTTCACGAGACCCATTAGACAGAGTGTGTGTGTCACAAACCCCATTAGAAGGTATGTGTGTCAGAAACCCCATTTGATAGCGTGAGTGTGTCACAAACCCTATTGGACAGTGTGTGTGTCACAAACCCCATTGTACAGCGTGTGTGTCGCAATCCCCACTGGACAGCGTGTGTGTCACAAACACCATTGGACAGATTGTGTGTCATAAACCCCATTGGACAGCGTGTGTGTGTCACAATCCCCATTGAACAGCGTGTGTGTCAAAACCCAATTCGACAGTGTGTGTGTCACAAAACCCACTGGACAGCTTGTGTGTCACAAACACCCATCGACATTGTAAGTGTTGCAAACCCCATTGGATAGTGTGTGTGTCACAAACACCATAGTACAGCGTGTGTGTCACAAGCCAATTGGACAGAGTGTGTGTGTCACAAACCCCTTTGGACAGCGTGTGTGTAACAAACCAGTTGGATAGCGTGTATATGTCACAAACGCTTCTGGTCAGCGTGTGTGTCACAAACAGCATTGGACAGCGTGTGTGTCACAAACCCCATTGGAAAGTGTGTGTCACCAACCCCATTGGATAGCATGTGTGTGTCAAAAACCCCATTAGAAAGTATGTGTGTCACAAACCCTATTGGATAGCGTGTGTGTCACAAACCCTATGGGACAGTGTGTATGTCACAATCCCCATTGGACAGTGTCTGTGTCACAATCCCCATTGGACAGTGTGTGTGTCACAAAACCCATTAGAAAGTGTGTGTCTCACAAACCCCATTGGATAGCGTATGTGTGTCACAAACCCTATTGGACAGAGTGTGTGTGTCACAAGCCCCATTGGACAGCATGTGTGTCTTAAACCCCATTGGACAGCGTGTGTCTGTCACAAACCCCATTGGATAGAGTGTGTGTGTAACAATCCCCAGTGGACAGCGTGTGTGTCAAAGCCCCAGTGGACAGTGTGTGTGGCACAAAACCCACTGGACAGCATGTGTGTCACGAAGACCATTGGACAGCATGTGTGTATAACAATACCCATTAGACAGTGTGTGTGTCATAAACCCCATTGGACATCGTGTGTGTCACAAACCCCATTGGACAGCATGTGTGTTACAATCCCCATTGGACAGTGTATGTGTCACAAACCCCATGGGACAGAGTGTTTGTCACAAACGCTATTGGACAGCGTGTGTGTCACAAGCCCTTTGAACAGAGAGTGTGTGTCACAAAACCCACTGGACAGCGTGTGTGTCACGAACCCCATTGGACTGAGTGTGTGTGTCACAAACCCTATTGGACAGCGTGTGTGTCATAAACCCCATTGGATAAAATGTGTGTGTCACAAATCCCGCTGGAAAGTGTATGTGTCAAAAACCCCATTGGATACCGTGTGTGTGTCACAAACCCTATTGGACAGTGTGTCTGTCACAAATCCCACTGGACAGCGTGTGTGTTCACAAACACCCATGGACAGTTTGTGTGTCACAAACCACATGGGACAGAGTGTGTGTCACGAACCCCATTGGACAGCGTGTGTGTCGCAAATACCATTGGACAGCGTGTGTGTGTAACAATACCCATTGGACAGCGTGTGTGTCACAAACCCCATTGGACACCGTGTGTGTTACAAATCCCCGTGGACACTGTGTGTGTCACAAACCCCATTGGAGTGTGTGTGTCACAAACCCCATTGGACATCGTGTGTGTTACAAACACCCAAGGACAGTGTGTGTGTCACAAACCCCATTGGACAGTGTGTGTGTTCCAAACCCCATGGGACAGAGTGTGCATCACGAACCCCATTGGACAGCGTGTGTCTCACAAGACCCATTGGACAGAGTGTGTGAGTCACAAACTTCATTGGACAGCGTGTGTGTCAAAATCCCCATTGAACAGCGTGTGTGTGTAACAATAGCTATTGGACAGTGTGTGTGTCACAAACCCCATTGAACAGCATGTGTGTGTCACAATCCCATTGGACAGCGTTTGTGTCACAAACCTGTTGGACAGAGAGTGTGTCTCACAAAACCCAGTGGACAGTGTGTGTGTCACAAACCCCATTGGACAGTGTGTGTGTCACAAGCCCCATTGGACAGCGTGTGTGTCACAAACACAATTGGACAGCGTGTGTGTGTCAAGAACCCCATTAGAAAGTATGTGTGTCACAAACCCCATTATAAGGTGTGCATGTCACAAACACCATTTGATAGCGTGTGTTTGTCACAAACCCTATTGTACAGTGTGTACGTCACAATCCCCATTGGACAGCGTCTGTGTCACAAACCCCATTGGACAGCGTGTGTGTCACAAACAACATTGGACAGCGTGTGTGTGTCACAATCCACATTGGACAGCGTGTCTGTAACAAACACCCATGGACAGTGTGCGTGTCACAAGCCCCATTGTACATCGTGTGTGTCACAAACCCTTTTGGACAGTGTGTGTGTCACAAACCCCACTGGACAGTGTGTGTGTCACAAACCCCATGGGAGAGAGTGTGTGTCACAAAGCCCGTTGGATAGCGTGTGTGTGTCAGAAACCCTATTGGACAGTGTGTGTATCACAAACCCCAGTGGACAGCGTGTGTGTCAAAACCCCATTGGACAGTGTGTGTGTCACAAAACCCACTGGACAGCGTGTGTGTCACAAACATCCATGGACAGTGTGAGTATCACAAACCCCATTGGATAACGTGTGTGTCACAAACCACTTTGGACAGTGTGTGTGTCACAGACCCCGTTGGACAGCGTGTGTGTGTCACAATCCCTATTGGACAGTGTATGTGTCACAAACATCATTGCACAGCGTGTGTGTCACAAGCCCATTGTACAGAGTGTGTGTGTCACAAAACCCACTGGACTGCATGTGTGTCACGAACACCATTGGACAGCGTGTGTGTCACAAGCACCATTTGACAGAGAGTGTGTGTCACAAACCCCATTGGAAAGTGTATGTGTCACAAACCCCATTGGATAGCGTGTGTCTGTCACAAACCCTTTAGGACAGTGTTTGTCACAATCCCCACTGGACAGCGTCTGTGTCACAAACCCCATTGCACACTGTGTGTGTCATAAACCCCATGGGACAACGTGTGTGTGTCACAAAACTCATTGGAAAGTGTGTGTCACAAACCCCATTGGACAGTGTGTGTGTCACAAACACCATTGGACAGCATGTGTTTGTAACAATACCCATTGGACAGTGTGTGTGTCACAAACACCATTGGACTGCATGTGTTTGTAACAATACCCATTGGACAGTGCGTGTGTCACAAACCCCATTGGACAGTTTGTGTGTCACAAACTCCACTGGACAGCGTGTGTGTCACAAACACCCATGGACAATGTGCATGACACAATCCCCATTGGACATCGTGTGTGTCACAAACCTCTTTGGACAGTGTGTGTGTCACAAACCCCATTGGACGAAGTGTGTGTGTCACAAACCCCATTGGAAAGTGTGTGTCACAAAGCCCATTGGATAGCTTCTGTGTGTCACAAACCCCATTATAAAGTGTGCGTGACACAAACCCCATTTGATAGAGTGTGTGTGTCACAAACCCTATTGGACAGCGTGTGTGTGACAATCCCCATTGAACAGCGTCTGTGTCACAAACCCCATTGGATAGCGTGTGTGTCACAAACCCCTATGGACAGTGTTTGTCACAAAACCCACTGGACACCGTGTGTGTTCACAAACCCCATTGGACAGCGTGTTTGTCACAATCCCCATTGGACAGCGTGTGTGTCACAAACACCATTGGACAGCGTGTGTGTGTAACAATAACCATTGGACATCGTGTGTGTCACAAACCCCTTTAGACAGCGTGTGTGTATCTAAAACTCTTTTGGACAGTGTGTGTGTCACAAAATCCACTGCACACTGTGTGTGTTCACAAACACCATTGCACAGCGTGTTTTCCACAAGAGCAATTGGACAGAGTGTGTGTGTCACAAAGCCCATTGGACAGCGTGTGTGTCAAAATCCCCATTGGACAGCGTGTGTGTCAGAAACACCATTGGACAGCGTGTGTGTCACAAACCCCTTTGGACAGTGTGTGTGTCACAAACCCCATTGGACATCGTGTGTGTCACAAACCTCTTTGGACAGTGTGTGTGTCACAAACCCCATTGGACAGCGTGTGTGTGTCTGAAACCCTATTGGACAGTGTGTAGGTCACAATCCCCATTGGATAGCGTCTGTGTCACAAACCCCATTGGACAGCGTGTCTCTGTCACAATCCCCATTGGACAGTGTGTGTGTCACAAACCCCATTGGACAGCGTGTGTGTCACCGGCACTATTGGACAGAGTGTGTGTGTCACAAAACCCACTGCACAGCGTGTGTGTCACCAGCACTATTTGACCGAGTGTGTGTGTCACAAACCCCATTGGATAGCGTGTGTGTCACAAACACCATTGGACAGTGGTTTTGTCACAAACCCCATTGGACAGCGTGTGTGTGTCACAAACCTCCTGGACAGTGTGCGTGTCACAAACCCCATTGGACAGCGTGTGTGTCACAAACACCATTGGACAGCGATTGTGTCACAAACCCCGTGGGACAGCGTGTGTGTCACAAACCCCTTTAGACAGTGTGTGTGTCACAAACCCCATTGGACTGAGTGTGTGTGTCACAATCCCCATTGGACAGTGTGTGTGTCACAAACCCCATTGGACAGCGTGTGTGTGTCACAATCCCCATTGGACAGTGTGTGTGTCACAATATCCATTGGACAGCAAGTGTGTCACAAGACCACTGGACAGATTGTGTATGTCACAAAACCCACTGCACAGTGTGTGTGTCACGAATCCCATTGGACAGCGTGTGTGTCACAAGCACCATTGGAGAAGGTGTGTGTGTCACAAACCCCATTGGAAAGTGTATGTGTCACAAACCCCATTGGATAGCGTGTGTATCAAAAGCCACATTCGACAGAGTGTATGTGCCACAAACCCCATTGGACACGTGTGTTTCACAATACCCTTTGGACAGTGTGTGTGTCACAAACTCCTTTGGACAGAGTTTGTGTGACAAACCCCATTGGACAGCGTGTGTGTCATAAACCCCATTGGAAAGTGTATATGTTACAAACAGCATTGGATAGCGTGTGTGTGTCACAAACCCCATTGGACAGCGTGTGTGTCACAAGCCCATTGGACAGAGTGTGTGTGTCAAAAAACCCACTAGACAACATGTGTGTCATGAACCCCATTGGACAGCGTGTGTGTCTCAATCACCATTGGACAGTATGTGTGTCACAAACCCCATCGGACAGAGTGTGTGTGTCACAAACCCGTTTGGAGAAAGTTTGTGTCACAAACCCCATTGGACAGTGTGTGTGTCACAAGCCCCATTGGAAAGTGCATGTGTCACAAAGCGCATTTTATAGAGTGTACGTGTCACAAACCACACTAATAGCATGTGTGTGTCACAAACCCCATTGTACAGCATGTTTGTCATAATCCCTATTGGACAGCGTTTGTGTTCACAAACCCTATTGGGCAGAGTGTGTGTGTGTTAAACCACATTGGACAGAGTGTGTATCAAAAACCCCATTGGTCAGAGAGTGTGACGCAAGTGCCACTGAACAGAGTGTGTGTGTCACAACCCATATTGTACAGCGTGTTTGTCACAAGCCCTTTGGACAGAGTGTGTGTGTCACAAACCCCATTGTACAGCGTGTTGGTCACAATCCCAATTTTACAGCGTGTGTGTCACAAACACCATTGGACAGAGTGTGTGTGACAAACCCCATTGGAGAGAGTGTGTGTGTCACAAAACTTACTGCAAAGCGTGTGTGTCACGAATCCCATTGGACAGCATGTGTGTCACAAGCACCATTGGACAGCGTGTTTGTCACAAACAGCCATGATCAGTGTTCGTGTCACAAACCCCATAGGACATCGTGTGTGTCACAAACCCCATTGGACAGCGTGTGTGTCACAATCCCCATTGGACAGGGTGTGTGTCACAAACCCCATTGGACAGAGTTTATGTCACAAACCCTATTGGACAGTGTTTGTGCAACGAAACCCATTGGAAAGAGTGTGTGTCACAAAACCCATTGGACAGAGTGTGTGTGTCACAAACCCCATTGGACAGCGTGTGTGTCAGAAACCCCACTGAACAGAGTGTGTGTCATAAACCCCATTGGACAGCGTGTGTGTCACAAACCCCCCTGGACAGTGAGTGTGTCACAATCCCCAGTGTACAGTGTGTGTGTCAATACCCCATTGGACAGTGGGTGTGTCACAAAACCCACTGGACCGACTGTGTGTCACAAACACCCATGGAGAGTGTGAGTGTCACAAACCCTATTGGACAGCGTATGTGTCACAAACCCCTTTCGACAGTGTCTTTGTCACAAACACCATTGTACAGCGTGTGTGTGTCACAATCCCCATTGGACAGGGTGTGTGTCACGAGCCCATTTGACAGAGTGTGTGTGTCACAAAACTCACTGGACCGCGTGTGTGTCACGTACCCCATTGGACAGCGTGTGTGTCACAAGCCCCATTGGACAGAGTGTGTGTGTCACAATACCCTTTGGAAAGTGTGTGTGTCACAAACCCCACTGGACAGCGCGCCTGTGTCACAAACTCTCCTGGTCAGTGTGTGTGTCACAAACCCCATTGGACAGCGTGCAGTTTCAGAAACCCCATTGGACAGTGTGTGTCACAAACACCATTGGACAGTGTGTGTGTCAAAAACCCCAATGGACAGTGTGTGTATTTCACAAAACCTCCTGGTCGGTGTGTATGTCACAAACCCTATTGGAAAGTGTGTGTGTCACAAAACCCACTGGACAGCGTGTGTGACACAACCCCATTGGACAGAGTGGGTGTGTCACAAAACCCAAGGGACAGCGTGTGTGTCACAAACACCATTGGACAGCCTGTGTGTGTCACAAACCCTATTGGACAGTGTGTGTGTCACGTACCCCAATGTACAGCGTGTGTGCAACCCTCACATTGGACAGAGTGTGTGTGTCACAAACCCCATTGGACAGCGTGTGCGTCACAAACCCCATTGGACAGTGTGTGTTTCACAAACCCCATTGGACAGCGTGTGTGTGTAACAATACCCATTGGACAGTGTGTGTGTCACAAACCCCATTGGACAGCGTGTGTGTGGTGTGTGTGTCACAAAACCTCCTCGTCAGTGTGTGTGTCACAAACCGCATTGGACAGCCTGTGTGTGTCACAATCTCTCCTGGTCAGTTTGTGTGTCACAAACCCCATTGGACAGTGTGTGTAACAAATCCCATTGGACAGCGTGTGTGTCAGAAATCCCATTGGACAGAGTGTGTGTGTCACAAACCAAATTGGTAAGTGTATGTGTCACAAACCAATTGGATAGCGTCTGTGTGTCACAACCCCTCCCCGTCAGTGTGTGTGTCACAAACCCCATTGGAAAGCGTGTGTGTGTCACAAACCGCATTGGAATGTGTGTGTGTCACAAACCCCATTGGATAGCGTGTGTGTCTCACAAACCCTATTGGAGAGCGTGTGTGTCACAAAACCCATTGGACAGCGTGTGTGTCACAAGCACCATTGGACAGCATGTGTGTGTAACAATCCCCATTGGACATAGTGTGTGTCACAAAAACCATTGGACAGCGTGTGTGTCACAAACACCCGTAGTCACTGTATGTGTCACAAAACGCTTTGAAGAGTGTGTGTGTCAAAAACCCCTCTGGACAGCGTGTGTGTCACAATCCCCACTGGTCATCGTGTGTGTCACAATCCCCATTGTACAGTGTTGGTGTGACAAACACCATTGGACAGCATGTGTTTCATAAACCCCATTGGACAGCGTGTGTGTGTCATAATCCCCTTTGTATAGTGTTTGTGTGTAACAAACCCCTTTGGACAGCCTGTGTGTCATAAACCCCATTGGACAGCGTGTGTGTGTCACAATCCCCATTGTACAGTGTTTGTGTGTCACAAACCCCATTGGACAGAGTGTGTGTCACAAACCACATTGGACAGCGTGTGTGTCACAAACACCATTGGACAGTGGTTTTGTCACAAACCCCATTGGACAGCGTGTGTGTGTCACAAACCTCCTGGACAGTGTGCGTGTCACAAACCCCATTGGACAGCGTGTGTGTCACAAACACCATTGGACAGCGATTGTGTCACAAACCCCGTGGGACAGCGTGTGTGTCACAAACCCCTTTAGACAGTGTGTGTGTCACAAACCCCATTGGACTGAGTGTGTGTGTCACAATCCCCATTGGACAGTGTGTGTGTCACAAACCCCATTGGACAGCGTGTGTGTGTCACAATCCCCATTGGACAGTGTGTGTGTCACAATATCCATTGGACAGCAAGTGTGTCACAAGACCACTGGACAGATTGTGTATGTCACAAAACCCACTGCACAGTGTGTGTGTCACGAATCCCATTGGACAGCGTGTGTGTCACAAGCACCATTGGAGAAGGTGTGTGTGTCACAAACCCCATTGGAAAGTGTATGTGTCACAAACCCCATTGGATAGCGTGTGTATCAAAAGCCACATTCGACAGAGTGTATGTGCCACAAACCCCATTGGACACGTGTGTTTCACAATACCCTTTGGACAGTGTGTGTGTCACAAACTCCTTTGGACAGAGTTTGTGTGACAAACCCCATTGGACAGCGTGTGTGTCATAAACCCCATTGGAAAGTGTATATGTTACAAACAGCATTGGATAGCGTGTGTGTGTCACAAACCCCATTGGACAGCGTGTGTGTCACAAGCCCATTGGACAGAGTGTGTGTGTCAAAAAACCCACTAGACAACATGTGTGTCATGAACCCCATTGGACAGCGTGTGTGTCTCAATCACCATTGGACAGTATGTGTGTCACAAACCCCATCGGACAGAGTGTGTGTGTCACAAACCCGTTTGGAGAAAGTTTGTGTCACAAACCCCATTGGACAGTGTGTGTGTCACAAGCCCCATTGGAAAGTGCATGTGTCACAAAGCGCATTTTATAGAGTGTACGTGTCACAAACCACACTAATAGCATGTGTGTGTCACAAACCCCATTGTACAGCATGTTTGTCATAATCCCTATTGGACAGCGTTTGTGTTCACAAACCCTATTGGGCAGAGTGTGTGTGTGTTAAACCACATTGGACAGAGTGTGTATCAAAAACCCCATTGGTCAGAGAGTGTGACGCAAGTGCCACTGAACAGAGTGTGTGTGTCACAACCCATATTGTACAGCGTGTTTGTCACAAGCCCTTTGGACAGAGTGTGTGTGTCACAAACCCCATTGTACAGCGTGTTGGTCACAATCCCAATTTTACAGCGTGTGTGTCACAAACACCATTGGACAGAGTGTGTGTGACAAACCCCATTGGAGAGAGTGTGTGTGTCACAAAACTTACTGCAAAGCGTGTGTGTCACGAATCCCATTGGACAGCATGTGTGTCACAAGCACCATTGGACAGCGTGTTTGTCACAAACAGCCATGATCAGTGTTCGTGTCACAAACCCCATAGGACATCGTGTGTGTCACAAACCCCATTGGACAGCGTGTGTGTCACAATCCCCATTGGACAGGGTGTGTGTCACAAACCCCATTGGACAGAGTTTATGTCACAAACCCTATTGGACAGTGTTTGTGCAACGAAACCCATTGGAAAGAGTGTGTGTCACAAAACCCATTGGACAGAGTGTGTGTGTCACAAACCCCATTGGACAGCGTGTGTGTCAGAAACCCCACTGAACAGAGTGTGTGTCATAAACCCCATTGGACAGCGTGTGTGTCACAAACCCCCCTGGACAGTGAGTGTGTCACAATCCCCAGTGTACAGTGTGTGTGTCAATACCCCATTGGACAGTGGGTGTGTCACAAAACCCACTGGACCGACTGTGTGTCACAAACACCCATGGAGAGTGTGAGTGTCACAAACCCTATTGGACAGCGTATGTGTCACAAACCCCTTTCGACAGTGTCTTTGTCACAAACACCATTGTACAGCGTGTGTGTGTCACAATCCCCATTGGACAGGGTGTGTGTCACGAGCCCATTTGACAGAGTGTGTGTGTCACAAAACTCACTGGACCGCGTGTGTGTCACGTACCCCATTGGACAGCGTGTGTGTCACAAGCCCCATTGGACAGAGTGTGTGTGTCACAATACCCTTTGGAAAGTGTGTGTGTCACAAACCCCACTGGACAGCGCGCCTGTGTCACAAACTCTCCTGGTCAGTGTGTGTGTCACAAACCCCATTGGACAGCGTGCAGTTTCAGAAACCCCATTGGACAGTGTGTGTCACAAACACCATTGGACAGTGTGTGTGTCAAAAACCCCAATGGACAGTGTGTGTATTTCACAAAACCTCCTGGTCGGTGTGTATGTCACAAACCCTATTGGAAAGTGTGTGTGTCACAAAACCCACTGGACAGCGTGTGTGACACAACCCCATTGGACAGAGTGGGTGTGTCACAAAACCCAAGGGACAGCGTGTGTGTCACAAACACCATTGGACAGCCTGTGTGTGTCACAAACCCTATTGGACAGTGTGTGTGTCACGTACCCCAATGTACAGCGTGTGTGCAACCCTCACATTGGACAGAGTGTGTGTGTCACAAACCCCATTGGACAGCGTGTGCGTCACAAACCCCATTGGACAGTGTGTGTTTCACAAACCCCATTGGACAGCGTGTGTGTGTAACAATACCCATTGGACAGTGTGTGTGTCACAAACCCCATTGGACAGCGTGTGTGTGGTGTGTGTGTCACAAAACCTCCTCGTCAGTGTGTGTGTCACAAACCGCATTGGACAGCCTGTGTGTGTCACAATCTCTCCTGGTCAGTTTGTGTGTCACAAACCCCATTGGACAGTGTGTGTAACAAATCCCATTGGACAGCGTGTGTGTCAGAAATCCCATTGGACAGAGTGTGTGTGTCACAAACCAAATTGGTAAGTGTATGTGTCACAAACCAATTGGATAGCGTCTGTGTGTCACAACCCCTCCCCGTCAGTGTGTGTGTCACAAACCCCATTGGAAAGCGTGTGTGTGTCACAAACCGCATTGGAATGTGTGTGTGTCACAAACCCCATTGGATAGCGTGTGTGTCTCACAAACCCTATTGGAGAGCGTGTGTGTCACAAAACCCATTGGACAGCGTGTGTGTCACAAGCACCATTGGACAGCATGTGTGTGTAACAATCCCCATTGGACATAGTGTGTGTCACAAAAACCATTGGACAGCGTGTGTGTCACAAACACCCGTAGTCACTGTATGTGTCACAAAACGCTTTGAAGAGTGTGTGTGTCAAAAACCCCTCTGGACAGCGTGTGTGTCACAATCCCCACTGGTCATCGTGTGTGTCACAATCCCCATTGTACAGTGTTGGTGTGACAAACACCATTGGACAGCATGTGTTTCATAAACCCCATTGGACAGCGTGTGTGTGTCATAATCCCCTTTGTATAGTGTTTGTGTGTAACAAACCCCTTTGGACAGCCTGTGTGTCATAAACCCCATTGGACAGCGTGTGTGTGTCACAATCCCCATTGTACAGTGTTTGTGTGTCACAAACCCCATTGGACAGAGTGTGTGTCACAAACCACATTGGACAGCGTGTGTGTCACAGTCCCTATTGGAGATCCTGTGTGTCACAAACCCCATTGTACAGAGTGTATGTCACAAATCCCACTGAACAGATTCTGTGTCATAAACACCATTGGACAGCGTGTGTGTGTCAGAATCCCCATTGGACAGCGTGTGTGTCAAAACCCAATTGGACAGTGTGTGTGTCAGAAAACCCACTGGAGAATGTGTGTGTCACAAACACCCATGGACAGTGTGAGTGTCACAAACTCCATTGTAGAGCGTGTGTGTGTCATAATTCCCATCGGACAGTGTGTGTGTCACAAACACCATTGGACAGCGTGTGTGTCACAAACCCATTGGACAGAGTGTATGTGTCACAAAACCATTTGGAAAGTATATGTGTCACGAACGCCACTGGCTAGCGTGTGTGTGTCACAAACCCCATTGGACAGCGTGTTTTTCACGAGACCCATTAGACAGAGTGTGTGTGTCACAAACCCCATTAGAAGGTATGTGTGTCAGAAACCCCATTTGATAGCGTGAGTGTGTCACAAACCCTATTGGACAGTGTGTGTGTCACAAACCCCATTGTACAGCGTGTGTGTCGCAATCCCCATTGGACAGCGTGTGTGTCACAAACACCATTGGACAGATTGTGTGTCATAAACCCCATTGGACAGCGTGTGTGTGTCACAATCCCCATTGAACAGCGTGTGTGTCAAAACCCAATTCGACAGTGTGTGTGTCACAAAACCCACTGGACAGCTTGTGTGTCACAAACACCCATCGACATTGTAAGTGTTGCAAACCCCACTGGACAGTGTGTGTGTCACAAACACCATAGCACAGCGTGTGTGTCAGAAGCCAATTGGACAGAGTGTGTGTGTCACAAACCCCTTTGGACAGCGTGTGTGTAACAAACCAGTTGGATAGCGTGTATATGTCACAAACGCTCCTGGTCAGTGTGTGTGTTACAAACAGCATTGGACAGCGTGTGTGTCACAAACCCCATTGGATAGTGTGTGTCACCAACCCCATTGGATAGCATGTGTGTGTCAAAAACCCCATTAGAAAGTATGTGTGTCACAAACCCTATTGGATAGCATGTGTGTGTCACAAACCCTATGGGACAGTGTGTATGTCACATTCCCCATTGGACAGTGTCTGTGTCACAAAACCCATTAGAAAGTGTGTGTCTCACAAACCCCATTGGATAGCGTATGTGTGTCACAAACCCTATTGGACAGAGTGTGTGTGTCACAAGCCCCATTAGACAGCGTGTGTCTGTCACAAACCCCATTGGATAGAGTGTGTGTGTAACAATCCCCAGTGGACAGCGTGTGTGTCAAAGCCCCAGTGGACAGTGTGTGTGGCACAAAACCCACTGGACAGCATGTGTGTCACAAAGACCATTGGACAGCATGTGTGTATAACAATACCCATTGGACAGTGTGTGTGTCATAAACCCCATTGGACATCGTGTGTGTCACAAACCCCATTGGACAGCATGTGTGTTACAATCCCCATTGGACAGTGTATATGTCACAAACCCCATGGGACAGAGTGTTTGTCACAAACGCTATTGGACAGCGTGTGTGTCACAAGCCCATTGAACAGAGTGTGTGTGTCACAAAACCCACTGGACAGCGTGTGTGTCACGAACCCCATTGGACAGTGTGTGTGTCACAAACCCCATTGGACAGCGTGTGTGTCACAAAACCTATTGGACTGAGTGTGTGTGTCACAAACCCTATTGGACAGCGTGTGTGTCATAAACCCCATTGGATAAAGTGTGTGTGTCACAAATCCCGCTGGAAAGTGTATGTGTCAAAAACCCCATTGGATACCGTGTGTGTGTCACAAACCCTATTGGACAGTGTGTCTGTCACAAATCCCACTGGACAGCGTGTGTGTTCACAAACACCCATGGACAGTTTGTGTGTCACAAACCACATGGGACAGAGTGTGTGTCACGAACCCCATTGGACAGCGTGTGTGTCGCAAATACCATTGGACAGCGTGTGTGTGTAACAATACCCATTGGACATTGTGCATGTCACAAACCCCATTGGACATCGTGTGTGTTACAAACACCCAAGGACAGCGTGTGTGTCACAAACCCCATTGGACAGTGTGTGTGTTCCAAACCCCATGGGACAGAGTGTGCATCACGAACCCCATTGGACAGCGTGTGTCTCACAAGACCCATTGGACAGAGTGTGTGTCAAAATCCCCATTGGACAGCGTGTGTGTGTAACAATCCCATTGGACAGCGTTTGTGTCACAAACCTGTTGGACAGAGAGTGTGTGTCACAAAACCCAGTGGACAGTGTGTGTGTCACGAACCCCATTGGACAGCGTGTGTGTCTGAATTACCATGGGACAGAGTGTGTGTGTCACAAACCCCACTGGACAGCGTGTGTGTGTCACAAACCCCATTGGACAGCGTGTGTGTTCACAAACCCCTTTGGACAGCGTGTGTGTCACAAGACCTATTAGACAGAGTGTGTGTGTCACAATCCCCATTGGACAGCTTGTGTGTCACAAACACCATTGGACAGCGTGTGTGTATAACAATACCCATTGGACAGTGTGTGTGTCACAATCCCCATTGGACACCGTGTGTGTCACAAACACCCATGGACAGTGTGCGTGTCATAAACCCCATTGGACATAGTGTGTGTCACAAACCCCTTTGGACAGTGTGTTTGACACAAACCCCATTGGACAGCGTGTGTGCCACAAATCCCCGTGGACACTGTGTGTGTCACAAACCCCATTGGACAGTGTGTGTGTCACAAACCCCATTGGACATAATGTGTGTAACAATACCCATTAGACAGTGTGTGTGTCACAAACCCCATTGGACAATGTGTGTGTTACAAACACCCAAGGACAGTGTGTGTGTCACAAACCCCATGGGACAGAGTGTGCATCACGAACCCCATTGGACACCGTGTGTCTCACAAGACCCCTTGGACAGAGTGTGTGAGTCACAAACCACATTGGACAGCGTGTGTGTCACAATCCCCATTGGACAGCGTGTGTGTGTAACAATAGCTATTGGACAGTGTGTGTGTCACAAACCCCATTGAACAGCTTGTGTGTCACGAACCCCATTGAACAGCGTGTGAGTCAAAAGCGCCATTGGACAGAGTGTGTGTGTACAAACCCCATTGGAAAGTGTATGTGTCACAAACCCAGTTGGATAGCGTGTGTGTGTCAAAAACCCTCCTAGTCAGTGTGTGTGTCACAAAACCCATTGGACAGCATGTGTGTCACAAACACCATTGGACACTGTGTGTGTAAAAAACCCAATTGGTCAGCGTGTGTGTCACAAACCCCATGGAACAGTGTGTGTGTGTCACAAACCCTTTTAGAAAGTGTGGTGTCACAAACCCCATTGGAGAGTGTGTGTGTGTCACAATCCACTTTCGACAGCGTGTGTGTCACAAACACCATTGGACAGCGTCTGTGTGTCACAATCCCCATTAGACAGTGCGTGTGTCACAAACCCCATTGGACAATGTGTGTGTCACAAACCCCATTGGACAGCGTGTGTGTGTAGCAATAGCCATTGGACCGTGTGTGTGTCACAAACCCCATTGGACAGCGTGTGTGTTTAACAATACGCATTGGACAGTGTGTGTGTCACAATCCCCAGTGGACAGCGTGTGTAGCGCAAAACCCACTGGACAGCGTTCGTGTCACAAGCACCCATGGACAGTATAAGTGTCACAAACCTCATTGGACACCGTGTGTGTCAGAAACCCCTTTGGACAGTGTGTGTGTCACAAAGACCATTGGTCAGCCTGTGTGTGTCACAAGCCCCATTGAACAGGGTGTGTCTCACAAGCCCATTGGACAGAGTGTGTGTGTCACAAACCCCATTGGACAGCGTGTGTGTCACAATCCCCACTGGACAGCTTGTGTGTCACAAACACCATTGGACAGCGTGTGTGTGTAACAATACCCATTGGACAGTGTGTGTGCAACAAACCCCATTGGACAGCGTGTGTGTCACAATCCCCACTGGACAGCTTGTGTGTCACAAACACCATTGGACAGCGTGTGTGTGTAACAATACCCATTGGACAGAGTGTGTGTTTCACAAACCCCATTGGACATTGTGTGTGTCACAAACCCCACTGGACAGTGTATGTGTCACAAACACCCATGGACAGTGTGCGTGTCACAAACGCCATTGGACAGCGTGTGTGTTACAAATCCCCGTGGACACTGTGTGTGTCACAAACCCCATTGGACAGCATGTGTGCATCACAATCCCCATTGGACAGTGTGTGTGTCACAAACCACATGGGACAGAGTGTGTGTCACGAACCCCATTGGACAGCGTATGTGTCAGAATCGCCATTGGATAGCGTGTGTGTGTCACAAACCCTATTGGACAGAGTGTAGGTCACAATCCCCATTGGACAGAGTCTGTGTCACAAAACCCATTGGACAACGTTTGTGTCACAAACGCCGTTGGACAGCGTGTGTGTGTCACAATCCCCATTGGATAATGTGTGTGTGTGTCACAAAACCCATTGAATAGCGTGTGTGTCACAAACCCTCGTGGACACTATGTGTGTCACGAATGCCATTGGACAGTGTGTGTGTCAAAAACCCCCCTGGACAGTGTGTGTGTCACAATCCCCAGCGGACAGCGCGTGTGTTAAAACCCCATTGCACTGTGTGTATGTGACAAAACCCACTGGACAGCGTGTGTGTCACAAACACCATAGGACAGTGTGAGTGTCGCTAACCCCATTGGACAGCGTGTGAGTCACAAACACCCATGGACAGTGTGAGTGTCACAAGCCCCATTGCATAGCGTTTGTGTTTCAAACCAGTTTAGACAGTGTGTGTGTCACAATTCCCATTGGACAGTGTGTGTGTCACAAACACCATTGGACAGCTTGTGTGACACAAGCCTATTAGACAGAGTGCGTGTGTCACGAAAACCACTGGACAGCGTGTGTGTTCACAAACCCCATTGGACAGCGTGTTTTTCACAAGACCCATTGGACAGAGTGTGTGTGTCACAAAGCCCATTGGACAGCGTGTGTGTCACAATCCCCATTGGACAGAGTTTGTTTCACCAGCCACCGTGGCCACTGTGTGTGTCACAAACCCCTTTGGTCAGTGTGTGTGTCACAAACTCCACTGGACAGTGTTTGTGTCACAAGCCCCATTGGACAGCGTGTGTGTCACAAACACCCATGGAAAATGTGCGTGTCAGAAACCCCATTGGACACCGTGTGTGTCACAAACCTCTTCACAAACCTCTTTGGACATCGTGTGTGTCACAAACCCCATTGGACAGTGTGTGTGTCACAAGCCCCATTGGACAGCGTGTGTGTCACAAACACAATTGGACAGCGTGTGTGTGTCAAGAACCCCATTAGAAAGTATGTGTGTCTCAAACCCCATTATAAGGTGTGCATGTCACAAACACCATTTTATAGCGTGTGTTTGTCACAAACCCTATTGTACAGTGGATACGTCACAATCCCCATTGGACAGCGTCTGTGTCACAAACCCCATTGGACAGCGTGTGTGTCACAAACAACATTGGACAGCGTGTGTGTGTCACAATCCACATTGGACAGTTTGTGTGTCACAAAACCCACTGGACAGCATGTGTTTCACAAACTCCCCTGGACAGTGTGTGTGTCACAAACCCCATTGGACAGCGTGTCTGTAACAAACACCCATGGACAGTGTGCGTGTCACAAACCCCATTGTACATCGTGTGTCTCACAAACTCTTTTGGACAGTGTGTGTGTCACCAACCCCACTGGACAGTGTGTGTGTCACAAACCCCATGGGAGAGAGTGTGTGTCACAAACCCCGTTGGATAGCGTGTGTGTGTCAGAAACCCTATTGGACAGTGTGTGTGTCACAAACCCCAGTGGACAGCGTGTGTGTCAAAACCCCATTGGACAGTGTGTGTGTCACAAAACCCACTGGACAGCGTGTGTGTCACAAACATCCATGGACAGTGTGAGTATCACAAACCCCATTGGATAGCGTGTGTGTCACAAACCACTTTGGACAGTGTGTGTGTCACAGACCCCGTTGGACAGCGTGTGTGTGTCACAATCCCTATTGGACAGTGTATGTGTCAGAAACATCATTGCACAGCGTGTGTGTCACAAGCCCATTGTACAGAATGTGTGTGTCACAAAACCCACTGGACTGCATGTGTGTCACGAACACCATTGGACAGCGTGTGTGTCACAAGCACCATTTGACAGAGAGTGTGTGTCACAAACCCCATTGGAAAGTGTATGTTTCACAAACCCCATTGGATAGCGTGTGTCTGTCACAAACCCTTTAGGACAGTGTTTGTCACAGAACCCACTGGACAACGTGTGTATTCACAAACCCCATTGGACAGCGTGTTTGTCACAATCCCCACTGGACAGCGTCTGTGTCACAAACCCCATTGCACACTGTGTGTGTCATAAACCCCATGGGACAACGTCTGTGTGTCACAAACCTCATTGGAAAGTGTGTGTCACAAACCCTATTGGACAGTGTGTGTGTCACAAACACCATTGGACAGCATGTGTTTGTAACAATAACCATTGGACAGTGTGTGTGTCACAAACACCATTGGACTGCATGTGTTTGTAACAATACCCATTGGACAGTGCGTGTGTCACAAACCCCATTGGACAGTTTGTGTGTCACAAACTCCACTGGACAGCGTGTGTGTCACAAACACCCACGGACAATGTGCATGACACAATCCCCATTGGACATCGTGTGTGTCACAAACCTCTTTGGACAGTGTGTGTGTCACAAACCCCATTGGACGAAGTGTGTGTGTCACAAACCCCATTGGAAAGTGTGTGTCACAAAGCCCATTGGATAGCGTGTGTGTGTCACAAACCCCATTATAAAGTGTGCGTGTCACAAACCCCATTTGATAGAGTGTGTGTGTCACAAACCCTATTGGACAGCGTGTGTGTGACAATCCCCATTGAACAGCGTCTGTGTCACAAACCCCATTGGACAGCGTGTGTGTCACAAACACCATTGGACAGCTTGTGTGTGTCACAATCCCCATTGGACAGCGTGTCTGTCACAAACACCATTGGACAGCGTGTGTGTGTAACAATACCCATTGGACATCGTGTGTGTCACAAACCCCTTTGGACAGTGTTTGTCACAAAACCCACTGGACACCGTGTGTGTTCACAAACCCCATTGGACAGCGTGTGTGTCACAAACACCATTGGACAGCGTGTGTGTGTAACAATAACCATTGGACATCGTGTGTGTCACAAAGCCCTTTAGACAGCGTGTGTGTATCTAAAACTCTTTTGGACAGTGTGTGTGTCACAAAATCCACTGCACACTGTGTGTGTTCACAAACACCATTGCACAGCGTGTTTTCCACAAGAGCAATTGGACAGAGTGTGTGTGTCACAAAGCCCATTGGACAGCGTGTGTGTCAAAATCCCCATTGGACAGCGTGTGTGTCAGAAACACCATTGGACAGCATCTGTGTCACAAACCCCCGTGGACACTGTGTGTGTCACAAACCCCATTGGACATCGTGTGTGTCACAAACCCCTTTGGACAGTGTGTGTGTCACAAACCCCATTGGACAGCGTGTGTGTGTCTGAAACCCTATTGGACAGTGTGTAGGTCACAATCCCCATTGGATAGCGTCTGTGTCACAAACCCCATTGGACAGCGTGTCTCTGTCACAATCCCCATTGGACAGTGTGTGTGTCACAAACCCCATTGGACAGCGTGTGTGTCACCGGTACTATTGGACAGAGTGTGTGTGTCACAAAGCCTATTGGAGAGTGTGTGCGTCACAATACCCATTGGACAGTGTGTGTGCCACAAACACCATTGGACAGTGGTTTTGTCACAAGCCCATTGGACAGAGTGTGTGTGTCAAAAAACCCACTAGACAACATGTGTGTCATGAACCCCATTGGACAGCGTGTGTGTCTCAATCACCATTGGACAGTATGTGTGTCACAAACCCCATTGGACAGCGTGTGTGTCACAAGCCCATTGGACAGAGTGTGTGTGTCAAAAAACCCACTAGACAACATGTGTGTCATGAACCCCATTGGACAGCGTGTGTGTCTCAATCACCATTGGACAGTATGTGTGTCACAAACCCCATCGGACAGAGTGTGTGTGTCACAAACCCGTTTGGAGAAAGTTTGTGTCACAAACCCCATTGGACAGTGTGTGTGTCACAAGCCCCATTGGAAAGTGCATGTGTCACAAAGCGCATTTTATAGAGTGTACGTGTCACAAACCACACTAATAGCATGTGTGTGTCACAAACCCCATTGTACAGCATGTTTGTCATAATCCCTATTGGACAGCGTTTGTGTTCACAAACCCTATTGGGCAGAGTGTGTGTGTGTTAAACCACATTGGACAGAGTGTGTATCAAAAACCCCATTGGTCAGAGAGTGTGACGCAAGTGCCACTGAACAGAGTGTGTGTGTCAC
Organism: Columba guinea; assembly: GCA_032206185.1. NCBI lineage: Eukaryota > Metazoa > Chordata > Aves > Columbiformes > Columbidae > Columba > Columba guinea. Next base: position 414,006 of record JAVLUU010000064.1, on the reverse strand, counting down.
AACCCATATTGTACAGCGTGTTTGTCACAAGCCCTTTGGACAGAGTGTGTGTGTCACAAACCCCATTGTACAGCGTGTTGGTCACAATCCCAATTTTACAGCGTGTGTGTCACAAACACCATTGGACAGAGTGTGTGTGACAAACCCCATTGGAGAGAGTGTGTGTGTCACAAAACTTACTGCAAAGCGTGTGTGTCACGAATCCCATTGGACAGCATGTGTGTCACAAGCACCATTGGACAGCGTGTTTGTCACAAACAGCCATGATCAGTGTTCGTGTCACAAACCCCATAGGACATCGTGTGTGTCACAAACCCCATTGGACAGCGTGTGTGTCACAATCCCCATTGGACAGGGTGTGTGTCACAAACCCCATTGGACAGAGTTTATGTCACAAACCCTATTGGACAGTGTTTGTGCAACGAACCCCATTGGAAAGAGTGTGTGTCACAAACCCCATTGGACAGCGTGTGTGTCAGAAACCCCACTGAACAGAGTGTGTGTCATAAACCCCATTGGACAGCGTGTGTGTCACAAACCCCCCTGGACAGTGTGTGTGTCACAATCCCCAGTGTACAGTGTGTGTGTCAATACCCCATTGGACAGTGGGTGTGTCACAAAACCCACTGGACCGACTGTGTGTCACAAACACCCATGGAGAGTGTGAGTGTCACAAACCCTATTGGACAGCGTATGTGTCACAAACCCCTTTCGACAGTGTCTTTGTCACAAACACCATTGTACAGCGTGTGTGTGTCACAATCCCCATTGGACAGGGTGTGTGTCACGAGCCCATTTGACAGAGTGTGTGTGTCACAAAACTCACTGGACCGCGTGTGTGTCACGTACCCCATTGGACAGCGTGTGTGTCACAAGCCCCATTGGACAGAGTGTGTGTGTCACAATACCCTTTGGAAAGTGTGTGTGTCACAAACCCCACTGGACAGCGCGCCTGTGTCACAAACTCTCCTGGTCAGTGTGTGTGTCACAAACCCCATTGGACAGCGTGCAGTTTCAGAAACCCCATTGGACAGTGTGTGTCACAAACACCATTGGACAGTGTGTGTATCAAAAACCCCAATGGACAGTGTGTGTGTTTCACAAAACCTCCTGGTCGGTGTGTATGTCACAAACCCTATTGGAAAGTGTATGTGTCACAAAACCCACTGGACAGCGTGTGTGACACAAGCCCCATTGGACAGAGTGTGTGTGTCACAAAACCCAAGGGACAGCGTGTGTGTCACAAACACCATTGGACAGCCTGTGTGTGTCACAAACCCTATTGGACAGTGTGTGTGTCACGTACCCCAATGTACAGCGTGTGTGCAACCCTCACATTGGACAGTGTGTGTGTCACAAAACCCATTGGATAGTGTCTGTGTGTCACAAACCCCATTGGACAGAGTGTGTGTCACAAACCCCATTGGACAGCGTGTGTGTGTCACAAACCCAATTGGATAGCGTGTGTGTGTCAAAAACCCCATTAGAAAGAATGTGTTTCACAAACCCCATTGTAATGCATGTGTGTGTCACAAACCCTATTGGACAGTGTGTATGTCACAATCCACATTGGCCAGTTAGTGGGTCACAAGCCCCTTTGGGCAGCGTGTGTGTCACAAACCCCCGTATACACTGTGTGTGTCACAATCTCCTTTGGACAGTGTGTGTGTGTCACAAAACCCATTGGACAGCGTGTGTGTCACAAACCCCTTTGGACAGTGTGTGTGTCACAAACGCCATTGGACAGCGTCTGTGTCAAAAGCACCATTGGACAGAGTGTATGTCACAAACCCCATTGTAAAGTGTATTTGCCACAAACCCCATTGGATAGCATGTGTGTGTCACAAACCCTATTGGACAGTGTGTGTGTCACAAAACCCACTGGACAGCGTGTGTGTCACAAACACCATTGGACAGCGTGTGTGTGTAACAACACCCATTGGACAGTGTGTGTGTCAAAAACCCCATTGGACATCTTGTGTGTCACAAACCCTTGCAGACACTGTATGTAACACAAACCCCATTGGACAGTGTGCGTGTCCAAACCCCTCTGGACAGCATGTGTCACAATGCCCATTGGACAGCGTGTGTGTCAGAAACCCCATTGGACAGAGTGTGGGTTTCACAAACCCCTTTAGACACTGTGTGTGTCAAAAACCCTTTTGGACAGTGTGTGTATCACAAACCCCACTGGACAGTGTGTGTGTCACATAACCCATTGGTCATCGTGTGTGTCACAAACCCCTTTGGACATTGTGTGTGTCACAAACCCCTTTGGACATCGTGTGTTTCACAAACCCTTTTGGACAGTGTGTGTCTCACAAACCCCACTGGACAGTGTGCGTGTCTCAAACCCCATTGGACATCGTGTTTGTCACAAACCCCTTTGGGCAGTGTGCATGTCACAAACCCCATTGGACATCGTGTTTGTCACAAACCCCTTTGGACATCGAGTGTGTCACAATCCCACTTGTACAGTGTTTGTGTGTAACAAACCCCACTGCAAAGTGTATGTGTCACAAACCCCGTTGGATAGCGTGTGTGTGTCACAAACCCTATTGGACAGTGTGTGTGTCACAAAACCCATTGGACAGCATGTGTTTCACAAGCCCCATATGACAGCCTGTGTGTCACAAACACCATTCAACAGCGTGTGTGTGTCACAAACACCATTGGACAGCATGTGTTTCACAAACCCTTGCAGACACTGTATGTGTCACAAACACATTGGACAGTGTGCGTGTCACAAACCGCTCTGGACAGCGTGTTTGTGACAATCCCCATTAGACAGCGTGTGTGTCACAATCCCCATTGCACAGCGTGTGTGTCAGAAACCCCATTGGACAGAGTGTGTGTGTCACAATCCCCATTGGACAGTGTGTATGTGTCACAAACCCCTTTGGACAGTGTGTGTGTCACAAACCCCATTGGACAGTGTGTGTGTCACAAAACCCACTGGATAGCCTGTGTGTCACAAACAACATTTGAAAGTGTGTGTGTCACAAACCCCACACTAAAGCATGTGTTCAATGAACCCCATTGGACAGAGTGTGTGTCACAAGACCCATTGGAGAGAGTGTGTAACAAAACCCAGTGGACAGTGTGTGTGTCAATACCCCATTAAACAGTGTGTGTGTCACAAACCCCATGGGACTGAGTGTGTCTCACGAACCCCATTGGACAGTGTGTGTGTCACAAGTGCCATTGGACAGAGTGTGTATCTCACAAACCCCATTGGAAAGTGTAGGTGTCACAAACCCCATTGGATAGCGTGTGTGTGTCACAAACCCTCCTGGTCAGCGTATGTGTCACAAACCCAATGGGACAGCGTGTGTGCATCACATTCCCCATTGGAAAGTGTGTGTGTCACAAACGCCATTGGACAGAGTTTGTTTTTAGCAATACCCATTGGACATCATGTGTGTCATAAATCCATTTGGACAGTGTGTGTGTCACAAACCCCATTGCACACTGTTTGTGTGTCACAATCCCATTGGTCAGTGTGTGTGTCACAATACCCATGGGACAGAGTGTATGACACGAACCCCATTGCACAGCGTGTGTGTCACAAGCGCCATTGGACAGAGTGTGTGCGTCACAAACCCCATTGGAACGTGTATGCGTTACAAAACCCATTCAATAGTGTGTGTGTGTCACAAAACCTCCTGGTAAAGTGTGTGTGTCACAAAACCCATTGGACAGCATGCGTGTCACACACACCATTGGACAGTGTGTGTGTAACAAACCCAATTGGTCAGCGTGTGTGTCTCAAACCCCATGGGACAGCGACTGGGTGTCACAAACCCCATTGGACAGTGTGTGTCACAAACCCCATTGGATAGCGTGTGTGTGTCTAAAACCCCATTAGAAAGTATGATTGTCTCAAACCCCATTGGATAGCGTGTGTGTCACAAACCCTATTGGACAGTGTGTATTTCACAATCCCCATTAGACAGCGTCTGTGTCACAAACCCCATTGGACAGCGTGTGTGTCACAAACAACCATTGGACAGCGTGTGTAGTGTCACAATCCCCATTATAAAGTCTGCGTGTCACAAACCCCATTGGACAGTGTGTGAGCCACAAACCTCATTGGACATAGTTTGTGTCACAAACCCCCGTGGACACTGTGTGTGTCACAAACACCCATGGACAGTGTGCGTGCCTCAAACCCCATTGGACAGCGTGCGTGTCACAAACACCCATGGACAGTGTGCTTGTCACAAACCCCATTGGACAACGTGTGTGTCACAAAACTCTTTGGACAGTGTGTGTGTCATAAACCCCGTTGGACAGCGTGTGTGTGTCAAAATCCCCATTGGACAGTGTGTGAGTCACAAACCCCATGGGACAGAGTGTCTGTCACGAACCCCATTGGACAGCGTGTGTGTGTCACAAGCCCATTGGACAGAGTGCGTGTGTCACAAAACCCACTGGACAGCGTGTGTGTGTCAAAATCCCCATTGGACAGTGTGTGTGTCACGAACCCCATAGGACTGCGTGTGTGTCACAAACCCCATTGGACAGGGTGTGTGTGTCACAAACTCTACTGGACAGCGTGTGTGTCACAAACACCCATGGACAGTGTGCGTGTCACAAACCGCAATGGACATCGACTGTGTCACAAACCCATTTGGACAGTGTGCGTATCACAAACACCTTTGGACAGCGTGTGTGTCACAAACACTCATGTACAGTGTGCGTGCCACAAACCCCATTGGACAAGGTGTGTGTCACAAACCCCATTGGACCGCGTGTGTGTGTCACAATCCCATTGGACAGAGTGTGTGTGTCACAAACCCCATGGGACAGAGTGTGTGTCACGAACCCCATTGGACAGCGTGTGTGTCACAAGCGCCATAGGACAGCATGTGTGTCACATACCCCATTGGACAGGGTGTGTGTGTCAAAATCCCCATTGCACAGGGTGTGTGTATCACAATACCCATTGCATACTGTGTGTGCCACAAACCTCATGGACAGAGTTTGTGTACAAACCCCCGTGGACACTGTGTGTGTCACAAACTCCACTGGACAATGTGTGTGTCACAAACACCCATGGACAGTGTGCGTGTCACAAACCCCATTGGACATCGTGTGTGTCACAAGCCCCATTGGACAGAGTGTGTGTGTCACAAACCCCATTAGACAGCGTGTGTGTCACAAACCACTTTGGACAGTGTGTGTGAGTCACAAACCCTTTTAGAAAGCATGTGTTTCACAAACCCCATTGGATGGCGTGTGTGTGTCACAAACACCATTGGACAGTGTTTGTGTCACAATCAACATTGGACAGTGTGTGTGTCACAACACCCATTGGATAGTGTGTGTGTCACAAACCCCATTTGATAGCGTGTGTGTCAGAAACCCTACTGGACAGTGTGTAGGTCACAATCCCCATTGGACAGCGTCTGTGTCACAAACACCATTGGACAGCGTGTGTGTGTCACAATCCCCATTGGACAGTGTGTGTGACACAAAACCCATTGGATAGCGTGTTTGTGTCACAAACCCCATTGAACAGTGTGTGTGTCACAAACCCCAGTGGACAGCATGTTTGTCAAAACCCCATTGGACAGCGTGTGTGTCACAAACACCCATGGACAGTGTGCGTGTCAGAAACCCCATTGTACATCGTGTGTGTCACAAACCCTTTTGGACAGTGTGTGTGTCACAAACCCCATTTGATAGCGTCTGTGTGTCACAAACCCTATTGGACAGTGTGTAGGTCAAAATCCCCACTGGACAGCGTCTGATTCACAAACCCCATTGGACAGCGTGTGTGTCACAAACCCCATTGGACATCATGTGTGTCACAATCCCCTTTGGGAAGTGTGTGTGTCACAATCCCCACTGGACAGAGCCTGTGTCACAAACCCCATTGGACAGCGTGTGTGTCACAAAACCCATTGGACAGCGTATGTGTCACAAGCCATTGCACAGAGTGTGTGTGTCACAAAACCCACTGGACAGCGTGTGTGTCACAAGCACCATTGGACAGGGAGTGTGTGTCACAAACCCCATTGGAAAGTGTATGTTTCACAAACCCCATTGGATAGCGTCTGTCTGTCACAAACCCTTTTGGACAGTGTTTGTCACAAAACCCACTGGACACCGTGTGAGTGTCACAAACCCCATTGGACAGCGTGTTTGTCACAATCCCCACTGGACAGCGTCTTTGTCACAAACCCCATTGCAGAGTGTGTGTGTCACAAACCCCATGGGACAACGTGTGTGTGTCACAAACCCCATTGGAAAGTGTGTATCACAAACCCCATTGGACAGTGTGTGTGTCACAAACTCCATTGGACAGCGTGTGTGTCACAAACCCCATTGGATATCGTGTGTGTCACAAACCCCTTTGGAAAGTGTGTGTGTCAAAACCCCATTGCACAACGTGTGTGTGTGTCACAAACCCCATTGGAAAGTGTGTGTCACAAACCCCATTGGATAGCGCGTGTGTGTCACAAACCTTATTGGACAGTGTGTAGGTCACAATCCCCATTGGACAGCGTCTGTGTCACAAACCCCATTGGACAGCGTGTGTGTCACAAGTACCATTGGACAGAGAGTTTGTGTCACAAACCCCATTGGAAAGTGTATGTGTCACAAACCCCATTGGATAGCGTTTGTGTGGCACAAACCCTATTGTACAGTGTGTATGTCAAAAAACCCACTGGACAGTGTGTGTGCAACAAACCCCATTGGATAGTGTGTGTTTCACCAGCCCCATTGGACAGCGTGTGTGTCACAAACACCATTGGACAGCGTGTGTGTCACAAAACCCACTGGACAGCGTGTGTGTCACAAACACCCATGGACAGTGTGAGTGTCACAATCCCCATCGGATTGCGTGTGTGTCACAAACCCCTATGGACAGTGTATTTGTCACAAATCCCATTGTATAACACGTGTGTTCACAATCCCATTGGACAGATAGTTTTTAACAAGACCCATTGGACAGAGTGTGTGTGTCACAAAGCCCATTGGACAGCGTGTGTGTCACAATCCCCATTGGATAGAGTGTGTGTCACAAACACCCCTGGACAGCGTCTATGTCACAAACACCCATGGACAGTGTGTGTGTCACAAATCCCATTGTACAGAGTGTGTGTATCATAATCCCCATTGGACAGTGTGTGTGTGACAAACCACATGGGACAGAGTGTGTGTCACGATCCCCATTGGACAGTGTGTGTGTCACAAACCCCATGGGACAGACTGTGTGTCACGATCCCCATTGGACAGCGTGTCTGTAACAAGCACCACTGGACAGAGTGTGAGTGTCACAAACCCCACTGGATAGTGTGTGTGTCACAAACCCCATTAGAAAGTGTGTGTGTCACAAACCCCATTGGATAGCGTGTAAGTGTCAAAACCCAATTGGACAGTGTGTGTGTCACAAAACCCACTGGACAGGGTGTGTGTCACAAACCCCTTTAGAATGTGTGTGTGTCACAAACCCCATTGGATAGCGTGTGTGTGTCACAAACCCCATTAGAAAGTTTATGTGTCACAAACCCCATTGGACAGCGTGTGTGTGTCACAAACCCCATTGCACAGTGTCTGTGTGTATCAATACCCACTGGACAGTGTGTGTGTCACAAACCCCATTGGACAGCGTGTGTGTCACTAACCCCCGTGGAGACTGTGTGTGTCATAAACTCCACTGGACAGCGTGTGTGCCACAAACTCCTTTGGACAGTGTGTGTGTCACAAACCCATTGGACAGTGTGTGTGTCACAAACCCCATTGGATAGCGTGTGTGTGTCACAAAGCCTATTGGACAGCGTGTGTGTCACAAGCCACATTGGACAGTGTGTGTGTCACAAACCCAATTGGACAGCGTGTGTGTCACAAACCCCCGTGGACACTGTGTGTGTAACAAACCACATTGATCAGCGTGTATGTCACAAACACCATGGGACACCGTGTGTGTGTCAGAAACCCCATTGGAAAGTGTGTGTGTCACAAACCCCTTTGGAAAGCGTGTGAGTTTCACAAAACCCATTAAAAAGTACCCGTGTGACAAACCCCATTGGATAGCGTGTGTGTGCCACAAACCCCATTAGAAAGTTTGAGTGTCACAAATCACATTTGAAAGTGTGTGTGTCAAAATCCCCATTGGACAGTGTGTGTGTCACAAAACCCATTGGATAGCGTGTGTGTCACAAACCCCATTGGAAAGTGTGTGTCTCACAAACCCCATTGGATAGCGTGTGTGTCACAAACCCTATTGGACAGTGTGTGTGTCACAAATCCCATTGTACAGAGTGTGTGTATCATAATCCCCATTGGACAGTGTGTGTGTGACAAACCACATGGGACAGAGTGTGTGTCACGATCCCCATTGGACAGCGTGTCTGTAACAAGCACCAATGGACAGAGTGTGAGTGTCACAAACCCCACTGGATAGTGTGTGTGTCACAAACCCCATTAGAAAGTGTGTGTGTCAAAACCCCATTGGATAGCGTGTAAGTGTCAAAACCCAATTGGACAGTGTGTGTGTCACAAACCGCATTGGACATTGTGTGTATGTCACAATACCCATTGGACAGTGTGTTTGTCACAAACCCCTTTGGTCAGTGTGTGTGTCACAAACCCCATTGGACATCTTGTGGGTGTCACAATCCCCATTGGACAGTGTGTGTGTCACGAACCCCATTGGACACCGTGTGTGACAAGCTCTGTTGGACAGAGTGTCTGTGTCACAAACCCCATTGGAAAGTGTATGCATCACAAACCCCATTGGATAGCGTGTGTGTGTCACAAGACCCATTGCACAGTGTGTGTGTCACAAACCCTATTGAACAGAGTGTGTGTGTCACAAACCCCATTTGACAGTGTGTGTGTCACAAACCCCTTTTCAAAGTGTGTGTGTCACAAACCCCATTGGATAGCGTGTGTGTGTCACAAACCCTATTGGACAGTGTGTGTGTCACAAACCCCATTGGATAGCGTGTGTGTGTCACAAACCCTATTGGACAGTGTGTGTGTCACAATCCCCATTGGACAGCATCTGTGTCACAAACTCCATTGGACAGCGTGTGTGTCACAAAGACCATTGGACAGCGTGTGTGTGTCACAATCCCCATTGGAGAGTGTGTGTGTCACAAAACCCATTGCATAGCATGAGTGTGTGACAAACCCTTTGGACAGTGTGTGTGTCACAAACCCCCGTGGACACAGTGTGTGTCACGAACCTTGTTGGACAGTGTATGTGTGGAACAATACCCATTGGACAGTGTGTGTGTCACAAACCCCTTTGGACAGCGTGTGTGTCACAATCCCCATTTGACAGCGTGTGTGTCACAAACCCCATTGGAGAGTGTGTGTGTCGTAAAACCCATTTGGCAGCGTGTGCGTTTCACAATCCCCATTGGAGAGCGTGTGTGTCACAAACACCTTTGAACAGTGTGTGTGTCACAAACCCTATTGGACAGTGTGTGTGTCACAAACGCCATTGGATAGCGTGTGTGTGTGACAAACCCTATTGGAGACTGTGTGTGTCACAAAACCCGCTGGACAGCGTGTGTGACACAAACCCCGTTGGACAGAGTGTGTGCGTCCCAATAACCATTGGACAGTGTGTGTGTCACAAACCCCATTGGACAGAGTTTCTTTCACAAACCTCATTGGACAGCATGTGTGTCACAAACCCCATTGGACAGCGTGTGTGTGTAACAAACCCATATTGGTCAGCCTGTGTGTCACAAAGTCCATTGGACAGAGTGTGTGTGTAACAGTACCCATTGGACAGTGTGTGTGTCACAAAACCCACTGGAGAGTGTGTGTGCAACAATCCCCAGTGGACAGCGTCTGTGCCACAAACACACATGGACAGTGTGAGTGTCACAAACCCCATTGGATAGCGTGTGTGTCACAAATCCCTTTGAACGGTGTGTGTGTCAATCCCCATTGGACATCGTGTGTGTGTCACAATCCCCATTTTACAGTGTGTGTGTTCACAAACACCATTGGACAGCGTGTGTGTCACAAGCCAATTAAACAGAATGTGTGTGTCACAAAACCCACTGGACAGCGTGTGTGTCACGAACCCCATTGGACAGCGTGTGTGTCGCAAACCCCTTTGGACAGTGTGTGTGTCACAAACCCCATGGGACAGAGTGTGTGTCAAGAACCCCATTGGAAAGCCCGTGTGTCACAAGCGCCATTGGACAGAGTGTGTGTGTCACAAGACCCATTGGAAAGTCTGTGTGTCACAAACCCCATTGGAAAGTCTATGTGTCACAAACACCATTGGATAGCGTGTGTGTGTGACAAACCCTATTGGAGACTGTGTGTGTCACAATACCAATTGGATAGTATCTGTGTCACAAACCCCATTGGACAGATTTTTTGTCACAAACCTCATTGGACAGCATGTGTGTGTCACAATACCCATTGGACAGTGTGTGTCACAAACCCCATTGGAAAGTGGGTGTGTCACAAACACCATTGGACAGCGTGTGTGTCACAAACCCCTTTGGACAGCGCTTGTGTTTAACAATACCCATTGGACAGTGTGTGTGTCACAAACCCCTTTTCAAAGTCTGTATGTCACAAACCCCATTGGATAGCGTGTGTGTGTCACAAACCCTATTGGACAGTGTGTGTGTCACAAACCCCATTGGCCAGCGTGTGTGTGTCACAAACCCCATCGGACAGTGTGTGTGTCACTATCCCCAGTGGACAGCGTGTGTGTCACAATCCCCTTTGGACAGTGTGTGTGTCAGAAACCCCATTGGACAGCCTGTGTGTCATAAACCCCATTGGACAGCCTGTGTGTTTCACAGTGTCCATTAGACAGTGGGTGTGTGTCAGAAACCCCATTGGACAGCGTGTGTTTCAAAATCCCCATTGGACAGTGTGTGTGTCACAAACTCAATTGGACAGAGTTTGTGTCACAAAACACCCTGGACACTGTGTGTGTGTCACAAACCCCACTGGATATCGTGTCTGTGTCACAAACCCCATTGGACAGACTGTGTGTCACAAACCCATTTGGACAGTGTGTGTGTGTCACAATACCCATTGGACAGTGTGTGTTTCACAAACCCCATGGGACAATGTGTGTGTGTGTCACAAACCCCATTGGAAAGGGTGTGCGTCACAAACCCCATTGAACAGCGTGTGTGTGTCACAAACCCTTTTGGACAGTGTATAGTTCACAATCCCCATTGGACAGTGTCTGTGTCACAAACCCCATTGGACAGCGTGTGTCTCATAAACCCCATTGGACAGCGTGTGTGTGTCACAATCCCCATTGAAATGTGTGTGTGTCGCAAACCCCACTGGATTGCGTGTGTGTGACACAAACCCTCCTGGTCAGCGTGTGTGTCACAAAACCCATTGGAAAGCATGCGTGTCACAAACATCATGGGACAGTGTGTGTGTGTCACAAACCCCATTGGAAAGTGTGTGTCACAAACCCCATTGGATTACGTGTGTGTGTCAAAAACCCCATTAGAAAGTATGTGTGTCACAAACCCCATTGCATAGCTTATGTGTCACAAACCCTATTGTACAGAGTGTGTGTGTCACACACCCCAATGGATAGCGTGTGTGTCATAAACCCCATTGGATATCGTGTGTGTGTCACAAAACCCAAGGGACAGATGTGTGTCACAAATTCCAATGGACAGCGTGTGTGTCATAAACCCCATTGGACATCGTGTGTGTGTCACAATCCCAATTGGACAGTGTGCGTGTCACAAACCCCATGGGACAGAGTGTGTGTCACAAACACTATTGGACAGCGTGTGTGTGTCACAATCTGCATTGGACAGTGTGTGTGTCACAAAACCCATTGGATACCGTATATGCCACAAACCCCATTTCAAAGTGTGTGTGTCACAAACCCCATTGGACATCATGTGTGTCACAAACCCCTTTGGACAGTGTGTGTGTCACAAAACCCATTGGACAGCGTGTGTGTGTCACAATCCCCATTGGACAGTGTGTTTGTGTGTCATAATCCCCATTGGACATCATGTGTGTCACAAACCGCATTAGAAAGTGTGTGTGTCACAAGCCCCATTGGAACATGTGTGTGTCACAAACCCCATTGGATAGCGTGTGTGTGTCACAAACCCCATTGGTAAGTGTGAGTGTCACAAAACCCGTTGGATAGCGTATGTGTGTCACAAACCCTATTGGACAGAGTGTGTGTGTCACAAACCCCTTTGGACAGCGTGTGTGTCACAAGCCCCATTGGACAGAGTGTACTGTCACAAAGCCCATTGGACAGCGTGTGTGTCAGAAACCCCATTGGACAGTGTGTGTCACAAGCCCCATTGGACAGCGTGTGTGTCACAACCGCCATTGGACAGAGTGTGTGTGTCACACACCGTTAGAAAGTATGCGTGTCACAAACCCCATTGGAAAGTGTGTGTGTCACAAACCCTATTTGATAGCGTGTTTTTGTCACAAACCCCACTGGACAGCGTGTGTGTCAGAAACACCATTGGACAGCGTGTATGTGTAATAATACCGAATGGACAGTGTGTGTGTCACAAAACCAATTGGACAGGGTGTGCGTCACAAACCCCCGTATACACTGTGTGTGTCACAAACCCCATTGGACAGTGTGTGTGTAACAAACCCCACTGGACAGCGTTTGTTTCAAAAACACCCATGTACAGCGTGCTTGTCACAAAGCACATTGGACAGCGTGTGTGTGTCACAATCCCCATTGGACAGGTTGTGTGTGTAAAAAACCCATTGGACAACGTGTGTGTGTCAAAATCTCCATTGGACAGTGCGTGTGTCGCAAACCCATTGGACAGAGTGTGTGTGTCACAAAACCCAAGGGACAGCGTGTGTGTCACGAACCCCATTGGACAGCGTGTGTGTCACAAGCGCCATTGGATAGCGTGTGTGTGTCACAAACCCTCCTGGTCAGTGTGTGTGTCACAAAACCCTTTGGACAGCATGCGTGTCGCAAACACCAGTGGACAGTGTTTGTGTAAGAAACCCAATTGGTCAGCGTGTGTGTAACAAACCCCATGGGACAGCGTGTGTGTGTCACAAAACCTATTGGAAAGTGTGTGTGTCACAAACCCCATTGGAAACTGTGTGTGTCACAAACCCATTTGGATAGCGTGTGTGTGTCACAAACGCCATTAGAAAGTGTGCGTGTCACAAACCCCATTGGAAAGTGTGTGTGTCACAAACCCCATTGGATAGCGTGGGTGTGTCACAAACCCCATTAGAGAGTGTGCGTGTCACAAACCCCATTGCATAGCATGTGTGTGTCGCAAAACCTATTGGACAGTGCGTGTGTCACAAAACCCACTTGACAGCCTGTGTGTAACAATCCCCATTGGACAGCGTGTATGTAACAAACCCCATTGGACAGAGTTTGTGTCACAAACCCTATTGGACAGCGTGTGTGTCACAATCCCCATTGGACAGCGTATGTGTCACAAATCCCATTGGAGAGAGTGTGTGTTTCACAAACCCCATTGGACAGCGTGTATGTCACAAATCCCATTGGAGAGCGTGTGTGTCACAATCCCCATTGGACAGTGTGTGTATCACAAAACCCACTGGACAGCGTGTGTGTCAGAAACCCCATTGGACAGCGTTTGTGTCACAAACACCATTGGACAGCGTGTGTAGTCACGAACACCTTTGGACAGCCTGTTTGTGTAACAATAACCAATGCACAGTGTGTGTGTCTCAAATCCCGCTGGATAGCGTGTGTTTCACAAACACCCATGTACAATGTGCGTGTCACAAACCCCATCGGACATCGTGTGTGTCACAAACCCTGTTGGACAGTGTGTGTGTCACAAACACCACTGGACTGTGTGTGTGTCACAAACACCCATGGATAGTGTGTGTGTAAGACCCAATTGGTCAGCGTGTATTTCACAAACACCGAGGGACAGCGTGTGTGTGTCACAAACCCCATTAGAAAGTGTGCGTATCACAAACCCCATTGGAAAGTGTGTGTGTCACAAACCCCATTGGACAGTGTATTTGTGTCACAAACCCATATTGGACAGCGTGTATTTCACAAAACCCATTGGACAGCTTGTGTGTTACAGGACCCATTAGACAGAGTGTGTGTGTCACAAACCCCATTGGAGAGCGTGTGTGTCACAAACCCCATTGGACAGAGTGTGTGTGTCACAAAACCCATTGGACAGTGTGTGTGTCACAATCCCCATTGGATAGTGTGTGTGTCACAAAACCCACTGGACAGCGTGTGTGTCACAAGCCCCATTGGACAGCGTGTGTAGTCACAAACCCCATTGGACAGCGTGTGTGTGTCACAAACCCTCCTGGTCAGAGTGTGTGTCACAAAACCCATTGGACAGCATGCGTGTCGCAAACACCATTGGACAGTGTGTGTGTAAGAAATCCAATTGGTCAGCGTGTGTGCCACAAACCCCATTGGAAAGTGTGTGTGTCACAAACCCCATTGGATACCGTGTGTGTGTCACAAATCCCATTAGAAAGTGTGAGTGTCACAAAGCCCATTGGAAAGTGTGTGTGTCTCAAACCCCATTGGATATCGTGGGTGTGTCACAAACCCCATTAGAAAGTGCGCGTGTCACAAACCCCATTGGATAGCATGTGTGTGTCACAAACCCTATTGGACAGTGTGTATGTCACAATCCCCATTTGACAGCGTGTGTGTCACAAACACCATTGGACAGCGTGTGTGTGTCACAATACCCATTGGACAGTGTGTGTCACGAACCCCATTGGACAACATGTGTGTCACAAATCCCATTGGAGAGCGTGTGTGTGTCACAAACCCCATTTGACATAGTGTGTGTCACAAACACCATTTGAAAGTGTGTGTGTCACAAACCCTATTGGACAGCGAGTGTGTGTCACAAACCCTCCTGGTCAGTTTGTGTGTCACAAAACCCATTGGACAGCGTGTGTGACCCAAACCCCATTGGACAGTGAGTGTGTAACAAACCCAGTTGGTCAGCGTGTGTGTCACAAACCCCATGGGACAGCGTGTGTGTGTCACAATCCTCATTGAACAGTGTGTGTGTCACAAACCCTATTAGACAGTGTGTGTGTCACAAGACCATTGGACAGAGTGTGTGTGTCACAAAACCCACTGGACAGCGTGTGTGTTCACGAACCCCATTGGACAGCGTGTGTGTCACAAACACCATTGGAGAACGTGTGTGTGTAACAATACCCATTGGACAGTGTGTGCGTCACAAAACCCATTGGACAGCATGCGTGTCGCAAACACCATTGAAAAGTGTGTGTGTAAGAAAACCAATTGTTCAGCGTGTGTGTCACAAACCTCATTGGAAAGTTTGTGCGTCACAAACCTCATTGGAAAGTGTGTGTGTCACAAACCCTATTGGATAGCGTGTGTGTGTCACAAACCCCATTGGACAGAGTGTGTGAGTAACGAAACCCATTGGACAGCGTGTGTGTCACAAAACCCACAGGACAGCGTGTGTGTTTACGAACCCCACTGAACAGCGTGTGTGTCACAATCCCCATTGGACAGCGTGTGTGTCACAAACACCATCGGAGAGTGTGTGTGTGTAACAATACCCATTGGACAGTGTGTGTGTCACAATCCCCATTGGACAGTGTGTGTGTGTCACAAACCCCAATGGACAGCGTGTGTGTGTCACAAACCCCATGGGACAGAATTGTTTCACAAACCGCATTGGACAGCGTTTGTGTCACAAGCCCATTGGACAGAGTGTGTGTCACAAGCACCATTGGACAGTGTGTGTGTCACAAACCCCATTGGAAAGTGTGTGCGTCACAAACCCCATTAGAAAGTGTATGTGTCACAAACCCCACTGGATAGCGTGTGTGTGTCACAAACCCTATTGGACAGTGTGTGTCTCACAATACCTTACTGTACAGCGTGTAAGCAAAGAACCCCATTGGACAGCATTTGTGTCACAAGACCCATTGGACAGAGTGTGTGTCACAAACCCATTGGACAGCGTGTGTGTCACAAACCCCATCGGACAGCGTGTGTGTGTAATAATACCCATTGGACAGCGTGTGTGTCACAAACCCCATTGGACAGCGTGTGTGTCAAAAACACCATTGGACAGCGCGTGTGTGTCACAATACCCATTGGACAGAGTGTGTGTGTCACAAACCCCATTGGACAGCGTGTGTTTCACAAACCCCTTTGGACAGTGTGTGTGTCACAAACCCCATTGGACAGCCTGTGTGTCATAAACCCCATTGTACAGCGTGTGTGTGTCACAGTCCCCATTGTACAGTGTTTGTGTGTCACAAACCCTATTGGACAACGTGTGTGTCTGTCCTGGTTTTGTTAAAAACAAGTTTCTCTTTCAGTGAATTTTTCCTGTCAGCTAAAGCCTTCATATTAACTGCATTTTCCTGGAGAACCAGACACATGTTTTGGTAAACCTAGCAATGGAATGCAAACTTATTGATAAGCACGGATGAACATCTCGCGAGAGGGGCGACGAGAAACAAGTGAGCAAGAAACTGACCAACTGTGTATAACATTCCATTCACGTGAATACTTCATATAAAAGTGGGAGATCACGAGGATCTCGTTAGCTTTTCCCTTTTGCCCTTTTCCCTGCTGCTTATGGCCGACATTAGGAGAGGACCTTGCGAGTCGCCCCTGCGAACTGAGGCCTAGTGAGAGACTGAATCCAGCTCCGATTGGCTGCAGAGTCTAATCCAGGACGTTGGGTGCCGGCTCTGCAGTTGCTGAGACTTTCAAGATTGGTTTTGTATATTTTGTATTATTTTCTCTCTTCTTATTAGTAGCATTAGTAAAACATCTTTAATTTTTTCCAACTCTCTTCTCTCTGTCCTTCTTTCCTCCCAATCGTCTCTCCTTAGTGGAAAGGGGGGAGAGGGAGGGGCAAAGGGAAAGGGGGGAGTGGGGGGGAAGAGGGGGTTAACAATACATCTGCCAGGGTTTTATTGTCACCCCGCAATCTTAACCCTCGACAGATAATTGGTGCCCAACATGGGGCAAAAGAAAGGGGTAAATTTGAAGATTTTTGGCTTTTCTACTGCTCTGACGTACCTTTCCGTTTTCTTGGCACGGTGCCAACTCATAGAGTTGTGATACTTGCGCGTCCGTTTGCTTTGGATATTATTTAGTTGTATTAAGGCAAAGTGAATTACACTGATTTAAAGATGTTATGGCATAAGTTGTATCAGTTATTTTCTACGTTGTGCTCACTGATTCCGTATCTGTGTTGGGCTTTCTTTTTAAATCGAAGTATTCATTATATAACAACAAGGAACTGGACAATGGTCATGATGATACTGTGTGGTTTGTCACTGGTTTATTTCATTATACTGCAGCCGCTAATTAATTTTTACTCGCTTCTGCTTTACCTTGAAAAGCCTCCAGGAGAGATTAAAGAGCAGTACGGCTCGGTGTTTGCTAATTGGTCGAGCGAATCTTTAGAAAGGCTGACTAACAATACTTTCGTTTTTTCACTAGGACAGTTCGCAAATGTTCTAGAGAACTTTGAATATCCTTGGAGTTTTGATAGAACGGTGATGGTGTTATCTGGTTTGCTGAATGTGTGTCAGTTTGTGCTTCTGTTAAGAGAAATGGCGTTCAACAGGAGGTTTGCGTCTCTTTGTTGTCCTGAGATTTGCGGTGCGTCTTCGGAAGCTTTAGCAAAAAGCACTCCGAGCCGCTCGAGAAAGAGCAAAACAGCGAAAGCGGCCGCTGCAGCCACTGCCCCCCCAACGGCGGCTTCGCAGGCTGAAGCTACAGCTCCTCCGCAGAGTTCCTCTGCCAAGGTCGCTGCAGATAACATTACTTCTCCAGACTCAAAGGCTAACAAGCCAGCCCCCCCTTCTTCACACACTGGGCACTGTTGCTGCTGTAACCACTGTGACAGTCATTCCGACTCTGGAAATGAATCAAATGATGGTGAACCCATATCAGCATCAGTTGCTGGTTGTAAGAAAGTCACTAGAAAGACTACCCGTGCAGCAGATGATGGCACAGGGCCAACATCAACCCAAGGGGCATCATCAGGACAGGGAGGAGATGAAGTGACCACCACTCGGTCCTTTTCTCCAGGTGAGCTGAGAGATCTGCGAAAAGACTTTAGTCGCCGTGAAGGCGAGAATATTTTAACCTGGCTGCTCCGATGCTGGGACAATGGGGCAGAAACAATTGAATTGGAAGGTGGTGAAGCCAGGCAGCTGGGATCTCTGTCAAGAGATTCCACCATTGATAGGGCAATTTCAAGAGAGTCTAATGCCACTACTCTCTGGACCCGACTCCTGGCAGCTATGAAAGTAAGATTTCCCTACAAGGAAGATTGTATATCCAAGTTAGGGAAATGGAATACTATGGAGAGAGGTATTCAGTTCCTGAGAGAATTAGCTGTGAGAGAGATCATCTATTTTGGATCAGACAACCAAGAGGGGACAGACCCAGATAGAATCAATTGTACACGATCTCTGTGGCGCAGATTTGTACAAAGTGCACCCCCTGCATATGCTAAGTCATTGGCAGGAATGGTCTGGTCAGCTGGAGGTCTACAAGAGATTAATGAAGTGATTGAGCAGCTCCGGAACTTTGAGGACAGCCTTGCTGGTTCTCTACGGGCTTGTGTCTCTGCTGTAGAGAAACTGTGTGAAAAATCTGATGACCGGTTTGAAAAGCTGTTGCAAGAAATCAAAGAACTCAGAGAAGACACGTACCATTCACGACCTGCACAAACCTATGTTTCAGCTATTAGGAAAAGGCGTTTCCAATCTCGAGAGAGAGGACAGAGGCAGCCCACAAAAAGAGGTTCATTGTGGTTCTTCCTACATGAGCAGGGAGAAAACATGAATAAGTGGCATGGAAGACCTACCTAAGAACTTCAAAAACGAGTACGTGAGATAAAAGGAAAAACTCCTAGGAAGGTGGCTGCTCCAGTTTACAAAAGGAGCAGAAGAGATTCTGATGCTCTTGAAGGAACCTCTAATTCACACCCAGAGACTGTGCAAAACAGAAATTAGAGGTGCCCTGCCTCCAACCAGGTGGAGGAAAGGGATAACAGAGTATATTGGACTGTACAAATACGATGGCCTGGTACAACACACCCCCAGGAGTACAAAGCTTTAGTGGACACTGGTGCTCAGTGCACAATAATTCCTTCTAATTATAAAGGAACGCAATCCATCAATATTGTTGGAGTGACTGGGGGATCCCAGGAACTGACTGTTGTAGAGGCTGAAATGAGCCTAACTGGAAAAAACTGGCAAAAGCATCCCATTGTGACTGGTCCAGATGCTCCGTGCATCCTTGGCATAGATTACCTCAGGAGAGGGTATTTTAAGGACCCAAAAGGGTATAGGTGGGCATTTGGTACAGCAGCTGTGGACACTGAGAAAATTGAACAGCTGTCTGATTGGCCTGGTCTTTCAGATGATCCTTCTGTTGTAGGACTGCTGATGGTTGACGATCAGCAGGTGCCAATTGCTGACACGACAGTGCATCGCCGGCAATATCGCACCAACCGAGACTCTTTGATTCCTATCCGGAAGTTGATCCGTCAATTGGAAAGCCAGGGTGTGATCAGTAAGACTCGCTCACCTTTTAACAGCCCAATCTGGCCAGTGCATAAGTCTAGTGACGAGTGGAGACTAACTGTAGACTATCGTGGCTTAATGAAGTTACACCACCACTGAGTGCTGCTGTGCCTGACATGCTAGAACTGCAATTTGAACTGGAGTCAAAGGCAGCTCCGTGGGATGCTACAATTGACATTGCTAATGCATTTTTCTCTATTCCTGTAGCAGCAGAGTGCAGGCCGCAGTTTGCTTTCACCTGGAGGGGCATCCAGTACACGTGGAATCGCTTGCCCCAGGGGTGGAAACACAGTCCTACCATCTGCCATGGGCTGATCCAGACCATGCTGGAGCAAGGTAAAGCTCCAGAACACCTGCAATATATTGAGGACATCATCGTATGGGGCGACACAGCAAAAGAAGTCTTCAAGAAAGGTGAGAGAATAATTCAGATTCTTTTGGATGCTGGTTTTGCCATAAAACGAAGCAAGGTCAAGGGACCTGCATGGGAGATCCAGTTTTTAGGAATAAAATGGCAAGATGGCCGTCGTCAGATCCCAATGGATGTGATCAACAAAATTGCAGCAATGTCTCCACCTACTAATAAAAAGGAGACACAGACTTTCTTGGGCGTTGTAGGTTTTTGGAGAATGCATATTCCTGACTACAGCCACATTGTGAGCCCTCTCTATCGAGTGACTCGTAAAAAGAACCAGTTTGAGTGGGGCCCTGAACAACGACAAGCCTTTGAACAAATTAAGCGTGAGATAACTCATGCAGTGGCCCTTGGACCAGTTCGGACTGGACTAGATGTTAAAAATGTGCTCTACACCGCAGCCGGAGATAATGGACTTACCTGGAGCCTCTGGCAGAAAGCACCAGGAGAAACCCGAGGTCAACCCTTAGGTTTTTGGAGTCGCGGATACAAAGGATCTGAGGCCAACTATACTCCAACTGAAAAAGAGATACTAGCAGCATACGAAGGAGTTCGAGCTGCTTCAGAAGTGATCGGTACTGAAGCACAGCTCCTCCTGGCACCTCGACTGCCGGTGCTGAGCTGCATGTTCAAAGGGACGGTTCCCTCTCCACATCATGCAACCGAAGTTACGTGGAGTAAATGGATTGCATTGATCACGCAACGAGCTCGAATTGGAAATCCCAATCGCCCAGGGATCTTAGAAGTGATTACAGACTGGCCAGAAAGCAAAGACTTTGGGATGTCTCCAGATGAGGAGGAAGTAAAACGTGCTGAAGAAGCACCACCGTATAATACTCTTTCAGAGACTGATAAGCAGTATGCACTGTTCACAGATGGATCCTGTCGTCTTGTAGGAAAACATCGAAGGTGGAAAGCTGCTGTGTGGAGTCCCACACGACAAGTTACAGAAGCCACTGAAGGACAAGGTGAATCTAGTCAATTTGCAGAAGTGAAAGCCATCCAGTTGGCTTTGGACATTGCTGAACGAGAGAAGTGGCCAATACTTTACCTCTATACTGACTCATGGATGGTAGCAAATGCCTTGTGGGGGTGGCTACAGCAATGGAAGAAAAGCAACTGGCAGCGCAGAGGTAAACCCATTTGGGCTGCCACACTGTGGCAAGACATTGCTGCTCGGCTAGAGAGCCTGCCTGTGAAAGTTCGTCATGTAGATGCTCATGTGCCTAAAAGTCGAGCCACCGAGGAACATCTAAACAACCAACAAGCAGATCAAGCTGCTAAGATTAAAGTAGCTGAGGTGGACTTGGACTGGCAACAGAAAGGTGAACTTTTCCTAGCTCGGTGGGCCCATGATGCTTCAGGGCATCAAGGTAGAGATGCAACGTATAAATGGGCTCGTGATCGAGGGGTGGATTTAACTATGGACACTATTTCACAGGTTATTCATGAATGTGAGACTTGCGCCGAAATCAAACAAGCGAAACGGTTAAAGCCTGTATGGTGTGGGGGGCGATGGTTAAAGTGTAAGTATGGAGAAGCTTGGCAAATTGATTATATTACACTTCCACAAACACGTCAAGGTAAGCGTTATGTACTTACAATGGTGGAAGCAACCACTGGATGGTTGGAAACATATGCCGTACCTCATGCTACAGCCCGAAATACTATCTTGGGCCTCGAAAAGCAACATGGTACGCCAGAAAGAATTGAATCAGACAACGGTACTCATTTCAAAAACAGTATTATAGACAATTGGGCCAAAGAACATGGTATTGAGTGGGTATATCATATTCCATATCATGCACCAGCCTCTGGGAAAATTGAAAGGTACAATGGTTTGCTAAAAACTACACTAAAGGCACTTGGTGGTGGAACCTTTAAAAACTGGGATTCACATTTAGCAAAAGCCACTTGGTTGGTCAACACCAGGGGATCAACCAATCGAGCCGGGCCTGCCCAATCAGAAATTCTACAGACTGTAGAAGGAGATAAAGTCCCTGTAGTACACATGAAAAACATGTTAGGAAAGGCAGTCTGGGTTACTCCTGCCTCAGGCAAAGGCAAGCCCATTCGTGGGATTGTTTTTGCCCAGGGACCTGGCAGCACCTGGTGGGTGATGCTTAAGGATGGAGAAGTTCGGTGTGTACCCCAAGGGGATTTGAGTTTAGGTGAAAATATTCAATACTGAACTGCATGATGTGAATTGCCATGCTAACAGTGTTTAATAAGTGTTTTTCAGATCAAAACAGTGATGATGAAACCAGAGCTAGCTTCTTCGAGTGGCGCCTGACAACTTCTTCGAAGTTGATGTCTTTAACCCACAAACAGTGGTCATGAGATGCACTTGTACCATTTTTTCCTGCCCTGGGAGACTGTCATGACAAAATGAACTTAATGAACTTTTCAAAGGATGGTCCACTGATTAATTACTCCTGTGTATATATGTACATATGTATATATATATAGTAGTAGTGATTAATTAGATTGTATTGATAGATTGTATTGATAAGGTTTAAGCATTCAGTGAATGGCATATTATAAGGGGTGGAATGTCCTGGTTTTGTTAAAAAACAAGTTTCTCTTTCAGTGAATTTTTCCTGTCAGCTAAAGCCTTCATATTAACTGCATTTTCCTGGAGAACCAGACACATGTTTTGGTAAACCTAGCAATGGAATGCAAACTTATTGGTAAGCATGGATGGACATCTCGCGAGAGGGGCGATGAGAAGCAAGAGACCAAGAAACTGACCAACTGTGTATAACATTCCATTCACGTGAATACTTCATATAAAAGTGGGAGATCACGAGGATCTCGTTAGCTTTTCCCTTTTTGCCTTTTTCCCTTCTGCTTATGGCCGACATTAGAAGAGGACCTTGCTAGTCGTCCCTGCGAACTGAGGCCTAGTGAGAGACTGAATCCAGCTTCGGCTGGCTGCAGAGTCCAATCCAGGACTTTGGTTACCAGCTCTGCAGTTGCTGAGACTTTGAAGATTGGTTTTGTATATTTTGTATTATTTTCTCTATTCTTATTAGTAGCATTAGTAAAACATCTTTAATTTTTTCCAACTCTCTTCTCTCAGTCCTTCTTTCCTCCCAATCGCCTCTCCTTATTGGAAAGGGGGGAGAGGGAGGGGCAAGAGAAAGGGGGGAGTGGGGGAGAGAGGCGGTTAACAACACATCTGCCAGGGTTTTATTGTCACCCCGCAATCTTAACCCTCGACAGTGTGTCACGGACCCCATTGGACAGCGTGTGTGTCACAAGCGCCATTGGAAATTGTGTGTGTCACAAACCCAATTGGATAGCGTCTGTGTGTCACAAACCCCTTTAGAAAGTGTACGTGTCACAAACCCCTTGGAAAAGTGTGTGTGTCACAAACCCCATTGGATAGCGTGTGTGTGTCACAAACCCCATTAGAAAGTGCCCCTGTCACAAACCCCTTTGGATAGAATGTGCGTGTCACAAACCACATTGGACAGCGTGTGTGTCACAAACACCATTGGACAGCGTGTGTTTGTCACAATCGCCATTGGAAAGTGTATGTGTCACAAACACCATTGCATAGCGTGTGTGTGTCACAAACCCTTTTGGACAGCGTTTGTGTTTCTCAATTCCCATTAGACAGCGTGTGTGTCAGAAACCCCTTTGGACAGTGTGTCTCACAAACCCCATTGGACAGCGTGTGTGTGTCACAAACCCTATTGGACAGTGTGTGTGTCAAAAACCCCATTGAAGAGCATGTGTGTAACGAACCCCATTGGATAGCGTGTGTGTCACAGACCCTTTGGACAGTGTGTGTGTCACAAACCCCATTGGACAGCGTGTCTGTGTCACAATCCCCATTGGACAGCGTGTGTGTCACAAAACCCATTGGACAGATTGCGTGTCATAAACCCCATTGGACAGTCTGTGTGTGTCACAATCCCCATTGGACAGCGTGTGTGTCAAAACCCAATTGGACAGTGTGTGTGTCACAAAACCCACTGGACAGCGTGTGTGTGTCACAATCCCCATTGGACAGTGTGTGTGTCACAAACACCATTGGACAGCGTATGTGTCACAAGCCCATTTTACAGATTGTGTATGTCACAAACCCCATTGGAAAGTGTATGTGTCACAAACCCCATTGGATTGCGTGTGTGTGTCACAAGCCAATTGGACAGAATGTGTGTGTCACAAAACCCACTGGACAGCGTGTGTGTCAAGAACCCCATTGGAAAGCCCGTGTGTCACAAGCGCCATTGGACAGAGTGTGTGTGTCACAAACCCCATTGGACAGCGTCTTTCTGTCACAATCCCCATTGGACAGTGTGTGTGTCATGAACCCCATTGGACAGCGTGTGTGTCACAAGAACCATTGGACAGAGAGTGTGTCACAAACCCCATTGGAAAGTGTATGTGTCACAAACTCCATTGGATAGTGTGTGTGTGTCACAAATCCTATTGGACAGTGTGTGTGTCAAAAACCCCATTGGACACCGAGTGTGTGTAACAATCTCCATTGGACAGTGTGAGTGTCACAAACACCATTGGAAAGCGTGTGTGTCACAAGCCCATTGGACAGAGTGTGTGTGTCACAAAACCCACTAAACAGCGTGTGTCTCACAAACCCCATTGGACAGCGTGTGTGTCACAAGCACCATTGGACAGCGTGTGTGTCACGAACTCCATTGGACAGCGTGTGTGTGTCAAAATCCCCATTATACAGCGTGTGTGTCACAAACCCCATTGGACAGCGTTTGTGTTTCTCATTTCCCATTAGACAGCGTGTGTGTCAGAAACCCCTTTGGACTGTGTGTGTGTGTCACAAACCCCATTGGACAGCGTGTGTGTATCACAAACCCTATTGGACAGTGTGTGTGTCACAAACCCCATTGGACAGATTGTGTGTCATAAACCCCATTGGACAGCCTGTGTGTGTCACAATCCCCATTGGACAGCGTGTGTGTCAAAACCCAATTGGACAGTGTGTGTGTCACAAAACCCACTGGACAGCGTGTGTGTGTCACAATCCCCATTGGACAGCGTGTGTGTCACAAGCCCCATTGGACAGTGTGTGTGTCACAAACACTGTTGGACAGCGTGTGTGTCACAAGCACCTTTGGATAGAGTGTGAGTGTCACAAACCCCATTGGATAGTGTTTGTGTCACAAACCCCTTTGGACAGTGTGTGTGACACAAAAACCATTGGATAACGTGTGTGTGTCACAAACCCTGTTGGACAGCGTGTGTGTCACAAACCCAATTGGATACTGCTTGTGTGTCACAAACCCCATTAGAAAGTGTGTGTGTCACAAACCCCTTTGGAAAGTGTGTGTGTCACAAACCCCATTGGATAGCGTGTGTGTGTCACAAACCCCATTAGAAAGTGCCCCTGTCACAAACCCCTTTGGATAGAATGTGCGTGTCACAAGCCCCATTGGATAGCATGTGAGTGTGTCACAAACCCCATTGGACAGCATGTGTGTTCACAAGCGCCATTGGACAGAGTGTGTGTGTCACAAACCCCATTGGATAGCGTGTGTGTGTCACAAACCCTCATGGTCAGTGCGTGTGTCACAAAACCCAAAGGGTAGCATGCGTGTCACAAACACCATTGGACAGTGTGTGTGTGTCACAAATGCCATTGGATAGCATGTGTGTGTCACAAACCCCATTGCACAGCGTGTAGTGTCAGAAACCCCATTGGACAGTGTGTGTCACAAACCCCATTGGACAGATTGTGTGTGTCACAAAGCCCATTTGACAGAGTGTGTGTCACAAAAACCATTGGACAATGTGTGTGTAACGTAACCAATTGTGCGTGTAACAATCTCCATGAGACAACGTGTGTGTGTCACACACCCCATTGGAAAGTGTGTGTGTCACAATCCCCATTTTATAGCGTGAGTGTGTCACATAACCCATTATAAAGTGTGTGTGTTACAAACCCCAGTGGATAGCGTGTGTGTGTCACAAACCCTATTGGACAGTCAGTAGGTAACAATCCCCATTGGACGGAGTCTGTGTCACAAACCCCACTGGACAGTGTGTGTGTCACAAACACCATTGGACAGCATGTGTGTGTCACATTCCCCATTGGACAGTGTGTGTGTACCAAAACCCATTGGATAGCGTGTGTGTCACAAACCCCATTGGATAGCATGTGTGTCACAATCCCCATTGGACAGCGTGTGTGTCACAAACGCTATTGGACAGTTTTTGTGTGTCACAATACCCATTGGATAGTGTTTGTGTCACAAACCCCATTGGAAAGAGTTTGTGTCACAAACCCAATTGGATAGCGTGTGTGTGTCACAAACCCCATTAGAAAGTGTGCGTGTCACAAACCCCATTGGATAGATTGTGCGTGTCACAAACCCTATTGGACAGTGTGTATGTCACAGTCCCCATTGGACAGCGTCTGTGTCACAAACCCCATTGGACAGCGTGTGTGTGTCACAAACCCCATTGAACAGTGTGTGTGTCACAAAAAGCATTGGATAGCGTGTGTGTCACAATCCCCATTGGATAGTGTGTGTGTCACAAATCCCATTGGACAGAGTTTGTGTCACAAACCCCATTGGACAGTTTGTGTGTCACAAAACGCATTGGATAGCGTGTGTGTCACAATCCCCATTGGACAGCGTGTGTGTCCCAAACCCCATTGGACAGTTTGTGTGTGTCACAAAACCCATTGGATAGCATGAGTGTGTCACAAACCCCATTGGACAGCGTGTAGTGTCAGAAACCCCATTGGACAGTGTGTGTCACAAATCCCATTGGACAGCGTGTGTGTCACAAACCCCATTGGACAACGTGCGTGTCACAAACACCATTGGATAGTGTGTGTGTCACAAACCCCATTGGACAGAGTGTGTGTGTCACAAACCCCTTTGGATAGCATGTGTGTGTCACAAACCCCATTGGACAGCGTGTGCCACAAATCCCATTGGGCAGCGTGTGTGTGTCACAAAGCCCAGTTGACAGAGTGTGTGTCACAAACCCCATTGGATAGCGTGTGTTTCACAATCACCATGGGACAGCGTGTGTGTGTCACAATCCCCATTGAACAGTGTGTGTGTCACAAAATGCATTGGATAGCATGTGTGTCACAATCCCCATTGGACAGCGTGTGTGTCACAAACCCCATTGGACAGTTTGTGTGTGTCACAATACCCATTGGATAGTGTGTATGTCACAAACCCCATTGGACAGACTGTGTGTGTCACAAACCCCATTGGATAGCATGTGAGTGTGTCACAAACCCCATTGGACAGCGTGTAGTGTCAGAAACCCCATTGGACAGTGTGTGTCACAAATCCCATTGGACAGCGTGTGTGTGTCACAAAGCCCAGTTGACAGAGTGTGTTTCACAAAAACCATTGGACAGTGTGTGTGTCACAAACCCCATTGGACAGCGTGTGTGTGTCACACACCCTCCTGCTCAGTGTGTGTTTCACAAACCCCACTGGAAGGTGTGTGTGTCACAAACCCCATTGGAAAGTGTGTGTGCCACAAATCCCATTGCATAGCGTGTGTGTGTCACAAACTCCATTATAAAGCAGTGCGTGTTCACAAACCCCAGTGGATAGCGTGTGTGTGTCACCAACCCTATTGGAGAGTGTGTAGGTCACGATCCCCATTGGACAGCGTCTGTGTCACAAACCGCATTGGACAGCGTGTGTGTCACTAACACCATTGGACAGCGTGTGTGTGTCACAATCCCCATTGGACAGTTTGTGTGTCACTACCCCATTGGATAGCGTGTGTTTCACAAACCCCAGTTGAAAGTGTGTGTGTCACAAACCCCAATGGATAGCGTGTGTGTGTCACAAACCCTATTGGACAGTGTGTATGACATCTGGATAGACTGGAAAAATGGGCTGATTCCAATGGGATGAAGTTCAATAAGGCCAAATGCCGGGTGCTGCACTTTGGTCACAACAACCCCCTGCAGCGCTACAGGTTGGGCGCAGAGTGGCTGGAGAGCAGTCAGGCAGAAAGGGACCTGGGAGTAGTAATTGATAGGAAGCTCAACATGAGTCATCAGTGTGCCCAGGTGGCCAAAAAGGCCAATGGTATCCTGTCCTGTATCAAAAATAGCGTGGTCAGCAGGACAAGGGAAGTGATCCTTCCCCTGTACTCTGCATTGGTGAGGCCACACCTGGAGTATTGTGTTCACTTCTGGGCCCCTCAGTTCAGGAAAGAGATTGAAGTGCTGGAGCGGGTCCAGAGAAGAGCAACACGACTGGTGAAGGGACTTGAACATAAGACCTATGGGGAGAGGCTGAGGGAGCTGGAGTTGTTTAGTCTAGAGAAGAGGAGGCTTAGAGGTGAGCTCATCACTCTCTATAACTATCTGAAGGGAAGTTACAGCCAGGTGGGGATTGGTCTCTTCTCCCAGGCAGTTAGCAACAGGACAAGGGGGCATGGGCGTAAACTCTACCAGGGGAAATTTAGGCTGGATATTAGAAAGAAATTCTTTACAGAGAGAGTGGTCAGACATTGGAATGGCTGCCCAGGGAGGTAGTGGACTCGCCGTCCCTAGAGGTTTTTAAACTGAGATTGGACATGGCACTTAGTGCCATGATCTAGTAAACGGACTAGAGTTGGACCAAGGGTTGGACTCGATGATCTCTGAGGCCTTTTCAAACCCAGTCGATTCTGTGATTCTGATTCTGTGATTCTGTGGATAGCGTGTGTGTGTCACAAACCCTATTGGACAGTGTGTGTGTTACAAAACGCACTGGACAGCATGTGTGTTCACAAACCCCATTGCACAGCGTGTGTGTCACAATCCCCATTGGACAGCTTGTGTGTCACAAACACCATTGGACAGCGTGTGTGTGTAACAATACCCATTGGACAGCGTGTGTGTGTAACAATACCCATTGGACACTGTGTGTGTCACAAACCCCATTGGACAGTGTGCGTGTCACAAACCCCTTTGGACAGTGTGTGTGTCACAAACCCCATTGGACAGCGTGTGTGTCACAATCCCCATTGGACAGCTTGTGTGTCACAAACATCATTGGACAGTGTGTGTGTGTAACAATACCCATTGGACAGTGTGTGTGTCACAAACCCCATTGGACAGCGTTTGTGTCACAAATCCCCGTGGACACTGTGTGTGTCAAAAATCCCCGTGGACACTGTGTGTGTCACGAATGCCATTGGACAGTGGGTGCGTTACAAACCCCCCTGGACATTGTGTGTGTCACAATCCCCAGTGGACAGTGTGTGTGTCAAAACCCCATTGGACAGTGTGTGTGACACAAAATCCACTGGACAGCGTCTGTGTCACGAACACCCATGGGCAGTGTGACTGTCACAAGCCCCATTGGACAGCATGTGTGTCACAAAACCCATTGGACAGCGTGTGTGTGTCACAATGCCCATTAGACTGTGTTTGTCACAAACACAATAGGATAGAGAGTGCGTGTTACAAACCCTATTGGACAGCGTGTGTGTCACAAACCCCATTGTACAGCATGTTTGTCACAGTCCCCATTGGACAGTGTGTGTTTCACAAACACCATTGGACAGCATGCGTGTCACATACAACATTGGACAGCGTGTGTGTGATCGCAATCTCCATTGGACAGCGTGTGTGTCACGAACCCCATTGGACAGCGTGTGTGTCACAAGCGCCATTGGACAGAGTGTGTGTGTCACAAACCCCATTGGAAAGCGTATGTGTCACAAACCCTATTAGATAGAGTGTGTGTCACAAACCCTACTGGTCAGTGTGTGTGTCACAAAACCCTTTGGACAGTATGAGTGTCACAAACACCATTTCACAGTGTGTGTGTAACAAACCCAATTGGTCAGCGTGTGTGTCACAAACCTCATGGGACAGCGTGTGGGCGTCACAAACGCCATTGGAAACTGTGTGTGTCACAAACCCCATTGGATAGCATGAGTGTGTCACAAACCCTACTGGACAGTGTGTATGACACAATGCCCATTGGACAGCGTCTGTGTCACAAACCCCAATGGACAGCGTGTGTGTTACAAACACCATTGGACAGCGTGTGTATGTCACAATCCCCATTGGACAGTGTGTGTGTCACAAAACCCATTGGATAGCGTGTGTGTCACAAACCCCACTAAACTGTGTGTGTCACAAAACCCATCGCATAGCGTGTGTGTGTGACAAACCCCACTGGACAGCGTGTGTGTCACGAACCCCGTTGGACAGCGTATGTGCCACAATCCCCATTGGACATAATGTGCGTGTCACAAAACCCATCAGACACGGTGTGTGTCACAACCCAATTGGACAGTGTGTGTGTCAAAAAACCCCCTGTACATTGTGTGTGTCACAAACCCCTTTGGAGAGTGTGTGTGTCACAAACCCTAGTGTACAATGTCTGTGTCACAAAACCAATTGGACAGCGTGTGTGTCACAAACACCATTGGACAGCGTGTGTTTGTCAGAAACCCCATTGGACAGAGTGGGTGTGACAAACCCATTGGATAGCGTGTATGTGTCACAAACCCAATTGGACAGTGTGTGTGTCACAAACGCCATTGGACAGCGTCTGTGTCAAAAGCACCATTGGACAGAGTGTATGTCACAAACCCCATTGTAAAGTGTATTTGCCACAAACCCCATTGGATAGCATGTGTGTGTCACAAACCCTATTGGACAGTGTGTGTGTCACAAAACCCACTGGACAGCGTGTGTGTCACAAACACCATTGGACAGCGTGTGTGTGTAACAACACCCATTGGACAGTGTGTGTGTCAAAAACCCCATTGGACATCTTGTGTGTCACAAACCCTTGCAGACACTGTATGTAACACAAACCCCATTGGACAGTGTGCGTGTCCAAACCCCTCTGGACAGCATGTGTCACAATGCCCATTGGACAGCGTGTGTGTCAGAAACCCCATTGGACAGAGTGTGGGTTTCACAAACCCCTTTAGACACTGTGTGTGTCAAAAACCCTTTTGGACAGTGTGTGTATCACAAACCCCACTGGACAGTGTGTGTGTCACATAACCCATTGGTCATCGTGT
Organism: Columba guinea; assembly: GCA_032206185.1. Taxonomy (NCBI): domain Eukaryota; kingdom Metazoa; phylum Chordata; class Aves; order Columbiformes; family Columbidae; genus Columba; species Columba guinea. The sequence continues at coordinate 383,033 of JAVLUU010000064.1, read as the reverse complement.
GTGTCACAAACCCCTTTGGACATTGTGTGTGTCACAAACCCCTTTGGACATCGTGTGTTTCACAAACCCTTTTGGACAGTGTGTGTCTCACAAACCCCACTGGACAGTGTGCGTGTCTCAAACCCCATTGGACATCGTGTTTGTCACAAACCCCTTTGGGCAGTGTGCATGTCACAAACCCCATTGGACATCGTGTTTGTCACAAACCCCTTTGGACATCGAGTGTGTCACAATCCCACTTGTACAGTGTTTGTGTGTAACAAACCCCACTGCAAAGTGTATGTGTCACAAACCCCGTTGGATAGCGTGTGTGTGTCACAAACCCTATTGGACAGTGTGTGTGTCACAAAACCCATTGGACAGCATGTGTTTCACAAGCCCCATATGACAGCCTGTGTGTCACAAACACCATTCAACAGCGTGTGTGTGTCACAAACACCATTGGACAGCATGTGTTTCACAAACCCTTGCAGACACTGTATGTGTCACAAACACATTGGACAGTGTGCGTGTCACAAACCGCTCTGGACAGCGTGTTTGTGACAATCCCCATTAGACAGCGTGTGTGTCACAATCCCCATTGCACAGCGTGTGTGTCAGAAACCCCATTGGACAGAGTGTGTGTGTCACAATCCCCATTGGACAGTGTGTATGTGTCACAAACCCCTTTGGACAGTGTGTGTGTCACAAACCCCATTGGACAGTGTGTGTGTCACAAAACCCACTGGATAGCCTGTGTGTCACAAACAACATTTGAAAGTGTGTGTGTCACAAACCCCACACTAAAGCATGTGTTCAATGAACCCCATTGGACAGAGTGTGTGTCACAAGACCCATTGGAGAGAGTGTGTAACAAAACCCAGTGGACAGTGTGTGTGTCAATACCCCATTAAACAGTGTGTGTGTCACAAACCCCATGGGACTGAGTGTGTCTCACGAACCCCATTGGACAGTGTGTGTGTCACAAGTGCCATTGGACAGAGTGTGTATCTCACAAACCCCATTGGAAAGTGTAGGTGTCACAAACCCCATTGGATAGCGTGTGTGTGTCACAAACCCTCCTGGTCAGCGTATGTGTCACAAACCCAATGGGACAGCGTGTGTGCATCACATTCCCCATTGGAAAGTGTGTGTGTCACAAACGCCATTGGACAGAGTTTGTTTTTAGCAATACCCATTGGACATCATGTGTGTCATAAATCCATTTGGACAGTGTGTGTGTCACAAACCCCATTGCACACTGTTTGTGTGTCACAATCCCATTGGTCAGTGTGTGTGTCACAATACCCATGGGACAGAGTGTATGACACGAACCCCATTGCACAGCGTGTGTGTCACAAGCGCCATTGGACAGAGTGTGTGCGTCACAAACCCCATTGGAACGTGTATGCGTTACAAAACCCATTCAATAGTGTGTGTGTGTCACAAAACCTCCTGGTAAAGTGTGTGTGTCACAAAACCCATTGGACAGCATGCGTGTCACACACACCATTGGACAGTGTGTGTGTAACAAACCCAATTGGTCAGCGTGTGTGTCTCAAACCCCATGGGACAGCGACTGGGTGTCACAAACCCCATTGGACAGTGTGTGTCACAAACCCCATTGGATAGCGTGTGTGTGTCTAAAACCCCATTAGAAAGTATGATTGTCTCAAACCCCATTGGATAGCGTGTGTGTCACAAACCCTATTGGACAGTGTGTATTTCACAATCCCCATTAGACAGCGTCTGTGTCACAAACCCCATTGGACAGCGTGTGTGTCACAAACAACCATTGGACAGCGTGTGTAGTGTCACAATCCCCATTATAAAGTCTGCGTGTCACAAACCCCATTGGACAGTGTGTGAGCCACAAACCTCATTGGACATAGTTTGTGTCACAAACCCCCGTGGACACTGTGTGTGTCACAAACACCCATGGACAGTGTGCGTGCCTCAAACCCCATTGGACAGCGTGCGTGTCACAAACACCCATGGACAGTGTGCTTGTCACAAACCCCATTGGACAACGTGTGTGTCACAAAACTCTTTGGACAGTGTGTGTGTCATAAACCCCGTTGGACAGCGTGTGTGTGTCAAAATCCCCATTGGACAGTGTGTGAGTCACAAACCCCATGGGACAGAGTGTCTGTCACGAACCCCATTGGACAGCGTGTGTGTGTCACAAGCCCATTGGACAGAGTGCGTGTGTCACAAAACCCACTGGACAGCGTGTGTGTGTCAAAATCCCCATTGGACAGTGTGTGTGTCACGAACCCCATAGGACTGCGTGTGTGTCACAAACCCCATTGGACAGGGTGTGTGTGTCACAAACTCTACTGGACAGCGTGTGTGTCACAAACACCCATGGACAGTGTGCGTGTCACAAACCGCAATGGACATCGACTGTGTCACAAACCCATTTGGACAGTGTGCGTATCACAAACACCTTTGGACAGCGTGTGTGTCACAAACACTCATGTACAGTGTGCGTGCCACAAACCCCATTGGACAAGGTGTGTGTCACAAACCCCATTGGACCGCGTGTGTGTGTCACAATCCCATTGGACAGAGTGTGTGTGTCACAAACCCCATGGGACAGAGTGTGTGTCACGAACCCCATTGGACAGCGTGTGTGTCACAAGCGCCATAGGACAGCATGTGTGTCACATACCCCATTGGACAGGGTGTGTGTGTCAAAATCCCCATTGCACAGGGTGTGTGTATCACAATACCCATTGCATACTGTGTGTGCCACAAACCTCATGGACAGAGTTTGTGTACAAACCCCCGTGGACACTGTGTGTGTCACAAACTCCACTGGACAATGTGTGTGTCACAAACACCCATGGACAGTGTGCGTGTCACAAACCCCATTGGACATCGTGTGTGTCACAAGCCCCATTGGACAGAGTGTGTGTGTCACAAACCCCATTAGACAGCGTGTGTGTCACAAACCACTTTGGACAGTGTGTGTGAGTCACAAACCCTTTTAGAAAGCATGTGTTTCACAAACCCCATTGGATGGCGTGTGTGTGTCACAAACACCATTGGACAGTGTTTGTGTCACAATCAACATTGGACAGTGTGTGTGTCACAACACCCATTGGATAGTGTGTGTGTCACAAACCCCATTTGATAGCGTGTGTGTCAGAAACCCTACTGGACAGTGTGTAGGTCACAATCCCCATTGGACAGCGTCTGTGTCACAAACACCATTGGACAGCGTGTGTGTGTCACAATCCCCATTGGACAGTGTGTGTGACACAAAACCCATTGGATAGCGTGTTTGTGTCACAAACCCCATTGAACAGTGTGTGTGTCACAAACCCCAGTGGACAGCATGTTTGTCAAAACCCCATTGGACAGCGTGTGTGTCACAAACACCCATGGACAGTGTGCGTGTCAGAAACCCCATTGTACATCGTGTGTGTCACAAACCCTTTTGGACAGTGTGTGTGTCACAAACCCCATTTGATAGCGTCTGTGTGTCACAAACCCTATTGGACAGTGTGTAGGTCAAAATCCCCACTGGACAGCGTCTGATTCACAAACCCCATTGGACAGCGTGTGTGTCACAAACCCCATTGGACATCATGTGTGTCACAATCCCCTTTGGGAAGTGTGTGTGTCACAATCCCCACTGGACAGAGCCTGTGTCACAAACCCCATTGGACAGCGTGTGTGTCACAAAACCCATTGGACAGCGTATGTGTCACAAGCCATTGCACAGAGTGTGTGTGTCACAAAACCCACTGGACAGCGTGTGTGTCACAAGCACCATTGGACAGGGAGTGTGTGTCACAAACCCCATTGGAAAGTGTATGTTTCACAAACCCCATTGGATAGCGTCTGTCTGTCACAAACCCTTTTGGACAGTGTTTGTCACAAAACCCACTGGACACCGTGTGAGTGTCACAAACCCCATTGGACAGCGTGTTTGTCACAATCCCCACTGGACAGCGTCTTTGTCACAAACCCCATTGCAGAGTGTGTGTGTCACAAACCCCATGGGACAACGTGTGTGTGTCACAAACCCCATTGGAAAGTGTGTATCACAAACCCCATTGGACAGTGTGTGTGTCACAAACTCCATTGGACAGCGTGTGTGTCACAAACCCCATTGGATATCGTGTGTGTCACAAACCCCTTTGGAAAGTGTGTGTGTCAAAACCCCATTGCACAACGTGTGTGTGTGTCACAAACCCCATTGGAAAGTGTGTGTCACAAACCCCATTGGATAGCGCGTGTGTGTCACAAACCTTATTGGACAGTGTGTAGGTCACAATCCCCATTGGACAGCGTCTGTGTCACAAACCCCATTGGACAGCGTGTGTGTCACAAGTACCATTGGACAGAGAGTTTGTGTCACAAACCCCATTGGAAAGTGTATGTGTCACAAACCCCATTGGATAGCGTTTGTGTGGCACAAACCCTATTGTACAGTGTGTATGTCAAAAAACCCACTGGACAGTGTGTGTGCAACAAACCCCATTGGATAGTGTGTGTTTCACCAGCCCCATTGGACAGCGTGTGTGTCACAAACACCATTGGACAGCGTGTGTGTCACAAAACCCACTGGACAGCGTGTGTGTCACAAACACCCATGGACAGTGTGAGTGTCACAATCCCCATCGGATTGCGTGTGTGTCACAAACCCCTATGGACAGTGTATTTGTCACAAATCCCATTGTATAACACGTGTGTTCACAATCCCATTGGACAGATAGTTTTTAACAAGACCCATTGGACAGAGTGTGTGTGTCACAAAGCCCATTGGACAGCGTGTGTGTCACAATCCCCATTGGATAGAGTGTGTGTCACAAACACCCCTGGACAGCGTCTATGTCACAAACACCCATGGACAGTGTGTGTGTCACAAATCCCATTGTACAGAGTGTGTGTATCATAATCCCCATTGGACAGTGTGTGTGTGACAAACCACATGGGACAGAGTGTGTGTCACGATCCCCATTGGACAGTGTGTGTGTCACAAACCCCATGGGACAGACTGTGTGTCACGATCCCCATTGGACAGCGTGTCTGTAACAAGCACCACTGGACAGAGTGTGAGTGTCACAAACCCCACTGGATAGTGTGTGTGTCACAAACCCCATTAGAAAGTGTGTGTGTCACAAACCCCATTGGATAGCGTGTAAGTGTCAAAACCCAATTGGACAGTGTGTGTGTCACAAAACCCACTGGACAGGGTGTGTGTCACAAACCCCTTTAGAATGTGTGTGTGTCACAAACCCCATTGGATAGCGTGTGTGTGTCACAAACCCCATTAGAAAGTTTATGTGTCACAAACCCCATTGGACAGCGTGTGTGTGTCACAAACCCCATTGCACAGTGTCTGTGTGTATCAATACCCACTGGACAGTGTGTGTGTCACAAACCCCATTGGACAGCGTGTGTGTCACTAACCCCCGTGGAGACTGTGTGTGTCATAAACTCCACTGGACAGCGTGTGTGCCACAAACTCCTTTGGACAGTGTGTGTGTCACAAACCCATTGGACAGTGTGTGTGTCACAAACCCCATTGGATAGCGTGTGTGTGTCACAAAGCCTATTGGACAGCGTGTGTGTCACAAGCCACATTGGACAGTGTGTGTGTCACAAACCCAATTGGACAGCGTGTGTGTCACAAACCCCCGTGGACACTGTGTGTGTAACAAACCACATTGATCAGCGTGTATGTCACAAACACCATGGGACACCGTGTGTGTGTCAGAAACCCCATTGGAAAGTGTGTGTGTCACAAACCCCTTTGGAAAGCGTGTGAGTTTCACAAAACCCATTAAAAAGTACCCGTGTGACAAACCCCATTGGATAGCGTGTGTGTGCCACAAACCCCATTAGAAAGTTTGAGTGTCACAAATCACATTTGAAAGTGTGTGTGTCAAAATCCCCATTGGACAGTGTGTGTGTCACAAAACCCATTGGATAGCGTGTGTGTCACAAACCCCATTGGAAAGTGTGTGTCTCACAAACCCCATTGGATAGCGTGTGTGTCACAAACCCTATTGGACAGTGTGTGTGTCACAAATCCCATTGTACAGAGTGTGTGTATCATAATCCCCATTGGACAGTGTGTGTGTGACAAACCACATGGGACAGAGTGTGTGTCACGATCCCCATTGGACAGCGTGTCTGTAACAAGCACCAATGGACAGAGTGTGAGTGTCACAAACCCCACTGGATAGTGTGTGTGTCACAAACCCCATTAGAAAGTGTGTGTGTCAAAACCCCATTGGATAGCGTGTAAGTGTCAAAACCCAATTGGACAGTGTGTGTGTCACAAACCGCATTGGACATTGTGTGTATGTCACAATACCCATTGGACAGTGTGTTTGTCACAAACCCCTTTGGTCAGTGTGTGTGTCACAAACCCCATTGGACATCTTGTGGGTGTCACAATCCCCATTGGACAGTGTGTGTGTCACGAACCCCATTGGACACCGTGTGTGACAAGCTCTGTTGGACAGAGTGTCTGTGTCACAAACCCCATTGGAAAGTGTATGCATCACAAACCCCATTGGATAGCGTGTGTGTGTCACAAGACCCATTGCACAGTGTGTGTGTCACAAACCCTATTGAACAGAGTGTGTGTGTCACAAACCCCATTTGACAGTGTGTGTGTCACAAACCCCTTTTCAAAGTGTGTGTGTCACAAACCCCATTGGATAGCGTGTGTGTGTCACAAACCCTATTGGACAGTGTGTGTGTCACAAACCCCATTGGATAGCGTGTGTGTGTCACAAACCCTATTGGACAGTGTGTGTGTCACAATCCCCATTGGACAGCATCTGTGTCACAAACTCCATTGGACAGCGTGTGTGTCACAAAGACCATTGGACAGCGTGTGTGTGTCACAATCCCCATTGGAGAGTGTGTGTGTCACAAAACCCATTGCATAGCATGAGTGTGTGACAAACCCTTTGGACAGTGTGTGTGTCACAAACCCCCGTGGACACAGTGTGTGTCACGAACCTTGTTGGACAGTGTATGTGTGGAACAATACCCATTGGACAGTGTGTGTGTCACAAACCCCTTTGGACAGCGTGTGTGTCACAATCCCCATTTGACAGCGTGTGTGTCACAAACCCCATTGGAGAGTGTGTGTGTCGTAAAACCCATTTGGCAGCGTGTGCGTTTCACAATCCCCATTGGAGAGCGTGTGTGTCACAAACACCTTTGAACAGTGTGTGTGTCACAAACCCTATTGGACAGTGTGTGTGTCACAAACGCCATTGGATAGCGTGTGTGTGTGACAAACCCTATTGGAGACTGTGTGTGTCACAAAACCCGCTGGACAGCGTGTGTGACACAAACCCCGTTGGACAGAGTGTGTGCGTCCCAATAACCATTGGACAGTGTGTGTGTCACAAACCCCATTGGACAGAGTTTCTTTCACAAACCTCATTGGACAGCATGTGTGTCACAAACCCCATTGGACAGCGTGTGTGTGTAACAAACCCATATTGGTCAGCCTGTGTGTCACAAAGTCCATTGGACAGAGTGTGTGTGTAACAGTACCCATTGGACAGTGTGTGTGTCACAAAACCCACTGGAGAGTGTGTGTGCAACAATCCCCAGTGGACAGCGTCTGTGCCACAAACACACATGGACAGTGTGAGTGTCACAAACCCCATTGGATAGCGTGTGTGTCACAAATCCCTTTGAACGGTGTGTGTGTCAATCCCCATTGGACATCGTGTGTGTGTCACAATCCCCATTTTACAGTGTGTGTGTTCACAAACACCATTGGACAGCGTGTGTGTCACAAGCCAATTAAACAGAATGTGTGTGTCACAAAACCCACTGGACAGCGTGTGTGTCACGAACCCCATTGGACAGCGTGTGTGTCGCAAACCCCTTTGGACAGTGTGTGTGTCACAAACCCCATGGGACAGAGTGTGTGTCAAGAACCCCATTGGAAAGCCCGTGTGTCACAAGCGCCATTGGACAGAGTGTGTGTGTCACAAGACCCATTGGAAAGTCTGTGTGTCACAAACCCCATTGGAAAGTCTATGTGTCACAAACACCATTGGATAGCGTGTGTGTGTGACAAACCCTATTGGAGACTGTGTGTGTCACAATACCAATTGGATAGTATCTGTGTCACAAACCCCATTGGACAGATTTTTTGTCACAAACCTCATTGGACAGCATGTGTGTGTCACAATACCCATTGGACAGTGTGTGTCACAAACCCCATTGGAAAGTGGGTGTGTCACAAACACCATTGGACAGCGTGTGTGTCACAAACCCCTTTGGACAGCGCTTGTGTTTAACAATACCCATTGGACAGTGTGTGTGTCACAAACCCCTTTTCAAAGTCTGTATGTCACAAACCCCATTGGATAGCGTGTGTGTGTCACAAACCCTATTGGACAGTGTGTGTGTCACAAACCCCATTGGCCAGCGTGTGTGTGTCACAAACCCCATCGGACAGTGTGTGTGTCACTATCCCCAGTGGACAGCGTGTGTGTCACAATCCCCTTTGGACAGTGTGTGTGTCAGAAACCCCATTGGACAGCCTGTGTGTCATAAACCCCATTGGACAGCCTGTGTGTTTCACAGTGTCCATTAGACAGTGGGTGTGTGTCAGAAACCCCATTGGACAGCGTGTGTTTCAAAATCCCCATTGGACAGTGTGTGTGTCACAAACTCAATTGGACAGAGTTTGTGTCACAAAACACCCTGGACACTGTGTGTGTGTCACAAACCCCACTGGATATCGTGTCTGTGTCACAAACCCCATTGGACAGACTGTGTGTCACAAACCCATTTGGACAGTGTGTGTGTGTCACAATACCCATTGGACAGTGTGTGTTTCACAAACCCCATGGGACAATGTGTGTGTGTGTCACAAACCCCATTGGAAAGGGTGTGCGTCACAAACCCCATTGAACAGCGTGTGTGTGTCACAAACCCTTTTGGACAGTGTATAGTTCACAATCCCCATTGGACAGTGTCTGTGTCACAAACCCCATTGGACAGCGTGTGTCTCATAAACCCCATTGGACAGCGTGTGTGTGTCACAATCCCCATTGAAATGTGTGTGTGTCGCAAACCCCACTGGATTGCGTGTGTGTGACACAAACCCTCCTGGTCAGCGTGTGTGTCACAAAACCCATTGGAAAGCATGCGTGTCACAAACATCATGGGACAGTGTGTGTGTGTCACAAACCCCATTGGAAAGTGTGTGTCACAAACCCCATTGGATTACGTGTGTGTGTCAAAAACCCCATTAGAAAGTATGTGTGTCACAAACCCCATTGCATAGCTTATGTGTCACAAACCCTATTGTACAGAGTGTGTGTGTCACACACCCCAATGGATAGCGTGTGTGTCATAAACCCCATTGGATATCGTGTGTGTGTCACAAAACCCAAGGGACAGATGTGTGTCACAAATTCCAATGGACAGCGTGTGTGTCATAAACCCCATTGGACATCGTGTGTGTGTCACAATCCCAATTGGACAGTGTGCGTGTCACAAACCCCATGGGACAGAGTGTGTGTCACAAACACTATTGGACAGCGTGTGTGTGTCACAATCTGCATTGGACAGTGTGTGTGTCACAAAACCCATTGGATACCGTATATGCCACAAACCCCATTTCAAAGTGTGTGTGTCACAAACCCCATTGGACATCATGTGTGTCACAAACCCCTTTGGACAGTGTGTGTGTCACAAAACCCATTGGACAGCGTGTGTGTGTCACAATCCCCATTGGACAGTGTGTTTGTGTGTCATAATCCCCATTGGACATCATGTGTGTCACAAACCGCATTAGAAAGTGTGTGTGTCACAAGCCCCATTGGAACATGTGTGTGTCACAAACCCCATTGGATAGCGTGTGTGTGTCACAAACCCCATTGGTAAGTGTGAGTGTCACAAAACCCGTTGGATAGCGTATGTGTGTCACAAACCCTATTGGACAGAGTGTGTGTGTCACAAACCCCTTTGGACAGCGTGTGTGTCACAAGCCCCATTGGACAGAGTGTACTGTCACAAAGCCCATTGGACAGCGTGTGTGTCAGAAACCCCATTGGACAGTGTGTGTCACAAGCCCCATTGGACAGCGTGTGTGTCACAACCGCCATTGGACAGAGTGTGTGTGTCACACACCGTTAGAAAGTATGCGTGTCACAAACCCCATTGGAAAGTGTGTGTGTCACAAACCCTATTTGATAGCGTGTTTTTGTCACAAACCCCACTGGACAGCGTGTGTGTCAGAAACACCATTGGACAGCGTGTATGTGTAATAATACCGAATGGACAGTGTGTGTGTCACAAAACCAATTGGACAGGGTGTGCGTCACAAACCCCCGTATACACTGTGTGTGTCACAAACCCCATTGGACAGTGTGTGTGTAACAAACCCCACTGGACAGCGTTTGTTTCAAAAACACCCATGTACAGCGTGCTTGTCACAAAGCACATTGGACAGCGTGTGTGTGTCACAATCCCCATTGGACAGGTTGTGTGTGTAAAAAACCCATTGGACAACGTGTGTGTGTCAAAATCTCCATTGGACAGTGCGTGTGTCGCAAACCCATTGGACAGAGTGTGTGTGTCACAAAACCCAAGGGACAGCGTGTGTGTCACGAACCCCATTGGACAGCGTGTGTGTCACAAGCGCCATTGGATAGCGTGTGTGTGTCACAAACCCTCCTGGTCAGTGTGTGTGTCACAAAACCCTTTGGACAGCATGCGTGTCGCAAACACCAGTGGACAGTGTTTGTGTAAGAAACCCAATTGGTCAGCGTGTGTGTAACAAACCCCATGGGACAGCGTGTGTGTGTCACAAAACCTATTGGAAAGTGTGTGTGTCACAAACCCCATTGGAAACTGTGTGTGTCACAAACCCATTTGGATAGCGTGTGTGTGTCACAAACGCCATTAGAAAGTGTGCGTGTCACAAACCCCATTGGAAAGTGTGTGTGTCACAAACCCCATTGGATAGCGTGGGTGTGTCACAAACCCCATTAGAGAGTGTGCGTGTCACAAACCCCATTGCATAGCATGTGTGTGTCGCAAAACCTATTGGACAGTGCGTGTGTCACAAAACCCACTTGACAGCCTGTGTGTAACAATCCCCATTGGACAGCGTGTATGTAACAAACCCCATTGGACAGAGTTTGTGTCACAAACCCTATTGGACAGCGTGTGTGTCACAATCCCCATTGGACAGCGTATGTGTCACAAATCCCATTGGAGAGAGTGTGTGTTTCACAAACCCCATTGGACAGCGTGTATGTCACAAATCCCATTGGAGAGCGTGTGTGTCACAATCCCCATTGGACAGTGTGTGTATCACAAAACCCACTGGACAGCGTGTGTGTCAGAAACCCCATTGGACAGCGTTTGTGTCACAAACACCATTGGACAGCGTGTGTAGTCACGAACACCTTTGGACAGCCTGTTTGTGTAACAATAACCAATGCACAGTGTGTGTGTCTCAAATCCCGCTGGATAGCGTGTGTTTCACAAACACCCATGTACAATGTGCGTGTCACAAACCCCATCGGACATCGTGTGTGTCACAAACCCTGTTGGACAGTGTGTGTGTCACAAACACCACTGGACTGTGTGTGTGTCACAAACACCCATGGATAGTGTGTGTGTAAGACCCAATTGGTCAGCGTGTATTTCACAAACACCGAGGGACAGCGTGTGTGTGTCACAAACCCCATTAGAAAGTGTGCGTATCACAAACCCCATTGGAAAGTGTGTGTGTCACAAACCCCATTGGACAGTGTATTTGTGTCACAAACCCATATTGGACAGCGTGTATTTCACAAAACCCATTGGACAGCTTGTGTGTTACAGGACCCATTAGACAGAGTGTGTGTGTCACAAACCCCATTGGAGAGCGTGTGTGTCACAAACCCCATTGGACAGAGTGTGTGTGTCACAAAACCCATTGGACAGTGTGTGTGTCACAATCCCCATTGGATAGTGTGTGTGTCACAAAACCCACTGGACAGCGTGTGTGTCACAAGCCCCATTGGACAGCGTGTGTAGTCACAAACCCCATTGGACAGCGTGTGTGTGTCACAAACCCTCCTGGTCAGAGTGTGTGTCACAAAACCCATTGGACAGCATGCGTGTCGCAAACACCATTGGACAGTGTGTGTGTAAGAAATCCAATTGGTCAGCGTGTGTGCCACAAACCCCATTGGAAAGTGTGTGTGTCACAAACCCCATTGGATACCGTGTGTGTGTCACAAATCCCATTAGAAAGTGTGAGTGTCACAAAGCCCATTGGAAAGTGTGTGTGTCTCAAACCCCATTGGATATCGTGGGTGTGTCACAAACCCCATTAGAAAGTGCGCGTGTCACAAACCCCATTGGATAGCATGTGTGTGTCACAAACCCTATTGGACAGTGTGTATGTCACAATCCCCATTTGACAGCGTGTGTGTCACAAACACCATTGGACAGCGTGTGTGTGTCACAATACCCATTGGACAGTGTGTGTCACGAACCCCATTGGACAACATGTGTGTCACAAATCCCATTGGAGAGCGTGTGTGTGTCACAAACCCCATTTGACATAGTGTGTGTCACAAACACCATTTGAAAGTGTGTGTGTCACAAACCCTATTGGACAGCGAGTGTGTGTCACAAACCCTCCTGGTCAGTTTGTGTGTCACAAAACCCATTGGACAGCGTGTGTGACCCAAACCCCATTGGACAGTGAGTGTGTAACAAACCCAGTTGGTCAGCGTGTGTGTCACAAACCCCATGGGACAGCGTGTGTGTGTCACAATCCTCATTGAACAGTGTGTGTGTCACAAACCCTATTAGACAGTGTGTGTGTCACAAGACCATTGGACAGAGTGTGTGTGTCACAAAACCCACTGGACAGCGTGTGTGTTCACGAACCCCATTGGACAGCGTGTGTGTCACAAACACCATTGGAGAACGTGTGTGTGTAACAATACCCATTGGACAGTGTGTGCGTCACAAAACCCATTGGACAGCATGCGTGTCGCAAACACCATTGAAAAGTGTGTGTGTAAGAAAACCAATTGTTCAGCGTGTGTGTCACAAACCTCATTGGAAAGTTTGTGCGTCACAAACCTCATTGGAAAGTGTGTGTGTCACAAACCCTATTGGATAGCGTGTGTGTGTCACAAACCCCATTGGACAGAGTGTGTGAGTAACGAAACCCATTGGACAGCGTGTGTGTCACAAAACCCACAGGACAGCGTGTGTGTTTACGAACCCCACTGAACAGCGTGTGTGTCACAATCCCCATTGGACAGCGTGTGTGTCACAAACACCATCGGAGAGTGTGTGTGTGTAACAATACCCATTGGACAGTGTGTGTGTCACAATCCCCATTGGACAGTGTGTGTGTGTCACAAACCCCAATGGACAGCGTGTGTGTGTCACAAACCCCATGGGACAGAATTGTTTCACAAACCGCATTGGACAGCGTTTGTGTCACAAGCCCATTGGACAGAGTGTGTGTCACAAGCACCATTGGACAGTGTGTGTGTCACAAACCCCATTGGAAAGTGTGTGCGTCACAAACCCCATTAGAAAGTGTATGTGTCACAAACCCCACTGGATAGCGTGTGTGTGTCACAAACCCTATTGGACAGTGTGTGTCTCACAATACCTTACTGTACAGCGTGTAAGCAAAGAACCCCATTGGACAGCATTTGTGTCACAAGACCCATTGGACAGAGTGTGTGTCACAAACCCATTGGACAGCGTGTGTGTCACAAACCCCATCGGACAGCGTGTGTGTGTAATAATACCCATTGGACAGCGTGTGTGTCACAAACCCCATTGGACAGCGTGTGTGTCAAAAACACCATTGGACAGCGCGTGTGTGTCACAATACCCATTGGACAGAGTGTGTGTGTCACAAACCCCATTGGACAGCGTGTGTTTCACAAACCCCTTTGGACAGTGTGTGTGTCACAAACCCCATTGGACAGCCTGTGTGTCATAAACCCCATTGTACAGCGTGTGTGTGTCACAGTCCCCATTGTACAGTGTTTGTGTGTCACAAACCCTATTGGACAACGTGTGTGTCTGTCCTGGTTTTGTTAAAAACAAGTTTCTCTTTCAGTGAATTTTTCCTGTCAGCTAAAGCCTTCATATTAACTGCATTTTCCTGGAGAACCAGACACATGTTTTGGTAAACCTAGCAATGGAATGCAAACTTATTGATAAGCACGGATGAACATCTCGCGAGAGGGGCGACGAGAAACAAGTGAGCAAGAAACTGACCAACTGTGTATAACATTCCATTCACGTGAATACTTCATATAAAAGTGGGAGATCACGAGGATCTCGTTAGCTTTTCCCTTTTGCCCTTTTCCCTGCTGCTTATGGCCGACATTAGGAGAGGACCTTGCGAGTCGCCCCTGCGAACTGAGGCCTAGTGAGAGACTGAATCCAGCTCCGATTGGCTGCAGAGTCTAATCCAGGACGTTGGGTGCCGGCTCTGCAGTTGCTGAGACTTTCAAGATTGGTTTTGTATATTTTGTATTATTTTCTCTCTTCTTATTAGTAGCATTAGTAAAACATCTTTAATTTTTTCCAACTCTCTTCTCTCTGTCCTTCTTTCCTCCCAATCGTCTCTCCTTAGTGGAAAGGGGGGAGAGGGAGGGGCAAAGGGAAAGGGGGGAGTGGGGGGGAAGAGGGGGTTAACAATACATCTGCCAGGGTTTTATTGTCACCCCGCAATCTTAACCCTCGACAGATAATTGGTGCCCAACATGGGGCAAAAGAAAGGGGTAAATTTGAAGATTTTTGGCTTTTCTACTGCTCTGACGTACCTTTCCGTTTTCTTGGCACGGTGCCAACTCATAGAGTTGTGATACTTGCGCGTCCGTTTGCTTTGGATATTATTTAGTTGTATTAAGGCAAAGTGAATTACACTGATTTAAAGATGTTATGGCATAAGTTGTATCAGTTATTTTCTACGTTGTGCTCACTGATTCCGTATCTGTGTTGGGCTTTCTTTTTAAATCGAAGTATTCATTATATAACAACAAGGAACTGGACAATGGTCATGATGATACTGTGTGGTTTGTCACTGGTTTATTTCATTATACTGCAGCCGCTAATTAATTTTTACTCGCTTCTGCTTTACCTTGAAAAGCCTCCAGGAGAGATTAAAGAGCAGTACGGCTCGGTGTTTGCTAATTGGTCGAGCGAATCTTTAGAAAGGCTGACTAACAATACTTTCGTTTTTTCACTAGGACAGTTCGCAAATGTTCTAGAGAACTTTGAATATCCTTGGAGTTTTGATAGAACGGTGATGGTGTTATCTGGTTTGCTGAATGTGTGTCAGTTTGTGCTTCTGTTAAGAGAAATGGCGTTCAACAGGAGGTTTGCGTCTCTTTGTTGTCCTGAGATTTGCGGTGCGTCTTCGGAAGCTTTAGCAAAAAGCACTCCGAGCCGCTCGAGAAAGAGCAAAACAGCGAAAGCGGCCGCTGCAGCCACTGCCCCCCCAACGGCGGCTTCGCAGGCTGAAGCTACAGCTCCTCCGCAGAGTTCCTCTGCCAAGGTCGCTGCAGATAACATTACTTCTCCAGACTCAAAGGCTAACAAGCCAGCCCCCCCTTCTTCACACACTGGGCACTGTTGCTGCTGTAACCACTGTGACAGTCATTCCGACTCTGGAAATGAATCAAATGATGGTGAACCCATATCAGCATCAGTTGCTGGTTGTAAGAAAGTCACTAGAAAGACTACCCGTGCAGCAGATGATGGCACAGGGCCAACATCAACCCAAGGGGCATCATCAGGACAGGGAGGAGATGAAGTGACCACCACTCGGTCCTTTTCTCCAGGTGAGCTGAGAGATCTGCGAAAAGACTTTAGTCGCCGTGAAGGCGAGAATATTTTAACCTGGCTGCTCCGATGCTGGGACAATGGGGCAGAAACAATTGAATTGGAAGGTGGTGAAGCCAGGCAGCTGGGATCTCTGTCAAGAGATTCCACCATTGATAGGGCAATTTCAAGAGAGTCTAATGCCACTACTCTCTGGACCCGACTCCTGGCAGCTATGAAAGTAAGATTTCCCTACAAGGAAGATTGTATATCCAAGTTAGGGAAATGGAATACTATGGAGAGAGGTATTCAGTTCCTGAGAGAATTAGCTGTGAGAGAGATCATCTATTTTGGATCAGACAACCAAGAGGGGACAGACCCAGATAGAATCAATTGTACACGATCTCTGTGGCGCAGATTTGTACAAAGTGCACCCCCTGCATATGCTAAGTCATTGGCAGGAATGGTCTGGTCAGCTGGAGGTCTACAAGAGATTAATGAAGTGATTGAGCAGCTCCGGAACTTTGAGGACAGCCTTGCTGGTTCTCTACGGGCTTGTGTCTCTGCTGTAGAGAAACTGTGTGAAAAATCTGATGACCGGTTTGAAAAGCTGTTGCAAGAAATCAAAGAACTCAGAGAAGACACGTACCATTCACGACCTGCACAAACCTATGTTTCAGCTATTAGGAAAAGGCGTTTCCAATCTCGAGAGAGAGGACAGAGGCAGCCCACAAAAAGAGGTTCATTGTGGTTCTTCCTACATGAGCAGGGAGAAAACATGAATAAGTGGCATGGAAGACCTACCTAAGAACTTCAAAAACGAGTACGTGAGATAAAAGGAAAAACTCCTAGGAAGGTGGCTGCTCCAGTTTACAAAAGGAGCAGAAGAGATTCTGATGCTCTTGAAGGAACCTCTAATTCACACCCAGAGACTGTGCAAAACAGAAATTAGAGGTGCCCTGCCTCCAACCAGGTGGAGGAAAGGGATAACAGAGTATATTGGACTGTACAAATACGATGGCCTGGTACAACACACCCCCAGGAGTACAAAGCTTTAGTGGACACTGGTGCTCAGTGCACAATAATTCCTTCTAATTATAAAGGAACGCAATCCATCAATATTGTTGGAGTGACTGGGGGATCCCAGGAACTGACTGTTGTAGAGGCTGAAATGAGCCTAACTGGAAAAAACTGGCAAAAGCATCCCATTGTGACTGGTCCAGATGCTCCGTGCATCCTTGGCATAGATTACCTCAGGAGAGGGTATTTTAAGGACCCAAAAGGGTATAGGTGGGCATTTGGTACAGCAGCTGTGGACACTGAGAAAATTGAACAGCTGTCTGATTGGCCTGGTCTTTCAGATGATCCTTCTGTTGTAGGACTGCTGATGGTTGACGATCAGCAGGTGCCAATTGCTGACACGACAGTGCATCGCCGGCAATATCGCACCAACCGAGACTCTTTGATTCCTATCCGGAAGTTGATCCGTCAATTGGAAAGCCAGGGTGTGATCAGTAAGACTCGCTCACCTTTTAACAGCCCAATCTGGCCAGTGCATAAGTCTAGTGACGAGTGGAGACTAACTGTAGACTATCGTGGCTTAATGAAGTTACACCACCACTGAGTGCTGCTGTGCCTGACATGCTAGAACTGCAATTTGAACTGGAGTCAAAGGCAGCTCCGTGGGATGCTACAATTGACATTGCTAATGCATTTTTCTCTATTCCTGTAGCAGCAGAGTGCAGGCCGCAGTTTGCTTTCACCTGGAGGGGCATCCAGTACACGTGGAATCGCTTGCCCCAGGGGTGGAAACACAGTCCTACCATCTGCCATGGGCTGATCCAGACCATGCTGGAGCAAGGTAAAGCTCCAGAACACCTGCAATATATTGAGGACATCATCGTATGGGGCGACACAGCAAAAGAAGTCTTCAAGAAAGGTGAGAGAATAATTCAGATTCTTTTGGATGCTGGTTTTGCCATAAAACGAAGCAAGGTCAAGGGACCTGCATGGGAGATCCAGTTTTTAGGAATAAAATGGCAAGATGGCCGTCGTCAGATCCCAATGGATGTGATCAACAAAATTGCAGCAATGTCTCCACCTACTAATAAAAAGGAGACACAGACTTTCTTGGGCGTTGTAGGTTTTTGGAGAATGCATATTCCTGACTACAGCCACATTGTGAGCCCTCTCTATCGAGTGACTCGTAAAAAGAACCAGTTTGAGTGGGGCCCTGAACAACGACAAGCCTTTGAACAAATTAAGCGTGAGATAACTCATGCAGTGGCCCTTGGACCAGTTCGGACTGGACTAGATGTTAAAAATGTGCTCTACACCGCAGCCGGAGATAATGGACTTACCTGGAGCCTCTGGCAGAAAGCACCAGGAGAAACCCGAGGTCAACCCTTAGGTTTTTGGAGTCGCGGATACAAAGGATCTGAGGCCAACTATACTCCAACTGAAAAAGAGATACTAGCAGCATACGAAGGAGTTCGAGCTGCTTCAGAAGTGATCGGTACTGAAGCACAGCTCCTCCTGGCACCTCGACTGCCGGTGCTGAGCTGCATGTTCAAAGGGACGGTTCCCTCTCCACATCATGCAACCGAAGTTACGTGGAGTAAATGGATTGCATTGATCACGCAACGAGCTCGAATTGGAAATCCCAATCGCCCAGGGATCTTAGAAGTGATTACAGACTGGCCAGAAAGCAAAGACTTTGGGATGTCTCCAGATGAGGAGGAAGTAAAACGTGCTGAAGAAGCACCACCGTATAATACTCTTTCAGAGACTGATAAGCAGTATGCACTGTTCACAGATGGATCCTGTCGTCTTGTAGGAAAACATCGAAGGTGGAAAGCTGCTGTGTGGAGTCCCACACGACAAGTTACAGAAGCCACTGAAGGACAAGGTGAATCTAGTCAATTTGCAGAAGTGAAAGCCATCCAGTTGGCTTTGGACATTGCTGAACGAGAGAAGTGGCCAATACTTTACCTCTATACTGACTCATGGATGGTAGCAAATGCCTTGTGGGGGTGGCTACAGCAATGGAAGAAAAGCAACTGGCAGCGCAGAGGTAAACCCATTTGGGCTGCCACACTGTGGCAAGACATTGCTGCTCGGCTAGAGAGCCTGCCTGTGAAAGTTCGTCATGTAGATGCTCATGTGCCTAAAAGTCGAGCCACCGAGGAACATCTAAACAACCAACAAGCAGATCAAGCTGCTAAGATTAAAGTAGCTGAGGTGGACTTGGACTGGCAACAGAAAGGTGAACTTTTCCTAGCTCGGTGGGCCCATGATGCTTCAGGGCATCAAGGTAGAGATGCAACGTATAAATGGGCTCGTGATCGAGGGGTGGATTTAACTATGGACACTATTTCACAGGTTATTCATGAATGTGAGACTTGCGCCGAAATCAAACAAGCGAAACGGTTAAAGCCTGTATGGTGTGGGGGGCGATGGTTAAAGTGTAAGTATGGAGAAGCTTGGCAAATTGATTATATTACACTTCCACAAACACGTCAAGGTAAGCGTTATGTACTTACAATGGTGGAAGCAACCACTGGATGGTTGGAAACATATGCCGTACCTCATGCTACAGCCCGAAATACTATCTTGGGCCTCGAAAAGCAACATGGTACGCCAGAAAGAATTGAATCAGACAACGGTACTCATTTCAAAAACAGTATTATAGACAATTGGGCCAAAGAACATGGTATTGAGTGGGTATATCATATTCCATATCATGCACCAGCCTCTGGGAAAATTGAAAGGTACAATGGTTTGCTAAAAACTACACTAAAGGCACTTGGTGGTGGAACCTTTAAAAACTGGGATTCACATTTAGCAAAAGCCACTTGGTTGGTCAACACCAGGGGATCAACCAATCGAGCCGGGCCTGCCCAATCAGAAATTCTACAGACTGTAGAAGGAGATAAAGTCCCTGTAGTACACATGAAAAACATGTTAGGAAAGGCAGTCTGGGTTACTCCTGCCTCAGGCAAAGGCAAGCCCATTCGTGGGATTGTTTTTGCCCAGGGACCTGGCAGCACCTGGTGGGTGATGCTTAAGGATGGAGAAGTTCGGTGTGTACCCCAAGGGGATTTGAGTTTAGGTGAAAATATTCAATACTGAACTGCATGATGTGAATTGCCATGCTAACAGTGTTTAATAAGTGTTTTTCAGATCAAAACAGTGATGATGAAACCAGAGCTAGCTTCTTCGAGTGGCGCCTGACAACTTCTTCGAAGTTGATGTCTTTAACCCACAAACAGTGGTCATGAGATGCACTTGTACCATTTTTTCCTGCCCTGGGAGACTGTCATGACAAAATGAACTTAATGAACTTTTCAAAGGATGGTCCACTGATTAATTACTCCTGTGTATATATGTACATATGTATATATATATAGTAGTAGTGATTAATTAGATTGTATTGATAGATTGTATTGATAAGGTTTAAGCATTCAGTGAATGGCATATTATAAGGGGTGGAATGTCCTGGTTTTGTTAAAAAACAAGTTTCTCTTTCAGTGAATTTTTCCTGTCAGCTAAAGCCTTCATATTAACTGCATTTTCCTGGAGAACCAGACACATGTTTTGGTAAACCTAGCAATGGAATGCAAACTTATTGGTAAGCATGGATGGACATCTCGCGAGAGGGGCGATGAGAAGCAAGAGACCAAGAAACTGACCAACTGTGTATAACATTCCATTCACGTGAATACTTCATATAAAAGTGGGAGATCACGAGGATCTCGTTAGCTTTTCCCTTTTTGCCTTTTTCCCTTCTGCTTATGGCCGACATTAGAAGAGGACCTTGCTAGTCGTCCCTGCGAACTGAGGCCTAGTGAGAGACTGAATCCAGCTTCGGCTGGCTGCAGAGTCCAATCCAGGACTTTGGTTACCAGCTCTGCAGTTGCTGAGACTTTGAAGATTGGTTTTGTATATTTTGTATTATTTTCTCTATTCTTATTAGTAGCATTAGTAAAACATCTTTAATTTTTTCCAACTCTCTTCTCTCAGTCCTTCTTTCCTCCCAATCGCCTCTCCTTATTGGAAAGGGGGGAGAGGGAGGGGCAAGAGAAAGGGGGGAGTGGGGGAGAGAGGCGGTTAACAACACATCTGCCAGGGTTTTATTGTCACCCCGCAATCTTAACCCTCGACAGTGTGTCACGGACCCCATTGGACAGCGTGTGTGTCACAAGCGCCATTGGAAATTGTGTGTGTCACAAACCCAATTGGATAGCGTCTGTGTGTCACAAACCCCTTTAGAAAGTGTACGTGTCACAAACCCCTTGGAAAAGTGTGTGTGTCACAAACCCCATTGGATAGCGTGTGTGTGTCACAAACCCCATTAGAAAGTGCCCCTGTCACAAACCCCTTTGGATAGAATGTGCGTGTCACAAACCACATTGGACAGCGTGTGTGTCACAAACACCATTGGACAGCGTGTGTTTGTCACAATCGCCATTGGAAAGTGTATGTGTCACAAACACCATTGCATAGCGTGTGTGTGTCACAAACCCTTTTGGACAGCGTTTGTGTTTCTCAATTCCCATTAGACAGCGTGTGTGTCAGAAACCCCTTTGGACAGTGTGTCTCACAAACCCCATTGGACAGCGTGTGTGTGTCACAAACCCTATTGGACAGTGTGTGTGTCAAAAACCCCATTGAAGAGCATGTGTGTAACGAACCCCATTGGATAGCGTGTGTGTCACAGACCCTTTGGACAGTGTGTGTGTCACAAACCCCATTGGACAGCGTGTCTGTGTCACAATCCCCATTGGACAGCGTGTGTGTCACAAAACCCATTGGACAGATTGCGTGTCATAAACCCCATTGGACAGTCTGTGTGTGTCACAATCCCCATTGGACAGCGTGTGTGTCAAAACCCAATTGGACAGTGTGTGTGTCACAAAACCCACTGGACAGCGTGTGTGTGTCACAATCCCCATTGGACAGTGTGTGTGTCACAAACACCATTGGACAGCGTATGTGTCACAAGCCCATTTTACAGATTGTGTATGTCACAAACCCCATTGGAAAGTGTATGTGTCACAAACCCCATTGGATTGCGTGTGTGTGTCACAAGCCAATTGGACAGAATGTGTGTGTCACAAAACCCACTGGACAGCGTGTGTGTCAAGAACCCCATTGGAAAGCCCGTGTGTCACAAGCGCCATTGGACAGAGTGTGTGTGTCACAAACCCCATTGGACAGCGTCTTTCTGTCACAATCCCCATTGGACAGTGTGTGTGTCATGAACCCCATTGGACAGCGTGTGTGTCACAAGAACCATTGGACAGAGAGTGTGTCACAAACCCCATTGGAAAGTGTATGTGTCACAAACTCCATTGGATAGTGTGTGTGTGTCACAAATCCTATTGGACAGTGTGTGTGTCAAAAACCCCATTGGACACCGAGTGTGTGTAACAATCTCCATTGGACAGTGTGAGTGTCACAAACACCATTGGAAAGCGTGTGTGTCACAAGCCCATTGGACAGAGTGTGTGTGTCACAAAACCCACTAAACAGCGTGTGTCTCACAAACCCCATTGGACAGCGTGTGTGTCACAAGCACCATTGGACAGCGTGTGTGTCACGAACTCCATTGGACAGCGTGTGTGTGTCAAAATCCCCATTATACAGCGTGTGTGTCACAAACCCCATTGGACAGCGTTTGTGTTTCTCATTTCCCATTAGACAGCGTGTGTGTCAGAAACCCCTTTGGACTGTGTGTGTGTGTCACAAACCCCATTGGACAGCGTGTGTGTATCACAAACCCTATTGGACAGTGTGTGTGTCACAAACCCCATTGGACAGATTGTGTGTCATAAACCCCATTGGACAGCCTGTGTGTGTCACAATCCCCATTGGACAGCGTGTGTGTCAAAACCCAATTGGACAGTGTGTGTGTCACAAAACCCACTGGACAGCGTGTGTGTGTCACAATCCCCATTGGACAGCGTGTGTGTCACAAGCCCCATTGGACAGTGTGTGTGTCACAAACACTGTTGGACAGCGTGTGTGTCACAAGCACCTTTGGATAGAGTGTGAGTGTCACAAACCCCATTGGATAGTGTTTGTGTCACAAACCCCTTTGGACAGTGTGTGTGACACAAAAACCATTGGATAACGTGTGTGTGTCACAAACCCTGTTGGACAGCGTGTGTGTCACAAACCCAATTGGATACTGCTTGTGTGTCACAAACCCCATTAGAAAGTGTGTGTGTCACAAACCCCTTTGGAAAGTGTGTGTGTCACAAACCCCATTGGATAGCGTGTGTGTGTCACAAACCCCATTAGAAAGTGCCCCTGTCACAAACCCCTTTGGATAGAATGTGCGTGTCACAAGCCCCATTGGATAGCATGTGAGTGTGTCACAAACCCCATTGGACAGCATGTGTGTTCACAAGCGCCATTGGACAGAGTGTGTGTGTCACAAACCCCATTGGATAGCGTGTGTGTGTCACAAACCCTCATGGTCAGTGCGTGTGTCACAAAACCCAAAGGGTAGCATGCGTGTCACAAACACCATTGGACAGTGTGTGTGTGTCACAAATGCCATTGGATAGCATGTGTGTGTCACAAACCCCATTGCACAGCGTGTAGTGTCAGAAACCCCATTGGACAGTGTGTGTCACAAACCCCATTGGACAGATTGTGTGTGTCACAAAGCCCATTTGACAGAGTGTGTGTCACAAAAACCATTGGACAATGTGTGTGTAACGTAACCAATTGTGCGTGTAACAATCTCCATGAGACAACGTGTGTGTGTCACACACCCCATTGGAAAGTGTGTGTGTCACAATCCCCATTTTATAGCGTGAGTGTGTCACATAACCCATTATAAAGTGTGTGTGTTACAAACCCCAGTGGATAGCGTGTGTGTGTCACAAACCCTATTGGACAGTCAGTAGGTAACAATCCCCATTGGACGGAGTCTGTGTCACAAACCCCACTGGACAGTGTGTGTGTCACAAACACCATTGGACAGCATGTGTGTGTCACATTCCCCATTGGACAGTGTGTGTGTACCAAAACCCATTGGATAGCGTGTGTGTCACAAACCCCATTGGATAGCATGTGTGTCACAATCCCCATTGGACAGCGTGTGTGTCACAAACGCTATTGGACAGTTTTTGTGTGTCACAATACCCATTGGATAGTGTTTGTGTCACAAACCCCATTGGAAAGAGTTTGTGTCACAAACCCAATTGGATAGCGTGTGTGTGTCACAAACCCCATTAGAAAGTGTGCGTGTCACAAACCCCATTGGATAGATTGTGCGTGTCACAAACCCTATTGGACAGTGTGTATGTCACAGTCCCCATTGGACAGCGTCTGTGTCACAAACCCCATTGGACAGCGTGTGTGTGTCACAAACCCCATTGAACAGTGTGTGTGTCACAAAAAGCATTGGATAGCGTGTGTGTCACAATCCCCATTGGATAGTGTGTGTGTCACAAATCCCATTGGACAGAGTTTGTGTCACAAACCCCATTGGACAGTTTGTGTGTCACAAAACGCATTGGATAGCGTGTGTGTCACAATCCCCATTGGACAGCGTGTGTGTCCCAAACCCCATTGGACAGTTTGTGTGTGTCACAAAACCCATTGGATAGCATGAGTGTGTCACAAACCCCATTGGACAGCGTGTAGTGTCAGAAACCCCATTGGACAGTGTGTGTCACAAATCCCATTGGACAGCGTGTGTGTCACAAACCCCATTGGACAACGTGCGTGTCACAAACACCATTGGATAGTGTGTGTGTCACAAACCCCATTGGACAGAGTGTGTGTGTCACAAACCCCTTTGGATAGCATGTGTGTGTCACAAACCCCATTGGACAGCGTGTGCCACAAATCCCATTGGGCAGCGTGTGTGTGTCACAAAGCCCAGTTGACAGAGTGTGTGTCACAAACCCCATTGGATAGCGTGTGTTTCACAATCACCATGGGACAGCGTGTGTGTGTCACAATCCCCATTGAACAGTGTGTGTGTCACAAAATGCATTGGATAGCATGTGTGTCACAATCCCCATTGGACAGCGTGTGTGTCACAAACCCCATTGGACAGTTTGTGTGTGTCACAATACCCATTGGATAGTGTGTATGTCACAAACCCCATTGGACAGACTGTGTGTGTCACAAACCCCATTGGATAGCATGTGAGTGTGTCACAAACCCCATTGGACAGCGTGTAGTGTCAGAAACCCCATTGGACAGTGTGTGTCACAAATCCCATTGGACAGCGTGTGTGTGTCACAAAGCCCAGTTGACAGAGTGTGTTTCACAAAAACCATTGGACAGTGTGTGTGTCACAAACCCCATTGGACAGCGTGTGTGTGTCACACACCCTCCTGCTCAGTGTGTGTTTCACAAACCCCACTGGAAGGTGTGTGTGTCACAAACCCCATTGGAAAGTGTGTGTGCCACAAATCCCATTGCATAGCGTGTGTGTGTCACAAACTCCATTATAAAGCAGTGCGTGTTCACAAACCCCAGTGGATAGCGTGTGTGTGTCACCAACCCTATTGGAGAGTGTGTAGGTCACGATCCCCATTGGACAGCGTCTGTGTCACAAACCGCATTGGACAGCGTGTGTGTCACTAACACCATTGGACAGCGTGTGTGTGTCACAATCCCCATTGGACAGTTTGTGTGTCACTACCCCATTGGATAGCGTGTGTTTCACAAACCCCAGTTGAAAGTGTGTGTGTCACAAACCCCAATGGATAGCGTGTGTGTGTCACAAACCCTATTGGACAGTGTGTATGACATCTGGATAGACTGGAAAAATGGGCTGATTCCAATGGGATGAAGTTCAATAAGGCCAAATGCCGGGTGCTGCACTTTGGTCACAACAACCCCCTGCAGCGCTACAGGTTGGGCGCAGAGTGGCTGGAGAGCAGTCAGGCAGAAAGGGACCTGGGAGTAGTAATTGATAGGAAGCTCAACATGAGTCATCAGTGTGCCCAGGTGGCCAAAAAGGCCAATGGTATCCTGTCCTGTATCAAAAATAGCGTGGTCAGCAGGACAAGGGAAGTGATCCTTCCCCTGTACTCTGCATTGGTGAGGCCACACCTGGAGTATTGTGTTCACTTCTGGGCCCCTCAGTTCAGGAAAGAGATTGAAGTGCTGGAGCGGGTCCAGAGAAGAGCAACACGACTGGTGAAGGGACTTGAACATAAGACCTATGGGGAGAGGCTGAGGGAGCTGGAGTTGTTTAGTCTAGAGAAGAGGAGGCTTAGAGGTGAGCTCATCACTCTCTATAACTATCTGAAGGGAAGTTACAGCCAGGTGGGGATTGGTCTCTTCTCCCAGGCAGTTAGCAACAGGACAAGGGGGCATGGGCGTAAACTCTACCAGGGGAAATTTAGGCTGGATATTAGAAAGAAATTCTTTACAGAGAGAGTGGTCAGACATTGGAATGGCTGCCCAGGGAGGTAGTGGACTCGCCGTCCCTAGAGGTTTTTAAACTGAGATTGGACATGGCACTTAGTGCCATGATCTAGTAAACGGACTAGAGTTGGACCAAGGGTTGGACTCGATGATCTCTGAGGCCTTTTCAAACCCAGTCGATTCTGTGATTCTGATTCTGTGATTCTGTGGATAGCGTGTGTGTGTCACAAACCCTATTGGACAGTGTGTGTGTTACAAAACGCACTGGACAGCATGTGTGTTCACAAACCCCATTGCACAGCGTGTGTGTCACAATCCCCATTGGACAGCTTGTGTGTCACAAACACCATTGGACAGCGTGTGTGTGTAACAATACCCATTGGACAGCGTGTGTGTGTAACAATACCCATTGGACACTGTGTGTGTCACAAACCCCATTGGACAGTGTGCGTGTCACAAACCCCTTTGGACAGTGTGTGTGTCACAAACCCCATTGGACAGCGTGTGTGTCACAATCCCCATTGGACAGCTTGTGTGTCACAAACATCATTGGACAGTGTGTGTGTGTAACAATACCCATTGGACAGTGTGTGTGTCACAAACCCCATTGGACAGCGTTTGTGTCACAAATCCCCGTGGACACTGTGTGTGTCAAAAATCCCCGTGGACACTGTGTGTGTCACGAATGCCATTGGACAGTGGGTGCGTTACAAACCCCCCTGGACATTGTGTGTGTCACAATCCCCAGTGGACAGTGTGTGTGTCAAAACCCCATTGGACAGTGTGTGTGACACAAAATCCACTGGACAGCGTCTGTGTCACGAACACCCATGGGCAGTGTGACTGTCACAAGCCCCATTGGACAGCATGTGTGTCACAAAACCCATTGGACAGCGTGTGTGTGTCACAATGCCCATTAGACTGTGTTTGTCACAAACACAATAGGATAGAGAGTGCGTGTTACAAACCCTATTGGACAGCGTGTGTGTCACAAACCCCATTGTACAGCATGTTTGTCACAGTCCCCATTGGACAGTGTGTGTTTCACAAACACCATTGGACAGCATGCGTGTCACATACAACATTGGACAGCGTGTGTGTGATCGCAATCTCCATTGGACAGCGTGTGTGTCACGAACCCCATTGGACAGCGTGTGTGTCACAAGCGCCATTGGACAGAGTGTGTGTGTCACAAACCCCATTGGAAAGCGTATGTGTCACAAACCCTATTAGATAGAGTGTGTGTCACAAACCCTACTGGTCAGTGTGTGTGTCACAAAACCCTTTGGACAGTATGAGTGTCACAAACACCATTTCACAGTGTGTGTGTAACAAACCCAATTGGTCAGCGTGTGTGTCACAAACCTCATGGGACAGCGTGTGGGCGTCACAAACGCCATTGGAAACTGTGTGTGTCACAAACCCCATTGGATAGCATGAGTGTGTCACAAACCCTACTGGACAGTGTGTATGACACAATGCCCATTGGACAGCGTCTGTGTCACAAACCCCAATGGACAGCGTGTGTGTTACAAACACCATTGGACAGCGTGTGTATGTCACAATCCCCATTGGACAGTGTGTGTGTCACAAAACCCATTGGATAGCGTGTGTGTCACAAACCCCACTAAACTGTGTGTGTCACAAAACCCATCGCATAGCGTGTGTGTGTGACAAACCCCACTGGACAGCGTGTGTGTCACGAACCCCGTTGGACAGCGTATGTGCCACAATCCCCATTGGACATAATGTGCGTGTCACAAAACCCATCAGACACGGTGTGTGTCACAACCCAATTGGACAGTGTGTGTGTCAAAAAACCCCCTGTACATTGTGTGTGTCACAAACCCCTTTGGAGAGTGTGTGTGTCACAAACCCTAGTGTACAATGTCTGTGTCACAAAACCAATTGGACAGCGTGTGTGTCACAAACACCATTGGACAGCGTGTGTTTGTCAGAAACCCCATTGGACAGAGTGGGTGTGACAAACCCATTGGATAGCGTGTATGTGTCACAAACCCAATTGGACAGCATGTGTGTCACAAACCCCACTAGACAGTGCGTGTGTTACAAAAACCTTTGGACAGCATGCGTGTTTACAAACACCATTAGACAGCGTCTGTGTCACAAACCCCATTGGAAAGTGTGTGTGTAAACAACCCAATTGGACTAAGTGTGTGTCACAAACCCCATTGCACAGTGTGTGTGTTGCCAAACCCCATTTTTTAGCGTGTGTGTGTCACAAACCCTTCTGCCCAGTGTGTGTATCAAAAAACACATTGGACACCCTGCGTGTCACAAACACCATTGGACAGCGTGTGTGTTTCACAATCCCCAGTGGACAGCGTGTGTGTCACAAACGCCATTGGATAGCGTGTGTGTGTCACAAACCCCATGGGACAGAGTGTGTGTCACAAATCCCATTGGAAAGCGTGTGTGTACTAAACCCCATTGGACAGCGTGTGTGTGTCACAATCCCTATTGGACTGTGTGTGTTTGTCACAAACCCCATTGGAAAGTGTGTGTCACAAACCCCATTGGATAGCATGTGTGTGTCACAAACCCTATTGGACAGAGTGTGTGTTTCTACAAACCCCATTGGACAGCGTGTGTGTCATAAACACCATTGGATAGCGTGTGTGCGTCACAAACCCCATGGGACAGAGTGTGTGTCAAAAACCCCTTTGGACAGCATGTGTGTCTCAAACCCCATTGGACAGCGTGTGTGTGTCACAATCCCCAGTGGACAGCGTGTGTGTCAAAACCCCATTGGACTGTGTGTGTGTCACAAAACCCACTGGACAGCGTGTGTGTCATAAACACCCATGGACAGCGTGTGTGTCACCAACCCCATTGGACACCGTTTGTGTGTCACAAACCGCATGGGACAGAGTGTGTGTCACAAACTCCACTGGACAGCGTGTGTGTCACAAACACCCATGGACACTGTGCGTGCCACAAACCCCATTGGACAACGTGTGCGTCACAAACCCCTTTGTACAGTGTGCGTGTCACAAACCCCATTGGACATCGTGTGTGTCAAAAACCCCTTTGGACAGTGTGTGTGTCACAAACACCAGTAGACAGCGTGTGTGCCAGAAACACCCATGGCCACTGTGCGTGCCACAAACCCCACTGGACAACGTGTGCGTCACAAACCCCTTTGTACAGTGTGTGTGTCAAAAACCCCATTGGACAGCGTGTGTATGTCACAATCCCCATTGGACAGAGTGTGTGTCATAAACCCCGTTGGATAGCTTGTGTGTCATAAACCCCATTAGAAAGATTGTGTGTCACAAACCCCATTGGATAGCGTGTGTGAGTAACAATTCCCATTGGACAGTGTGTCTGTCACAAACCCCATTGGACAGAGTTTGTGTCACAAACCCCACTGGACAGCGTGTGTGTCACAAACCCCATGGGACAGAGTGTGTGTCACGAACCCCATTGGACAGCCTGTATGTCAGAAGCGCCATTGGACAGTGTGTGTGTAACAAACCCCATGGGACAGCGTGTGTGTGTCACAAACCCTCCTCGTCAGTGTGTGTGTCACAAAACCCATTGGACAGCATGCGTGTCACAAACACCATTGGACAGTCTGTGTGTAACAAACCCAAATGGTCAGCGTGTGTGTAACAAACCCCATGGGACAGCGTGTGTGTGTCACAAACCCCATTGGAAAATGTGAGTCACAAACCCCATTGGATAGCGTGTGTTTGTCAAAAACCTCATTAGAAAGTATGTGTGTCACAAAACTCATTGGATAGCATGTGTGTGTCACAAACCCTATTGGACAGAGTGTGTGTGGCGCAAACCCCATTGGACAGCGTGTGTGTCATAAACCCCATTGGATAGCGAGTGTGTGTCACAAACCCCATGGGACAGAGTGTGTGTCACCAACCCCATTGGACAGAGTGTGTGTCACAAACCCCTTGCGACACTGTGTGTGTCACAAACACTGTTGGACAGCGTGTTTGTGTCACAAACCCACTGGACAGAGTATGTGTGTCTCAAAACCCACTGGACAGCCTGTGTGTCACGAAACCCATTGGACAGCGTGTGTGTCACAATCCCCATTGAACAGCGTGTGTGTCACAAGCACCATTGGACAGAGTGTGAATGTCACAAAACCCATTGGACAGTGTGTGTGTCATAAACACCCCTGGATAGTGTGAGTGTCACAAACCTTATTGGACAGTGTGTGTGTCACAAACACCTTTGGACAGTCTGTGTGTAACAAACCGAATTGGTCAGCGTGTGTGTCACAAACCCCATAGGACAGCGTGTGTGTGTCAAAAACCCCATTAGAAAGTATGTGTGTCACAAACCCCACTGGATAGCGTGTGTGTGTCACAAACCCTTTTGGACAGTGTGTATGTCACAATCCCCATTGAACAGTGTGTGTGTCACAAACCCCATTAGAAAGTGTGTGTGTGACAAACACCATTGGATAGCGTATGTGTGTCACAAACCCTATTGGACAGAGTTTGTGTGTCACAAACCCCATTGGACAGCTTGTCTGTCATAAACCCCATTGGATAGCGTGTGTGTGTAACAATACCCATTGGACAGTGTGTGTGTGTCACAAACCCCATTAGACAGCGTGTGTGTCACAATCACTTTTGGACAGTGTGTGTGTCACATACCCCATTGGACAGCGTGTGTGTGTCACAATCCCCATTGGACAGTGTGTGTGTCACAAAACGCACTGAACAGTGTGTGTGTCACAAACCCCATTGGACAGCGTGTGTGTCACAATCCCCATTGAACAGCGTGTGTGTCACAAAACCGATTGGATAGCGTGTGTGTCACAAACCCTATTGGACAGTGTGTGTGTCACAAACCCCAATGGACCGCCTATGTGTCACAAACCACATTGGACAGCGTGTGTGTCACAAACCCCATTGGACAGATTCTGATTCATAAACACCATTGGACAGCGTGTGTGTGTCACAGTCCCCATTGGACACCGTGTGTGTCAAAACCCAATTGGACAGCGTGTGTGTCACAAACACCCATGGACAGTGTGAGTGTCACAAACCCCATTGTAGAGCGTGTGTGCGTCACAATTCCCATTGGACAGTGTGTGTGTCACAAACACCATTGGACAGCGTGTGTGTCACAAGCCCATTGGACAGAGTGTATGTGTCACAAAACCCATTGGAAAGTATATCTGTCACGAACGCCATCGGATAGCGTGTGTGTGTTACAAACACGATTGGACAGTGTGTGTGTCACAAAACCCACTGGACAGCGTGTGTGTTCACAAAACCCATTGGACAGCGTGTTTTTCACGAGACCCATTAGACAGAGTGTGTGTGACACAAAGCCCATTGGAGATCCTGTGTGTCACAAACCCCACTGAACAGCGTGTGTGCCACAAGCCCCATTGGAGAGAGTGTATGTGTCACAAACCCCATTGGACAGTGTGTGTGTCACAATCCCCACTGGATAGCGTGTGTGTCACGAACCTCATTGGACAGTGTGTGTGTCACAATCCCCATTGGATAGCGTGTGTGTCACAAACCCCATTGGACAGTGTGCGTGTGTTACAGTACCCATTAAACAGTGTGTGTCAAAAACCCCATTGGACAGCGTGTGAGTAACAAGCTCCATTGTACAGCGTTTGTGTCACAATCCCCAGTGGACAGCGTGTGTGTCACAAACGCCATTGGACAGCGTGTGTGTGTCACAATCCCCATTGGATAGTGTGTGTGTCACAAACACCATTGGACAGCGTGTGTGTCACAAGCCCATTGGACAGAGTGTGTGTGTCACAAATCCCACTGGACAGCGTGTGTGCGACGAAACCCATTGGACAGCGTGTGTGTCACAAGCACCATTGGACAGAGTGTGAGTGTCACAAACCCCATTGGAAAGTGTTGTTGCCACAAACCTCATTAGAAAGTGTGTTTGTCACAAACACCATTGGACAGCGTGTGTGTGACACAATCCCCATTGGACAGCGTGTGTGTCAAAACCCAATTGGACAGTGTGTGTGTCGGAAAACCCACTGGACAGCGTGTGTGTCACAAATACCATTGGCAGCGTGTGTTTTTCACAAGACCCATTGGACAGAGTGTGTGTGTCACAAAGCCCATTGGTCAGCCTGTTTGTCACAATCCCCATTGGACACCGTGTGTGTCACAAAACCCATTGGATACCGTATGTGTGTCACAAACACTATTGGACAGTGTGTGTATCACACACCCCATTGGACAGCGTGTGTGTCATAAACCCCATTGGATAGCGTGTGCGTGTCACAAACCCCATTAGAAAGTATGCATGTCACAAACCCCATTCGATAGCGTGTGTGTGTCACAAACACCATTGGACAGCACGTGTGTGTCACAATCCCCATTGGACAGCGTGTGTGTCACAAAACCCATTGGATAGCGTGTGTGTCACAAACCCCATGAGAAAGACTGTGTGTCTCAAACACCATTGGATAGCGTGTGTGATGTCACAAACCCTATTGGACAGTGTGTGTGTCACAAACCCCACTGGACAGCGTGTGTGTCACGAACCCCATTGGACAGCTTGTGTGTCACAAGACCTATTGGACAGAGTGTGTGGGTCACAAACCCCATTGGACAGAGTGTGTGTGTCACAAACCCCATTGGACAGTGTGTGTGTCACAAAACCCATTGGACAGCGTGTGTGTTTCACAATCCCCATTGGAGAGTGTGCGTGTTTCACAAACCCCATAAGAGAAAGAGTGTGTCACAAGTCCCATTGGACAGAGTGTGTGTGTCACAAACCACATTGGACAGTGTGTGTGTGTCACAATACCCATTGGACAGTGTGTGTGTCACAAACTCAACTGGACAGCGTCTGTGTCACAAACACCCATGGGCAATATGCGTGTCACAAACCCCATTGGACATCGTGTGTGTCACAAACCCTCCTGTTCAGTGTGTGTGTCACAAAACCCATTGGACAGCATGCATGTCATAAACACCATCGGGCAGCGTGTGTGTAACAAACCCAATTGGTCAGCCTGTGTGTCACAAACCCCATTAGAAAGTATGCGTGTCACAAACCCCATTGGATAGCATGTGTGTGTCACAAACCCCATTAGAAAGTGTGCGTGTCACAAACCCCGTTGGAAAGTCTGTGTGTCACAAACACCTTTGGACAGCGTGTCTGTGTCACAATCCCCATTGGACAGTGTGTGTGTCACAAAACCGATTGGATAGCGTGTGTTTCACAAAACCCATTAGAAAGAGCGTCTGTCACAAACCCTATTGGATAGCGTGTGTGGTGTCACAAACCCTACTGGACAGTGTGTGTGTCACAAACCTCACTGGACAGCGTCTGTGTCACGAACCACATTGGACAGCTTGTGTGTCACAAGACCTATTGGACAGAGTGTGTGTTTCACAAACACCGTTGGACAGCGTGTGTGTCACAATACCCATTGGACAGCGTGTGTGCAACAAGCTCCATTGGAAAGTGTGTGTCAGAAACCCCATTGGATAGCGTTTGTGTGTCACAAACCCTATTAGAAAGTATGTGTTTTACAAAGCCCATTGGATAGCATTTTTGTGTCGTATACCCTATTGGACAGTGTGTATATCACAATCCCCATTGGACAGCGTCTGTGTCACAAACCCCATTGGACAGTGTGTGTGTCATAAACGCCATTGGACAGCGTGTGTGTGTCACAAACCCCATTAGAAAGTATGCATGTCACAAACCCCATTGGATAGCGTGTGTGATGTCACAAACCCTATTGGACAGTGTCTGTTTCACAAACCCCACTGGACAGCGTGTGTGTCACGAACCCCATTGGACAGCTTGTGTGTCACAAGACCTATTGGACAGAGTGTGTGTGTCACAAATGCAATTGGACAGCGTGTGTGTCACAATCCCCATTGGACAGCGTGTGTGTCACAAACTCCACTGGACAGCGTGTGTGTCACAAATCCCATTGGACAGTGTGTGTGTCACAAACCCCATTGGACATCGTGTGTATCACAAACCCCTTTGGACAGTGTGCGTGTCACAAACCCCATTGGACAGTGTGAGTGTCACAAACCCCATTGGACAGAGTTTGTGTTTAACATACCCATTGGACAGTGAGTGTGTCACAAACCCCATTGGACAGCGTGTGTGTCACAATACCCCCGTGGAGAGTGTGTGTGTCACGAACGCCATTGGACAGTTTTTTTTGTCACAAACCCCATTGGATAGAGTGTGTGTGTCACAAACACCATTGGACAGCGTGTGTGTGTCACAATCCCCATTGGACAGTGTGTGTGTCACAAAAGCCATTGGATAGCGTGTGTGTCACAAACCCCATTAGAAAGACTGTGTGTCTCAAATACCATTGGATAGCGTGTGTGATGTCACAAACCCTATTGGACAGTGTGTGTGTCACAAACCCCACTGGACAGCGTGTGTGTCATGAACCCGACCGGACAGCGTCTGTGTCACAAACGCCATTGAACAGCTTGTGTGTCACAAGACCTATTGGACAGAGTGTGTGTGTCACAAACACCGTTGGACAGCGTGTGTGTCACAATACCCATTGGACACCGTGTGGGTCACAAACCCCATTGGACAGAGTGTGTGTGTCACAAACCCCATTGGACAGAGTGTATGTGTCACAAGACCTATTGGACAGAGTGTATGTGCCACAAACACCATTGGACAGCGTGTGTGTCACAAACCCCTTTGAAAGTGTGTGTAAGAAACCCCATTGGATAGCGTGTGTGTCTCAAAAACCCAATTAGAATGTATGTGTTTTACAAAGCATGTTTGTGTCACATACCCTGTTGGACTGTGTGTATGTCACAATCCCCATTGGACAGCGTCTGTGTCACAAACTCCATTGGACAGCGTGTGTGTCACAAAGACCATTGGACAGCGTGTGTGTGTCACAATCCCAACTGGACAGTGTGTCTGTCACAAAACCCATTGGATAGAGTGTGTGTCACGAATCCCATTAGAAAGTGTGTGTATCACAAACCCCATCGGACAGTGTACGTGTGTCACAAACCCTACTGGACAGCGTGTGTATCATAAACCCCATTGGATACCGTGTGTATGTCACAAACCCCATTATAAAGTGTGCGTGTCACAAACCCCATTGGACAGCATGTGTGTGTCACAAACCCCATAAGAATGTATGCGTGTCACAAACCCCATTGGATAGCATTTGTGTGTCACAAACCCCATTGGAAAGTGTGTGTGT
Source organism: Columba guinea (assembly GCA_032206185.1). Lineage (NCBI taxonomy): Eukaryota > Metazoa > Chordata > Aves > Columbiformes > Columbidae > Columba > Columba guinea. Next base: position 347,635 of record JAVLUU010000064.1, on the reverse strand, counting down.
CACAAACACCATTGGACAGCGTGTGTGTGTCACAATCCCCATTGGACAGTGTAGGCGTGTCACAAACCCCATTGGATAGTGTAGGCGTGTCACAAACCCCATTGGACAGCGTGTGTGTCACAAACCCCATTGGACAGAGTTTGTGTTTAACAATACCCATTGGACAGTGTGTGTGTCACAAACTCCACTGGACAGAGTGTATGTGTCACAAACCCCATTGGATAGCATGTGCGTGTCACAAACCCCATTGGAAAGTGTGCGTCACAAACCCCATTGGATAGCGTGTGCGTGTCACAAACCCCATTGGAAAGTGTGCGTCACAAACCCCATTGGATAGCATGTGTGTGTCACAAACCCTATGGGACAGCGTGTAGGTCACAATCCCCATTGGACAGCGTCTGTGTCACAAACCCCATTGGACAGCGTTTGTGTCACAAACGCAATTGGACAGCGTGTGTGTGTCACAAACCCCCGTGGACTCTGTGTGTGTCACGAATGCCATTGGACAGTGTGTGTGTCACAACCCCCCCTGGACAGTGTGGGTGTTACAATCCCCAGTGGAAAGCGTGTCTGTCAAAATCCCTTTGGACAGTGTGTGTGTCACAAACCCCATTGGACAGCGTGTGTAGTCATAGACCCCCTTGTACAGCGTGTGTGTGTCACAAACCCCATTGGACAGCGTGTGTGTCACAAACCCCTTTGGACAGCATGTGTGTGTCACAAACCCCATTGGACAGCGTGTGTATGTCAGAAGCCCCCTGGTCGTTTTGTGTGTCACAAACCCCATTAGAAAGTATTTGTGTCACAAGCCCCTTTGGATAGCATGTTTATGTCATAAACATTATTAGACATTCTTTATGTCACAATCCCCATTGGACAGCATCTGTGTCACAAACCCCACTGGACAGCGTGTGTGTCACAAACACCCATGGACAGTGTGCCTGTCAGAAACCCCATTGGGTACGTCTGTGTCACAAACCCCCGTGGACATAGCGTATGTCACAAACCCCATTGGGAAGTGTGTGTCACAAACCCCATTGGATAGCGCGTGTGTGTCACAAACCCCATTATAAAGTGTGCTTGTCACAAACCCCATTTGATAGCGTGTGTGTGTCACAAACCCTATTGGACAGTGTGTGTGTCACAATCCCCGTTGGACAGCGTCTTTGTCACAATCCCCATCGGACAGCGTGTGTGTCACAAACACCATTGGAAAGCTTGTGTGTGTCACAATCCCCATTGGACAGTGTGTGTGTCACAAAACCCATTGGAAAGTGTATGTGTCACAAAACCCATTGGATAGCGTGTGTGTATCACAAACCCTCCTGGTCAGTTTGTGTGTCACAAACCCCATTAGACAGCATGCGTATAACAAACACCATTGGACAGTGTGTGCGTAACAAAATCAGTTGGTAAGCGCGTGTGTCACAAACCCCATTGGATAGCGTGTATGTGTCACAAACCCCATTAGAAAGTATGCGTGTCACAAGCACATTGGATTGCATGTGTGTGTCACCAACCCCATTAGAAAGTGTGCGTGTCACAAACCCCTTTGGAAAGTGTGGGTGTCACAAACACCATTGGACAGCTTGTGTGTGTCGCAAACCCCATTGGACAGTGTGTGTGTCGCAATCCCCATTGGACATCGTGTGTGTATCACAAGCCCCATTGGACAGAGTTTGTCTCACCAAGCCCCGTGGACACTGTGTGTTTCACAAACCCCATTGGACAGTGTGTGTGTCACAAACCCCACTGGACAGCGTGTGTGTGTAACAATACCCATTGGACAGCGTGTCTGTCACAAACACCCATGGAGAGTATGCGTGTCACAAACCCCATTGGACATCGTGTGTGTCACAAACCTCTTCGGACAATGTGTGTGTCACAAACCCCATTGGACAGTGTTTGTGTGTCCCAATCCCCATTGGACAGTCTGTGTGTCACAAACCCCATGGGAGAGAGAGTGTGTCACAAACCCCATTGGGCAGTCTGTGTGTCACAATCCCCATTGAAAAGTGTATGTGTCACAAACCCCATTGGATAGCGTGTGTGTGTCACAAACCACTTTGGACAGTGTGTGTGTCACAGACCCCATTGGACAGCATGTGTGTGTCACAATCCCCATTGGACAGTATATGTGTCACAAACATCATTGGACAGCGTGTGTGTCACAAGCGCATTGGACAGAGTGTGCGTGACACAAAACCCACTGGACAGCATGCGTGTCACGAACCCCATTGGACAGCGTGTGTGTCACAAGCACCATTGGACAGAGAGTGTGTGTCACAAACCCCATTGGAAAGTGTATGTTTCACAAACCCCATTGGATATCGTGTGTCTGTCACAAACTCTTTAGGACAGTGTTTGTCACAATCCCCACTGGACAGCGTCTGTGTCACAAACCCCATTGCACAGTTTGTGTGTCACAAACCCCATGGGACAACGTGTGTGTGTCACAAACCTCTTTGGAAAGTGTGTGTCACAAACCCCATTGGACAGTGTGTGTGTCACAAACACCATTGGACAGCATGTGTTTGTAACAATACCCATTGGACAGTGCGTGTGTCACAAACCCCACTGGACAGTTTTTGTGTCACAAACTCCACTGGACAGCGTGTGTGTCACAAACACCCATGGACAGTGTGCGTGTCACAAACCTCTTTGGACAGTATGTGTGTCACAAACCCCATTGGACAAAGTGTGTGTGTCACAAACCCCATTGGAAAGTGTGTGTCACAAACCCCATTGGATAGCGCGTGTGTGTCACAAACCCCATTATAAAGTGTGCTTGTCACAAACCCCATTTGATAGCGTGTGTGTGTCACAAACCCTATTGGACAGTGTGTGTGTCACAATCCCCGTTGGACAGCGTCTGTGTCACAATCCCCATTGGACAGCGTGTGTGTCACAAACACCATTGGAAAGCTTGTGTGTGTCACAATCCCCATTGGACAGTGTGTGTGTCACAAAACCCATTGAAAAACGTGTGTGTCACGAACCCCATTGGGCAGCGTTTGTGTCACAAACCCCACTGGAAAGTGTATGTTTCACAAACCCCATTGGACAGCGTGTGTGTCACAAACACCGTTAGACAGCGTGTGTGTGTAACAATACCCATTGGACAGTGTGTGTGTCACAAACCCCGTTGGACAGCGTGTGTGTCACAAACCCCTTTGGACAGCATGTGTGTGTCACAAACCCCATTGGACAGCGTGTGTATGTCAGAAGCCCCCTGGTCGTTTTGTGTGTCACAAACCCCATTAGAAAGTATTTGTGTCACAAGCCCCTTTGGATAGCATGTTTATGTCATAAACATTATTAGACATTGTGTATGTCACAATCCCCATTGGACAGCATCTGTGTCACAAAACCCACTGGACAGCGTGTGTGTCACAAACACCCATGGACAGTGTGCCTGTCAGAAACCCCATTGGGTACGTCTGTGTCACAAACCCCCGTGGACATAGCGTATGTCACAAACCCCATTGGATAGCGCGTGTGTGTCACAAACCCCATTATAGAGTGTGCTTGTCACAAACCCCATTTGATAGCGTGTGTGTGTCACAAACCCTATTGGACAGTGTGTGTGTCACAATCCCCGTTGGACAGCGTCTTTGTCACAATCCCCATCGGACAGCGTGTGTGTCACAAACACCATTGGAAAGCTTGTGTGTGTCACAATCCCCATTGGACAGTGTGTGTGTCACAAAACCCATTGGAAAGTGTATGTGTCACAAAACCCATTGGATAGCGTGTGTGTATCCAAACCCTCCTGGTCAGTTTGTGTGTCACAAACCCCATTGGACAGCATGCGTATAACAAACACCATTGGACAGTGTGTGCGTAACAAAATCAGTTGGTAAGCGCGTGTGTCACAAACCCCATTGGATAGCGTGTATGTGTCACAAACCCCATTAGAAAGTATGCGTGTCACAAGCACATTGGATTGCATGTGTGTGTCACCAACCCCATTAGAAAGTGTGCGTGTCACAAACCCCTTTGGAAAGTGTGGGTGTCACAAACACCATTGGACAGCTTGTGTGTGTCGCAAACCCCATTGGACAGTGTGTGTGTCGCAATCCCCATTGGACATCGTGTGTGTATCACAAGCCCCATTGGACAGAGTTTGTCTCACCAAGCCCCGTGGACACTGTGTGTTTCACAAACCCCATTGGACAGTGTGTGTGTCACAAACCCCACTGGACAGCGTGTGTGTGTAACAATACCCATTGGACAGCGTGTCTGTCACAAACACCCATGGAGAGTATGCGTGTCACAAACCCCATTGGACATCGTGTGTGTCACAAACCTCTTCGGACAATGTGTGTGTCACAAACCCCATTGGACAGTGTTTGTGTGTCCCAATCCCCATTGGACAGTCTGTGTGTCACAAACCCCATGGGAGAGAGTGTGTGTCACAAACCCCATTGGGCAGTCTGTGTGTCACAATCCCCATTGAAAAGTGTATGTGTCACAAACCCCATTGGATAGCGTGTGTGTGTCACAAACCACTTTGGACAGTGTGTGTGTCACAGACCCCATTGGACAGCATGTGTGTGTCACAATCCCCATTGGACAGTATATGTGTCACAAACATCATTGGACAGCGTGTGTGTCACAAGCGCATTGGACAGAGTGTGCGTGACACAAAACCCACTGGATAGCATGCGTGTCACGAACCCCATTGGACAGCGTGTGTGTCACAAGCACCATTGGACAGAGAGTGTGTGTCACAAACCCCATTGGAAAGTGTATGTTTCACAAACCCCATTGGATATCGTGTGTCTGTCACAAACTCTTTAGGACAGTGTTTGTCACAATCCCCACTGGACAGCGTCTGTGTCACAAACCCCATTGCACAGTTTGTGTGTCACAAACCCCATGGGACAACGTGTGTGTGTCACAAACCTCTTTGGAAAGTGTGTGTCACAAACCCCATTGGACAGTGTGTGTGTCACAAACACCATTGGACAGCATGTGTTTGTAACAATACCCATTGGACAGTGCGTGTGTCACAAACCCCACTGGACAGTTTTTGTGTCACAAACTCCACTGGACAGCGTGTGTGTCACAAACACCCATGGACAGTATGTGTGTCACAAACCCCATTGGACAAAGTGTGTGTGTCACAAACCCCATTGGAAAGTGTGTGTCACAAACCCCATTGGATAGCGCGTGTGTGTCACAAACCCCATTATAAAGTGTGCTTGTCACAAACCCCATTTGATAGCGTCTGTGTGTCCAAACCCTATTGGACAGTGTGTGTGTCACAATCCCCGTTGGACAGCGTCTGTGTCACAATCCCCATTGGACTGCGTGTGTGTCACAAACACCGTTAGACAGCGTGTGTGTGTAACAATACCCATTGGACAGTGTGTGTGTCACAAATATCACTGGAAAGCGTGTGTGTCACAAGCCCATTGGTCAGAGTGTGTGTGTCACAAAACCCACTGGAGAGCGTGTCTGTCACGAACCCCATTGGACAGCTTGTGTGTCACAAGCACCATTGGACAGAGTCTGTGTGTCACAAACCCCATTGGAAAGTGTATGTGTCGCAAACCCCATTGGATAGCGTGTGTGTATCACAAACTCTTTTGGACAGTGTGTGTGTCACAAAACCCACTGGACACAGTGTGTGTTCACAAACCCCTTTGCACAGCGTGTTTTTCACAAGAGCCATTGGACAGAGTGTCTGTGTCAAACAGCCCATTGGACAGCGTGTGTGTCACAAGCGCCATTGGACAGCGTGTGTGTCACAAAAACCATTGGACAACATGTGTGTGTAACAATACCTATTGGACAGCGTTTGTGACACAAACCCCCGTGGACACTGTGTGTGTCACAAACCCCATTGGACATCGTGTGTGTCACAAACCCCTTTGGACAGCGTGTGTGTGTCTGAAACCCTATTGGACAGTGTGTAGGTCACAATCCCCATTGGACAGCGTCTGTGTCACAAACCCCATTGGACAGCGTGTGTGTCACAAGCACCATTGGAGAGAGTGTGTGTGTCAAAAAGCCCATTGGACAGCGTGTGTGTCACAAACCCAATTGGACAGAGTTTGTGTCACCAACCCCCGTGAACACTGTGTGTGTCACAAACCCCGTTGGACATTGTGTGTGTCACAAACTCCACTGGACAGCGTGTGTGTCACAAACACCCATGGACAGTGTGCGTGTCACAAACCCCATTGGACATCGTGTGTGTCACAAAACTCTTTGGACATTGCGTGTGTCACGAACGTCATTGGACAGTGTGTGTGTCACAATCCCCAGTGGACAGCGTGTGTGTCAAAACCCCTTTGGGCAGTGTGTGTGTGCCAAACCGACTGGACAACGTGTGAGCTACAAACACCCATGGACACTGTGAGTGTCACAAACCCCATTAGATAGCGTGTGTGTCACAATCCCCATTCGACAGTGTGTGTGTCACAAACACTATTGGACAGCGTGTGTGTCACAAGCCTATTGGACAGAGTGTGTGTGTGACAAACCCCTTTGGAAAGTGCATGTGTCACAAACCCCATTGGATAGCGTGTGTGTGTCACAAAGCCTATTGGAGAGTGTGTGCGTCACAAACCCCATTGGACAGAGTTTGTGTCACAAACCCCGTTGGACAGCGTGTGTGTCACAAACACCATTGGACAGTGGTTGTGTCACAAACCCCATTGGACAGCGTGTGTGTGTCACAAACCTCCTGGACTGTGTGTGTGTCACAAACCCCATTGGACATCGTGTGTGTCAGAAACCCCATTGGACAGTGTGTGTCACAAATCTCATTGGACAGCGTTTGTGTCACAAACGCCATTGGATATCATGTGTGTCACAAACCCCTTTAGACAGTGTGTGTGTCACAAACCCCATTGGACAGCGTGTGTGTGTCACAATCCCCATTGGACAGCGTGTGTGTCACAAAACCCATTGGACAGCAAGTGTGTGTGTCACAAACACTATTGGACAGTGTGTGTGTCACAAAACCCACTGGACAGTGTGTGTGTCACAAACCCGTTTGGAGAGAGTTTGTGTCACAAACCCCATTGGACAGCGTGTGTGTCACAAACCCCATTGGAAAGTGTATGTTTCACAAAGTGCATTTTATATCGTGTACGTGTCACAAACCACACTTGATAGCATGTGTGTGTCACAAACCCCGTTGTACAGCATGTTTGTCGCAAGCCATTTGTACAGAGGGTGTGTGTTACAAACCCCATTGTACAGCGTGTTTGTCATAATCCCCATTGGACAGCGTGTGTGTCACAAACCCAATTGGGCAGTGTGTGTGTCATACCACAATGGACAGAGTGTGTGTCACAAACCCCATTGGACAGAGTGTGTGTGACAAACCCCATTGGACAGTGTATGTGCCACAAACCCCACTGGTCAGAGAGTGTGACACAAGCGCCACTGGACAGAGTGTGTGTGTCACAAACCATATTGTACAGCGTGTTTGTCACAAGCCCTTTGGACAGAGTGTGTGTGTCACACACCCCATTGGAGATAGTGTGTTTCACAAACCCCATTGGAAAGCGTGTGTGTGTCACAAACCCTTCTGGTCAGTTTGTGTGTCACAAAACCCACTGCACAGTGTGTGTGTCACTAATCCCATTGGATAGCGTGTGTGTCACAAGCTCCATTGGACAAGGTGTGTGTCACAAACCCCTTTGGAAAGTGTATGTGTCACAAACCCCATTGGAGAGCGTGTGTGTGTCACAAACACTGTTGGACAGTGTGTGTATCACAAAACCCGCTGGACAGTGTGTGTGTCACAAACCCCATTGGACAGCGTGTGTGTCACAAACCCCATTGGACAGCATGTGTATCAAAAGCCACATTCGACAGAGTGTATGTGCCACAAACCCCATTGGACAGTGTGTGTGTCACAAATCCCATTGGACAGAGTTTGTGTGACAAACCCAATTGGACAGCGTGTGTGTCATAAACACCATTGGAAAGTGTATGTGTCATATACCGCATTGGATAGCGTGTGTGTGTCACAAACCCCATTGGACAGCGTGTGTGTCACAAGCCCATTGGACAGAGTGTTTGTCTCACAAACTCCATTGGAAAGTGTATGTATCACAAACCCCATTGGACAGCGTGTGTATCAAAAGCCACATTCAACAGAGTGTATGTGCCACAAACCCCATTGGACATGTGTGTGTCACAATACCCTTTGGACAGTGTGTGTGTCACAAACCCCATTGGACAGTGTGTGTGTCACAAACCCCATTGGACAGAGTGTGTGTGACAAACCCCATTGGAGAGACTGTGTTTCACAAACCCCATTGGACAGCGTGTGTGTGTCACAAACCCTCCTGGTCAGTTTGTGTGTCACAAAGCCGATTGGACAGCGTGTGTGTCACAAACCCCTTTAGACAGTGTGTGTCACAAACCCCATTGGACAGAGTTTGTGTGACAAACCCCATTGGATAGCGTGTGTGTGTTACAATCCCCACTGGACAGTGTGTGTGTCACAATACCCATTGGACAGCAAGTGTGTCACAAGACCATTGGACAGAGTGTGTGTGTCACAAAACTTACTGCAAAGCGTGTGTGTCACGAATCCCATTGGACAGTATGTGTGTCACAAGCACCATTGGAAAGAGTGTGTGTGTCACAAACCCCTTTGAAAAGTGTATGTGTCACAAACCCCATTGGACAGCGTGTGTCTGTCACAATCATTATTGGACAGCGTGTGCGTAACAAACCCCATTGGACAGCGTGTTTGTAACAAACCTCTTTGGACAGCGTGTGTGCGTCACAATACCCTTTTGACAGTGTGTGTGTCACAAAACCCATTGGACAGAGTTTGTGTCACAAACCCCATTGGACAGCGTGTGTTCCACAAACACCATTGGACTGTGTGTGTGTCACAAACCCCATTGGATAGCGTGTGTGTCACAATCCCCATTAGACAGCGTGTGTGTCACAAACCCCATCGGACAGCGTGTGTGTGTCACAATACCCACTGGAGAGTGTGTGAGTCACAAACCTGTTTGGAGAGAGTTTGTGTCACAAACCCCATTGGACAGAGTGTGTGTCATAAACCCCATTGGAAAGTGTATGTGTCACAAACAGCATTGGATAGCGTGTGTGTGTCACAAACCCCATTGGACAGCGTGTGTGTCTCAATCACCATTGGACAGAGTGTTTGTCTCACAAACCCCATTGGAAAGTGTATGTATCACAAACCCCATTAGACAGCGTGTGTGTCACAAACCCCATCGGACAGCGTGTGTGTGTCACAATACCCGCTGGACAGTGTGTGTGTCACAAACCCGTTTGGAGAGAGTTTGTGTAACAAACCCCATTGGACAGCGTGTGTGTCACAAACCCCATTGGAAAGTGTATGTGTCACAAAGCGCATTTTATAGCGTGTACGTGTCACAAACCACACTTGATAGCACGTGTGTGTCACAAACCCTATTGTACAGGATGTTTGTCACAAGCCCTTTGTACAGAGTGTGTGTGTTACAAACCCATTGTACAGCGTGTTTGTCATAATCCCAATTGGACAGTGTGTGTGTCACAAACCCGTTTGGAGAGAGTTTGTGTAACAAACCCCATTGGACAGAGTGTGTGTGACAAACCCCATTGGACAGTGTATGTGTCACAAACCCCATTGGTCAGAGAGTGTGACACAAGCGCCGCTGGACAGACTGTGTGTGTCACAAACTATATTGTACAGCGTGTTTGTCACAAGCCCTTTGGACAGCGTGTGTGTGTCACAAAACCTCCTGGTCAGTTTGTGTGTCACAAACTCCATTGGACAGCGTTTGTGTCACAATCCCCATTGGACAGCCTGTGTGTCACAAGCCCCTTTGGTCAGCGTGTGTGTGTCACAATCTCCTTTGGATTGTGTGTGTGTCACAAAACCCATTGGACAGCGTGTGTGTCACAAACCCCTTTGGACAGTGTGTGTGTCAGAAACGCCATTGGACGGCATGTGTGTGTCACGAACTCCACTGCACAGCGTGTGTGTCACAAGCACCATTGGACGGAGTGTGTGTCACAAACCCCACTGGAATGTTTATGTGTCACAAACCCCATTGCATAGCATGTGTGTGTCACAAACCCTATTGGACAGTGTGCGTGTCACAAAACCCACTGGACAGCGTGTGTGTCACAAACCCCATTGGACAGCGTGTGTGTCACAAACACCATTGGACAGCGTGTGTGTCACAATCCGCATTGCACAGCGTGTGTGTCAGAAACCCCATTGGACAGATTTTGTGTGTCACACACCCCATTAGACATCGTGTGTGTCACAAACCCTTTTGGACAATGTGTGTATCACAAACCCCACTGGACAGTGTGCGTGTCACATAACCCATTGGACATCGTGTGTGTCACAAACCCCTTTGAACAGTGTGTGTGTCACAAACCCCATTGGACAGCATGTGTGTCACAATCCCAATTGTACAGTGTGTATGTGTCACAAAACCCATTGGACATCGCGTGTGACACAAACCCCTTTGGAAAGTGAGAGTGTCACAAACCCCATTGGACAGCGTGTGTGTGTCACAATCCTATTGGACCGTGTGTGTGTCACTACCCCATGGGACAGCGTGTCTGTCACAAACTCCACTAGAAAGTGTGTGTGTCACAAAACCCATAGGAAAATGTGTGTGTAACAAACCCCATTGGTCAGAGTGTTTGTGTCACAAACACCACTGGAGAGCGTGGGTGTCTCAAACCCCATTGGACATAGTGTGTGTTTCACAAACCCCATTGGACAGAGTGTTTGTGTCTCAAACACCACTGGACAGCGTGGGTGTCTCAAACCCCATTGGACATAGTGTGTGTTTCACAAACCCCATTGGAAAGCGTGTGTGTGTAACAATACCCATTGGACAGTGTGTGTGTCACAAACCCCATTGCACAGCGTGTGTGTCAAAAACCCCACTGGACAGTGTGTGTGTCACAAACACCCATGTACAGTGTGCGTGTCACACACCCCATTGGACACCGTGTATGTCACAAACCCCATTGGACAGTGTCTGTGTTTCACAATCCCCATTGGACAGTGTGTGTGACAAGCCCATTTGACAGAGTGTGTGTGTCACAAAACCCACTGGACAGCGTGAGTGTCACAATCCCCATTGGACAGCATGTGTGTCACAAACTCCATTGGACAGGGTTTGTGTCACAAACCCTATTGGACAGCGTATATGTCACAAACACCATTGGACAGTGTGTTTGTCACAAAACCTCCTGGTCAGTGTGTGTATCACAAACCCATTGGACAGTGTTTGTGTCACAAACCCCATTAGACAGTGTGTGAGTGTCACAAAACCCATTATAAAGTGGGCGTGTCATAAACCCCATTGGATAGCGTGTGTGTGTCACAAACCCTAATGGAGAGCGTGTGTGTCAAAAACACCATTGGACAGAGTGTGTGTCACAAACCCCACTGGACAGCGTGTGTGTGTCACAAACCCTCCTGGTCAGTGTGTGTGTCACAAACCCCATTGGGCAACGTGTGTGTCACAAACCCCTTTTGACAGAGTGTGTGTCACAAACACCTTTGGTCAGTGTGTGTGTCACAAACCCCATTGGACAGCGTGAGTTTCACAAACCCCATTGGACAGCGTGTGTGTGTCACAAACCCTCCTGGTCAGTGTGTGTGTAACAAACCCCATTGGTTAGTGTGTGTGTCACAAACCCCATTGGATAGCGTGTGTGTGTCACAAAAGCCATTATTAACTGGGCGTGTCAAAAACTCCATTGGATAGCCTGTGTGTGTCACAAACCCTATTGGACAGTGTGTAGGTCACAATCCATATTGGACAGCGTCTATGTCACAAACCCCATTGGACAGCGTCTGTGTCACAAACCGCATTGGACAGCGTGTGTGCACGATCCCCATTGGACAGAGTGTGTGTACCAAGATCCATTGGACAGCGTGTGTGTCAGAAACCCCATTGGACTGTGTGTGTGTCACAAACGCCATTGGACAGCGTGTGTGTGTAACAATACTCATTGGACAGTGTGTGTTTCACAAAACCCATTGGATAGGGTGTGTGTCACAAACCCCATTTGAAAGTGTGTGTGTCACAAACCCCATTGGATAGCGTGTGTGGGTCACAAACCCTATTGGACAGTGTGTGTGTCACTAACACCATTGGACAGAGTGTGTGTCACAAACCCTTTGACCAGTGTGTGTGTCACAAACCCTTCAGACAGTGTGTGTGTCACAAACCCCATTGGACAGCGTGTGTGTGTCACAAACGCTCCTGGTCAGTATTTGTGTCACAAACCCCATTGGAAAGCGTGTAGTTTCAGAAACCCCATTGGACAGTGTGTGTCACAAACCCCATTGGACAGCGTGTGTGTCACAAACCCCATTTGACAGCGTTTGTGTGTCACAAAGCCCACTTGACAGAGTGTGTTTCACAAACGCCATTGGACAGCGTGTGTGTCTCACAATCCCCATGCCACAGCTTGTGTGTGTCACAAACCTAATTTGAAAAGTGTGTGCGTCACAAACCCCATTGGATAGCGTGTGTGTGTCACAAACTCTATTGGACAGTGTGTAGGTCACAATCCCCATTGGACAGCGTCTGTATCACAAACCCCATTGAACAGGGTGCGTGCCACAAACACCATTGGACAGCGTGTGTGTGTCACAATCCCCATTGGAAAGTGTGTGTATCACAAAACCCATTGGATAGCCTGTGTGTGTCACAAACCCTCCTGGTCAGTGTGTGTGTCACGAAACCCATTGGACAGCATGCGTGTCACAAACACCATTGGACAGTGTGTGTGTTAGAAACCCCATTGGAAAGTGTGTGTCACGAACCCCATTGGATAGCGTGTGTGTGTCAAAAACCCCATTGGAAAGTGTGGTCACGAACCCCATTGGATAGCGTGTGTGTGTCAAAAACCCCAATAGAAAGTATGTATGTCACAAACCCCATTGGATATCATGAGTTTGTCACAAACCCCATTTGACAGCGTGTGTGTCACAAACCCCATTGGATAGCGTGGGTGTGTCACAAACCCCATTAGAAAGTGTGCGTGTCTCAAACCCCTTTGGATAGCATGTGTGTGTCACAAACCCTACTGGACAGTGTGTGTGTCACAATCCCCATTGGACAGAGTGTGTGTGTAAGAATACCCATAGGACAGTGTGTGTGTCACAAATCCTATTGGATAGTGTGTGTGTGTCACAAATCCTATTGGATAGTGTGTGTGTGTCACAAATCCTCCTGGTCAGCGTGCGTTTCTCAAAACCCTTTGGACAGCGTGTGTGTCACAAACCCCATTGGACATCCTGTGTGTCTCAAACCCCTTTGGACAGTGTGTGTGTAACAAACCCCATTAGACAGCGTGTGTATGTCACTATCCCCATTGGACAGTGTGTGTGTCACAAACTCCTTGGGAGAGCGTGTGTGTGACAAGCGTTTTTGGATAGAGTGTGTGTGTCACAAAACCCACAGGAAAGTGTGTGTGTCACAAACCCCATTGGACAGCGTGTGTGTCACAATCTCCATTGGATAGCGTGTGTGTCACAATCCCCATTGGACAGCGTGTGTGTCACAAACCCATTTGGGCAGCGCGTGTGTGTCCCAGTCCCCTTTGGACAGTGTGTGTGTCACAAAACCCATTGGAAAGTTTATGTGTCACAAACCCCATTGGATAGCGTGTGTGTGTCACAAACCCTATTGGACAGAGTGTGTGTCACGAATCCCATTGGATAGCGTGTGTGTCACAAGCACCATTGGAGAAAGAGTGCTGTCACAAACCCCATTGGAAAGTGTACGTGCAAAAAACCCTATTGCACAGTGTGTTTGTCACAAAACCCACTGGACAGCGTGTGTGTCACAAACACCATTGGACAGAGTTAGTGTCACAAACTCTATTGGATAGCGTGTGTGTCACAAACCCCTTTGGACAGTGTGTGTGTCACAAACCCCATTGGACAGCGTGTAGTGTCAGAAACCCCATTGGACAGTGTCTGTGTGTAACAAACCCCTTTGGACAGTCTGTGTCTCAAATCCCATTTGACAACTTGTGTGTCACAAACCCCATTTGACAGAGTGTGTGTCACAAAAACCATTGGACAGCGTGTGTGTCATAAACCCCATTGGACAGCATGTGTGTGTCACAAACCCTGCTGGTTAGTGTGTGTGTCAGAAACACCATTGGACAGTGTGTGTGTCACAAACCCCACTGGGCAGTGTGTGTGTAACAAACCCGATTGGAAAGTGTGTGTGTCACAAACCCCATTGGAAAGTGTGTGTGTCACAAACCCCATTATAAAGTGTGCGTGTCACAAACCCCATTAGAAAATGTGCATGCCACAAACACCACTGGGAAATATGTGTGCCACAAATTCCATTGGATAGCATGGGTGTGTAACAAACCCTATTGTACAGTGTGTGTGTCACAAACCCCACTGGATAGCGTGTGTGTGTCACAAACCCTATTAGACACTGGTGTGTCACAAACCCCACTGGATAGCGTGTGTCACGAACCCCATTGGACAGCTTGTGTGTCACAAAACCCATTGGACCTCGTGTGTGTCATAAACCCCATTGGACAGTGTGTGTGTCACAATCCCCATTGGACAACGTGTGTTTCAGAAACCCCAGTAGACAGAGTGTGTGTGTCACAAACCCCATTGGACAGAGTGTGGTGTCAAAAACCCCATTAAAAAGAGTATGTGTCACAAACCCCATTGGAAAATGTACGTGTCACAAACCCCATTGGATAGCGTGTGTGTGTCACAAAACCTATTGGACAGTGTGTGTGTCACAGAAGCCACTGGACAGTGTGTGTGTCACAATCCCCATTGGACAGCGTGTGTGTCACAAACCCCATTGGACAGAGTTTGTGTCACAAGCCCTATTTGACAGCGTGTGTGTCACGAACCCCATTGGACCGCGTGTGTGTCTCAAGCACCATTGGAGAGAGTGTGGTGTCAAAAATCCTATTGGAAAGTGTACGTGTCACAAACCCCTTTGGACAGCGTGTGTGTGTCACAAACCCTATTGGACAGTGTGTGTGTCACAAAACCCACTGGACAGCGTGTGTGTCACAAACCCCATTGGACAGCGGGTGTGTCATAAGCCCCATTGGACAGAGTGTATATGCCACAAACCCCATTGGACAGCGTGTGTGTCACAATCCCGATTGGACAGCGTGTGTGTCAAAAACCCCATTGGACAGAGTTTGAGTCACAAACCCAATTGGAAAGCGTGTGTGTCACAAACACCATTGGACAGTGTGTGTGTCACAAACCCCATTGGACAGCGTGTGTGTGTCACAATCTTCTTTGGACAGTGTGTCTGTGTCACAAAACCCATTGGACAGCGTGTAGTGTCAGAAACCCTATTGGACTGTGTGTATCAGAAAACCCATTGGACAGCATGTGTGTCACAAACCCCATTTGACAGAGTGTGTGTCACAAGCACCATTGGACAGTGTGAGTTTCACAAACCCCATTGGACAGCGTGGGTGTGACACAAACCCTCCTGGTCAGAGTGTGTGTCACAAACCACATTGGACAGCGAATGTGTGTAACAATCGAAATTGAACAGTGTGTGTGTCTCAAACCCCATGGCACAGAGTATTTGTCACAAACACTATTGGACAGCGTGTGTGTCACAAGCCCATTGGACAGAGTGTGTGTGTAACAATACCCATTGGACAGCGTGTGTGTCACAAACCCCATTGGAAAGAGTATGTGTCACAAACCCCATTGGATATCCTGGGTGTGTCACAAACCCTATTGGACAGCGTGTGTGTCACAAACCCCACTGTACAGCGTGTGAGCAAGAAACCCCATTGGACAGTGTGTGTGTCACAAGACCCTTTGGACAGAGTGTGAGTGTCACAAACCCCATTGGACAGCGTGTGTGTCACAAATCCCATTGGACAGCGTGTGTTATGTAACAATACCCATTGGAGAGTGTGTGTGTCACAAACCCCACTGGACAGCGTATGTGTCATAAACCCCCGTGGGCACTGTGTGTGTCATGAACGCCATTGGACAGTGTGTGTGTCACAAACCACCATGGACAGTGTCTGTGTCACAAAACCCACTGGACAGCGTGTGTGTCACAAACACCAAAGGAGAGTGTGAGTGTCACAAACCCCTTTGGACATCGTGTGTGTTCACAAACCCCTTTGGACAGTGTGTGTGTCACAAACCCCTTTGGATAGCGTGTGTGTGTCACAAACCCTATTGGACAGTGTGTAGGTTACAATCCCCATTGGACAGCATCTGTGTCACAAAACCCACTGGACAGAGTGTGTGTCACAAACACCAATGGAGAGTGTGAGTGTCACAAACCCCATTGGATAGCGTGTGTGTCACAAGACCCATTGGAAGAGTGTGTGTTTCACAAACCCCATTGGACAACGTGTGTAACACAATCCCCATTGTACAGCGTGTGTTTCACAAATGCCATTGGACAGCGTGGGTGTGTCACAAAGCCCATTGGAAAGTGTATGTGTCACAAACCCCTTTGGATAGCGTGTGTGTGTCACAAACCGTATTGGACAGCGTGTGTGTGTAACAATACCCAATGGACAGTGTGTGTGTCACAAACCCCATTGTACAGCGTGTGTGTCACAAACCCCCGTGGACACTGTGTGTCACGAACGCCACTGGACAGTTTGTGTGTCACAAACCCCCGTTGACAGTGTGTGTGTCACAATCCCCAGTTGACAGCGTGTGTATCAAAACCCCATTGAACAGCGTGTCTGTCAAAAGAACCCTATGACAGTGTGTGTGTGTCACAAACCCCACTGGAAAGTGTATGTGTCTCAAACCCCTTTGGATAGCATGTGTGTGTCACAAACCGTATCGGACAGTGTGTAGGTCACAATCCCCATTGGACAGCGTGTGTGTCACAATCCCCATTGGACAGCGTGTGTTTTTCACAAACACCATTGGACAGTGTGTGTGTCACAAACCTCATTGGACAGCATTTGTGTGTAACAATACCCCTTTAGACAGTGTGTGTGTCACAAACCCCATTGGAGAGCGTGTGTGTGTAAGAATACGTATTGCACAGTGTGTGTGTCACAAACCCCATTGGACAACGTGTGTGTCACAAACCCCCGTGGACACTGTGTGTGTCACGAACGCCATTGGACAGTGTGTGTGTCACAATCCCCAGAGGACAGCGTGTGTGTCAAAACCCCAGTGGACAACGTGTGTGTCACAAAACCCACTGGACAGCATGTGTGTCACAAAAACCAATGGAAAGTGTTAGTGTCACAAACCCTATTGGAGAGCGTGTGTGTCACAAGCCAATTTAACAGAGTGCGTGTGTCACA
Organism: Columba guinea; assembly: GCA_032206185.1. Classification (NCBI taxonomy): domain Eukaryota; kingdom Metazoa; phylum Chordata; class Aves; order Columbiformes; family Columbidae; genus Columba; species Columba guinea. The sequence continues at coordinate 330,343 of JAVLUU010000064.1, read as the reverse complement.
AAACCCACTGGACAGCGTGTGTGTCACGAACCCCATTGGACAGCGTGTGTGTCACAAGCGCCATTCTACAGAGTGTGTGTCACAAACCCCATTGGAAAGCATATGTGTCACAAACCCCATTGGATAGCGTGTGTGTGTCACAAAACCCACTGGATAGCGTGTGTGTTTCGAACCCCATTGGACAGCATGTGTCTCACAAGCCCCATTGCACAGAGTGTGTGTTTCACAAAACCCATTGGAAAGTGTATGTGTCACAAACCACATTGGATAGCGTGTGTGTCACAAGACCCATTGGACAGTGTGTGTGTCACAAAACCCACTGAACAGAGCGTCTGTCCCAAACCCCATTGGACTACGTGTGTGTCACTAGCACCATTGGATAGTGTATGTGTCACAAACCCCATTGGATAGCGTGTTTGTTTCACAAACCCTATTGGACAGTGTGTGTTTCTCAAACCCTTTTGGACAGTGTGTGTGTCACAAAACCCACTGGACAGCGTGTGTCTCACAAGCCAATTTAACAGAGTGCGTGTGTCACAAAACCCACTGGACAGCGTGTGTGTCACGAACCCCATTGGACAGCGTGTGTGTCACAAGCGCCATTCTACAGAGTGTGTGTCACAAACCCCATTGGAAAGCATATGTGTCACAAACCCCATTGGATAGAGTGTGTGTGTCACAAACCCGATTAGAAAGTTTGTGTGTCACAAACCAAATAGGATAGCCTGTGTGTGTTACTAACCCTGGTCAGTGTGTGTGTCACAAAACCCATTGGACAGCATGCGTGTCACAAACGCCATTGGACAGTGTGTGTGTAACAAACCCAATTGGTCAGCGTGTGTTTCACAAACACCATGGGACAGCGTGTGGGCATCACAAACCCCGTTGGAAACTGTGTGTGTCACAAACCCCATTGGATAGCGTATGTGTGTCACAAACCCCATTAGAAAGTGTGCGTGTCACAAACCCCATTGCATAGAATGTGTGTGTCACAAACCCTATTGGACAGTGTGTGTGTCACAAACACCATTGGACAGCGTGTGTATGTCACAATCCCCATTGGACAGTGTGTGTGTCACAAACCCCATTGGATAGAGTGTGTGTGTCATAAACCCCATTGTAATGTGTGTGTGTAACAAACCCAATTGTTCAGCGTGTGTGTGTCACAAACCCAAATGGAAAGCGTGTGTGTCAGAAACCCCATTGGACAGCGTGTGTGTGTCACAATCACCATTGGAAGACCGTGTGTGTCACAAACACCATTGGAAAGCATGTGTGTGTCACAATCCCCATTGGAAAGTGTGTGTGTCACAAACTCCATTGGATAGCGTGTGTGTGTCACAAACCCCATTAGAAAGTTTGTGTGTCACAAACCCAATAGGATAGCCTGTGTGTGTCACGAACCCCATTGGACAGCGTGTGTGTCACAAACCCCACTGTACAGCGTGTGTGTCACAGTCCCCATTGGACAGCATGCGTGTCACAAACACAATTGGAAAGCGTGTGTGTGTCGCAATCTCCATTGGACAGTGTGTGTGTGTCACAAACCTCATTGGACAGAGTGTGTGTCACAAACCCCATTGGACACTGTGTGTGTGTCCCAATTCTCATTGGACAGTGTGTGTGTTACAAACCCAATTGGACAGAGTGTGTGTCACAAACCCCATTGGACAGTGCGTGGGTCACAATCCCCATTCGACACTGTGTATGTTAGAACCCCTATTGGACAGTGTGTGTTTCATGAACCCCGTTGGACAGCGTGTGTGTCACAACCCCATTGGACAGTGTGAGTGTCACAAACCCAATTGGTCAGCGTGTGTGTGTCACAAATGCCATTGGACTGTGTGTGTGTCACAAACGCCCCTGGACATTGTGTGTGTCACAAACCCCATTGGTTAGCGTGTGTGTCACAAACCCCCCTACACAGCGTGTCTGTCAAAATCCCCATTGCACAGCGTGTGTGTCACAAACACCATTGGACAGCGTGTGTGTGTGACAAACCCCAATGGACAGTGTGTGTTTCGCAAACCCCATTGGAAATTCTGTGTGTCACAAAAGCCACTGGACAGCATGTGTGTCACGAAGCCCATTGGACAGCGTGTGTGTCACAAACCCCATTGTACAGCATGTTTGTCACTGTCCACATTGGACAGCGTGTGTGTCACAATTACCATTGGACAGTGTGTGTGTGTTGCAAACCCAATTGGACAGCGTGTGTGTCACAAACCCCCGTGGACACTGTGTGTGTCACAAACCCCATTGGACAGTGTGTCTGTCACAAACACCCATGGACAGTGTGCGTGTCACAAACCCCATTGGACATCGTCTGTGTCACAAACCCTTTTGGACACGGTGTGTGTCACAAACCCCACTGGACAGCGTGCGTATCACAAACACCCATGGACAGTGTGCGTGTCACAAACACCATTGGACAGCGTGTGTGTCACAAGCCCATTGGATAGAGTGGGTGTGTCACAAAACCCACTGGACAGCGTGTGTGTCACAAACCCCACTGGAAAGAGTATGTGTCACAAACCCCATTGGATAGCGTTTGTGTGGCACGAACCCCATTGGTAAGAATATGTGTTCACAAACCCCATTGGATAGCGTTTGTGTGGCACAAACCCTATTGGACAGTTTGTGTGTCACAAAACCCACTGGACAGCGTGTGTGTCACAAACCCCATTGGATAGCGGGTGTGTCACAAAACCCATTGGAGAGCGTGTGTGTCACAAACCCCATTGGACAGTGTGTGTGTCACAAACCCCACTCGACAGCGTGTGTGTCACAATCACCAATGGACAGTGTGCGTGTCACAAACCCCATTGGACATCGTGTGTGTCACAAACCCTTTTGGACAGTGTGTGTGTCACAAAACCAACTGGACAGCGTGTGTGTCACAAACACCCATGGACACTGTGCGTAACACAAACCCCATTGGACATTGTGTGTGTCACAAACCGCTTTGGACAGCGGTGTATGTCACGAACCCCATTGGACAGCGTGTGTGTCACAGTCCCCATTGGACAACGTGTGTGTCACAAACCCCATTGTACAGCGTGTGTGTCACAGTCCCCATTGGACACCGTGTGTGTCACAAACACCATTGGACAGCATGCGTGTCACAAACACCATTGGGCAGCGTGTGTGTGTCGCAATCTCCATTGGACAGCGTGTGTGTGACAAATACCATTGGACAGTGTGTATGTCAAAATCCCCATTGGAGAGCGTGTGTGTGTTACAAACCCGATTGGACAGCGTGTGTGTCACAAACCCCCATGGACACTGTGTGTGTCACAAACCCCATTGAACAGTGTGTGTGTCACAAACCCCACTGGACAGTGTGTGTGTCAGCTACCCACTGGACAGCGTGTGTGTCACAAATACCCATGGACAGTGTGCGTATCACAAACCCCATTGGACATCGTGTGTGTCACAAACCACTTCGGACAGTGTGTGTGTCACAAACGCCATTGGACAGCGTGTGTCTGTCACAATCCTTATTGGAAAGTGTATGTGTCACAAACCCCATTGTTTAGCGTGTGTGTGTCACAAACCCTCCTGGTCAGTGTGTATGTCAAAAAACCCATTAGACAGCATGCGTGTCACAAACACCATTGGACAGTGTGTGTATAACAAACCCAATTGGTCAGCGTGTGTGTCACAAACCCCATGAGACAGCGTGTGTGTGTCACAAAGCCCATTGGAAAGTGTGTGTGTCACAAACACCATTGGAAAGTGTGTGTGTCGCAAACCCCATTGGCTAGCGTGTCTGTCACAAACCCTGTTGGACACCGTGTATTTCACAAACACCATTGGACAGCATGCGTGTCACAAACACCATTGGGCAGCGTGTGTGTGTCGCAATCTCCATTGGACAGTGTGTGTGTCACAATTGCCATTGGACAGTGTGTGTGTGTTGCAAACCCCATTGCTCAGCGTTTTTGTCACAAACCCCCGAGGACACTGTGTGTGTCACAAACCCCATTAGACAGTATGTGTGTCACAAACACCCATGGACACTGTGCATGTCACAAACCCCATTGGACATCGTGTATGTCACAAAACCTTTTGGACACTGTGTATGTCACAAACACCACTGGACAGCGTGTGTGTCACAAACACCCATGGACAGTGTGCGTGTCACAAACACCATTGGACATCGTGTGTGTCACAAGCCCATTGGACAGTGTGTGTGTGTCTCAAAACCCACTGGACAGCGTGTGTGTCACGAACACCTTTGGAAAGAGTATGTGTCACAAACCCCATTGGATAGCGTTTGTGTGGCACGAACCCCATTGGAAAGAATATGTGTCACAAACCCCATTGGATAGCGTTTGTGTGGCACAAACCCTATTGGACAGTTTGTGTGTCACAAAACCCACTGGACAGCGTGTGTGTCACAAACCCCATTGAAAAATGTATGTGTCGCAAACCCCATTGGACAGTGTGTGTGTCACAAACCCCACTCGACAGCGTGTGTTTCACAAACACCAATGGACAGTGTGCGTGTCACAAACCCCATTGGACATCGTTCGTGTCAGAAACCCCTTTGGACAGTGTGTGCGTCACAAGCACCATTGGACAGAGTGTGTGTGTCACAAACCCCTTTAGAAAGTGTATGTGTCACAAACACTATTGGACAGCTTGTGTGTGTCAAAAGCACCTTTGGACGGAGTGCGGTGTCACAAAGCCCTTTGGAAAGTGTGTGTGTCACAAACCCTGTTGGATAGCGTGTGTGTGTCACAAACCCCATTGGACAGAGTTTGTTTCACAAACCCCATTGGACAGCATGTGTGTCAGAAACACCATTGGACAGTGTGTGTGTCACAAACCCCTTTGGACATGAAATAAATAACTTACGCTTTTTCTTTGGATAAAAAATATTTAATCCAATTCCTTTTATTCCTTAAACACGTGTTCTTTAGAGCATAAGCAAAACAGCGCTGGGTGCGCGGGGGATTCACTCCGCCCAACACGCACACCTTTAAACAATAAGAAGTAAGGTATTACATATTCATAATGACCCCAGGAACGCCTATACATATTCATAACCTTTCCCCGCTTCTGATTAAAATGAGTCTCAGATAACCATTTCCATAGACCCTCCCCTGTTGCGCCTGCGCAGTGCCTCTTGGTTAATTTGAGGAGGGGTCTTTGGGGGTCTTTGGATGAAGGCTCCTTCAGCTTCATCACAGTGAACTTTTTACCTTTGGCTTATTATGTTGAATTGACTGGGACCCAAGCTGCCAAGTTGAATGAAACCAGACTGGCGCCCCCTTTTGCTGTAAATCTTCGTTATCTTGTCTCCTCAAGTTTACAGCTAGGTGCAGTAAAACTTCTTATCTTGGCATTCGATGGGGTTCTGTTCTTCTTAACATAAAGCTCTAAACTAAGCATTTATTGTGTGACTAAGCCTTAAAGTGTTAGCTTGTTAGTAGGCACCCATTATAAGTTTAGTTAACTCTTAAAATGTTAGTTCCCTCTGTCAATATAACTTCATAAGCAAGTTTCATAACTTTTTACATAGAACTTAACCACCTTTTTCCAGGTTCAGAGCTCGTGCCTCATTTGGTTATATCTGTAAACATTAAACATCTTAGCACGAATCACAACTGCATTTTTCACAGACAGCTGTTGTGTAACAATGCCCAGTGGACAGCGTGTGTGTCAAAACCCAATTGGTCAGTGCGTGTGTCACAAAACCCACTGGACAGCGTGTGTGTCACAAATCCCCCTGGTCAGTGTGTGTGTCACAATCCCCAGTGGAAAGCGTGTGTGTCAAAACCCCATTGCAGTGTGTGTGTGTCACAAAACCCACTGGACAGTGTGTGTGTCACAAACACCCTTGGACAGTGTGAGTGTCACAAACGCTATTGGACAGTGTGTGTGTAATAAAATCCATTTGGACAGTTTGTGTGTCACAAACCCCATTGGACAGTGTGTGTGTGTCACAAACCCCATTGGAAAGTGTATGTGTCAGTAACCCCATTGGATAGCATGTGTGTCACAAGCCCCATTGGATAGAGTGTATGTGTCACAAACCCCATTGGACAGTGTGTGTGTAACAAACGCCAATGGATAGCGTGTCTGTGTCACAAACCCCATTAGAAAGTGTGCGTGTTACAAACGCCAATGGATAGCGTGTCTGTGTCACAGACCCCATTAGAAAGTGTGCGTGTTACAAACCCCATTGGATAGTGTGTGTGTGTCCCAAACCCTATTGGACAGCGTTTGTGTCACAATCCCCATTGGACAGCGTGTGTGTCACGAACCCCATTGGCTGCGTGTGTGTCACAAGCACCATTGGACAGGGTGTGTGTGCCAGAAAACCCATTGGAAAGTGTATGTGTCACAAAACACACTGGATAGCGTGTGTTTCACAAGACCCATTGGACAGAGTGTGTGTGTCACAAACCCCATTGGACAGCGTGTGTGTCACAAACCCCATTGGACAGCGTGTGTGTGTCACAAACCCCATTGTACAGCGTGTGTGTCACAAACACCATTGGACAGTGTGTGTGTCACAAAACCCACTGGACAGCGCGTGTGTCACAAACACCCATGGACAGTGAGCGTGTCTCAAACCTCATTGGACAGCGTGTGTGTCACAAACCACTTTGGAGATTGTGTGTGTCACAAACACCATGGGAAAGCGTGTATGTTTCAAAATCCCCATTAGACAGTGTGTGTGTGTCACAATCCCTCCTGGTCTGTGTGTGTCTCGCAAATCCCATTGGACAGCGTGTGTGTCACAAACCCCATTGGACAGCATGTGTGTCACAAACCGCAATGGACAGTTTGTGTGTGTCACAATACCCATTGAACAGTGTGTGTGTCACAAAACCCATTGGCCAGATTTTGAGTCACAAACCCCATTGGACAGCGGGTGTGTCACAAACACCATTGGACAGTGTGTGTGTCACAAACCCCATTGGACAGCGTGTGTGTGTCACAATCCCTCCTGGTCAGTGTGTGTGTCACAAACCCCATTGGATAGCGTGTGTGTTTCACAAACCCCATTATAAAGTGTGCGTGTCACAAACCCCGTTGGATAGCGTGTGTGTGTCACAAACCCCATTATAAAGTGTGCGTGTCACAAACCCCGTTGGATAGCGTGTGTGTGTCACAAACCCTTTTGGACAGTGTGTGTGTCACAAACCCCAATGGACAGCGTGTGTGTCACAAACACCCATGGACAGTGTGCGTGTCACAAACCCCATTCCACACCGTGTGTGTCACAAACCCCATTGGATAGCGTGTGTGTGTCACAAACCCCATTATAAAGTGTGCGTGTCACAAACCCCATTGGATAGCGTGTGTGTGTCACAAACCCTTTTGGACAGTGTGTAGGTCACAATCCCCATTCGACAGCAACTGTGTCAGAAACTCCATTGGACAGCGTGTGTGTCACAAACACCATTGGACAGCGTTTGTGTGTCACAATCCCCATTGGAGAGTGTGTGTGTCACAAAACCCATTGGATAGCATGTGTGTGTGACAAACCCTATTGGATAGTGTGTGTGTCACAAACCCCCGAGGACACAGTGTGTGTCACGAACCCCGTTGGACAGTGTGTGTGTGAAACAATACCCATTGGACAGTCTGTGTGTCACAAACACCGATGGACAGTGTGCGTGTCACAAACCCCATTTTACATCGTGTATGTCAAAAACCCCTTTGGACAGTGTATGTGTCACAAACCCCACTGGAGAGCGTGTGCGTCGTAAAACCAATTGGACAGCGTGTGTGTCACAAACCCAATTGGAGAGAGTATGTGTCACAAACCCCATTAGAAAGTGTGTGTGACACAATCCCCATTGGATAGCTTATGTGTGTCACAAAACCCATTGGACAGAGTGTGTGTGTGCCAAAGCCCATTGGACAGCGTCTGTGTGTCACAATCCCCATTGGACAGTGTGTGTGTCAGAAACCCCATTGGACAGCGTGTGTGTCACAAACCCCTGTGGACACGGTGCGTGTCACAAACCCCATTGGACAGGGTGTGTGTCACAACCCCCACTAGACAGCGTGTGTGTCACAAACACAAATGGACAGTGTGCGTGTTACAAACCCCATTGGACAGCGTGTGTGTGTCACAATCCCCATTGGACAGTGTGTGTGTCAAAAACCCCATGGGACAGAGTGTGTGTCATGAACCCCGTTGGACAGGGTGTGTGTCACAAGCGCCATTGGACAGAGTGTGTGTGACACAAACCCCATTGGAAAGTGTATGTGTCACAAACCCCATTGGATACCGTGTGTGTGTCACAAACCCTCCTGCTCAGTGTGTGTGTCATAAAACGCATTGGACAACATGCGTGTCAAAACACCTTTTTACAGCGCGTGTGTCACAAACCCCATGGGACAGCGAGTGTGTGTCACAAAGCCCATTGGAAAGTTTGTGTGTCTCAAACCCCATTGGATAGTCTGTGTGTTTCACAAACCCCATTATAAAGTGTGTGTGTCACAAACCCCATGGGAGAGAATGTGTGCCACAAACACTATTGGACAGCGTGTGTGTCACAAACCCCATTGGACAGCGTGTGTGTCACAAACCCCTTTGAACAGTGTGTGTGTCACAATCCCCATTGGACAGTGTGTGTGTCACAAACCCCATTGGACAGTGTGTGTGTCACAAACCCCACTGGACAGCGTGTGTGTCATGAACCCCATTGGACAGTGTGTGTGTCACAAACACCACTGGATAGCGTGTCTGTGTCACAAACCCAATTGGTCAGCATGTGTGTCACAAACCCCATGGGACAGTGTGTGTGTGTCAAAAACCCCATTAGAAAGTATGTGTGTCACAAACCCTATTGTACTGAGTGTGTGTGTCACACACCCCATTGGATATCGTGTGTGTCATAAACCCCATTACACAGCGTGTGTGTCACAAACCCCTTTGGACATTGTGTGTGTCACAATCCCCATTGGACAGTGTGTGTGTCACAAACCCCATGGGACAGAGTGTGTGTCACAAACACTATTGGACAGCGTGTGTGTGTCACAATCTGCATTGGACAGTGTGTGTGTCACAAAACCCATTGGATACCGTATATGTCACAAACCCCATTTCAAAGTCTGTGTGTCACAAACCCCATTGGATAGCGTGTGTGTCACAAACGCCATTGGACAGCATGTGTGTCACAATCCCCATTGGACAGCGTGTGTGTCACAAACCCCCTTGGACAGTGTGTGTGTCACAAACTCCACTGGACAGCGTGTTTGTCACAAACACCCATGGACAGCGTGTGTGTGTCACAATCCCCTTGGACAGTGTGTGTGTCACAAAACCTATTGGATAGCGTGTTTGTCACAAACCCCATTAGAAAGTGTGTGTGTCACAAACCCCATTGGATAGCGCAAGTGTGTCACAAACCCTATTGGACAGAGTGTGTGTGTCACACATCTCATTGGACAGCATGTGTGTCACAAACCCGTGTGGATAATCTGTGTGCCACGAACGCCTTTAGACATCGTGTGTGTCAAAAACCCATTGGACAGTGTGTGTGTCACAAAACCCACTGGACAGCATCTGTGTCACAAACACCCATGGACAGTGTGAGTGTCACAAACCCCATGGGATAGCGTGTGTGTCACAAGCCCATTGGACAGAGTGTGTGTGACAAAACCCACTGGACAGCGTATGTGTCACGAACCGCATTGGACAGCGTGTGTGTCACAAGCAACATTGGACAGAGTGTGTATGTCACAAACTGCATTGGATTGTGTGTGTGTGTCACAAACCCTATTGGAGAGTGTGTGTGTCTCAAAATCCACCCGACACCGTGTGTGTTCATAAACACCTTTGGACAGCGTGTGTGATGTATCAAACCCCATTGAACAGAGTTCGTGTCACAAAACCCATTGGATATCGTGTGTCACAAATCCCATTAGAAAGTGTGTGCGTCAAAAACCCCATTGGATAGCGTGTGTGTGTCACAAACCCTATTGGACAGTGTGTGTGTGTCACAAATGCCATTACACAGCGTGTGTGTCACAAACCCCATGGGACAGAGTGTGTGTCACAAACCCCATTGGACAGCGTGTGTGTCACAAGCACCATTGGAAAGAGTGTGGTGTCACAAACCCCATTAGAAAGTGTGTGTGTCACAAACCCTATTGGACAGTGTGTGCGTCACAAAAACCACTGGACAGCGTGTGTGTCACAGACCCCATTTTAGAGCGTGTGTGTCACAAACCTTCTTGTCAGTGTGTGTGTCACAAACCTCATTGGACAGCGTCTATTTTCAGAAACCCCATTGGACAGTGTGTGTCACAAATCCCATTGGAGAGCGTGAGTGTCGCAAACCCCATTGGACAGCGTGTGTGTGTCACAAAGCCCATATGACAGAGTGTGTGTCACAAACACCATTGGACTGTGTGTGTGTCAAAAACCCCAATGGACAGCGTGTTTGTGTCACAAAACCTCCTGGTCAGTGTATGTGTCACAAACCCCATTTCACAGCGTGTGTGTGTCACAAACCCCATTAGAAAGTGTGTGCGTCACAAACACCATTGGACTGTGTGTGTGTCAAAAACCCCAATGGACAGCGTGTGTGTGTCACAAAACCTCCTGGTCAGTGTGTGTGTCACAAACCCCATTTCACAGCGTGTGTGTGTCACAAACCCCATTAGAAAGTGTGTGCGTCACAAACAACATTGGATAGCGTGTGTGTGTCACAAACCCTATTGGACAGTGTGTGTGTGTCACAAATGCCATTACACAGCGTGTGTGTCACAAACCCCATGGGACAGAGTGTGTGTCACAACCCCCATTGGACAGAGTGTGTGTCACAAAACCCATTGGATAGCGTGTGTGTCACAAACCCTATTGGACAGTGTGTGTGTCACAAACCCCATTGGACAGTGTGTGTGTCAAAACCCCATTGGACAGTGTGTGTGTCAAAAACAACAGTGGACAGTGTGAGTGACACAAACCCCATTGGATACCGTCTGTGTCACAAATCCCTTTGGACAGTGTGTGTGTCACAAACCCCATTGGTCAGTGTGTGTGTCACGAACGCCCCTCGACAGTGTGTGTGTCACAATCCCCAGTGGACAGCGTGTGTGTCAAAACCCCATTTGAGAGTGTGTGTGTGACAAAACCCACTGGAAAGCGTGTGTGTCACAAACACCCATGGACAGTGTGAGTGTCACAAACCCCATTGGATAGAGTCTATGTCAAAAACCCCATTGGACAGAGTGTGTGCCTCAGAAACCGCATTGGAAACTGTGTGTGTCACAAACCAATTGGATAGCGTGTGTGTGTCACAAACCCCATTGGACAGTGTGTGTGTGTCACAAACCCCCCTGGACAGTTTGTGTGTCACAATCCCCAATGGACAGCGTGTGTGTTACAAATACCCTTTGGACATCGGGCGTGTCACAAACTCCTTTGGATAGCGTGTGTGTGTCACAAACCCCATTAGAAAGTGTGCGTGTGACATACCCCTTTGGAAAGTGTGTGTGTCACAAACCCCATTTGATAGCATGTGTGTGTCACAAACACTATTAGACAGTGTGTGTGTCACAATCCCCATTGTACAGTGTCTATGTAACAAACCCCACTTGACACCGTGTGTGTCACAATCCCCATTGGACAGCGTGTGTGTGACAAACACCATTGGACAGTGTGTGTTTCACAAACCCCATTGGACAGAATGTGTGTGTCACAAACCCCATTTGAAAGTGTGTATGTCACAAACCCCATTGGATAGCGTGTTTCTGTCACAAACCCCACTGGACAGTGTGTGTTTTGCGAACCCCATTGGACAGCTTGTGTGGCACAAGACCCATTGGACAGAGTGTGTGTGTCTCAAACCCCATTGGACAGCATGTGTGTCACAAACCCCATTGAACAGCGTGTGTAGTCACAAAACCCATTGGACAGAGTGAGTGTGTCACAAACCCCATTGCAAAGTGTATGTGTCACAAACCCCATTGGATAGCGTGTGTGTGTCACAAACCCTCCTGGTCAGAGTGTGTGTCACAAAACCCATTGGACAGCATGCGTGTCGCAAACACCATTGGACAGTGTGTGTGTAAGAAACCCAATTGGTCAGCGTGTGTGTCACAAACCCCATTGGAAAGTGTGTGTGTCACAAACTCTATTGGATACCGTGTGTGTGTCACAAACCCCATTAGAAAGTTTGCGTGTCACAAAGCCCATTGGAAAGTGTTTGTGTCACAAACCCCATTGGATATCGTGGGTGTGTCACAAACCCCATTGGACAGCGTGTGTGTCACAAACCCCGTTGGACAGCGTGTGTTTCATAAACCCCATTGGACGGCATGTGTGTGTCACAATACCCATTGGACAGTGTTTGTGTGTCACAAACCCCATTGGACAGAGTGTGTTTCACAAACCCCTTTGGACAGTGTGTGTGTCACAAACCCCATTGGACAGCGTGTGTGTGACACAATCCCCTTTGCACAGTGTGTGTGTCAACAATACCCATTGGACAGTGTGTGTGTCACAAACCGCATTGGACAGCTTGTGTGTCACAAACCCCCGTAGACACTGTGTGTGTCACAAACCCCACTGGACAGTGTGCGTGTCGCAAACCATATTGGACTTCGTGTGTGTCACAAACCCTTTTGGACAGTGTGTGTCTCACAAACCCCAATGGACAGAGTGTATCACAAACCATATTGGACAGCGTGTGTGTCACAAACCCCATTGGACAACATGTGTGTCACAAATCCCATTAGACAGCGTGTGTGTGTCACAAAACCCATTTGACAGAGTGTGTGTCACAAACACCATTGGACAGTGTGTGTGTCACAAACGCATTGGACAGCGTGTGTGTCACAAACCCCATTGGACAGAGTGTGTGTGTCACAAACCCTGCTGGTCAGTGTGTGCGTCACAAAACCCATTGGACAGCATGCGTGTCGGAAACACCATTGGACAGTGTGTGTGTGTCAGAAACCCCACTGGACAGCATGTGTGTCAAAACCCCAGTGGACAGTGTGTGTGTCACAAAACCCACTGGGCAGGGTGTGTGTCACAAAAACCCATGGACAGTATGAGAGTCACAAACCCCATTGGACAGCGTGTGTGTCACAAGCACCATTGGACACAGTGTGTGTGTCACAATCCGCATGGGACAGCTTGTGTGTCACAAAACCCATTGGACTTCATGTGTGTCACTAACCCCTTTGGACATCGTGTGTGTCAGAAAGCAATTTGGACAGTGTGTGTGTCACAAACCCTAATGGACAGTGTGTCTGTCACAATCCCCATTGGACAGCATGTGTGTCAGAAACCCCATTGGACAGAGTGTGTGTGTCACAAACCCCATTGGACAGCGTGTGTGTCATAAACCCCATTGGACAGCGTGTGTGTGTCACAATCTCCATTGTACAGTGTTTGTGTGTCACAAACCCCATTGGACAGCGTGTGTGTCATAATCACCATTGGACAGCGTGTGTGTGTCACGATCCCCATTGTTCAGTGTTTGTGTGTCATCAACCCCTTTGGACAGTGTGTGTGTAATAAACCCCATTCGACAGCGTGTGTGTGTCACAGTCCCCATTGTACAGTGTTTGTGTGTCACAAACCTATTGGACAGCGTGTGTGTCATAAACCGCATTGGACAGCGTGTGTGTATCACAATCCCCATTGGACAGTTTTTGTGTGTCATCAAACCCATTGGACAGCGTGTGTGTCACAAACCCCTTTGGACAGTGTGTGTGTCACAAAACCCAATGGACAGAATGTGTCTCACAAGCACCAGTTGACAGAGTGTGTGTGTCACAAACCCCATTGGAAATTGTATGTGTCACAAAGCCCATTGGATAGCGTGTGTGTGTCACAAACCCTCCAGGTCAGTGTGTCTTTCACAAAACCCATTGGACAGCATGCGTGTCGCAAACACCATTGGACAGTGTGTGTGTAACAAACCCAGTTGGTCAGCGTGTGTGTCACAAAGCCCATTGAAAAGTGTGTGTCACAAACCCATTTAATAGCGTGTGTGTGTCACAAACCATATTGGAGAGTGTGTGTGTCACAAAACCCACTGGACTGCGTGTGTGTCACAGACCCCATTGGACACAGTGTATGTGTCTCAAACCCCATTGGATAGCGTATCTGTGTCACAAAACCTATTGGACAGTGTGTGTGTCACAAAACCCACTGGACAGCGTCTGTGTGTTACAAAACCATTGGACAGTGTGTGTGTCTCAAACCCCATTGGACAGAGTTTGTGTCACAAACCCCATTGGACAGCGTGTGTGTAATAAACCCCATTGGACAGCGTGTGTGTCAGAAACCCGTTTGGACAGTGTGTGTGTAACAAACGCCATTGCATAGCGTGTCTGTGTCACATACCCCATTAGAAGGTGTGTGTGTCACAAAACCCATTGTATAGCATTTGTGTGTCACAAATCCCATTGGAAAGCGTGTGTCACAAACCCCATTGGACAGTGTGTATGTCGCAATCCCCATTGCACAGCGTCTGTGTCACAAACACCATTGGACAGCGTGTGTGTGTCAAAAACCCCGTTGCACAGCATGTGTGTCACAAACCCCATTGGACAGTGTGTCTGTCAAAAACCCCATTGGACAGCGTTTGTGTGTAACAATACCCATTGGACAGTGTGTGTGTCACAAACCCCCGTGAACACTGTGTGTGTCACGAATGCCATTGGACAGTGTGAGTGTCACAAACCCCCTGGCCAGTGTGTGTCACAATCCCCAGTGTACAGCATGTGTGTCAAAACCCCATTGGACAGCCTGTGTGTCACAAACACCATTGGACAGCGTGTTTTTGAGAAACCCCCGTGGACACTGTGTGTGTCACAAACCCCATTGGACAGTGTCTGTGTCTCACACCCCAAAGGACAGTGTGTGTGTCACAAACACCCATGGACAGTGTGCGTGTCACAAACCCCGTTGGACATCGTGTGTGTCACAAACCCCACTGGACAGCGTGTATGTGTCACAATTCCCTTTGGACAGTGTGTGTGTCACAAACCCCATGGGACAGAGTGTGTGTCACGAAAGTCATTGGACAAAGTGTGTGTGTCACAAGCCCATTGGACAGAGTTTGTGTTACAAAACCATTGGACAGCGTTTGTGTGACACAATCCCCTTTGGACAGTGTGTGTTTCACAAAAACCACTGGACAGCGTGTATGTCACGAACCCCACTGGACAGCGTGTTTGTCAAAAGCACAATTGGACAGAGTGTCTGTGTCACAAACACCATTGGAAAGTGTATGTGTCACAAAACCCTTTGGATAGCGTGTGTGTGTCACAAACCCTATTGGACAGTGTGTGGGTCACAAAACCCACTTGACAGCGTGTGTGTCACAAACACCAGTGGACAGAGTGTGTGTGCAACAATACCCATTGGACAGCGTGTGTGTCACGATCCCCATTGGACAGCGTGTGTGTCAAAAACCCCATTGGACATCGTGTGAGTCACAATCCCCATTGGACAGAGTTTGTGTCACAAATACCATTGGACAGCGTGTGTGTGTAACGATACCCATTGGACAGTGTGTGTGTCACAAACCCCATTGGACATCGTGTGTGGCACAAACCCCTTTGGACAGAGTGTGTGTCACAAACAACCGTGGACACTCTGTGTGTCACGAACGCCATTGGACAGTGTGTGTGTCACAATCCCCAGTGGACAGAGTGTGTGTCACAAACGCCATGGGACAGAGTGTGTGTCACAAACAGTATTGGACAGTGTGTGTGTCACAAACCCATTGGACAGAGTGTGTGTGTCACAAAACCCACTGGACAGAGTTTGTGTCACAAACCCCATTGCACAGCGTGTGTGTGACACAATCCCTTTTGGACAGTGTGTGTTTCACAAAACCCATTGGACAGCGTGTGTGTCACGAACCCCATTGGACAGCATGTTTGTCACAAGCAACATTGGACAGTGTGTGTGTGTCACAAACGCCATTGGAAAGTGTATGTGTCACAAACCCCATTAGATAGCGTGTGGATGTCACAAACCCTACTGGACAGCATGTGTGTCACAAACACCATTGGACAGTGTGTGTGTCACAAACCCCTTTGTAGAGTGTGTGTGTCACAAACCCCTTTGGACATAGTGTGTTTGTAACAATAGCGATTGGACAGTGTGTGTGTCACAAACACCATTGGACAGCGTGTGTGTCACAAGCCCATTGGACAAAATGTGTGTGTCACAAAATCCCCTGGACATCGTGTGTGTCACAAACCCAATTGGACAGTGTGTGTGTCGCAAAACCGAATGGACAGTGTGTGTGATCACAAACCCCATTGGACAGCGTGTGTGTGTCACCATCCCCATTAGACAGTGTGTGTGTCGCAAAACCCATTGGATAGCATGTGTGTGTCACAAACCCGATTGGACAGTGTGTGTGTCACCATACCCATTGGACATCGTGTGTGGCACAAACCCTGTTGGAAAGTGTGTGTGTCACAAAACCCACTGGACAGTGTGTGTGTCACAATCCCCATTGGACAGCGTGTGTGTCACGAAATCCATTGGACTGCGTGTGTCTCACAAACCTCCGTGGACACTGTGTGTGTCACAAACTCCATTGGACAGTGTCTGTTTTACAAACCCCACTGGACAGGTTGTGCGTCACAAACACACATGGACAGTGTGTGTGTCACAAACCCCATTGGACATCGTGTGTGTTCACAAACCCTTTTGTACAGCGTGTGTATCACAAACCACATTGGATAGCGTGGGTGTGTCACAATCCCCATTGGACAGTGTGTGTGTGTCACGAAACCCATTGGACAACGTGTGTGTGTCACAATAGCCATTGGAGAGTGTGTGTGTCACAAACACCATTGGACAGTGTGTGTGTCACTAACCCCATTGGATAGCGTGTGTTTCTCACAAACCCTCCTGGTCAGTGTGTGTGTCACAAAACCCATTGGACAGCATGCGTGTCACAAACACCATTGGACAGTGTGTGTGTGTCACAGTCCCCATTGGACAGTGTGTGTGTCACAAACCCAATTGATCAGCGTGTGTGTCACAAACCCCATGGGACAGCGTGTGTGTCACCAACCCCATTGGAAAGTGTGTGTGTCACAAACCCCATTGGATAGCGTGTGTGTGTCACAAACCCTATTGCACAGAGTTTGTGTGTCATAGAACCCATTGGACAGCGTGTGTGTGTCAGGATCCCCATTGGACAGTGTGTGTGTGTCACAAACCCCATTGGACAGAGTGTGTGTCACATACCCCTTTTGAAAGTGTGTGTATCACAAACCCCATTGGACAGCGTGTGTTATGTCACAATCCCCATTAGACAGTGTGTGTGTCACAAAACCCATTGGACAGAATTTGTGACACAAACCCCATTGGACAGCGTCCGTGTGTCACAATCCCCATTGGACAGAGTGTGTGTGTCACAAACCCCATTGGACAGCGTGTGTGTCACCAACCCCTTTGGACAGTGTCTGTGTCACAAACCCCATTGGACAGCGTGTGTGTGTCACAGTCCCCATTAAACAGTGTGTGTGTCACAATCCCCAGTGGACAGAGTGTGTGTCACAAACGCCATGGGACAGAGTGTGTGTCACAAAAAATATTGGACAATGTGTGTGTCACAAGCCCATTGGACAGAGTGTGGGTGTCACAAAACCCACCGGACAGCGTGTGTGTCACGAACCCCATTGGACAGCACGTGTGTCACAAGCCCATTGGTCAGAGTGTGTGTGTCACAAAACCCATTGGAAAGTGTATGTGTCACAAACCCCATTGGATAGCGTGTGTGTGTCTCAAAACCTATTGTACAGTGTGTGTGTCACAAACCCCATTTGACACTCTGTGTGTCACAAAACCCATTGGACAGGGTGTGTGTCACAAACCCTATTGGACAGCGTGTGTATCACAAACACCGTTGGACAGTGTGTGTGTAACAAACCCAGTTGGTCAGCGTGTGTGTGTCACAAACGCCATTGGACAGCGTGTGTGTCACAAACCTCATTGGACAGCGTGTGTGTCACAAACTCCCTGGACAGTGTGTGTGTCAAAAACCCCATTGGACAGTGTGTGTGTCACAAAGCCACTTGACAGCATGTCTGTCACAATCCCTATTGGACAGCGTGAATGTCAGAAACCCCATTGGAGAGTGTGTGTGTCACAAGCCCTATTGGACAGCGAGTGTGTCACAAACACCATTGGACAGCGTGTGTGTGTGACAAACCCCATTGGACGGTGTGTGTGTCACAAACCCCATTGGATAGCGTATGTGTGTCACAAACCCCATTAGAAAGTTTGTGTGTCACAAACCTAGTAGGATAGCGTGTGTGTGTCACAAACTCTATTGGACAGTGTGTGTGTCACAAACCCCACTAACAGCTTTTGTGTCACAATCCCCATTGGATATCGGGTGTGTCACAAACCCCATTGGACAGTGTGTGTGTCACAAAACCCCTGGACAGTGTGTGTGTCAAAATTCCCATTTGAGAGCGTGTGTGTGTCACAAACCCCATTGGACAGTGTATGTGTGTCACGAACCCCTTTTGACAGTGTGTGTATCACAATCCCCATTGGACAGTGTGTGTGTTACAAGCCCATTGGACAGAGTGTGTGTGTCACAAAACTCACTGGACAGCGTTTGTGTCCCAAACCTCATTGGACAGCGTTTTTCACAAGCCACATTGGACAGCGTGTGTGTAATAAACCCCCATGGACAGTGCGTGTGTCACAAACCCCATTGGAGAGCATGTGTGTCACAAATCCCATTGGAAAATGCGTGTGTCACAAACCCCATGGGACAGAGTTTGTGTCACAAGCCCCGTTGGAGAGAGTGTGTCTGTCACAAACACCATTGCAAAGCGTAAGTGTCACAATACCCATATGATAGCGTGTGTGTGATACAAACCCTATTGGATAGTGTGTGTGTCACAAAACCCACTTGACAGCGTCTGTGTCATGAACCCCATTGCACAGCGTGTGTGTCACAAACTCACCTGGACAGTGTGTCTGTCACAAACCACATGGGACAGGGTGTATGTCACAAGCCCCTTGGGTCAGAGTGTATCTGTGACAATCCCCATTTGACAGCGTGTGTATCAGAAACCCCATTGGAAAGTGTGTGTGTCAAAAACACCATTGGACAGTGTGTGTGTGTCTCAAATGCCATTGGACAGTGTGTGTGTCACAAATGCCCCTGGAAAGTGTGTGTGTCACAAACCCTATTGGACAGCGTGTGTATCATCAAAACCAGTTGGACAGAGTTTGTGTCAGAAACCCCACTGGAGAGTCTGTGCGTCAAAAACCCCATTAGACAGCGAGTGTGTCACAAACACCATTGGACTGCGTGTGTGTGTGACAAACCCCATTGAACACTGTGTGTGTCACAATCCTCATTAGACAGTGTGTGTGTAAAAAACACAATAGGTCAGCGTTTGTGTCAAAAACCCCATGGGACAGCGTGAGTGTGTTACAAACCCCATTGGAAAGTGTGTGTGTCACAAACCCCATTGGAAACTGTGTGTCACAAACCTCATTGGATAGCGTGTGTGTGTTACAAACCCCATTGGAAAGTGTGTGTGTCTCAAAACCCATTGGAAACTGTGTGTCACAAACCTCATTGGATAGCGTGTGTGTGTCACAAACCCCATTAAAGTGTGTGTGTCACAAACCCCATTGGATAGCGTGTGTGTTTCACGAACCCTATTGGATAGTGTGTGTGTCACAAACCCCACTGGACAGCGTGTGTGTTCACGAACCCCATTAGACAGCGTGTGTGTCACAAGACCCATTGGACAGAGTGTGTGTGTCACAAACCCCATTCGAGAGCGTGTGTGTCACCAACTCCATTGGACAGCGTGTGTGTCACAAGCGCCATTGGAAAGTGTGCGTGCCACAAACCCCATTTGATAGCATGTGTGTGTCACAAAGCCTATTGGACAGTGTGTGTGTCACAAACCCCCCTGGACAGAGTGTCTGTCACGAACACCATTGGATAGCGTCTGTGTCACAAGACCCATTGGACAGCGTGCGTGTCACAATCCCCATTGGACAGGGTGTGTAACACAAACCCCATTGGAGAGAGTGTGTGTGTCACAAACCCCATTGGACAGCTTGTGTGTCATAAACCCCATTGGACAGTGTGTGTGTGTCACAAACCCCATTGGACAGCCTGTGTTTCACAAACCCCTTTGTACAGTGTGTAGGTCACAAACCCCATTGGACATAATGTATGTCATGATCCCCATTAGACAGTGTGTGTGTCACAAATCAAATGGGACAGAGTGTGTGTCACAAACGCTATTGGACAACGTGTGTTTCACAAGCCCATTGGACAGAGTGTGTTTGTCACAAAACCCACTAGACAGCGTGTGTGTTACGAACCCCATTGGACAGCGTGTGTGACACAAACACCCATGGACAGTGTGCGTGTCACAAACCCCATTGGACATCGTGTGTTTCAAAAAACCCATTGGACAGTTTGTGTGTCACAAACCCCATTGGACAGCGTGTGTGTGTCACAATACCCATTGGATAGTGTGTGTGTCACAAACCCCATTAGAAAGTGTGTGTGTCAAAGAACCCCGTGGACACTGTGTGTTTCACAAACCCCATTGGACAGAGTGTGTGACACAAACCCCCGTGGACACTGTGTGTGTCACGAACGCCCTTGGAGAGTGTGTGTGTCACAAACCCCCCTGGTCAGTGTGTGTGTCACATTCCCCAGTGGACAGCGTGTGTGTCGAAACCCCATTGGACTTTGTGTGTGTCACAAAACCCACTGGACCGTGTGTGTGTCACAAACACCCATGGACAGTGTGAGTGTCACAAACCCCATTGGATAGCCTGTGTGTCACAAACCCCTTTGGACAGCGTGTGTGTCACAAACCCCATTGGACAGCGTGTGTGTCTCAAACCCCATTCGACAGCGTTTGTGTTACAAACACCAGTGGACAGCGTGTCTATCACAAACACCCATGGACAGTGTGCGTGTCACAAACCCCATTTTACATCTTGTGTGTCACAAATCCTTGTGGACAGTGTGTGTGTCCCAAACCCCATGGGACTGAGTGTGTGTCACGAACCCCATTGGACAGCGTGTGTGTTCACAAGCGCCATTGGACAGAGTGTGTGTGTCAAAAAAACGATTCGACAGCATGCGTGTCACAAACACAATTGGACAGTGCGTGTGTAACAAAGCCAATTGGTCAACGTGTGTGTCTCAATCCCCTTTGGAGAGCGTGTGAGTCACAAACACCATTGGAAAGTGTGCGTGTCACAAACCGCATTGGATAGCATGTGTGTGTCACAAACCCCGTTAGAAATTATGAGTGTCAGAAAACCCATTGGATAGCGTGTGTGAGTCACAAATCCCACGGGACAGACTGTGTGTCACAAACACCATTGGACAGTGTGTGTGTGTCACAAACCCCATTAGACAGCGTGTGTGTCACAAACCCCTTTGGACAGTGTGTGTGTCACAAACCCCATTGGACAGCGTGTCTGGTCACAATCCCCACTGGACAGAGTGTGTGTGTCACAAACCCCATTAACAGAGTGTGTGTCACAAACAATATTGGACAGCGTGTGTGTGTCACAAGCCCATTGGACAGAGTGTGTTTCACGAACCCCATTGGAAAGCGTGTGTGTCACAAACCCCTTTGGACAGTGTGTGTGTCACAAACCTTATTCGACAGCGTGTGTGTGTCACAAAAGCTATTGGACAGTGTGTGTGTCACAAAACCCACTGGATAGCGTGTGTGTCACAAGCCCCATTGGAGAGAGTGTATTTGTCTACAAAGCCCATTGGACAGCATGTGTGTCACAATCCCCATTGGACAGCGTGTGTGTCACAAACCCCATTGGACAGGGTGTGTGTGTCACATTACCCATTGGACAGTGTGTGTGTCACAAACACCTTTGGACAGAGTTTGTGTCACAAACACCCGTGGACACTGTGTATGTCACAAACCCCATTGGACAGTGTGTATGTCACAAACCCCATTGGACATCGTGTGTGCAACAAACCCCTTTGGACAGTGTGTGTGTGTCACAAACCCCATTAGACAGCGTGTGTGTCACAAACCCCTTTGGACAGTGTGTGTGTCACAAACCCCATTGGACAGCGTGTCTGGTCACAATCCCCACTGGACAGAGTGTGTGTGTCACAAACCAAATTAACAGAGTGTGTGTCACAAACAATATTGGACAGCGTGTGTGTGTCACAAGCCCATTGGACAGTGTGTGTGTCACAAACACCAGTAGACAGCGTGTGTGTTAGAAACACCCATGGACAGTGTGCGTGCAACATACCCCATTGGACAACGTGTGTGTCACAAACCCATTTGGACTGTGTGTGTGTCAAAAACTCCATTGGACAGCGTGTGTGTGTCACAAACCCCATTGGAAAGTGTGAGTCACAAACCCCATTGGATAGCGTGTGTTTGTCAGAAACCTCATTAGAAAGTATGTGTGTCACAAAACCCACTGGACAGCGTGTGTGTCACGAACCCCATTGGATTGCGTGTGTGTTGCACAAACCCTATTGGACAGTGTGTGTGTCACAGACCCCATTAGATAGCGTGTGTGTCACAGGCCCCATTGGACAGCGTGTGTGTCACAAACCCCATTGGACAGCTTGTGTTTCACAAGTCCTATTGGACAGAGTGTGTATCACAAACCCCATTGGACAACGTGTGTGTCAAAATACCCATTGGACAACGTGTGGGTCACAAACACCCATGGACAGTGTGCGTGTGTCACAATCCCCATTGTACAGTGTGTGTGTCACAAACAACATTGGACAGCGTGTGTGTGTAACAATACCTATTGGACAGAGTTTGTGTCACAAAACCCATTGTACAGCGTGTGTGTCACAAACCCCAGTGGACACTGTGTGTCACAAACCCCATTGGACAGCGTGTGTGTCACAAACCCTTTTGGACAGTGTGTGTGTCACAAACCCCATTGGACAGCGTGTGTGTCACAAACACCCATGGACAGTGTGCGTGTCGCAAACCCCATTGGACAGCGTGTGTGTCACATTCCGCATTGGACAGTGTGTGTGTCACTAACCCCATGGGACAGAGTGTATGTCACAAACCCCATTGGACAGAGTGTGTGTCACAAACTCCATGGGACAGCGTGTGTGTGTCACAAACCCCTTTGGATAGCGTGTGTGTGTCACAAACCCTATTGGACAGCGTGTTTCTCACAAGACCCATTGGACAGATTGTGTGTGTCACAATCCCCATCGGACAGCGTGTGTGTCACAAACCCCTTTGGACAGTGTGTGTGTGTCACAAACCCCATTGGACAGAGTATGTCTCACCAACCCCCGTGGACGCTGTGTGTGTCACAAACACCCATGGACAGTGTGCGTGTCTCAAACCCCATTGGACAGCGTGTGTGTGTCAAAAACTCTATTGGTAAGTGTGTGTGTCACAACCCCCATTGGAAAGCGTGTGTGTCTACAAAACCCATTGGACAGCAGGCTTGAAACGAACACCATTGGACAGTGTGTGTGTAACAAACCCAATTGGTCAGCTTGTGTGTCACAAACCCCACGGGACAGCGTGTGTGTGTCACAATTCACACTGGACAGTGTGTGTGTCACAAACCCTTCTGGTCAGTGTGTGTGTCACAAACCCCATTGGAGAGCGTGTGTGTCAGAAAGGCAACTGGACAGTCTGTGTGTCACAAAACCCACTTGACAGCGTCTGTGTTATCAAACCCCATTGGACAGCTTGTTTTTCACAAACTCCATTGGACAGTGTGTGTGTAACAATACCCATTGGAGAGTGGGTGTGTCAGAAACCCCGTTGTACAGCGCGTGTGTCACAAACCCCCGTGGACACTATGTGTGTTCACAAATCCCTTTAGACAGTGTGTGTGTCACAAACCTCATTGGACAGCGTGTATGTGTCACAATCCTCTTTGGAAAGTGTGTGTGTCACAAACCCCATTGGACAGCCTGATTGTCACAAAGACTCATGGACAGTGTGCGTGTTCCAAACCCCATTGGACATCCTGTTTCTCAAAAACCCCTTTGGACAGTGTGTGTGTCACAAACCCCATTGGAAATCATGTGTGTGTCACAATCCCCAATGGACAGTGTGTGTGTCACAAACCCCATGGGACAGAGTGTGTGTCACAAACCCCATTGGATAGCGAGTGTTTGTCACAAACCCCATTGGAAAGTGTGTCTGTCACAAACCCTATTCGACAGCGTGTGTGTGTCAGAATACACTTTGGACAGTGTGTGTGTCACAAACCCTCCTGGTCAGTGTGTGTGTCAGAAAACCCATTGGACAGCGTGTGTGTCAGAAACACAATTGGACAGTGTGTGTCACAAATCCCATTAAAAAGTGTATGTGTCACAAACCGCATTGTATCGCGTGTGTGTGTCACAAACCCCATTGGACAGCGTGTGTGTCACAAGACCCATTGGACAGAGTGTGTGTCACAAACCTTATTTTACAGCGTGTTTGTCACAATCCCCATTGGACAGCGTGTGTGTCACAAGCCCATTGGACAGAGTGTATGTGTCACCAAACCCACTGGACAGCGTGTGTGTCACGAACCCCATTGGACAACGTGTGTACCACAAGCACCATTGGAGAGAGTGTGTGTGTCACAAAATCCATTGGAAAGTGTATGTGTCACAAACCCCACTGGATAGAGTGTGTGTGTCACAAACCCTATTGGACAGTGTCTGTGTTAGAATCCCCATTGGACAGCGCGTGTGTCACAAACTCCATTGGACAGAGTGTGTGTGTCACAATCCCCATTGGACAACGTGTGTGTCACAAACCCCTATGGAAAGTGTGTGTGTCACAAACCCCATTGGACAGCCTGTGTGTCACAAACCCCATTGGACAGCATGTGCTTCACAAACCACATCGGACAGAGGATGTGTCACAAACCCCTTTGGACAGCGTGTGTGTCGCAAACACCCATGGACAGTGTGCGTGTCACAAACCCCATTGGACATCGTGTGCGTCACAAACCCCTATGGAAAGTGTGTGTGACACAAACCCCATTGGACAGCCTGTGTGTCACAAACCCCATTGGACAGCCTGTGTGTCACAAACACCCATGGACAGTGTGCATGTTACAAACCCCATTGGACATCCTGTTTGTCACAAACCCCTTTGGACAGTGTGTGTGTCACAAATGCATTGAACATCGTGTGTATGTCACAATCCCCATTGTACAGTGTGTTTGTCACAAACCCCTTTGGTCAGTGTGTATGTCATAAACCCCATTGGACATCGTGTGTCTGTCACAGTCCCCATTGGACAGTGTGTGTGTCACAAACCCCATGGGACAGAGTGTGTGTCACAAACACTACTGGACAGAGTGTGTGTGTCACAAAACACATTAGACAGCGTGTGTGTCACGAACCCCATTGGACAGCGTGTGTGTCACAAGCACCATTGAACAGAGTGTGGTGTCACAATCCCCATTGGACAGCATGTGTGTCACAAACCCCATTGGACAGAGTTTGTTTCACAAACCCCATTGGACAGCATGTGTGTCAGAAACACCATTGGACAGTGTGTGTGTCACAAACCCCATTGGACAGAGTTTGTTTCACAAACCCCATTGGATAGCATGTGTGCCAGAAACACCACTGGACACTGTGTGTGTCACAAACCCCATTGGACAGTGTGTGTGTCACAAACTCCACTGGACAGTGTGTGTGTCACAAACACCCATGGACAGTGTGCGTGTCACAATTCCATTGGACATCGTGTGTGTCACAAACCCCTTTGGACAGCGTGTGTGTCACAAACCCCATTGGACAGCGTGTGTGTGTCACAATCCCCAGTGGACAGAGTGTGTGTGTCACAAACCCCATTAGAAAGTGTGCGTGTCACAATCCCCATTGGACAGCGTGTTTGTCACAAACCCAATGGGACAGAGTGTGTGTCACAAACAACGAGGACAGCGTGTGTTTGTCACAAGCCCATTAGACTGAGTGTGTGTGTCACAAACCCCACTGGACAGCGTGTGTGTCAAAAGCACCATTGGACAGAGTGTGGTGTCACAAACCCCATTGGACAGCGTGTGTGTCACAAACCCCATTTGATAGAGTGTGTGTGTCAGAAACCCCATTAGAAAGTATGCGTGTCACAAACCCCATTGGATAGCGTGAGTGTGTCACAAGCACCATTGGACAGCGTGTGTGTCACAAACCCCATTGGACAGTGTGAGTGTGTCACAAACCCCATTTGATAGAGTGTGTGTGTCACAAACCCCTTTGGACAGTGTGTGTGTCACAAAACCCATTGGACAGCGTGTGTGTCACAAACCCCATTGGACAGGGTGTGTGTGTCACAATACCCATTGGACAGTGTGTGTGTCACAAACCTCATTGGACAGAGTTTGTGTCACAAACCCCCGTGGACACTGTGTGTGTCACAAACCCCTTTGGACAGTGTGTGTGTCACAAACTCCACAGGACAGCCTGTGTGTCACAAACACCCAGGACAGTGTACGTGTCACAAACCCCATTGGACATCGTGTGTGTCACAGACCCCTTCGGGCAATGTGTGTGTCACAAACCCCTTTGGGCAGTGTGTGTGTCGCAAACTCCATTGGGCAGCATGTGTGTCACAAACCCCTTTGGACAGTGTGTATGTCACAAACCCCATTGGACAGTGTGTGTGTGTCGCAATCCCCATTGGACAGAGTCTGTGTGTCACAAACCCCATGGGACAGCGTGTGTGTCACGAACCCCATTGGACAGCGTGTGTGTCACATGCACCATTTGACAGAGTGTGTGTGTCACAAACCCCATTAGACAGCGTGTGTTTCACAAACCCCATTGGACAGTGTGTGTGTGTCACAAAACCCATTTGATAAAGTGTGTGTGTCACAAACCCTGTTGGACAGTGTGTGTGTCACGAACCCTCCTGGTCAGTGTGTGTGTCACAAAACCAATTGGACAGCATGCGTGTCACAAAAACCATTGAACAGCGTGTGTGTGTCACAATCCCCATTGGACAGTGTGCTTGTCTCACAAACCCCATTAGACAGCGTGTGTTTCACAAACCCCTTTGGACAGTGTGTGTGTCACAAACCCCATGGGACAGAGTGTGTGTCACAAACACTATTGGTCAGCGTGTGTGTGTCACAAGCCCGTTGGACAGAGTGTGGTGTCACAATCACCATTGGACAGCGTATGTGTCTCAAACCCCATTGGATAGAGTGTGTGTGTCACAAACCCCATTGGATAGCGTGTGTGTGTCACAAGCACCATTGGACAGAGTGTGCTGTTACTAACCCCATCGGAAAGTGGATGTGTCACAAACCCCATTGGATGGCGTTTGTGTGTCACAAGCCCTATTGGACAGTGTGTGTGTTACAAAACTCACTGGATAGCATGTGTGTCACAAACCCCATTGGACAGCGTGTGCGTCACAAACCCCATTAAATAGGGTGTGTGTGTCACAATACCCATTGGACAGTAGTGCGTGTCACAAACCCCTTTGGACAGTGTGTGTGTCACAAACCCCATTAGACAGCGTGTTTGTGTCACAATCTCCATTGTACAGAGTGTGTGTGTCACAAACCCCATTGGAAACTGTATGTGTCACAAACCCCATTGGATAGCGTGTGTGTGTCACAAAACCTCCTGGTCAGTGTGTGTGTCACAAAACCCTTTGGATAGCATGCCTGTCACAAATACCATGGGACAGTGTGTGTGTAACAAAACCAATTTATCAGCGTGTGTGTCACAAGCACCATTGGACAGTGTGTGTCACAAACCTCATTGGAAAGTGTATGTGTCACAAACCCCATTGCGTAGCGTGTGTAGTCACAAACCCCATTGGACAGCGTGTGTGTCACAAGCCCCATTGGACAGCGTGTGTGTGTATCAATACCCTTTGGACAGTGTGTGTGTCACAAACCCCATTGGACAACGTGTGTGTCACAATCCCCATTGGACAGTGAGTGTGTCACAAACCCCATTGGACAGCGTGTGGTGTCAGAAACCCCATTGGACAGTGTGTGTCACAAATCCCATTGGACAGCGTGTAGGTCACAATCCCCACTGGACAGCGTCTGTGTCACAAACCGCATTGGACAGCGTGTGTGTTACTAACACCATTGGATAGCGTGTGTGTGTCACAATGCCCATTGGACAGTTTGTGTGTCACAAACCCCAGTGGATAGCGTGTGTTTCACAAACCCCATTGGAAAGTGTGTGTGTCACAAACCCCAATGGATACTGTGTGTGTGTCACAAACCCTATTGGACAGTGTGCATAACAAAATCCCCGTTGGACAGCGTGTGTGTCACAAACCCCATTTGACAGTGTGTCTGTGTCACAATACCCTTTGGATAGTGTGTGTTTCTCAATCCCCATTGCACAGAGTTTGTGTCACAAACCCTATTGGACAGCGTGCGTGTCTCAAACACCATTGGACAGTGTGTGTGTCACAAATGCCATTGGATAGCATGTGTGTGTCACAAACCCCATTGCACAGCGTGTAGTGTCAGAAAGCCCATTGGACAGTGTGTGTCACAAATCCCATTGGACAGCTTGTGCATGTCACGAATCCCATTTGACAGAGTGTGTGTCACAAAAACCATTGGACAATGTTTGTGTAACCTAACCAATTGTTCAGAGTGCGTGTAACAATCTCCATGAGACAGCGTGTGTGTGTCACACACTCCATTGGAAAGTGTCTGTGTCACAATCCCCATTTTATAGAGTGTGTGTGTCACAAACCCTATTGGACAGCTAGTAGGTAACAATCCCCATTGAACGGAGTCTGTGTCACAAACCCCATTGGACAGCGTGTGTGTCACAAACACCA
This sequence comes from Columba guinea, assembly GCA_032206185.1. Lineage (NCBI taxonomy): Eukaryota > Metazoa > Chordata > Aves > Columbiformes > Columbidae > Columba > Columba guinea. The sequence continues at coordinate 301,561 of JAVLUU010000064.1, read as the reverse complement.
TTGGACAGCGTGTGTGTGTATCAATACCCTTTGGACAGTGTGTGTGTCACAAACCCCATTGGACAACTTGTGTGTCACAAACCCCCGTGGACACTGTGCGTGTATCAATACTCATTGGACAGTGTGTGTGTCACGAATCCCATTGGACAGCGTGTGTGTCACAAACCCCATTGTATAGCGTGTGTGTTGCACAAACCCTCCTGGTCAGTGTGTGTCACAAAACCCTTTGGATAGCATGCTTTTCACAAATACCATGGGACAGTGTGTGTGTAACAAAACCAATTTGTCAGCGTGTGTGTCACAAACCCCATGGGACAGTGTGTGTGTGTCACAAACCCCATTAGAAAGTGTGCGTGTGACAAACCCCATTTGAAAGTGGGTGTGTCACACAACACATTGGATAGCATGTGTGTGTCACAAACCCCATTAGACAGAGTGTTTGTGTGACAAACCCCATTGGACAGCGTGTGTGTGTCACAAACCCTACTGGACAGTGTGTATGACAAAATCCCATTGGACAGCGTCTGTGTCACAAACCCCATTGGACAGCGTGTGTGTCACAAAACCCAGTGGACAGCATATGTTTCACAGACCCCATTAGACAGCGTGCATGTCACAAGCGCCATTGGAAAGTGTATGTGTCACAAACCCTATTGGACAGTGTGTATGTCACAATCCCCATTAGACAGCGTCTGTGTCACAAATCCCATTGGACAGCGTGTGTGTCACAAACAACATTGGACAGCGTGTGTGTGTCACAATCCACATTGGACAGTGTGTGTGTCACAAAACCTATTGGATAGCGTGTGTGTCACAAACCCCTTTAGAAAGTATGCGTCTCACAAACCCCATTGGACAGCGTGTGTGTGTCACAAAACCCCTTAAATAGTATGCGTGTCACAAACCCCATTGGATAGCGTGTGCGTGTCACAAACCCAAATAGAAAGTGTGCGTGTTTCAAACCCCATTGGATAGCATGTGTGTGTAACAAACCCAGTTGGTCAGCGTGTGTGTCATAAACCCCATTGGATAGCGTGTGTGTGTCACAAAAAACATTAGAAAGTGTGCGTGTCACAAACCACATAGGAAAGTGTGTGTGTCACAAACACCATTGGACAGCGTGTGTGATGTCACAAACCCTATTGGACAGTGTGTGCGTCACAAACCCCACTGGACAGCATGTGTGTCACGAACCCCATTGGACAGCTTGTGTGTCACAAGACCTATTAGACAGAGTGTGTGTGTCACAAACCCCAATGGACAGAGTGTGTGTGTCACACATCCCATTGGACAGTGTGTGTGTCACAAACTCCACTGGACAGCGTGTGTGCCACAATACTCATTGGACAGCGTGTGTGTCACAAACCCCATTGGACAGTGTGTGTGTGTCACAATACCCATTGGGAAGTGTGTGTGTCACAAGCCCCATTGGACAGAGTTTGTCTCACCAACCCCCGTGGACACTGTGTGTGTCACAAACCCCATTGGACAGTGGGTGTGTCACAAACTCCACTGGACAGCGTGTGTGTCACAAACACCCATGGACAGTGTGCGTGTCACAAATCCTATTGGGCAGCGTGTGTGTGTCACAATCCTCATTGGACAGTGTGTGTGTCACAAATATCATTAGACAGCGTGTTTCTCACAAGCCCATTCCTCATAGTGTGTGTGTCACAAAACCCACTGGAAAGCGTGTGTGTCACGAACCCCATTGGACAGCGTGTGTGTCACAAGCACCATTGGACAGAGTGTGTGTGTCACAAACCCCATTGGAAAGTGTATGTGTCACAAACCCCATTGGATAGCATGTGTGTATCACAAACCCTTTTGGACAGTGTTTGTGTCACAAAACACACCGAACACCGTGTGTGTTCACAGACCCTATTGGACAGCGTGTTTTTCACAAGAGCCATTGGACAGAGTGCGTGTGTCACAAAGCCCATTGGACAGCGTGTGTGTCACAAACCCCACTCAACAGCGTGTGTGTCACGAACCCCATTGGACAGCGTGTGTGTCACAAGTACCATTGGACAGAGAGTGTGTGTCACAAACTCCACTGGACAGCATGTGTATCACAAACACCGATGGACAGTGTGCGTGTCACAAACCCCATTGGAGAGCGTGTGTGTCACAAACCACTTTGGACAGTGTGTGTGTCACAAACCCCATTGGACAGTGTGCGTGTCACAAACACCCATGGACAGTGTGCGTGTCATAAACCCCATTGGACATCGTGTGTGTCACAAAACTCTTTGGACAGTGTGTGTGTCAAAAACCCCATTGGACAGCGTGTGTGTCACAAAACCCAGTGGACAGCATATGTTTCACAGACCCCATTAGACAGCGTGCATGTCACAAGCGCCATTGGAAAGTGTATGTGTCACAAACCCTATTGGACAGTGTGTATGTCACAATCCCCATTAGACAGCGTCTGTGTCACAAATCCCATTGGACAGCGTGTGTGTCACAAACAACATTGGACAGCGTGTGTGTGTCACAATCCACATTGGACAGTGTGTGTGTCACAAAACCTATTGGATAGCGTGTGTGTCACAAACCCCTTTAGAAAGTATGCGTCTCACAAACCCCATTGGACAGCGTGTGTGTGTCACAAAACCCCTTAAATAGTATGCGTGTCACAAACCCCATTGGATAGCGTGTGCGTGTCACAAACCCAAATAGAAAGTGTGCGTGTTTCAAACCCCATTGGATAGCATGTGTGTGTAACAAACCCAGTTGGTCAGCGTGTGTGTCATAAACCCCATTGGATAGCGTGTGTGTGTCACAAAAAACATTAGAAAGTGTGCGTGTCACAAACCACATAGGAAAGAGTGTGTGTCACAAACACCATTGGACAGCGTGTGTGATGTCACAAACCCTATTGGACAGTGTGTGCGTCACAAACCCCACTGGACAGCATGTGTGTCACGAACCCCATTGGACAGCTTGTGTGTCACAAGACCTATTAGACAGAGTGTGTGTGTCACAAACCCCAATGGACAGAGTGTGTGTGTCACACATCCCATTGGACAGTGTGTGTGTCACAAACTCCACTGGACAGCGTGTGTGCCACAATACTCATTGGACAGCGTGTGTGTCACAAACCCCATTGGACAGTGTGTGTGTGTCACAATACCCATTGGGAAGTGTGTGTGTCACAAGCCCCATTGGACAGAGTTTGTCTCACCAACCCCCGTGGACACTGTGTGTGTCACAAACCCCATTGGACAGTGGGTGTGTCACAAACTCCACTGGACAGCGTGTGTGTCACAAACACCCATGGACAGTGTGCGTGTCACAAATCCTATTGGGCAGCGTGTGTGTGTCACAATCCTCATTGGACAGTGTGTGTGTCACAAATATCATTAGACAGCGTGTTTCTCACAAGCCCATTCCTCATAGTGTGTGTGTCACAAAACCCACTGGAAAGCGTGTGTGTCACGAACCCCATTGGACAGCGTGTGTGTCACAAGCACCATTGGACAGAGTGTGTGTGTCACAAACCCCATTGGAAAGTGTATGTGTCACAAACCCCATTGGATAGCATGTGTGTATCACAAACCCTTTTGGACAGTGTTTGTGTCACAAAACACACCGAACACCGTGTGTGTTCACAGACCCTATTGGACAGCGTGTTTTTCACAAGAGCCATTGGACAGAGTGCGTGTGTCACAAAGCCCATTGGACAGCGTGTGTGTCACAAACCCCACTCAACAGCGTGTGTGTCACGAACCCCATTGGACAGCGTGTGTGTCACAAGTACCATTGGACAGAGAGTGTGTGTCACAAACTCCACTGGACAGCATGTGTATCACAAACACCGATGGACAGTGTGCGTGTCACAAACCCCATTGGAGAGCGTGTGTGTCACAAACCACTTTGGACAGTGTGTGTGTCACAAACCCCATTGGACAGTGTGCGTGTCACAAACACCCATGGACAGTGTGCGTGTCATAAACCCCATTGGACATCGTGTGTGTCACAAAACTCTTTGGACAGTGTGTGTGTCAAAAACCCCATTGGACAGCGTGTGTGCGTCACAATCCCCATTTGACAGTGTGTGTGTCACAAACCCCATGGGACAGAGTGTGTGTCATGAACCCCATTGGACAGCATTTGTGTCACAAGCGCCATTGGACAGAGTGTGTTTTTCACAAACCCCATTCGAAAGTGTATGTGCCACAAACCCCATTGGATAGCGTGTGTGTGTCACAAAGCCTCCTGGTCAGTGTGTGTGACAGAAAACGCATTGGACAGCATGCGAGTCTCAACCACCATTGGACAGTGTGTTTGTAACAAACCCAATTGGTCAGCCTGTGTGTCACTAACCCCGTGGGACAGCGTGTGTGTGTCACAAACCACATTGGAAAGTGTGTTTCACAAACCCCATTGGATAGCGTGTGTGTTAAAAACCCCATTAGAAAGTACGTGTGTCACAAACCCCATTGGATAGCATGTGTGTGTCACAAGCTCTATTGGACAGTATGTATGTCACAATCACCATTGGACAGCGTCTTTATCACAAACCCCATTGGATAGCATGTGTGTCACAAACACCATTAGAAAGTGTGTGTGTCACAAACACCAATGAATAGCGTGTGTGTGTCACAACCCCCATGGCACAGAGTGTGTGTCACAAACCTCATTGGTAAGTGTATGTGTCACAAACCAATTGGATAGCGTGTGTGTGTCACAACCCCTCCCCGTCAGTGTGTGTGTCACAAACCCCATTGGAAAGCGTGTGTGTGTCACAAACCGCATTGGAATGTGTGTGTGTCACAAACACCATTGGATAGCGTGTGTGTGTCACAAACCCTATTGGACAGCGTGTGTGTCACAAAACCCACTGGACAACGTGTGTGTCACAAATCCCGTTGGACAGCGTGTGTGTCACAAGCCCCATTGGACAGCGTGTGTGTCACAAACACCATTGGACAGTGTGTGTGTGTAACAATTCCCATTGGACAGTCTGTGTGTCACAAAAACAATTGGACAGCGTGTGTTTCACAAACCCCCGTAGACACTGTATGTGTCACAAAACCCATTGAAGAGTGTGCGTGTCAAAAACCTCTCTGGACAGCGTGTGTGTCACAATCCCCACTGGTCATCGTGTGTGTCAAAAGCCCCATTGGACAGCCTGTGTGTCACAAACACCACTGGACAGCGTGGGTGTCTCAAACCCCATTGGACAGAGTGTGTGTGTCACAAACCCCATTGGACAGCGTGTGTGTCTCAAACTCCATTGGACAGCGTGTGTGTGTCAAAAACTCTATTGGTAAGTGTGTGTGTCACAAACCCCATTGGACAGCGTGTCTGTCACAAACCCTTGCAGACACTGTATGTGTCACAAACCCATTGGACAGTGTGCGTGTCACAAACCGCTCTGGACAGCGTGTGTGTGACAATTCCCATTGGACAGCGTGTGTGTCACAATCCCCATTGCACAGCGTGTGTGTCAGAAACCCATTGGACAGAGTGTGTGTGTCACAAACCCCATTAGACACCGTGTGTGTCACAAACCCTTTTGGACAGTGTGTGTATCACAAACCCCACTGGACAGTGTGCGTGTCACATAACCCATTGGACATCGTGTGTGTCACAAACCCCACTGGGCAGCGTGTGTGTCACGAACCCCATTGGACAGTTTGTGTGTCACAAGACACATTGGACAGAGTGTGTGTGTCACAAACCCCATTGGACAGCGTGTGTGTCTCAAACCCCATTGGATACAGTGTGTGTTTCACAAACCCCATTGGACAGCGTGTGTATCACAACCCCCATTGGACAGCGTGTGTGTCAGAAACCCCATTGCACAGAGTGTGTGTGTCACAAACCCCATTGGAAAGTGTGTGTGTCACAAATCCCATTGGATAGCGTGTGTGTGTCACAAACTCTATTGGTCAGTGTGTGTGTCACAAACCCCATTGGACAGCGTGTATGTGTAACAATACCCATTGGACAGTGTGTCTGTCACAAACCCCATTGGACAGCGTGTGTGTGTAACAATACCCATTGGACCGTGTGTGTGTCATAAACCCCATGTGGACAGTGTGTGTGTCACGAATGCCATTGTGCAGTGTGTGTGTCACAAACCCCCCTGGACAGTGTGTGTGTCACAATCCCCATTGTACAGTGTGTGTGTGTCACAAACACCATTGGACAGTGTGTGTGTCAAAAACCCCAATGGACAGCTTGTGTGTGTCACAAAACCTCCTGGTCAGTGTGTGTGTCACAAACCCCATTGGACAGCGTGTGTGTGTCAAAAACTCCATTAGAAAATAAGTGTGTCACAAACCCCATTGGAATGCATGTGTGTGTCACAAACCCTATTGGACAGTGTGTATGTCACAATCCCCATTGGACAGCGTGGGTGTCACAAGCCCCTTTGGTCAGCGTGTGTGTGTCACAATCTCCTTTGGACAGTGTATGTGTCACGAACTCCACTGCACAGCGTGTGTGTCACAAGCACCATTGGAGGGAGTGTGTGTCAAAAACCCCATTGGAAAGTTTATGTGTCACAAACCCCATTGCATAGCGTGTGTGTGTCACAAACCCTATTGGACAGTGTGCGTGTCACAAAACCCACTGGACAGCGTATGTGTCACAAATCCCATTCGACAGCCTGTGTGTCACAAACACCGTTGGACAGCGTGTTTGTTTAACAATACCCATTGGACAGTGTGTGTGTCACAAACCCTATTGGACAGCGTGTGTGTCACAAACCCTCGCAGACACTGTATGTGTCACAAACCCCATTGGACAGTGTGCGTGTCACAAACCCCTCTGGACAGCGTGTGTGTCACAATCCCAATTGCACAGTGTGTATGTGTCACAAACCCCATTGGACATCATGTGTGTCACAAACCCCTTTGGACAGTGAGAGTATCACAAACCCCATTGAACAGCGTGTGTGTGTCACAATCCTATTGGACAGTGTGTGTGTCACAAACCCCACTGTACAGCGTGGGTGTCTCAAACCCCATTGGACAGAGTGTTTGTGTCACAAACCCCATTGGACAGCGTGTGTGTCACAAACCCAATGGGACAGCGTGTGTGTGTCACAAACCCCATTGGAAACTGTGTGTGTCACAAACCCCATTGGATAGAGTGTGTGTCACAAACACCCATGTACAGTGTGCGTGTCACAAACCCCATTGGACATCGTATATGTCGCAAACCCTATTGGACAGTGTGTGTGTTTCACAATCCCCATTGGACAGTGTGTGTGGCACAAACCCCATGGGAGAGAGTTTGTGTCACAAAACCTATTGTACAGCGTATTTTTCACAAACACCATTGGACAGTTTGTGTGACCAGCCCATTGTACAGAGTGTGTGTGTCACAAAACCCACTGGACAGCGTGTCACAATCCCCATTGGACAGCATGTGTGTCACAAACCCCATTGGACAGAGTTTGTGTCACAAACCCTATTGGACAGCGTGTGTGTTTCACAAACCCCATTATAAAGTGGGCGTGTCACCAACTCCATTGGATAGCGTGTGTGTATTAGAAACCCTAATGGAGAGCGTATGTTTCAAAAACACCATTGGACAGAGTGTGTGTCACAAACCCCACTGGACAGCGTGTGTGTGTCACAAACCCTCCTGGTCAGTGTGTGTGTCACAAACCCCATTGGACAGAGTGTGTGTCACAAACCCCATTGGACAGCGTGTGTGTCAGAAACCCCATTGGACAGTGTGTGTGTGTCACAAACCCATTGGACAGCATGTGTGTCACAAACCCCATTGGAAAGCGTGTGTTTGTCACAAACCCCATGGGACAGCGTGTGTGTGTCACAATCCCCATTGGACAGTGTGTGTGTCACAAACCCCATTGGACAGCGTGTGTGTGCCACAATACCGATTGGTCAGCAAGTGTGTCACAAGACCATTGGACAGAGTGTGTGTGTCACAAAACCCACTGCAGAGCGTGTGTGTCACAAACACTATTGGACAGTGTGTGTGTCACAATACCCACTGCACAGCGTGTGTGTCACAAACTCCATTGCACAGCGTGTGTATCAAAATCCACATTGGACAGAGTGTGTGTTTCGCAAACCCCATTGGACAGTGTGTGTGTCACAAACCCCATTGGACACTGTGTGTGTCACAAACCCCATTGGACAGAATTTGTGTCATAAATCCCATTGGAAACTGTATGAGACACAAACCTCATTGGATAGCGAGTGTGTGTCACAAACCCCATTGGAAAGTGTATGTGTCACAAACCCCATTGGACATGTGTGTGTGTCACAAAGCCTATTGGAGAGTGTGTGTGTACAAAACCCACTGGACAGCAAGTGTGTCAGAAACCCCATTGGACAGCGTGTGTGTCACAAACCCCATTGGACAGCGTGTGTGTGTCACAAACCTCCTGGTCAGTGTGTGTGTCACAATCCCAAGTGGACAGCGTGTGTGTCACAATACCCATTGGACAGTGTGTGTGTCACAAACCCGTTTGGAGAGGGTTTGTGTCACAAAACCCATTGTACAGCGTGTTGGTCACAATCCCCATTTTACAGCGTGTGTGTCACAAACCCCATTGGACAGAGTGTGTGTGACAAACCCCATTGGACAGCGTGTGTGTCACAAACCCCATAGTACAGCGTGTGTGTGTAACAATCCCCATTGGACAATTTGTGTGTCACAAACCACTTGGGACAGAGTGTGTGTCACGAACACTACTGGACAGCGTGTATGTGTCACAAGCCCTTTGGACAGAGTGTGTGTGTCACAAAACCCACTGGACAGCGTGTGTGTCACCATATCCATTGAATAGCGTGTGTGTCACAATCCCCATTGGACAGCGTGTGTGTCAAATGCCCCATTGGACAGACTGTGTGTCTCACAAACCCCATTGGACAGTGTGTGTTTCACAATCCCCATTGGCCAGCGTGTGTGTCACAAACTCCATTGGACAGTGTGTTGTGTGTCACAATACCCATTGGACAGTGTGTGTGTCACAAACCCCATTGGACAGAGTTTGTGTCACAAACCCCATTGGATAGCGTGTGTGTGTCACAATCCCAATTGTACAGTGTGTGTGTCACAAGCCCATTGGACAGAGTGTGTGTGTCACAAAACCCACTGGACAGCGTGTGTGTCACAAACCCCATTGAACAGCGTGTGTGTCACATGCACCATTGTACAGAGTGTGTGTGTCACAAACCCCATTGGAAAGTGTATGTGTCACAAACCGCATAGGACAGCGTGTGCGTGTCATCTTCCCCATTAGACAGCGTGTGTGTCACAAACCCCATTGGACAGCATGTGTGTCACGAACCCCATTGGACAGAGTCTGTAGTCACAATCCCCATTGGACAGCGTGTGTGTCAGAAACACCATTGGACAGTGTGTATGTCACAATCCCGAATTGGACAGCGTTTGTGTCACAATCCCCAGTGGACAGCGTGAGTGTCAAAACCCAATTGGACAGTGCGTGTGTCACAAAACCCACTGGACAGCGTGTGTGTCACAAACCCCCCTGGTCAGTGTGTGTGTCACAATCCCCAGGCGACAGTGTGTGTGTCAAAACCCAATTGGACAGTGTGTGTGTCACAAAACCCACTGGACAGCGTGTATGTCACATACCCCATTGGACAGCATGTGTGTCACAAGCACCATTGTACAGACTGTGTGTGTCACAAACCCCATTGGACAGCGTGTGTGTGTAACAATACCCATTGGAGAGTGTGTGTGTCACAATCCCCAGGGAACAGCGTGTGTGTCAAAACCCCATTGGACAGTGTGTGTGTCACAAAACCCGCTGGACAGCGTGTGTGTCACAAACACCCATGGACAGTGTAAGTGTCACAATCCTCATCGGATTGAGTGTGTGTCACAAACCCCTATGGACAGTGTATTTGTCACAAATCCCATTGTATAACATGTGTGTTCACAATCCCATTGGACAGAGTGTGTGTGTCACAAAGCCCATTGGACAGCGTGTGTGTCACAATCCCCATTGGACAGCGTGTGTTTCACAAACCCCATTGGACAGCGTGTGTGTGTAACAATACCGATTGTACAGTGAGTGTGTCACAATCCCCATTGGATAGAGTGTGTGTCACAAACACCCCTGGACAGCGTGTGTGTCACAAACACCCATGGACACTGTGCGTGTCACAAACCCCATTTGACGTCGTGTGTGTCACAAAGCCCTTTGGACAGTGTGTGTGTCACAAACACCCATGGACAGTGTGTGTGTCACAAATCCCATTGGACAGCGTGTGTGTGTCATAATCCCCATTGGACAGTGTGTGTGTCACAAACCCCATGGGACAGAGTGTGTGTCACGATCCCCATTGGACAGTGTGTGTGTCACAAACCCCATGGGACAGAGTGTGTGTCACGATCCCCATTGGACAGTGTGTGTCACAAACCCGATGCAACAGAGTGTGTGTCATAATCCCCATTGGACAGTGTGAGTGTCACAAACCCCACTGGACAGTGTGAGTGTCACAAACCCCACTGGATAGTGTGTGTGTCACAAACCCCATTGGATAGCGTGTGTGTGTCACAAACCCTATTGGACAGTGTGTGTGTCACAAACCCCATTGAACAGTATGTGTGTCATAAACCCAATTGCACAGTGTGTGTGTCACAAAGCCCACTGGACAGCGTGTGTGTGTCACAATCCCCATTGGACAGTGTGTGTGTCACAAAACGCACTGGAAAGCGTGTGTGTTCACAGGACCCATTGGACAGAGCCTGTGTGTCACAAAGCCCGTTGGACACCGTGTGTGTCACAATCCCCATTGGACAGCGTGTGTGTCACAAGCACCATTGGACAGAGTGTGTGTCACAAACCCTTTTGGACAGTGTGTGTGTCACAAACCCATTTGGACAGCGTGTGTGTGTCACAATCCCCATTGGACAGTGTGTGTGTCACAAACGCCATGGGACAGAGTGTGTGTCACAAACACTATTGGACAGTGTGTGTGTCACAATCCCCATTGGACAGCGTGTGTGTCACAAACCCCATTTAACAGTGTGTATGTGACATAAGCTCCATTGCACAGAGTGTGTGTTTCACAAACCCCATTGGACAGAGTTTGTGTGACAAAACCCATTGGACACTGTGTGTGTCAGAAACACCATTGGACAGTGTGTGTGCCAAAAACCCCATTGGACAGCGTTTGTGTCACACTGCCCAGTGGACAGAGTGTGTGTCAAAACACAATTGGACAGTGCGTGTGTCACAAAACCCACTGGACAGGGTGTGTGCCACAAACCCCCCTAGTCAGTTTGTGTGTCACAATCCCCAGTGGACAGCGTGTGTTTCAAAACCCCATTGGACAGTGTGTGTGTCACAAAACCCACTGGATAGCGTGTGAGTTCCAAACAACCATGGACAGTATGAGTGTCACAAACCCTATTGGATAGCGTGTGTGTCACACACCCCTTTGGACCTTATGTGTTTCACAAACCTCGTTGGACAGCGTGTGTGTGTCACAATCCCCATTGGACAGTGTGCGTGTCACAATCCCCTTTGGAAAGTGTGTGTGTCACAAACCCCATTGGACAGCGTGTGTGTTTCACAAACCCCATTCGATAATGTGCGTGTCACAAACCCCATTGGATAGATTGTGTGTGTCACAAACCCCCGTGGACACGGTGTGTATCACAAACCCCATTGGACAGTGTGTGTGTCACAAACCCCACTGGACAGCGTGTGTGTCACAAACACCCATGGACAGTGTGCATGTCACAAACCCCATTGGACATCGTGTGCGTCACAAACCCTTTTGGACTTTGTGTGTGTCAGAAACCCCACTGGACAGCGTGTGTGTCACGAAACCCATTGGACAGCGTGTGTGTCACAAATCCCATTGGAGAGCGTGTGTGTTTCACAAAACCCATTAAACAGTGTGCGTGTCACAAACCCCATTGGATAGCGTGTCTGTGTCACAAACCCCTTTGAAAGTGTGTGTGTCACAAACCCCACTAGAAAGTGTGTGTGTCACAAACCCCATTGGATAGCGTGTGTGTGTCACAAACCTTATTGGACAGTGTGTGTCACAAGACCCATTGGACAGAGTGTGTGTGTCACAAACCCCATTGGACAGAGTGTGTGTGTGACACACCCCATTGGACAGCGTGTGTGTCACAAGACCCATTGGACAGTGTGTGTCTCACAAACACCATTGGACAGTGTGTGTGTGTATCAATACTCATTGCAGAGTGTGTGTGTCACAAACCCCATTGGACAGCGTGTGTGTCACAAACGCCCATGGCCACTGTGTGTGTCATAAACCCCACTGGAAAGCGCGTGTGTCACAAACTCCTTTGGACAGTGTGTGTGTCACAAACCCCATTGGACAATGTGTATGTCACAATCCCCATTGGACAGCGTCTGTGTCACAAACCCCATTGGACAGTGTTTGTGTCAAAAAACCTATTTGATATAGTGTGTGTCACAAACCCCATTGGATAGCGTGTGTGTGTCACAAAGCCTATTGGATAGCGTGTGTGTCACAAGACCCATTGGACAGAGTGTGTGTGTGACAAACCCCATTGGACAGATTGTGTGTCATAAACCCCATTGGACAGCATGTGTTTCTCACAATACCCATTGGACAGAGTGTTTGTGTCACAAAACCCACTGGACAGCGTGTGTGTCACGAGTACCATTAGACAGCGTGTGTGTCATAAGCACCATTGGACAGGGTGTGTGTGTCACAAACCCCATTGGACAGTGTGTGTGTCACAAACCCCATTGGATAGGTTGTGTGTGTCACAAACCCCATTAGAAAGTGCGCGTGTCACAAACCCCATTGGATAGATTGTGTATGTCACAAACCCTATTGGATAGTGTGTATGTCACAATCCCCATTGGACAGCGTGTGTGTCATAATCCCCACTTTACAGCGTGTGTGTCTCAATCCCTATTGGACAGAGTGTGTGTGTGACAAACCCCATTGGACAGCTTGTGTGTCATAATCCCCACTTTACAGCGTTTGTGTGTCTCAATCCCCATTGGACAGAGTGTGTGTGTAACAAAACCCACTGGACATCGTGTGTGTCACAAACCCTTTTCGACAGTGTGTGTGTCAGAAACCCCACTGTACAGGGTGTGTGTCACAAACACCCATGGACAGTGTGCATGTCAAAAACCTCATTGGACATCGTGTGTGGCCCAAACCCCGCTGGACAGTGTGTGTGTCACAAACCCCATTGGACAGACTGTGTGTCAAGAACCCCACTGGACAGCCTGTGTGTCTACAAGCGCCATTGGACAGAGCGTGTGTGTCACAAACCCCATTAGAAAGTGTAAGTGTCACAAACCCCATTGGATAGGGTGTGTGTGTCACAAACCCTCCTGGTCAGTGTGTTTGTCACAAAACCCATTGGATAGCATGCGTGTCACAAACACCATGGGACAGTGTGTGTGTGTCACAAACCCCATTGGACAGCGTGTGTATCACAAACCCCATTGGACAGGCTGTGTGTCACAAACACTATTGGACAGCGTTTGTGTCTCAAACCCATTGGACAGAGTGTGTGTGTCACAAACGCCACTGGACAGTGTGTGTGTCATGAACCCCATTGGACATCGTGTGTTTCACAATCCCCATTTTACAGCGTGTGTGTTACAATCCCCATCGGACAGTGTGTGAGTGTCACAAACCCCACTGGACAGCGTGTGTGTCACAAACCCCTTTAGACAGTGTGTGTGTCACAAACCCCATTGGAGAGCCCGTGTCTGTCACATTCCCCATTGGACAGCGTGTGTGTCACAATACACATTGGACATAGTGTGTGTGTCACAAAACCCATTGGATAGCGTGTGTGTGTCACAAACCCCATTATAAAGTGTGTGTCACAAACCCCATTGGATAGCGTGTGTGTGTCACAAACCCCATTATAAAGTGTGTGGGTCACAAACCCCACTGGACAGGGTGTGTATCACAAACACCCATGGACAGTGTGCATGTCAAAAACCTCATTGGACAGATTGTGTGTGTCACAAACCCCGTTGGACAGTGTGTGTGTCACAAACCCCATTGGACAGCGTGTGTGTCACAAACCCCATTGGACAGCGTGTGAGTCACAAGACCCATTGGGCAGAGTGTGTGTGTCACAAACCCCATTGGACAGCGTGTGTGTTACAATCCCCATTGGACAGCGTGTGTCACAAGCTCCATTGCACAGAGTGTGTGTCACAAACCCCATGGGACAGAGTGTGTGTCACAAACACTATTGGAGAGCGTTTGTGTCACAAGCTAATTGGACAGAGTGTGTGTCTCAGAAAATCCACTGGACAGTGTGTGTGTCACGAACCCCATTCGACAGCGTGTGTAACAATAACCATTGGGCAGTGTGTGTGTCACAAAACCTATTAGACAGCGTGTGTGTCACAAACACCCATGGACAGTGTGAGTGTCACAAATCCCTTTGGACATCGTGCATGCCACAAACCCCACTGTACAGTGTGTGTGTCAAAAACCCAATTGGACAGCGTGTGTGTGTCACAATCCCCATTGGACAGAGTGTGTGTCCTAAACCCCAATGGATAGCGTGTGTGTCAGAAACCCCATTAGAAAGATTGTGTGTCACAAACCCCATTGATAGCGTGTGTGTGTAACAATGCCCATTGGACAGTGCGTGTGTCACAAACCCCACTGGACTGTGTGTGTGTCACAATCCCCATTAGACAGAGTTTGTGTCACAAACCCCATTGGACAGCACGTGTGTCACCATTGGACAGTGTGTATGTCAGAAAACCCATTGGACAGCGTTTGTGTCACAATCCCCAGTGGACAGTGTGTGTGTCACCAAACACCCATGGAAACTGTGTGTGTCACAAACCTCATTGGACATTGTGTGTGTCACAAACCACTTTTGACAGTGTGTGTGTCACAAACCCCATTGGACATTGTGTGTGTGTCATATTCCCAATTGGACAGTGTGTGTCTCACAAACCCATGAGACAGAGTGTGTATCACGAACCCCATTGGACAGCATGTGTGTCACAAGCGCCATTGGACAGAGTGTGTGTGTCACAAAACCCTTTGGAAAGTTTATGTTTCACAAACCAATTCGATAGCGTGTGTGTGTCACACACCCTCCTGGTCAGTGTGTGTGTCACAAACACCATTGGACAGTCTGTGTGCAACAAACCGAATTGGTCAGCGTGTGTGTCACAAACCCCATGGGACAGCGTCTGTGTGTCACAAACCCCATTAAAAAGTGTGTGTGTCACAAACCCTATTGGATAGTGTGTGTGTCACAAACCCCACTCGAACGCTTATGTGTCACAAACCACATTGGACACCGTGTGTGTCACAATCCCCATTGGAGATCCTGTGTGTCACAAGCCATATTGGACAGAGTGTGTGTCACAAACCCCCTCTGAACAGATTCTGTATCATAAACACCATTGGACAGCGTGTGTGTGTCACAATCCCCATTGGATAGTGTGTGTGTCACAAACACCATTGGACAGCGTGGCTCTAACAAGCCCATTGGACAGAGTGTGTGTGTCACAAAACCCACTGTACAGCGTGTGTGTGACGAAACCCATTGGACAGTGTGTGTGTCACAAGCACCATTGGACAACGTGTGTGTATAACAATACCCATTGGACAGTGTGTGTGTGTCACAAACCCCATTAGACAGCGTGTGTGTCACAAACACTTTTGGACAGTGTGTGTGTCACACTTCCCATTGGACAGCGTGTGTGTGTCACAATCCCCATTGGATAGTGTGTGTGTCAAAATACCCATTGGACAGTTTGTGTCACAAATCCCATTGGACAGCGTGTGTGTCAGAAACAACATTGGACAGTTTGTGTGTCACAAAATCCATTGGACAGCGTTTGTGTATCACAAACCCCATTTGATAACGTTTGTGTCACAATCCCCAGTGGACAGCGTGTGTGTCAAAACCAAATTGGACAGTGTGAGTGTCACAAACCCCATTGGATAGCCTGTGTGTCACAAACCCCTTTGAACAGTCTGTGTGTCACAAAAACCACTGGACAGCGTGTGTTTCACAAGCCTATTGGACAGAGTGTGTGTGTTACAAAACCCACTGGACAGAGTGAGTGTCACGAACCCAATTGGACAGCGTGTGTGTCAAGAATCCCATTAGAAACTGTGTGTGTCACAAACCCTATTGGATAATGTATGTATGTCACAAACCCTATTGGACAGCGTGTGTGTCATAAACCCCATCGGATACCGTGTGTGTGCCACAAACCCCATTATAAAGTGTGCGTATCACAAACCCCATTGGACACTGTGTGTGTCACAAACCCCATTGGACAGTGTGCGTGTCACAAAACCCATTGGACAGAGTTTGTGCTTAACAATACACATTGGACAGTGTGTGTGTCACAAATCCCATTGGACAGCGTGTGTGTCAGAAACAACATTGGACAGTGTGTGTGTCACAAAACCCATTGGATAGCGTGTGTGTCAGAAACCCCTTTAGAAAGACTGTGTGTCTCAAACACCATTGGATAGCGTGTGTGATGTCACAAACCCTATTGGACAGTGTGTGTGTCACAAAACCCACTGGACAGCGTGTGTGTCACGAACCCCATTGGACAGCTTGTGTGTCACAAGACGTATTGGACAGAGTGTTTGTGCACAAACGCCATAGGACAGCGTGTGTGTCACAATACCCATTGGACACCGTGTGGGTCACAATCCCCACTGGACAGTGTGTGTGTCAAAATCCCCATTGGACAGCGTGTGTTTGTCACAATCCCCACTGGACAGTGTGTGTGTCACAAAACCCATTGGACAGTGTGTGTGTCACGAATCCCATTACATAGTGTGTGTATCACAAACCCCATTGGATAGTGTTTGTGTGTCACAAACCCTATTGGACTGCGTGTGTGTCATAAACCCCATTGGATGCCGTGTGTGTGTCACAAACCCCATTATAAAGTGTGCGTGTCACAAACCCCATTGGACAGCGTGTGTGTCACAAACCCCATTGGACAGTGTGTCTGTCACAAACCCCATTGGACAGCGTGTGTGTCACAAACCCCATTGGACAGTATCTGTGTCACAAACCCCTTTGGACAGTGTGTGTGTCACAAACCCCATTGGACAGCGTGTGTAGTCATAAACCCCTTTGAACAGCGTGTGTGTGTCACAATCTCCATTGGACAGCGTGTGTGTCACAAACCCCTTTGGACAGCATGTGTGTGTCACAAACCCCATTGGACAGCATGTGTGTGTCACAAGCCCCCTGGTCGTTGTGTGTCTCACAAACCCCATTGGACAGCGTGTGTGTGTGAAAAAGACCATTATAAAGTATTTGTGTCACAAGCCCCTTTGGATAGCCTGTGTATGTCATAAACCCTATTAGACATTGTGTATGTCAAAATCCCCATTGGACAGCGTCTATGTCACAAACCCCACTGGACAGCGTGTGTGTCACAAACACCCATGGACAGTGTGCCTGTCACAAACGCCATTGGACAGCGGCTGTGTCACAAACCCCCGTGGACATAGTGTATGTCACAAACCCCATTGGATAGTGTGTGTGTCACAAACTCCACTAGACAGCGTGTGTGTGTGAGAATCCCCATTGGACAGTGTGTGTGTCACAAAACCCATGGGACAGAGTGTGTGTCATGACCCCATTGGACAGCGTGTGTGTGGAACAATACCCTTGGACAGTGTGTGTGTCACAAACCCCATTGGACAGCGTGTTTGTCACAAAATCATTGGACAGCGTGTGTGTGTAACAATACCCATTGTACAGTGTGTGTGTCACAAACCCCATTGGACACCGTGTGAGTCGCAAAAAGCCATGGACAGTGTGCGTGTCAGAAACCCCATTGCACATCGTGCGTGTCACAAACCCTTTTGGACAGTGTGTGTGTCACAAACTCCACTGGAGAGCGTGTGTGTCACAAACCCCATTGCACATCGTGCGTGTCACAAACCCTTTTGGACAGTGTGTGTGTCACAAACTCCACTGGACAGCGTGTGTGTCACAAACACCCATGGACATTGTGTGTGTCACAAACCCCATTGGACATCGTGTGTGTCACAAACCCCATTGGACATCGTGTGTGTCATAATCCCCATTAGACAGTGTGTGTGTCACAAAACCCATTGGATAGCGTGGGTTTTACAAACCCCATTAGAAAGAGTGTGTGTCACAAACCCCGTTGGATAGCGTGTGTGATGTCACAAACCCTATTGGACAGTGTGTGTGTCACAAAACCCAATGAACAGCGCGTGTGTCACAAACACCTTTGGACAGCTTGTGTTTCACAAGACCTATAGGACAGAGTGTGTGTGTGACAAACCCCATTGGACATCGTGTGTGTCACAAACGCTTTTGGACAGTGTGTGTGTCACAAAACCCACTGGACAGCGTGTGTGTCACAAACACCCATGGACAATTTGCGTGTCACAAACCCCATTGGACATCGTGTGTGTCACAAACCCCTTTGGAAATTGTATGTGTCACAAAACCCATTGGAAAGCGTGTGTGTGTCACAAACCCTCCTGGTCAGTGTGTGTGTCATAAAACCCACTGGACAGCATGCGTGTCACAAACACCATTGGACAGTGTGTGTGTAACAAACGCAATTGTTCAGCGTGTGTCAAAAACCCCATCTGACAGCGTGTGTGTTTCACAGACCCCACTGGAAAGCGTGTGTGTCACAAACCCCATTAGAAAGTAACCGTGTCACAAACCCCATTGGATAGCGTGTGTGTGTCACAATCCCCATTGGACAGTGTGTTTGTCACAAAACCCATTGGATAGCGTGTGTGTCACAAACACCATGAGAAAGAGTGTGTATTACAAACCCCAATGGATAGCGTGTGTGTGTCACAAAACCTATTGGACAGCGTGTGTGTGTCACAATCCACATTGGACAGTGTGTGTGTCACAAACACCATTGGACAGTGTGTGTGTCACAATCCCCATTGGACAGCGTGTCTGTCAAAACCCCATTGGACAGTGTGTGAGTCACAAACATCATTGGACAGCGTGTGTGTCATAAGCCCATTGGACAGAGTGTGTGTGTCACAAGCACCATTGGACAGAGTGTGTGTGTCACAAACCCCTTTGGAAAGTGTATGTGTCACAAACCCCATTGGATTGCGTGTGTGCTTCACAAGCCCTATTGGACAGTGTGTGCGTCACAAAATCCATTGGACAGCATGTGTGTTCAAAAACCCCATTGGACAACGTGTTTTTCACAAGACTCATTGGACAGAGTGTGTGTGTCACAAAGCCCATTGGACAGCGTGTGTGTCACAATCCCCATTGGACAGTGTGTGTGTCACAAACACCATTGGACAGCGTGTGTGTGTTACAATACCCATTGGACAGTGTGTGTGTCACAAACCCCATTGGACAGTGTTTGTGTCACAAAACCCATTGGACAACGTGTGTGTCACGAACGCCATTGGACAGCGTGTGTGTGTCACAAAACCCATTGGACAGTGTGTGTGGCACAAACACCCATGGACAGTGTGCTTGTCACAAACCCCATTGGACATCGTGCGTGTTCACAAAACCCTTTGGACAGTGTGTGTGTCACAAACCCCATTGGACAGCGTTTGTGTGTCACAAAAACCACTGGACAGCGTGTGTGTCACAAACACCCATGGACAGTGTGCGTGTCACAAACCCCATTGTACATCGTGTGTGTCACAAACCCCTTTGGACAGTGTGTGTGTCACAAACCCCATTGGACGATGTGTGTGTCACAAACCCAGTGGGACACAGTGTGTGTCACGAACTCTATTGGACAGCGTGTGTCACAAGCGCCATTGGACAGAGTGTGTGTGTCACAAACTCCATAGGAAAGTGTATGCGTCACAAACCCCACTGAATAGCGTGTGTGTGTCACAAACCCTCCTGGTCAGTGTATGTGTCACAAAACCCACTGGACAGCATGCGTGTCACAAACACCAATGGACAGTGTGTGTGTAAGAAACCCAATTGGTCAGTGTGTGTGTCACAAACCCCATGTGACAGCGTGTGTGTGTCACAAACCCCATTGGAAAGTGTGTGTGTCACAAACCCCATTAGAAAGTATGCGTGTCACAAAACCCGTTGGACAGCGTGTGTGTTTCACAATCCCCATTGGACAGTGTGTGTGTGTCACAAACCCCATTGTACATCGTGTGTGTCACAAACCCCTTTGGACAGTGGGTGTGTCACAAACCCCATTGGACATCGTGCGTGTTCACAAAACCCGTTGGACACTGTGTGTGTCACAAACCCCATTGGATAGCGTGTGTGTGTCACAAACCCTCCTGGTCAGTGTGTGTGTCACAATCCCCAGTGGACAGCGTGTGTGTCAAAACACCATTGGACAGCGTTTATTTCACAAAATCCACTGGATAGCGTGTGTGTCACAATCCCCATTGGACAGTGTGTGAGTCACAAACATCATTGGACAGCGTGTGTGTCATAAGCCCATTGGACAGAGTGTGTGTGTCACAAGCACCATTGAGCAGAGAGTGTGTGTCACAAACCCCATTGGATAGCGTGTGTGTGTCACTGGCCCTAGTGGACAGTGTGTGTGTCACAAAATCCAGTGGACAGCGTGTGATGTGTAACAACACTTAGTGGACAGCGTGTGTGTCACTAACCCCATTGGACAGCGTGTTTATGTCACAATACCCATTGGACAGCTTGTGTGTGTCACAAACACCATTGGAAGGTGTGTGTGTCACAAACCCAATTGGATAGAGTGTGTGTGTCATAAACCCTATTGGACAGTATGTATGTCACAGTCCCCACTGGACAGCGTCTGTGTCACAAACCCCCGTGGACACTGTGTGTGTCACGAACGCCATTGGACAGTGTGTGTGTCACAAGACCCATTGGACAACGTGTGGGTCCCAAACCCCATTGGACAGCGTGTGTGTCACAATCCCCATTGGACTCTGTGTGGGTCACAAACCCCATTAGACAGAGTGTGTGTCACAAGCCCCATTGGACAGAGCGTATGTGTTACAAATCCCATTGGACAGTGTGTGTGTCACAAACTCCACTGGACAGTCTGTGTGTCACAAGCCCCATTGGACAGCGTGTGTGTCACAAACACCCATGGAAAGTGTGCGTGTCAGAAACCCCATTGGACACCGTGTGTGTCACAAACCCCTTTGGACAGCGTGTGTATCACAAACCCCATTGGACAGTGTGTGTGTCACAAACAACATTGGACAGAATGTGTGTGTCACAAACACCATTGAAAAGTGTTTGTGTCACAAACCCCACTGGATTGCGCGTGTGTGTCACAAACCCTATAGGACATTGTGTGTGTCACAAAACCCACTGGACAGAGTTTGTGTCACAAACCCCATTGGATATCGTGTATGTCACAAACTACATTGGACAGAGTGTGTGTTTCACAGTGGCCATTGTACAGTGTGTGTGTAACAAACTCCATTGGAGAGCGTGTGTGTTACAAGCCCATTGGACAGAGTGTGTGTCTCACAAAACCCACTGGACAGCGTGTGTGTCACGAATCGCATTGGACAGTGTGTGTGTCACAAGCCCCATTGGACAGCGTGTGTGTCACAAACACCCATGGAAAGTGTGCGTGTCAGAAACCCCATTGGACACCGTGTGTGTCACAAACCCCTTTGGACAGCGTGTGTATCACAAACCCCATTGGACAGTGTGTGTGTCACAAGCCCCATTGGACAGCGTGTGTGTCACAAACAACATTGGACAGAATGTGTGTGTCACAAACACCATTGAAAAGTGTTTGTGTCACAAACCCCACTGGATTGCGCGTGTGTGTCACAAACCCTATAGGACATTGTGTGTGTCACAAAACCCACTGGACAGAGTTTGTGTCACAAACCCCATTGGACACCGTGTGTGTCACAAACCCCATTGGACAGCGTGTCTGTGACGAACCCCATTGGACAGCGTGTGTGTCACAAACCCCATTGGACAGAGTGTGTGTGTTCACAAACGCCATTGGACAGTGTGTGTGTCATAAACCCCATTGGACAGCGTGTGTGTTTCACAATCCCCATTCGACAGTGTGTGTGTGTCACAAAACCGATTAGACAGTGTGTGTGTCACAAGCCTCATTGGACAGCGTGTGTGTCACAATCCCCATTGGACAGCGTGTGTGTCACAAACCCCATTGGACAGCGTGTGTGTCACAGTACCCATTGGACACTGTGTGTGTCACAAACCCCATGGGAGAGCGTGTGTGTGACGAATCCCATTGGACAGCGCATGTGTCACAATCCCCATTGGACAGCGTGTGTGTCACAAACCCCATTGGACAGAGTGTATGTGTCACAAACCCCATTGGACAGCGTGTGTGCCACAATCTCCACTGTACAACGTGTGTGTAAAAAACTCCATTTGACAGCGTGTGTGTCACAAACCCCATTGGAAAGTGTGTGTCACAAACCCTGTTGAATAGCGTGTGTGTGTCAAAAACCCCATTAGAAAGTATTTGTGTCACAAACCCCATTGGATATCATCTGTGTGTCTTAAACCCTATTGGACACTGTGTATGTCACAATCCCCATTGGACAGCGTCTGTGCCACAAACCCCATTGGACAGCGTGTTAGTCACAAACCCCATTGGAGAGCGTGTGTGTCACAAACCCCATTCGACAGAGTGTGTGTGTCACAAACCCCATTAGACAGCGTGTGTGTCACAAGCCCCATTGGACAGCGTGTGTGTCACAAACACCATTGGATAGCATGTATGTGTAATAATACCCATTGGTCAGAGTGTATGTGTCACAAACCCCTTTGGATAGCGTGAGTGTTTCACAAACCCTCCTGGTCAGTGTGTGTGTCACAAAACCCATTGGACAGCATGCGTGTCACAAACCCCACTGGATAGAGTGTGTGTGTCACAAACCCCGTTAGAAATGGTGCATATCACAAACCCCATTTGAAAGTGTGTATGTCACAATCCCCATTGGACAGTGTGTGTGTCACAAACCCCACTAGAAAGGTTGTGTGCCACAAGACCCATTGGACAGCGTGTGTGTCACAAACCCCATTAGACAGAGAGAGTGCGTCACAAAAACCATTGGACAGCATGTGTGTCACAAACCCCATTAAAAAATGTGTGTGTGTCACAAACCCCTTTGTAAAGAGTGTGTGTCACAAACCCCGTTGGATAGCGCGTGTGTGTCACAAAACCCATTAAACAGTATGCGTGTCACAAAACCCATTGGATTCCGTGTGTGTGTCACAAACCCCATTAGAAAGTGTGCGTGTCACAAACCCTATCTGAAAATTTGTGTGTCACAAACCCTACTGGACAGTGTGTATGACACAAACCCGTTGGACAGCGTCTGTGTCACAAACCCCATTGGACAGCGTGTGTGTCACAAGCCCATTGGACAGAGTGTGTGTGTCACAAAACCCATTAGAAAGTGTGCGTATCACAAACCCCACTGGAAAGTGTGTGTGTCACAAACCCCATTGGATAGCGTGTGTGTGTCACAAGCCCCATTGGATAGAATGTGCGTGTCACAAACCCTATTGAACAGAGTGTAGTTCACAATCCCCATTGGACAGCGTCTGTGTCACAAAACCCATTGGACAGCGTGTGTGTCACAAACACCACTGGACAGCGTGTGTGTCACAAACCCCACTGGACAGCGTGTGTGTCACGAACACCCTTGGACAGCGTGTGTTTCACAAGACCCATTGGACAGAGTGTGTGTGTCACAAACCCCATTGGATAGCATGTGAGTGTGTCACAAACCCCATTGTACAGCGTGTAGTGTAAGAAAGCCCATTGGACAGTGTATGTCACAAATCCCATTGGACAGTGTGTGTGTGTCACAAAGCCCAGTTGACAGAGTGTGTTTCACAAAAACCATTGGACAGTGTGTGTGTCACAAACCCCATTGGACAGCGTGTGTGTGTCACAAACCCTCCTGGTCAGTGTGTGTTTCACAAACCCCATTGGAAAGTGTGTGTGTCACAAACCCCATTGGAAAGTGCGTGTTCACAAACCCCACTGGATAGCATGTGTGTGTCACCAAACCTATTGGACAGTGTGTACGTCACAATCCCCATTGGACAGCGTCTGTGTCACAAACACCATTGGACAGCGTGTGTGTCACAAATACCACTGGACATCGTGTGTGTGTCACAATCCCCATTGAACAGTGTGTTTGTCACAAAGCCCATGGGACAGTGTGTCTGTGTCACAAACCGCATTGGACAGCGTGTGTGTCACATTCCCCATTGGACAGTGTGTGTGTGTCACAATCCCCACTGAACACTCTGTGTTTCACAAAACGCATTGGATAGCGTGTGTGTCACAATCCCCATTGGATAGTGTGTGTGTCACAAATCCCATTGGACAGAGTTTGTGTCACAAACCCCATTGGACTGTCTGTGTGTCACAAAACCCATTGGATAGCATGTGTGTGTCACAAACCCCACTGGACAGCGTGTAGTGTCAGAAACCCCATTGGACAGTGTGTGTCACAAATCCCATTGGACAGCGTGTGTGTTCACAAACCCCATTGGACAACGTGTGTGTCACAAACACCTTTAGACAGCGTGTAGTGTCAAAAACCCCATTGGACAGTGTGTGTCACAAATCCCATTGGGCAGCCTGTGTGTGTCAGAAAGCCAAGTTGACAGAGCGTGTGTCACAAACCCCATTGGATAGCGTGTGTGTCAAAATCACCATGGGACAGCGTGTGTGTGTCACAATCCCCATTGGACAGAGTGTGTGTGTCACAAACCCCATTGGACAGAGTGTGTGTGTGACAAATCCCATTGGACAGCGTGTGTGTCATAACCCCCATTTTAAATCGTGTGTGTGTCACAATCCCCATTGGACATTGTGTGTATGTCACAAACCCCATTGGAAAGTGTGAGTGTCACAAACCCCTTTGAAAAGTGTGCGTGTCACAAACCCCATTTGAAAGTGTGTGTGTCACAAACCCCATTGGACAGTGTGTGTCACAAATCCTATTGGACAGCGTGTGTGTCACAACCACCATTGGACTGCGTGTGTGTCACAAATACCACTGGACATTTTGTGTGTATCACAAACCCCATTGGACAGACTGTGTGTGTCACAAACCCCATTGGATAGCATGTGAGTGTGTCACAAACCCCATTGGACAGCGTGTAGTGTCAGAAACCCCACTGGACAGTGTGTGTCACAAATCCCATTGGACAGCATGTGTGTGTCACAAAGCCCAGTTGACAGAGTGTGTTTCACAAAAACCATTTGACAGTGTGTGTGTCACAAACCCCATTGGATAGCGTGTGTGTGTCACAAACCCTCCTGCTCAGTGTGTGTTTCACAAACCCCATTGGACAGCGTGTGTGTGTCACAAACCCCATTAGAAAGTGTGAGTGTCACAAACCCCTTTGGAAAGTGTGCGTGTCACAAACCCCATTTGAAAGTGTGTGTGTCACAAACCCCATTGGATAGCGTGTATGTCACTAGCCCATTGGACAGAGTGTGTGTGTCACGGACCCCATTGGACAGCGTGTGTGTCACAAACCCCATTGGACAGAGTGTGTGTGTGACAAAATCCATTGGACAGCGTGTGTGTCATAACCCCCATTTTACATCGTGTGTGTGTCACAATCCCCATTGAACATTGTGTGTATTTCACAAACCCCATTGGACAGCGTGTGTGTGTCACAAACCCCATTAGAAAGTGTGAGTGTCACAAACCCCTTTGTAAAGTGTGAGTGTCACAAACCCCATTTGAAAGTGTGTGTGTCACAAACCCCATTGGATAGCGTGTGTGTCACTAGCCCACTGGATAGAGTGTGTGTGTCACGGACCCCATTGGACAGCGTGTGTGTCACAAGCGCCATTGGAAAGTGTGTGTGTCACAAACGCAATTGGATAGCGTGTGTGTGTCACAAACCCCATTAGAAAGTGTTTGTGTCACAAACCCCACTGGACAGCATGTGTGTCAGAAACACCATTTGAACAGCGTGTGTGTGTCACAATCCCCATTAGAAAGTGTGCGTGTCACAAACCCTGTTGGACAGCAAGTGTGTCACAAACACCATTGGACAGCGTGTGTTTGTCACAATCCCCATTGGAAAGTGTATGTGTCACAAAACCCTTTGGATAGCGTGTGTGTGACACAAACCCTTTTGGACAGTGTGTGTGTCAGAAACCCCACTGGATAGCGTGTGTGTCACAAACACCCATGGACAGTGTGCGTGTCAGAAACCCCATTGGACATTGTGTGTGTCACAAACCCCTTTGGACAGTGTGTGTGTTACAAACCCCATGGGACAGAGTGTGTGTCACGAACCCCATTGCACACCGTGTGTGTTCACAAGCGCCATTGGACAGAGTCTGTGTCACAAACCCCATTGGAAAGTGTATGTGTCACAAACCCCATTGGATAGCGTGTGTGTGTCACAAACCCTCATGGTCAGTGTGTGTGTCACAAAACCCATTGGGTAGCATGAGTGTCACAAACACCATTGGACAGTTTGTGTGTAAAAAACCCATTGTTCAGCGAGTGTGTCACAAACCCAATGGGACAGAGTGTGTGTCACAAACCCCATTGGAAAGTGTGTGTGTCACAAACCCCATTGGATTGTGAGTGTGTGTCACAAAACCCATTGGATAGGGTGTGTGTCACAAACCCCATTAGAAAGTGTGTGTCTCACAATCCCCATTGGATAGCGTGTGTGTGTCACAAACCCTATAGGACAGTGTGTGTGTCACAAACCCCACTAGACAGAGTGTGTGTCACGAACCCCATTGGACAGCTTGTGTGTCACAAGACCCATTGGACAGATTGCGTGTGTCACAAACCCCATTGGACAGCGTGTGTGTCACAATCCCCACTTTACAGTGTGTGTGTCACAAGCCCCATTGGACAGCGTGTGTGTCACAAACAACATTGGACAGAATGTGTGTGTCACAAACACCATTGAAAAGTGTATGTGTCACAAACCCCACTGGATTACGCGTGTGTGTCACAAACCCTATAGGACATTGTGTGTGTCACAAAACCCACTGGACAGAGTTTGTGTCACAAACCCCATTGGATATCGTGTATGTCACAAACTACATTGGACAGAGTGTGTGTTTCACAATGGCCATTGTACAGTGTGTGTGTCACAAACTCCATTGGAGAGCGTGTGTGTTACAAGCCCATTGGACAGAGTGTGTGTCTCACAAAACCCACTGGACAGCGTGTGTGTCACGAATCGCATTGGACAGTGTGTGTGTCACAAGCCCATTGGACAGCGTGTGTGTCACAAAAACCATTGGACAGCGTGTGTGTGTAACAATACCCATTGGACAGTGTGTGTGTCACAAACCCCATTGGACACCGTGTGTGTCACAAACCCCATTGGACAGCGTGTCTGTGACGAACCCCATTGGACAGCGTGTGTGTCACAAACCCCATTGGACAGAGTGTGTGTGTTCACAAACGCCATTGGACAGTGTGTGTGTCATAAACCCCATTGGACAGCGTGTGTGTTTCACAATCCCCATTCGACAGTGTGTGTGTGTCACAAACCCGATTAGACAGTGTGTGTGTCACAAGCCTCACTGGACAGCGTGTGTGTCACAATCCCCATTGGACAGCGTGTGTGTCACAAACCCCATTGGACAGCGTGTGTGTCACAGTACCCATTGGACACTGTGTGTGTCACAAACCCCATGGGAGAGCGTGTGTGTGACGAATCCCATTGGACAGCGCATGTGTCACAATCCCCATTGGACAGCGTGTGTGTCACAAACCCCATTGGACAGAGTGTATGTGTCACAAACCCCATTGGACAGCGTGTGTGCCACAATCTCCACTGTACAACGTGTGTGTAAAAAACTCCATTTGACAGCGTGTGTGTCACAAACCCCATTGGAAAGTGTGTGTCACAAACCCTGTTGAATAGCGTGTGTGTGTCAAAAACCCTATTAGAAAGTATGTGTGTCACAAACCCCATTGGATATCATCTGTGTGTCTTAAACCCTATTGGACACTGTGTATGTCACAATCCCCATTGGACAGCGTCTGTGCCACAAACCCCCTTGGACAGCGTGTTAGTCACAAACCCCATTGGAGAGCGTGTGTGTCACAAACCCCATTCGACAGAGTGTGTGTGTCACAAACCCCATTAGACAGCGTGTGTGTCACAAGCCCCATTGGACAGCGTGTGTGTCACAAACACCATTGGATAGCATGTATGTGTAATAATACCCATTGGTCAGAGTGTATGTGTCACAAACCCCTTTGGATAGCGTGAGTGTTTCACAAACCCTCCTGGTCAGTATGTGTGTCACAAAACCCATTGGACAGCATGCGTGTCACAAACCCCACTGGATAGAGTGTGTGTGTCACAAACCCCGTTAGAAATGGTGCATATCACAAACCCCATTTGAAAGTGTGTATGTCACAATCCCCATTGGACAGTGTGTGTGTCACAAACCCCACTAGAAAGGTTGTGTGCCACAAGACCCATTGGACAGCGTGTGTGTTCACAAACCCCATTGGACAACGTGTGTGTCACAAACACCTTTAGACAGCGTGTAGTGTCAAAAACCCCATTGGACAGTGTGTGTCACAAATCCCATTGGGCAGCGTGTGTGTGTCAGAAAGCCCAGTTGACAGAGTGTGTGTCACAAACCCCATTGGATAGCGTGTGTGTCACAATCACCATGGAACAGCGTGTGTGTGTCACAATCCCCATTGGACAGAGTGTGTGTGTCACAAACCCCATTGGACAGAGTGTGTGTGTGACAAATCCCATTGGACAGCGTGTGTGTCATAACCCCCATTTTAAATCGTGTGTGTGTCACAATCCCCATTGGACATTGTGTGTATGTCACAAACCCCATTGGAAAGTGTGAGTGTCACAAACCCCTTTGGAAAGTGTGCGTGTCACAAACCCCATTTGAAAGAGTGTGTGTCACAAACCCCATTGGACAGTGTGTGTCACAAATCCTATTGGACAGCGTGTGTGTCACAAACACCATTGGACAGCGTGTGTGTCACAAATACCACTGGACATTTTGTGTGTATCACAAACCCCATTGGACAGACTGTGTGTGTCACAAACCCCATTGGATAGCATGTGAGTGTGTCACAAACCCCATTGGACAGCGTGTAGTGTCAGAAACCCCACTGGACAGTGTGTGTCACAAATCCCATTGGACAGCATGTGTGTGTCACAAAGCCCAGTTGACAGAGTGTGTTTCACAAAAACCATTTGACAGTGTGTGTGTCACAAACCCCATTGGACAGCGTGTGTGTGTCACAAACCCTCCTGCTCAGTGTGTGTTTCACAAACCCCATTGGAAGGTGTGTGTGTCACAAACCCCACTGGAAAGTGTGTGTGCCACAAATCCCATTGCATAGCGTGTGTGTGTCACAAACTCCATTATAAAGTAGTGCGTGTTCACAAAACCCACTGGATAGCGTGTGTGTGTCACCAACCCTATTGGAGAGTGTGTAGGTCACAATCCCCATTGGACAGCGTCTGTGTCACAAACCGCATTGGACAGCGTGTGTGTCACTAACACCATTGGATAGAGTGTGTGTGTCACAGTCCCCATTGGACAGTTTGTGTGTCACAAACCCCATTGGATAGCGTGTGTTTCAGAAACCCCAGTTGAAAGTGTGTGTGTCACAATCCGCATTGGACAGTGTGTGTGTGTCACAAACCCTATTGGACAGTGTGTATGACAAAATCCCCATTGGACAGCGTGTGTGTCACAAACTCGTTTGGAAAGTGTGTCTGTGTCACAATACCCATTTGATAGTGTGTGTGTCACAATCCCCATTGGACAGAGTTTGTGTCACAAACCCTATTGGACAGCGTGCGTGTCTCAAACACCATTGGACAGTGTGTGTGTGCAACAAATGCCATTGGATAGCATTTGTGTGTCACAAACCCCTTTGGAAAGAGTTTGTGTCACAAACCCCATTGGACAGTTTGTGTATGTATAAACCCCTTTTGACACTGTGTGTGTCACAAAACCCTCTGGACAGAGTTTTTGTCACAAACCCCATTGGACTCTGTGTGTGTCACAAAACGCATTGGATAGCGTGTGTGTCCCAATCCCTATTGGACAGCGTGTGTGTCACAAACCCCATTGGACAGTTTGTGTGTGTCACAATCCCCATTGGACAGCGTATGTGTCACAAAACCCAGTGGACAGCGTGTGTGTCACAGACCCCATTGGACAGCGTGCATGTCACAAGCGCCACTGGAAAGTGATTGTATCACAAACCCAATTGGATAGCATGTGTGTATCACAAACCCCATTAGAAAGTGTGCGTGTCACAAACACCATTGGAAAGTGTGTGTGTCACAAACCCCTTTGGATAGAGTGTGTGTTTCACAAACCCCATTAGAAAGTGTGCGTGTCACAAATCCTATTGGACAGTGTGTATGTCACAATCCCTATTGGACAGCGTCTGTGTCACAAATCCCATTGGACAGTGTGTGTGTCACAAACACCATTAGACAGCGTGTTTGTCACAAAACCCATTGGACAGCGTGTGTGTCATAACCCCCACTTTACAGCGTGTGCGTGTCACAATCCCCATTGAACCGTGTGTGTCTGTAACAAACCCCATTGAACACCGTGTGTATCACAAACCCCTTTGGACAGTGTGTGTGTCACATTCCCCATTGGACAGCGTGTGTGTCACAATACCCGTTGGACAGAGTGTGTGTGTCACAAAACCAACTAGACAGATTGTGTGTCACGAATAGCATTGCACAGCGTGTGTGTCACAAACCCCATTGGACAGCGTGTGTGTCAAAAACACCATTGGACAGCGTGTGTTTCACAAGCCCCATAGGACAGTGTGTGTGTCACAAACATCCATGGACAGTATGCATGTCACAAACCCAATTGGACATCGTGTGTGTCACAAACCCATTTGGACAGTGTGTGTGTCACAAACCCCATTAGACAGCGTGTGTGAATAACAGTACCCATTGGACTCTGTGTGTGACAAACCCCATTGGACAGCATGTGTGTCACAAACCCCCGTGGACACTGTGTGCGTCACGAACGCCATTGGACAGTGTGTGTGTCACAAAACCCCCTGGACAGTGTGTGTATCACAATCCTGAGTGTACAGCGTGTGTGTAACAAACCCCCGTGGACATTGTGTGTGTCACAATCACCATTGGACAGTGTGTGTGTCACAAACCCCATTGGAAAGCATGTTTGTGTCACAAACCCCATTGGACAGTGTGTGTGTCAAAAACCAAACTGGACAGCGTGTGTGTCACCATCCCCATTGGACAGCGTGTGTGTCACAAACCCCATTGGACAGATTGTGTGTGTCACAAACCCCATTGGACATCGAGTGTGTCACAATCCCCATTGGACAGCATGTGTATCACAAACCCCATTGGACAGAGTGTGTGTGTCAGAAACCCCATTGGACACCGAGTGTGTCACAATCCCCATTGGACAGTGTGTCTGTGTCACAAACCCAATTGGACATCGTGTGTATCAGCATCCCCATTGGACAGCGTGTGTGTCACAAACCCCATTGGACAGAGTGTGTGTGTGACAAACCCCATTGGACATCGAGTGTGTCACAGTCCCCATTGGACAGCGTGTGTGTGTCACAAACCCCATAGGACATCGTTTGGGTCACAAACCCCTTTGGACAGTGTGTGTGTCACAAACCCCATGGGACAGCGTGTGTGTCACGAACCATATTGGACAGCGTGTGTGTCACAAGCCCCATTGGACAGAGCGTGTGTGTCACAAACACCATTGGAAAGTGTATGTGTCACAAACCCCATTGGATAGCATGTGTGTGTCACAAACCCTCCTGGTCAGTGTGTGTGTCACAAAACCCATTGTATTCTGTGTGTGTGTCACAAACCCCATTAAAAAGTGTGCGTATCACAAACCCCATTTGAAAGTGTGGGTGTCACAAAAACAATTGGATAGCGTGTGTTTGTCACAAACCCTATTGGACAGAGTGTGTGCGTCACAAAACCCAGTGGACAGCGTGTGTGTCACAGACCCCATTAGACAGCGTGCATGTCACAAGCGCCATTGGAAAGTGTGTGTGTCACAAACCCTATTGGACAGTGTGTATGTCACAATCCCCATTAGACAGCGTCTGTGTCACAAATCCCATTGGAAAGCGTGTGTGTCACAAACAACATTGGACAGTGTGTGTGTCACAAAATCCATTGGACAGCATGTGTGTGTCACAATCCCCATTGGACAGTGTGTGTGTCACAAAATCCATTGGACAGCATGTGTGTCACAATCCCCATTTGACAGCGTGTGTGTCACAAACCCCATTGGACAGAGTGTGTGTGTCACAAACCCCATTGTACAGCGTGTGTGACATAAACCCCATTGGACAGCGAGTGTGTGTCACAATCTGCATTGGACAGTGTGTGTGTGTCACAAACCCCATTGGAAATCGTGTGTGTCACAAACCCCTTTGGGCAGTGTGTGTGTCACAAACACCATTGGCCAGAATGTGTGTCACATACACCCATGGACAGTGTGCGTGTCACAAACCCCATTGGACATCTTGTGTGTCATAAACCCCTTTGGACAGTGTGTGTTTCACAAACCCCATTATACAGCGTGTGTGTATCACAATCCCCATTGGACAGAGTGTGTGTGTCACAAACCCCATGGACAGCATGTGAGTCACGAACCCCATTGTAGAGCGTGTGTGTTACAAGCGCCATTGGACATAGTGCGTGTGTCACTAACCCCATTAGAAAATGTTCGTGTCACAAATTCCATTGGATAGCATGTGTGTGTCACAAACCCTACTGGACAGTGTGTGTGACACAATCCCGATTGGACAGTGTCTTTGCCACAAACCCAATGGGACAGGGAGTGTGTCACAAACACTATAGGACAGCGTGTGTGTGTCACAAAACCCACTGGACATTGTGTGTGTCACGTACCCCATTGGACAGCGTGTGTGTCACAAACCCCATTGGGAAGTGTATGTGTCACAAACCCCATTGGATAGCGTGTGTGTGTCACAAACCCTATTGGACATTGTGTGTGTCACAAAAACCACTGGAGAGTGTCTGTGTCACAAACCCGATTGGACAGCGTGTGTGTCACAAACTCCATGGGACAGAGTGTGTGTCACGAACCCCATTGGACAGTGTGTATGTATCACAAAACCCATTGGACAGCGTGTGTGTGTCACAATCCCCATTGGACAGTGTGTGTGTCACAAACCGATTGGACTGAGTGTGTGTGTCACAAAACCCACTGGACAGAGTGTGTGTCACGAACCACATTGGACAGTGTTTGTGTCACAAACCCCATTGGATAGCGTGTGTGTGTCACAGTCCCCATTGGACAGTGTGTGTGTCACAAGCCGATTGGACAGAGTGTGTGTGTCACAAAACCCACTGGACAGATTGTGTGTCATGAACCCCATTGGAAAGTGTGTGTGTCACAAACCCCATTGGACAGCGTGTGTGTGTCACAGTCCCCATTGGACAGTGTGTGTGTCACAAGCCGATTGGACAGAGTGTGTGTGTCACAAAACCCACTGGACAGCGTGTCTGTCACGAACCCCATTGGACAGCGTGTGTGTCACAAGCACCGTTGAACCGAGTGTGGTGTCACAATCCCCATTGGACAGAGTGTGTGTCACAAACCCCATTTGACAGTGTGTATGTGTCACAAACCCCATTTGATAGATTGTGTGTGTCAGAAACCCCATTAGAACGTATGCGTGTCACAAACCCCATTGGATAGCGTGTGTGTGTCACAAGCACCATTGGACAGAGTGTGGTGTCACAAACCCCATTGTAAACTGTTTGTGTCACAAACCCCATTTGATAGAGTGTGTGTGTTACAAACCCCATTAGAATGTATGCGTGTCACAAACCCCATTGGATAGCGTGAGTGTGTCACAAGCACCGTTGGAGAGTGTGGTGTCACAATCCCCATTGGACAGCGTGTGTGTCACAAACCCCATTAGGTAGCACGTTTGTCACAAACCCCTTTGGAGAGCGTTTGTATGTGTGACAATCCCCATTGGACAGTGTGTGTGTCACAAACCGCATGGGACAGAGTGTGTGTCACGAACCCCATTGGACAGCGTGTGTGTCACAAACCCCATTGGACAGTGTGTGTGTGTCACAAACCCCATGTGATAGAGTGTGTGTGTCACAAACACCATTAGAAAGTATGCGTGTCACAAACCCCGTTGGGCAGCGTGTGTGTGTCACAATCCCCATTGGACAGTGTGTGTGTGTCACAAACCCCACTAGACAGCGTGTGTTTCACAAACCCCTTTGGACAGTGTGTCTGTCACAAACCCGATGGGACAGAGTGTGTGTCACAAACACTATTGGTCAGCGTGTGTGTGTCACAAGCCCATTGGACAGAGTGTGTGTGTCACAAAACCCACTGGACAGCGTGTGTGTCACGAACCCCATTGGACAGCGTGTGTGTCACAAGCACCGTTGGCCAGAGTACAGTGTCACAATCCCCATTAGACAGCGTGTGTGTCACAAGCACCGTTGGACAGAGTGTTGTGTCACAATCCCCATTACACAGCGTGTGTGTCATATACCCCATTGGACAGTGTGTGTGTGTCACAATCCCCTTTTGATAGAGTGTGTGTGTCACAAACCCCATTAGAATGTATGCGTGTCAAAAACCCCATTGGATAGAGTGTGTGTGTCACAAACACCATTGGACAGAGTGTGGTGTAACAAGCACCATTGGATAGCGTGTGTGTGTCACAAACACCATTAGACAGAGTGTGGTGTCATAAACCCCATTGGAAAGTGGATGTGTCACAAACCCCATTGGATAGCGTGTGTGTGTCACAAGCCCTATTGGACAGAGTGTATTTGTCAAAAAGCCCATTGGAAAGAGTGTGGTGTCACAATACCCATTGGACAGCGTGTGTGTCACAAACCCCATTGGACAGTAGTGAGTGTCACAAACCCCATTGGACATCGTGTGTGTCACAAACCCCTTTGGACAGTGTGTGTGTCACAAACCCCATTAGAAAGCGTGTGTGTCACAATCCCCATTGGACAGAGTGTGTGTGTCACAAACCGCATGGGACAGAGTGTGGTGTCACAAACCCCATTGGAAAGTGTATGTGTCACAAACCCCATTGGATAGCATGTGTGTGTAACAAACCCCATTGGACAGTAGTGCGTGTCACAAACCCCATTGGACAGAGTGTGTTTCACAAACCTCATTGGACAGAGTTTTTGTCACAAACCCCCGTGGACACTGTGTGTGTCAAAAACCCCATTGGACAGTGTGTGTGTCACAAACTCCACTGGACAGCGTGTGTGTCACAAACACCCATGGACACTGTGCGTGTCACAAACCCCATTGGACATCGTGTGTGTCACAAACCCCTTTGGACAGTGTGCGTGCCACAAACCCCATTGGACAACGTGTGTGTCACAAACCCCTTTGGACAGTGTGTGTGTCAAAAAACCCATTGGAGAGCGTGTGTGTGTCACAAACCCCATTGGACAGTGTGTGTGTGTCACAAACACCATGGGACAGAGTGTGTGTCACGAACCCCATTGGACAGCGTGTGTGTTACAAGAGCTATTGCACAGAGTGCGTGTGTCACAAACCCCATTAGAAAATGTTCGTGTCACAAACCCCATTGGATAGCTTGTGTGTGTCACAAACCCTATTGGACAGTGTGTGTGTCACAAAAACCAATGGATAGCGTGTGTGTCACAAACCCCATTGGACAGCGTGTGTGTCACAAACCCCATGGGACAGAGTGTGTGTCACGAACCCCATTGGACAGTGTGCGTGTCACAAGCGTTATTGGACAGAGTGTGTGTGTCAAAAACCTGATTAGAAAGTATGTGTGTCACAAACCCCATTGGATAGCATGTGTGTGTCACAAACCCTATTGGACACAGTGTGTATGTCACAAACCCCATTGGACAGCGTGTGTGTCACAAAAACCATTAGACAGCGTGTGTGTCATAAACCCCTTTGGACAGTGTGTGTGTCACAAACCCCATTGGACAGCGTGTGTGTGTCACAATCCCCATTGGACAGCGTGTGTGTCACAAACACCCATGGACAGTGTACGTGTCACAAACCACATTGGACATCGTGTGTGTCACAAACCCCTTTGGACAGTGTGTGTGTCACAAACCCCATTTGAAAGTGTATGTCTCACAAACCCCATTGGATAGCGTGTGTGTGTCACGAACCCTCCTGGTCAGTGTGTGTGTCACAAAACCAATTGGACAGCATGCGTGTCACAAAAACCATTGAACAGCGTGTGTGTGTCACAAACCGGATTGGAAAGTGTGTGTCACAAACCCCATTGGATAGCGTGTGTGTGTCAAAAACCCCATTAGAATGTATGTGTGTCACAAATCCCCTTGGATAGCATGTGTGTGTCACAAACCCTATTGGACAGAGTGTGTGTTTCAAAAACCCCATTGGACAGCGTGTGTGTCACAATACCCGCTGGACAGAGTGTGTGTGTCACAAAACCCACTGGACAGCGTGTGTGTCACAAACCCCATTGCGCAGGGTGTGTGTGTCACAATACCCATTGGACAGTGTGTGTGTCACGAACCCCATTGGACAGCGTATGTGTCACAAACCCCATTGGACAGTGTGTGTGTGTCACAAACCTCTTTGGACAGAGTTTGTGTCACAAACCCCCGTGGACACTGTGTGTGTCACAAACCCCATTGTACAGTGTGTGTGTCACAAACTCCACTGGACAGCGCATGTGTCACAAACACCATGGACAGTGTGCGTGTCACAAACCGCATTGGACATCGTGTGTGTCACAAACCCCTTTGGACAGTGTCTGTGTCACAAACACCATTGGGCAGCGTGTGTGTTACAAACACCCATGGACAGTGTGCGTGCCACAAACCCCATTTGACAACGTGTGTGTCACAAACCCCTTTGGACAATGTGCGTGTCACAAGCGCCATTGGACAGCGTGTGTGTGTCACAATCCCCAATGGATAGAGTGTGTGTGTCACAAACCCCATGGGACAGAGTGTGTGTCACGAACCCCATTGGACAGCGTGTGTGTCACAAGCGCCATTGGACAGAGTGTGCGTGTCACAAACCCCATTGGATAGCATGTGTGTGTCACAAACCCTATTGGACAGTGTGTATGACACAATCCCCATTGGAGAGCGTCTTTGTCACAAACCCTATTGGACAGAGTGTGTGTCACAAACACTATAGGACAGCGTTTGTGTGTCACAAGCCCATTGGACAGAGTGTGTGTCACAAAGCCCATTGGACAGCGTGTGTGTGACACAAACCCTTTTGGACAGTGTGTGTGTTTCACAAACCCCTTTGGATATCGTGTGTGTCAGAAACTCCATTGGACATCTTGTGTTTCACAAACCCCTTTGGACAGTGTGTGTGTCACAAACACCCGTGGACACTGTGTGTGTCAGAATCCCCTTTGGACAGCGTGTGTCTCACAAACCCCATTGCACAGGATTTGTCTCACAAACAGTCATGGACATTGTGCGTGTCAAAAACCCCATTGGACATCATGTGTGTCACAAACCCCTTTGGACAATGTGTCTGTCACAAACACCATTGGGCAGCGTGTGTGTCACAAACACCCATGGACAGTGTGCGTGCCACAAACCCCATTGGACAACGTGTGTGTCACAAAACCCTTTGGACAGTGTGTGTGTCAGAAACCCCATTGGACAGTGTGTGTGTCACAATTCCCATTTGACAGAGTGTGTGTGTCACAAACCCCATTTGAAAGTGTATGTGCCACAAACCCCATTGGATAGCGTGTGTGTGTCACGAACCCTCCTGGTCAGTGTGTGTGTCACAAAACTCATTTTACAGCATGCGTGTCACAAACACCATTGGACAGCGTGTGTGTGTCACAAACCCAATTGGAAAGGGTGTGTCACAAACCCCATTGGATAGCGTGTGTGTGTCAAAAACCCCTTTAGAAAGTATGTGTGTCACAAACCCCATTGGATAGCATGTGTGCGTCACAAACCCCATTGGACAGCGTGTGTGTGTCACAATCCCCATTGGACAGTGTGTGTGTGTCACAAACCCCCTTAGACAGCGTGTGTGTCACAAACCCCTTTGGACAGTGTGTGTGTCACAATCCCCACTGGACAGTGTTTGTGTCACAAACCCCATGGGACAGAGTGTGTGTCACAAGCCCATTGGACAAAGTGTGTGTGTCACAAAACCCACGGGACAGCGTGTGTGTCACGAACCCCATTGGACAGCGTGTGTGTCAAAAGCACCGTTGGACAGAGTGTGGTGTCACAATCCATATTGGACAGCGTATGTGTCACAAACCCCATTGGACAGTGTGTGTGTGTCACAAACCTCTTTGGACAGAGTTTGTGTCACAAACCCCCGTGGACACTGTGTGTGTCACAAACCCCATTGTACAGTGTGTGTGTCACAAACTCCACTGGACAGCGTGTGTGTCACAAACACCCATGGACAGTGTGCGTGTCACAAACCGCATTGGACATCGTGTGTGTCACAAACCCCTTTGGACAGTGTCTGTGTCACAAACACCATTGGGCAGCGTGTGTGTTACAAACACCCATGGACAGTGTGCTTGCCACAAACCCCATTGAACAACCTGTGCATCACAAACCCCATTGGACAGAGTGTGTGCGTCACAATCCCCATTGGACAGTGTGTGTGTGTCACAAACCCCCTTAGACAGCATGTGTGTCACAAACACAATTGGACAGTGTGTGTGTAACAAACAAAATTGGTCAGCGTGTTTGTCACAAACCCCATTGGACACCATGTGTGTGTCACAAACCCCATTACAAAGTGTGCGTGTCACAAACGCCATTGGATAGCATGTGTGTGTCACAAACCCTATTCGACAGTGTGTATGACACAATCCCCATTGGACAGCGTCTTTGTCACAGACCCAATGGGACAGAGTGTGTGTCACAAACACTATAGGACAGCGTGTGTGTGTCACAAGACCATTGGACAGAGTGTGTATGTCACAAAACCCACTGGAGAGCGTGTGTGTCACAAGCACCATTGGACAGAGTGTGGTGTCACAAACCCCATTGGATAGCGTGTGTGTGTCAAAAACCCTATTGGACAGTGTGTGTGTCACAAAACCCATTGGAAAGCGTGTGTGTGACGAACCCCATTGGACAGAATGTGTGTCACAAGCACCGTTGGACAGAGTGTGGTGTCACAATCCCCATTGGAAAGTGTATGTGTCACAAACCCCATTGGATAGCG
The DNA here is from genome assembly GCA_032206185.1 of Columba guinea. Classification (NCBI taxonomy): domain Eukaryota; kingdom Metazoa; phylum Chordata; class Aves; order Columbiformes; family Columbidae; genus Columba; species Columba guinea. Next base: position 262,389 of record JAVLUU010000064.1, on the reverse strand, counting down.
TGTGTGTGTCACAAACCCCATTGGACAGCATGTTTGTCACAAGCCCCTTTGGACAGAGAGTATGTGTCACAAACCCCTTTGGACAGCGTGTGTGTCACAATCCCCATTGGACAGAGTGTGTGAGTCAGAAACCCTCCTGGTCAGTTTGAGTGTCACAAAACCCATTGGACAGCATGCATGTCACAAAAAACGTTGGACAGCGTTGTTTGTGTCACAAACCCCATTGGAAAGTATGTGTCACAAACCCCATTGGATAGCGTGTGTGTCACAAACACTATTGGACAGCGTGTGTGTCACAAGACCCATTGGACAGAGTGTATGTGTCACAAACCCCATTGGATAGCGTGTATGTCACAAACCCCAATGGACAGTGTGTGTGTTACAATCCCCTTAGGATTGCGTGTGTGTCACATACCCCATTGGACAGTGTGCGTCTGTCACAGTACCTATTAGAGAGTGTGTGCGTCACAAAACTCGTTGGAGAGAGTTTGTGTCACAATCCCCATCGGACAGTGTGTGTGTCTCAAAACCCACTGGACACCGTGTGTGTCACAAACACCCCTGGTCACTGTTTGTGTCACAATCCCCAGTGGACAGCGTTTGTGTCAAAACCCCATTGGACAGTGTGTGTGTCACAAAACCCACTGGACAGCGTGTGTGTCACAAACACCCATGGACAGTGTGAGTGTCACAAACCCCATTGGATAGCGTGTTTGTCACAAACCCCATTGGACAGCGTGTGTTTCACAAGCCTATTGGACAGAGTGAGTGTGTTACAAAACCCACTGGACAGAGTATGTGTCACAAACACCATTTGTCAGCGTGTGTGTGTCCCAAGCCCTTAGGACAGCGTGTGTGTGTCACAAAACCCACTGGACAGCGTGTGTGTCACGAACCCCATTGGACAGCGTGTGTGTCAAAAGCACCATTGGATAGAGTGTGTGTGTCACAAACCCCATTAGAAAGTATGCGTGTCACAAACCCGATTGGACAGTGTGTGTTTGTCACAATCCCCATTGGACAGAGTATGTGTGTCACAAACCCTATGGGACAGAGTGTGTGTCACGAACCCTATTGGATAGCGTGTGTGTGTCACAAACCCTATTGTACAGTGTGTATGTCACAATCCCCATTGGACAACGTGTTTGTCACAAACCCCTTTGGACAGCGTGTGTGTCACAAACCCCATTGGAAAGTGTGTTTCTCACAAACCCCATTGGACAGCGTGGGTGTGTCACAAACCCCATTAGAAAGTGTGCATGTCACAAACCCCATTGGATAGGATGTGTGTGTCACAAACTCTGCTGGACAGAGTGTGTTTCGCAATCCGCATTGGACAGCATGTGTGTCACAATCCCCTCTGGACAGCATGTGTGACACAAGCACTATTGGACAGCGTGTGTGTAGTCACAATCCCCATTGGACAGTGTGTGTGTCACAAAACCCATTGGATAGTGTGTCTGTGTCACAAACCCCATTGGACAGCGTGTGTGTCACAAACCCCACTGGACAGCGTGTGTGTGTCACAAACCCCATTGGACAGCGTGTGTTTCACAAGCCTATTGGACAGAGTGAGTGTGTTACAAAACCCACTGGACAGAGTATGTGTCACAAACACCATTTGTCAGCGTGTGTGTGTCCCAAGCCCATAGGACAGCGTGTGTGTGTCACAAAACCCACTGGACAGCGTGTGTGTCACGAACCCCATTGGAATGCGTGTGTGTCAAAAGCACCATTGGATAGAGTGTGTGTGTCACAAACCCCATTAGAAAGTATGCGTGTCACAAACCTGATTGGACAGTGTGTGTTTGTCACAATCCCCATTGGACAGAGTATGTGTGTCACAAACCCTATGGGACAGAGTGTGTGTCACGAACCCCATTGTATAGCGTGTGTGTGTCACAAAGCCTATTGGACATTGTGTGTGTCACAAAAACCATTGGATAGCGTGTGTGTCACAAAATCCTTTTGAAAGTATGTGTGTCACAAACCATATTGGATAGCGTGTGTGTGTCACAAACCCTATTGTACAGTGTGTATGTCACAATCCCCATTGGACAACGTGTTTGTCACAAACCCCTTTGGACAGCGTGTGTGTCACAAACCCCATTGGAAAGTGTGTTTCTCACAAACCCCATTGGACAGCGTGGGTGTGTCACAAACCCCTTTAGAAAGTGTGCATGTCACAAACCCCATTGGATAGGATGTGTGTGTCACAAACTCTGCTGGACAGAGTGTGTTTCGCAATCCGCATTGGACAGCGTGTGTGTCACAATCCCCTCTGGACAGCATGTGTGACACAAGCACTATTGGACAGCGTGTGTGTAGTCACAATCCCCATTGGACAGTGTGTGTGTCACAAAACCCATTGGATAGTGTGTCTGTGTCACAAACCCCATTGGACAGCGTGTGTGTCACAAACCCCACTGGACAGCGTGTGTGTGTCACAAACCCCATTGGAAAGTGTGTGTCACAAAACCCATTGGATAGCGTGTGTGTGTCAAAAACCCCATTAGAACGTATGTGTGTCACAAACACCATAGGAAAGCATATGTGTGTCACAAAACCTATTGGACAGTGTGTATGTCACAAGCACCAGTGGACAGCGTGTGTGTCACAAATACCATTGGACAGTGTGTGTGTCACAAACCCCACTGGATAGCGTGTGTGTGTCACAAACCCTCCTGGTCGGTGTGTGTGTCACAAACCCCATTGGACAGCAAGTAGTGTCAGAAACCCCTATGGACAGTGCGTGTCTCAAATCCCATTGGACAACCTGTGTGTCACAAACCCCATTTCACAGAGTGTGTATCACAAACACCATTGGACACTGTGTGTGTTTAACAAACCCCATTGGACAGAGTGTGTGTCACAAACCCCGCTGTACAGTGTGTGTGTCACAAACCCCATTGGACCGCGTGTGTGTCACAAAGCCCATGGGACAGCGTGTGTGTGACAAAAATCCCATTGGAAAGGGTGTGCGCGTCACAGAAGCCATTGGATAGCGTTTGCGTGTCACAAACACTATTGGACAGTGTGTAGGTCACAATCCACATTGAACAGCGTCTGTGCCAGAAACCCTATTGGACAGCGTGTGTGTCACTAACACCATTGGAAAGAGTTTGTGTCACAAACCCCATTAGACAGAGTGTGTGTCACAAACCCTTTGACCAGTGTGTGTGTCACAAACCCTTCAGACAGTATGTGTGTCACAAACCCCATTGAACAGCGTGTGTGTGTCACAAACCCTCCTGGACAGTATTTGTGTAACAAACCCCATTGGACAGCGTGTAGTTTCAGAAACCCCATTGGACAGTGTGTGTCACAAATCCCATTGGACAGCGTGTGTGTCACAAGCCCCATTGGACAGCGTGTGTGTCAGAAACCCCATTGGACAGAGTGTGTGTGTAAGAATACCCACAGGACAGTGTGTGTGTCACAAATCCTATTGGATAGTGTGTGTGTGTCACAAACCCTCCTGGTCAGTGTGCGTGTCTCAAAATCCATTGGACAGCGTGTGTGTCAGAAACCCCATTGGACAGAGTGTGTTTGTCACAAACCGCATTAGAACGTATGTGTGTCACAAACAATATTGGAAAGCATGTGTGTGTCACAAAACCTATTGGACAGTGTGTATGTCACAAGCACCAGTGGACAGCGTGTGTGTCACAAACACCATTGGACAGTGTGTGTGTCACAAACCCCACTGGACAGCGTGTGTGTCACAAAGCCCATTGGACAGCGTGTGTGTTTAACAATACCCATTGGATAGTGTGTGTGTCACAAAGCCCATTGGAAAGCGTGTGTGTGATAAACCCCTGTGGACACTGTGTGTATCACGAATGCCATTCGACAGTGTTTGTGTCACAAATCCCCATGGACAGTGTGTGTGTCACAATCCCCAGTGGACAGTGTGTGTGTCAATACCACATTGGACAGTGTGTGTATCACAAAACCCACTGGACAGCGTGTGTGTCACAATCCCCATTGGACAGTGTGTGTGTCAGAAAAACCATTGGATAGCATGTGTGTCACAAACCCCATTAGAAAGACTGTGTGTCAAAAAAACCATTAGATAGCGTGTGTGATGTCACAAACCCCACTGGACAGCGTGTGTCATGAACCCCATTGGACAGCTTGTGTGTCACAAGACGTATTGGAAAGAGTGTGTGTGTCAAAATCCCCATTGGACAGCGTGTGTGTCACAAACCCTATAGGACAGCGTGTGTGTCATAAACACCATTGGATACCGTGTGTGTGTCACAAACCCCATTAGAAAGTGTGCGTGTCACAAACCCCATTGGAAAGTGTACGTGTCACAATCCCCATTAGAAAGTGTGTGTTCACAAACCCCGTTGGAAAGTGTGTGTTTCACAAACACCATCGGACAGCGTATGTGTGTCACAATCCCCATTGGATAGTGTATGTGTGTCACAAAACCTATTGGACAGCGTGTGTGTCATAAACCCCACTGGATACCGTGTGTGTGTCACAAACCCCATTATAAAGTGTGCGTGTCACAAACCCCATTGGACAGCGTGTGTGTCACAAACCCCATTGGACAGTGTGTGTGTCACAAACCCCATTGGACAGAGTTTGTGTTTAACAATACCTATTGGACAGCGTGTGTGTCACAAACCCCATGGGACAGCGTGTGTGTGTCACAGAAGCCATTGAAATGTGTGTGTCACAAAGCCAATTGGATAGCATGTGTGTGTCGCAAACCCCATTGGATAGCGTGTGTGTGTAACAAACGCCATTATAATGTGTGCGTGTCACAAACCCCATTGGATAGCGTGTGTGTGTCACAAACCCCACTGGAAAGTATGCGTTACAAACCCATTGGATAGCATGTGTGTGTCACAAACCCTATGGGACAGCGTGTAGGTCAGAATCCTCATTGGACAGAGTCTGTGTCACAAACCCCATTGGACAGCGTTTGTGTCACAAACACAGTTGGACAGCGTGTTTGTGTCACAAACCCCCGTGGACACTGTGTTTGTCACGAAAGCCATTGGACAGTGTGTGTGTAACAAACCCCCCTGGACAGTGTATGTGTTACAGTCCCCAGTGGACAGCGTGTGTGTCACAAACCCCTTTGGACAGAATGTGTGTGTCACAAACCCCATTGGAGAGCGTGTGTGTGTCACAAGCCCCCTGGTCGTTGTGTGTGTCACAAACCCCATTGGACAGCGTCTGTGTCACAAACCCCCGTGGACATAGTGTATGTCACAAACCCCATTGGACAACGTGTGTGTCGCAAACCCCATTGGACAGCGTGTGTGTCACAAACACCATTTTACAGCGTGTGTGTCGCAAAAAACCATGGACAGTATGCGTGTCAGAAACCCCATTGCACATCGTGCGTGTCACAAACCCTTTGGACAGTGTGTGTGTCACAAACCCCACTGGACAGCGTGTGTGTCACAAACACCCATGGACATTGAGCGTGTCACAAGCTCATTGGACAGCGTGTGTGTCACAAACCCCATTATACAGCGTGTGTGTGTCACAATCCCCAATGTACAGTGTGTGTGTCACAAACCCCATTGGGTAGCGTGTGTGTCAGAAACCCCTTTGGACTGTGTGTATGTCACAAACCCCACAGGACAGCGTGTTTTTCACGAGACCTATTAAACAAAGTGTGTGTGTCACAAAGCCCATTGGACAGCGTGTGTGTCACAATCCCCATTGGACAGTGTGTGTGTGTCACAATATCCATTGGGCAGTGTGTGTGTCACAAGCCCCATTGGTCAGAGTTTGTCTCACCAACCCCCGTGGACACTGTGTGTGTCACAAACCCCATTGGACAGTGGGTGTGTCACAATCTCCACTGGACAGCGTGTGTGTCACAATCACCCATGGACAGTGTGCGTGTCACAAATCCTATTGGGCAGCGTGTGTGTGTCACAATCCCCATTGGTCAGTGTGTGTGTCACAAACCCCATTGGACAGTGTGTGTGTCACAAACTCCACTGGACAGCCTATGTTTGTCATAATCTCCATTGGACAGTGTGTGTGTCACAAAACCAATGGGACAGAGTGTGTGTCACAAACCCAATTGGATAGCGTGTGTGTCGCAAACCCCATTGTACAGCGTGTTTGTCACAAACCCCATTTTACAGCGTGTGTGTCGCAAAAACCCATGGACAGGATGCGTGTCAGAAACCCCATTGCACATCGTGCGTGTCACAAACCCTTTGGACAGTGTGTGTGTCACAAACCCCACTGGACAGCGTGTGTGTCACAAACACCCATGGACATTGAGCGTGTCACAAACGCCATTGGACATCGTGTGTGTCACAAACCCCTTTGGAAAGTGTGTGTGTCACAAACCCCATTGGACAGCGTGTGTGTGTCATAATCCCCATTGGACAGTGTCTGTGTCACAAAACCCATGGGACAGAGTGTGTGTTATGAACCCCATTGGACAGCGTGTGTGTCACAAAACCCATTGGATAGCGTGTGTGATGTCACAAACCCTATTGGACAGTGTGTGTGTCACAAACCCCACTGCACAGCGTGTGTGTCACAAACCCCATTGGACAACGTGTGTGTCAAAATACCCATTGGACAACGTGTGGGTCACAAACACCATTGGACAGCGTGTGTGTGTCACAATCCAAATTGTACAGTGTGTGTGCCACACATTGGACAGCATGTGTGTCACAAGCCCATTGGACAGGGTGTGTGTCACAAACCCCATTATACAGCGTGTGTGTGTCACAATCCCCAATGTACAGTGTGTGTGTCACAAACCCCATTGGGTAGCGTGTGTGTCACAAACCCCTTTGGACTGTGTGTATGTCACAAACCCCACTGGACAGCGTGTTTTTCACAAGACCCATTATTACAAAGTGTGTGTGTCACAAAGCCCAATGGACAGCGTGTGTGTCACAATCCCCATTGGACAGTGTGTGTGTGTCACAATATCCATTGGGCAGTGTGTGTGTCACAAGCCCCATTGGTCAGAGTTTGTCTCACCAACCCCCGTGGACACTGTGTGTGTCACAAACCCCATTGGGCAGTGGGTGTGTCACAATCTCCACTGGACAGCGTGTGTGTCACAATCACCTATGGACAGTGTGCGTGTCACAAATCCTATTGGGCAGCGTGTGTGTGTCACAATCCACATTGGTCAGTGTGTGTGTCACAAACCCCATTGGATAGCGTGTGTGTGTCACTGGCCCTATTGGACAGTGTGTGTGTCGCAAAATCCACTGGACAGCGTGTGTGTGTAACAATACCCATTGGACAGCGTGTGTGTCACAAACCCCATTGGACAGCGTGTTTATGTCACAATACCCATTGGACAGCTTGTGTGTGTCACAAACACCAATGGACTGTGTGTGTGTTACAAACCCAATTGGATAGCGTGTGTGTAGGAAATACCCATGGATAATATTCTTGTCACAAACCCCTTTGGACAGCGTCTGTGTCACAAACTGCGAGGACAATGTGCGTGTCACAAACCCCACTTGACAGCGTGTGTGTCACAAACACCCATGGACATTGTGCGTGTCACAAACGCCATTGGAAAGTGTGAGTGTCACAAACACCATTGGACAGAGTGTGTGTATCACAATCAACATTGGACAGTGTGTGTGTCGCAAAACCCATTGGATAGCGTGTGTGTCAAAAACCCCTTTAGAAAGAGTGTGTGTCACAAACCCCATTGGACAGCGTGTGCGTCACAAAACCCGTTGGACAGAGTGTGTGTGTCACAAACCCCATTGGACAGAGTTTGTCTCACAAACCCCCGTGGACACTGTGTGTGTCACAAACCCCATTGGACAGTGGGTGTGTCACAAACTCCACTGGAAAGCGTGTGTGTCACAAACACCCATGGACAGTGTGCGTGTCACAAACTCCATTGGACATCGTGTGTGTCACAAACCACTTTGGACAGCGTGTGTCAGAAATCCCATTGGACAGCGTGTGTGTGTTCACAATCCCCAGTGGACAGTGTGTGTGTATGCAAACCCCATGGGACTAAGTGTGTGTCACGAACGCCATTTTACAGCGTGTGTGTCACAAACACCCATGGACAGTGTGTGTGTCACAAACCCCATTGGATAGCGTGTGTGTGTCACAAACCGCATTGTATAGCATGTCTGTGTCACAAACCCTATTGGACAGAGTGTAGGTCACAATCCCCATTGGAACGCGTCTGTGTCACAAAACCCATTGGACAGCGTTTGTGTGACAAACACCGTTGGACAGCGTGTGTGTGTCACAATCCCCGTTGAACAATGTGTGTGTGTGTCACAAAACCCATTGGACAGCGTGTGTGTCACAAACCCCCGTGGACATTGTGTGTGTCACGAACTCCATTGGACAGTGTGTGTGTCAAAAACCCCCCTGGACAGTGTGTGTGTCACAATCCCCAATGGACAGTGTGTGTGTCACAAACCCCATTGGACAGCGTGTGTGTCACAAACACCATTGGACAGCGTGTGTGTTCACAAAACCCATTGGACAGTGTGTTTTTCACAAGACCCATTGTACAGAGTGTGTGTGTCACAAAGCCCATTGGACAGCGTGTGTGTCACAACACCCATTGGACACCGTGTGGGTCAAAAACCCCATTGGACAGCGTGTGTGTCACAATCCCCATTATACTCCGTGTGGGTCAGAAACCCCATTGGACAGAGTGTGTGTCACGAACCGCATTGGATAGCATGTGTGTGTCATAAACCCTATTAGACAGTGTGTATGTCACAGTCCCCATTAGACAGCGTCTGTGTCACAAACCCCATTGGCCAGCGTGTGTCACAAACACCATTGGACAGCGTGTGTATGTCACAATCCCCATTGGACAGTGTGTGTGTCACAAAACCTATTGGATAGTGTGTGTGTCACGAAAACCATTAGAAATTGTGTGTGTCACAAAGCCTATTGGACAGAGTGTGTGTGTCACACACCCCATTGGCAGCGTGTGTGTCACAAACCCCATTGGATAGTGGGTGTGTCACAAGCCCCATTGGTCAGCGTGTGTGTCACAAACCTCTTCGGATAATGTGTGTGTCACAAACCCCATGGGACAAATTGTGTGTCACGAACCCCATTGGAAAGTTTATGTGTCACAAAACCCATTGGATAGCCTGTGTGTGTCACAAACCCTCCTGGTTAGTGTGTGTTTCACAAAACCCATTGAACAGCATGCGTGTCACAAACACTATTGGACAGCGTGTGTGTCACAAACCCCATTGGATAGCGTGTGTGTGTCACAAACCCCATTGGAAAGATTGTGTGTCACAAACACCATTGGACAGCGTGTGTGTGTCACAATTCTCATTGGACAGTGTGTGTGTCACAAACCCCCCTGGACTGTGTGTGTGTCACAATCCCCAGTAGACAGCGTGTGTTTCAAAACCCCATTGGACGGTTTGTGTGTGACAAAACCCACTGGACAGCGTGTGTGTCACAAACACCCATGGACAGTGTGAGTGTCACAAGACCCATTGCATAGCGTTTTTGTCTCAAACCGCTTTGGAAAGTGTGTGTGTCACAATTCCCATTGGACACCGTGTGTGTCACAAGCCTATTGGACTGAGTGTGTGTTTCACGAAACCCACTGGACAGCCTGTGTGTTCACAAACCCCATTGGACAGCGTCTGTGTCACAAACCCCATTGGACAGAGTTTGTGTCACCAACCACCGTTGACACTGTGTGTGTCACAAATCGCATTGGACAGTGTGTGTGTCACAAACTCCACTGGACAGCGTGTGTGTCACAAGCCCCATTGGACAGCGTGTGTGTCACAAACACCATTGGACAGCGTGTGTGTCACAAACCCCATTAGAAAGAGTGTGTGTCACAAACCCCATTGGATAGCGTGTGTGATGTCACAAACCCTATAGGACACTGTGTGTGTCACAAACCCCACTGGACAGCCTGTGTGTCAGGAACCCCACTGGACAGCGTGTGTGTCACAGTCCCCATTGGATAGGTGTGTGTCACAAACAACATTGGACTGGGTGTGTGTGTCACAAACCCTATTGGACAGTGTGTGTGTCACAAAACCCACTGGACAGCGTGTGTGTTACAAACACCCATGGACTGTTTGCGTGTCAGAAACCCCATTGGACATCGTGTGTGTCACAAACCTCTTCGGACAATGTGTGTGTCACAAACCCCATTGGACAGCGTGTGTGTGTCCCAGTCCCCATTGGACAGTCTGTGTGTCACAAACCCCATGGGAGAGAGTGTATGTTACAAACCCCATTGGACAGTCTGTGTGTCACAATCCCCATTGGAAAGTGTATGTGTCACAAACCCCATTGGATAGCGTGTGTGTGTCACAAACCCTATTGGACAGAGTGTGTTTCACAAACCCCAGTGGACAGCGTGTGTTTCAAAACCCCATTGGGCAGTGTGTGTGTCACAAAAACCACTGGACAGCGTGTGTGTCACAAACATCCACGGACAGTGTGAGTATCTCAAACCCCATTGGATAGAGTGTGTGTCACAAACCACTTTGGACAGCGTGTGTGTGTAACAATACCCATTGGACAGTGTGTGTGTCACAAACCCCATTGGACAGCATGTGTGTCACAAACAACCGTGGACACTGCGTGTGTCACGAACGCCTTTGGACGGTGTGTGTGTCACAATCCCCAGTGGACAGCGTGTGTGTCAAAAGTCCACTGGACAGCGTGTGTGTCACAAACACCCATGGACAGTGTGCGTGTCACAAACCTCATTGGACAGTGTGTGTGTCACAAACCCCTTTGTAGAGTGTGTGTGTCAAAAACCCCATTGGACAGCGTGTGTGTGTAACAATACCCATTGGACAGTGTGTGTGTCACAAACACCATTGGACTGCATGTGTGTCACAAGCCCATTGGACAAAATGTGTGTGTCACAAAATCCACTGGACAGCGTCTGTGTCACAAACCCTATTGGACAGTGTGTGTGTCGCAAAACCGAATGGACAGTGTGTGTTTTCACAAACCCCATTGGACAGCGTGTGTGTCACAAACCCTGTTTGAAAGTGTGTGTGTCGCAAAACCCATTGGATAGCATGTGTGTGTCACAAGCCCTATTGGACAGTGTGTGTGTCACCAAAACCATTGGACATAGTGTGTGGCACAAGCCCTATTGGACATTGTGTGTGTCACAAAACCCACTGGACAGCGTGTGTGTCACAAACCCCATTGGACATTGTGTGTGTCACAAAACCCACTGGACAGCGTGTGTGTCACAAACCCCATTGTATAGCACGTGTGTCACAAACCCCCGTGGACACTGTGTGTGTCACAAACCCCCGTGGACACTGTGTGTTTCACAAACTCCATTGGACAGTGTCTGTCTTACAAACCCACTGGACAGGGTGTGTGTCACAAACACCCATGGACAGTGTGCGTGTCACAAACCCCAGTGGACATCGTGTGTGTTCACAAACCCCTTTGGACAGCATGTGTGTCACAAACCCCATTGGACAGTGTGTGTGTGTCATGAACCCCATTGGACATAATGTGTGTGTCACAATAGCCATTGGAGAGAGTGTGTGTGTCACAAACCCTCCCGGTCAGCGTGTGTGACACAAACTCCATGGGACAGCGTGTGTGTCACAAACCCCATTGGAAAGTGTGTGTGTCACAAACCCCATTGGATAGCGTGTGTGTGTCACAAACCCTATTGGACAGAGTTTGTGTGTCTTAAAGCCCATTGGACAGCGTGTGTGTGTCAGAATCCCCATTGGACAGTGTGTGTGTGTCACAAACCCCATTGGACAGAGTGTGTGTCACAAACCCCTTTGGAGAGTGTGTGTATCACAAACCCCATTGGATAGCGTGTGTGTGTCACAAACCGCATTGTACAGTATGTGTGTCACTAAACCCATTGGATAGCGTGTGTGTCAGAAACCCCATTAGACAGCGTTTGTGTAGCAAACGCCATTGGATAGCGTGTCTGTGTCACAAACCCCATTAGAAAGTGTGCGTGTCACAAACCCCATTGGATAGCGTGTGTGTCACAAGCGCCATTGGACAGAGTTTGTGTGTCACAAAACCAATTCGACAGCATGCGTGTCACAAACACAATTGAACAGTGCGTGTGTAACAAAGCCAATTGGTCAGCGTTTGTGTCTCAATCCCCTTTGGAGATCGTGTGAGTCACAAACCCCATTGGAAAGTGTGCGTGTCACAAACCCCATTGGATAGCATGTGTGTGTCACAAAACCCGTTAGAAAGTATGAGAGTCAGAAACCCCATTGGATAGCGTGTGCGTGTCACAAACACCATTGGACAGCGTGTGTGTGTCACAAACCCCATTGTAAAGAGTGTGTGTCACAAACCCCATTGGATAGCATGTGTGTGTCACAAAACCCATTAGAAAGTGTGCGTGTCACAAACCCCATTGGATAGCATGTGTGTGTCACAAACCCTATTGGACAGTATGCATGACACAATCCCCATTGGACAGCATCTTTGTCACAAACCCCATGGTACAGAGTGTGTGTCACAAACACTATTGGACAGCGTGTGTGTGTCACAAGCCCATTGGACAGAGTGTGTGTCACAAAACCCACTGGACAGAGTGTGTGTCACAAAACCCACTGGACAGTGTGTGTGTCACAAACCCTATTGGACAGTGTGTGTGTCACAAACTCCACTGGTCAGCGTGTGTGTCACAAACCCCCATGGACAATGTGCGTGTCACAAACCCCATTGGATGTCGTGTGTGTCACAAACCCGTTTGGACAGTGTTTGTGTCACAAATCCCATTGGACAGTGTGTTTTTGTCACAAACCCCATTAGACAGCGTATGTGTCACAAACCCCTTTGGACAGTGTGTGTGTCACAAACCCCATTGGACAGCGTGTGTGTGTCACAATCCCCATTAGACAGTGTGTTTTTGTGACAAACCCCATTAGACAGCGTGTGTGTCACAAGCACCATTGTACAGAGTGTGGTGTCACAATCCCCATCGGACAGCGTGTGTGTCACAAACCGCAATGGACAGTGTGTGTGTGTCACAATACCCATTGGACAGTGTGTGTGTCACAAACCCCGTTGGACAGCTTTTGTGTCACAGTCCCCAGTGGACAGCGTGTGTGTCAAAACAAAGTTGGACAGTGCGTGTGTCACAAAAACCACTGGACATTGTGGATGTCACAAACCCCATTAGACATACTGTGTGTCACAAACACCATTGGACAGCGTGTGTGTTCACAAGCACCATTGGACAGAGTGTGCTGTCACAAACCCCATTGGAAAGTGTATGTGTAACAAACCCCAATGGATAGCGTGTGTGTCACAAACACCATTGGACAGAGTGTATGTGTCACAAAGCCCATTGGACAGCGTGTGTGTCACAATCCCCATTGGAGAGCGTGTGTGTCACAAATCCCATTGGACAGGGTGTGTGTGTCACAATCCCCATTGGACAGTGTGTGTGTCACAAACCTCATTGGACAGAGTTTGTGTCACAAAACCCCATAAACACTGTGTGTGTCACAAACACCCATGGACAGTGTGCGTGTCACAAAGCCCATTGGATATCGTGTGTGTCACAAACCCCTTTGGACAGTGTGTGTGTCACAAACACCATTGTACAGCGTGTGTTTCACAAAATCCCATGGACAGTGTGAGTGTCACAAACCCCATTGGACAACGTGTGTGTCACAAACCCCTTTGGACAGTGTGTGTGTCACAAACCCCATTAGACAGCGTGTGTGTGACAAACCCCTTTGGACAGTGTTTGTGTCACAAACCCCTTTGGACAGTGTGTGTGTCACAAACCCCATTGGACACCGTGTGTGTGTCACAGTCCCCATTGGACATTGTGTGTGTCACAAAACCCACTGGACAGCGTGTGTGTCACAATCCCCATTGTATAGCATGTGTGTCACAAACCCCCGTGGACACTGTGTGTGTCACAAACCCCCGTGGACACTGTGTGTTTCACAAACTCCATTGGACAGTGTCTGTCTTACAAACCCACTCGACAGGGTGTGTGTCACAAACACCCATGGACAGTGTGCGTGTCACAAACCCCAGTGGACATCGTGTGTGTTCACAAACCCCTTTGGACAGCATGTGTGTCACAAACCCCATTGGACAGTGTGTGTGTGTCATGAACCCCATTGGACAGAATGTGTGTGTCACAATAGCCATTGGAGAGAGTGTGTGTGTCACAAACTCCATTGGAAACTGTATGTGTCACTAACCCCATTGCATAGCGTGTGTGTGTCACAAACCCTCCCGGTCAGCGTGTGTGACACAAACTCCATGGGACAGCGTGTGTGTCACAAACCCCTTTGGAAAGTGTGTGTGTCAAAAACCCCATTGGATAGCGTGTGTCTGTCACAAACCCTATTGGACAGAGTTTGTGTGTCATAAACCCCATTGGACAGCGTGTGTGTGTCAGAATCCCCATTGGACAGTGTGTGTGTGTCACAAACCCCATTGGACAGAGTGTGTGTCACAAACCCCTTTGGAGAGTGTGTGTATCACAAACCCCATTGGATAGCGTGTGTGTTTCACAAACCCCATTGGACAACGTGTGTGTCACAAACCCCTTTGGACAGTGTGTGTGTCACAAACCCCATTAGACAGCGTGTGTGTGACAAACCCCTTTGGACAGTGTTTGTGTCACAAACCCCTTTGGACAGTGTGTTTGTCACAAACCCCATTGGACACCGTGTGTGTGTCACAGTCCCCATTGGACAGTGCGTGTGTCACAAACCCCTCTGGAAAGTGTGTGTATCACAAACAGCCATGGACAGTGTGCGTGTCACAAACTGCATTGGACATATTGTGTGTCAAAAACCCCTTTGGACAGTGTTTATGTCACAAACCTCATTGGACAGCGTGTGTGTGTGACAAGCCCATTGGACAGAGCGTGCATGTCACAAACCCCATTGGACAGCGTGTGTGTCACAAGCACCATTTGACAGAGTGTGATGTCACAAACCCCATTGGAAAGTGTATGTGTCACAAACCCCAATGGATATCGGGTGTGTGTCACAAACCCTATTGGATAGTGTGTGTCTCACAAAACCCACTGGACAGCGTGTGTGTCACAAATCCCATTGGACTGCGTGTGTGTCACAAACCCCATTGGACAGGGTATGTGTATCACAACACCCATTGGACAGTGTGTATGTCACAAACCTCTTTGGACAGAGTTTGTGTCACAAAACACCGTGGACACTGTGTGTGTCACAAACACCCATGGACAGTGTGCGTGTCACAAACCCCATTGGACATCCTGTGTGTCACAAACACGATGGACAGTGTGTGTGTCACAAAACCCACTGGACAGCGTGTGTGTCACGAACCCCATTGGACAGCGTGTGTGCTACAAACCCCATTGGACAAGCTGTGTGTCACAAACCCCTTTGGGCAGTGTGTGTTTCACAAACCCCATTGAACAGCGTGTGTGTGTCACAATCCCCATTGGACAGAGTTCGTGTGTCACAAAACCCATGGGACAGTGTGCGTGTCACAAACCCCATTGGACAGAGTGTGTGTCACAAACCCCCGTGGACACTGTGTGTGTCACGAAACCGATTGGACAGCGTGTGTGTGTCGCAAACCCCATGGGACGGAGTGTGTGTCTCAAACCCCAGTAGACAGCATGTGTGTCAAAACCCCATTGGACAGTGTGTCTGTCACAAAACCCATTGGAGAGAGTGAGTGTGTCACAAACCCTATTGGACAGTGTGTCTGTCACAAACCCCATTGGACAGAGTGTGTGTGTCAGAAAGCCCATTGGACAGTGTGTGTGTCACAAACACCATTGGACAGCGTGTGTGTGTCACAATCCCCATTGGACAGTGTGTGTGTCACAAACCCCATTGGACAGCGTGTGTGTCACAATGCCCTTTGGAAATATTGTGTGTCACAAACCCCTTTGGACAGTGTGTGTGTCACAAACCCCATTGGATAGCGTGTGTGTCACAAACCCCATTAGAAAGCGTGTGTGTCACAAACAACATTGGATAGCGTGTGTGTGTAAAAATACCCCATTAGAAAGGGTGTGTGTCACAAACAACATTGGATAGCTTGTGTGTGTAACAATACCCCATTAGAAAGAGTGAGTGTCACAAACCCCATTGGACAGAGTGTGTGTCACAAACCCCCGTGGACCCTGTTTGTGTCACGAGCCCCATTGGACAGCGTTTGTGTGCCACAAACCCCTTTGGACAGTGTTTGTGTCACAAACCCCTTTGGACAGTGTGTGTGTCACAAACCCCATTGGACACCGTGTGTGTGTCACAGTCCCCATTGGACAGTGTGTGTGTCACAAACCCCTCTGGAAAGTGTGTGTATCACAAACAGCCATGGACAGTGTGCGTGTCACAAACTGCATTGGACATATTGTGTGTCAAAAACCCCTTTGGACAGTGTTTATGTCACAAACCTCATTGGACAGCGTGTGTGTTTCACAAGCCCATTGGACAGAGCGTGCATGTCACAAACCCCATTGGACAGCGTGTGTGTCACAAGCACCATTTGACAGAGTGTGGTGTCACAAATCCCATTGGAAAGTGTATGTGTCACAAACCCCAATGGATATCGGGTGTGTGTCACAAACCCTATTGGATAGTGTGTGTCTCACAAAACCCACTGGACAGCGTGTGTGTCACAAATCCCATTGGACTGCGTGTGTGTCACAAACCCCATTGGACAGGGTATGTGTATCACAACACCCATTGGACAGTGTGTATGTCACAAACCTCTTTGGACAGAGTTTGTGTCACAAAACCCCGTGGACACGGTGTGTGTCACAAACACCCATGGACAGTGTGCGTGTCACAAACCCCATTGGACATCCTGTGTGTCACAAACACGATGGACAGTGTGTGTGTCACAAAACCCACTGGACAGCGTGTGTGTCACGAACCCCATTGGACAGCGTGTGTGCTACAAACCCCATTGGACAAGCTGTGTGTCACAAACCCCTTTGGGCAGTGTGTGTTTCACAAACCCCATTGAACAGCGTGTGTGTGTCACAATCCCCATTGGACAGAGTTCGTGTGTCACAAAACCCATGGGACAGTGTGCGTGTCACAAACCCCATTGGACAGAGTGTGTGTCACAAACCCCCGTGGACACTGTGTGTGTCACGAAACCCATTGGACAGCGTGTGTGTGTCGCAAACCCCATGGGACGGAGTGTGTGTCTCAAACCCCAGTAGACAGCATGTGTGTCAAAACCCCATTGGACAGTGTGTCTGTCACAAAACCCATTGGAGAGAGTGAGTGTGTCACAAACCCTATTGGACAGTGTGTGTGTCACAAATCCCACTGGATAGCATTTGTGTCACAAACCCCATTGGACAGAGTGTGTGTGTCAGAAAGCCCATTGGACAGCGTGTGTGTCACAAACACCATTGGACAGCGTGTGTGTGTCACAATCCCCATTGGACAGTGTGTGTGTCACAAACCCCATTGGACAGCGTGTGTGTCACAATGCCCTTTGGAAATATTGTGTGTCACAAACCCCTTTGGACAGTGTGTGTGTCTAAAACCCCATTGAATAGCGTGTGTGTCACAAACCCCATTAGAAAGCGCGTGTGTCACAAACAACATTGGATAGCGTGTGTGTGTAAAAATACCCCATTAGAAAGGGTGTGTGTCACAAACAACATTGGATAGCTTGTGTGTGTAACAATACCCCATTAGAAAGAGTGAGTGTCACAAACCCCATTGGACAGAGTGTGTGTCACAAACCCCCGTGGACCCTGTTTGTGTCACGAGCCCCATTGGACAGCGTTTGTGTGCCACAAAACTCTTTGGACAGAGTTTGTGTCACAAACCCCCGTGAACACTGTGTGTGTCACAAACCCCATTGGACAGTGTGTGTGTCACAAACTCCACTGGACAACGTGTGTGTCACAAACCCCTTTTGGACAGTTTGTGTGTCACAAACCCCATTGGACATACTGTGTGTCACAAAACCCTTTGGGCATTGTGTTTGTCACAAACCTCATTGGACAGCGTATGTGTGTCACAATCCCCGTTGGACAGTGTGTGTGTCACAAACCCCATGGGACTGAGTGTGTGTGTCACAAACCCCATTGGAAAGTGTATGAGTCACAAACCCCATTGGATAGCGTGTGTGTTTCACAAGACCCATTGGACAGCGTATGTGTCACAAACCCCATTGGACAGCGTGTGTGTCACAAAACCCATTGGAAAGTGTGTGTGTCACAAACCACATTGGACAGCGTGTGTGTCACAAAACCCATTGGAAAGTGTGTGTGTCACAAACCCCATTGGATAGCGTGTGTGTGTCACAAACCCCGTTAGAAATTATGCGTGTCACAAACCCCATTGTATAGCGTTTGTGTGTCACAAACCCCGTTGGATAGCGTGTGTGTGTGTCACAAACCCCATTAGAAAGTGTGCGTATCACAAACCCCATTGAATAGCGTGTGTGTGTCACAAACCCTATTGGACAGAGTGTGTGTGTCACAATCCCCATTGGACAGTGTGTGTGTCACAAACCCCACGGGACAGAGTGTTTCTCACAAACACTATTGGTCAGCGTGTGTGTGTCACAAGCCCATTGGACAGAGTGTGTGTATAACAAAACCCAGTGGACAGCATGTGTGTCACAAACCCCATTGGATATCGTGTGTGTCACAAACCCCTTTGGACAGTGTGTGTGTCACAAACACCATTGTACAGCGTGTGTTTCACAAAATCCCATGGACAGTGTGAGTGTCACAAACCCCTTTGGACAGTCTGCGTGTCACAAACTCCACTGGAGAGCGTGTGTGTCACGAACCCCATTGGACAGAGTGTGTGTCACTAACCCCCGTGGACACTGTGTGTGTCACGAAACCCATTGGACAGCGTGTGTGTGTCGCAAATCCCATGGGACGGAGTGTGTGTCTCAAACCCCAGTAGACAGCATGTGTGTCAAAACCCCATTGGACTGTGTATGTGTCACAAAAGACACTGGACAGCGTGTGTGTCATAAAAACCCATTGGACAGGGTGTGTGTCACAAACCCCATTGCACAGCGTGTGTGTCACAAACCCCATTGGAGAGCGTGAGTGTGTCACAAACCCCTTTGGACAGTGTGTCTGTCACAAAACCCATTGGAGAGAGTGAGTGTGTCACAAACCCTATTGGACAGTGTGTGTGTCACAAAACCCACTGGATAGCATTTGTGTCACAAACCCCATTGGACAGAGTGTGTGTCACAAACACCATTGGACAGCGTGTGTGTGTCACAATCCCCATTGGACAGTGTGTGTGTCACAAACCCCATTGGACAGCGTGTGTGTCACAATGCCAATTGGAAATATTGTGTGTCACAAACCCCTTTGGACAGTGTGTGTGTCACAAACGCCTTTGTACAGTGTGTGTGTCACAAACACCATTGGACAGCGTGTGTGTGTCACAATCCCCATTGGACAGTGTGTGTGTCACAAACCCCATTGGATAGCGTGTGTGTCACAAACCCCATTAGAAAGGGTGTGTGTCACAAACAACATTGGATAGCGTGTGTGTGTAACAATACCCCATTAGAAAGAGTGTGTGTCACAAACCCCATAGGACAGAGTGTGTGTCACAAACCCCCGTGGACCCTGTTTGTGTCACGAACCCCATTGGACAGCGTTTGTGTGCCACAAACCTCTTTGGACAGAGTTTGTGTCACAAACCCCCGTGGACACGGTGTGTGTCACAAACCCCATTGGACAGTGTGTGTGTCACAAACTCCACTGGACAACGTGTGTGTCACAAACCCCTTTTGGACAGTTTGTGTGTCACAAACCTCATTGGACAGCGTATGTGTGTCACAATCCCCATTGGACAGTGTGTGTGTCACAAACCCCATGGGACTGAGTGTGTGTGTCACAAACCCCATTGGAAAGTGTATGAGTCACAAACCCCATTGGATAGCGTGTGTGTTTCACAAGACCCATTGGACAGCGTATGTGTCACAAACCCCATTGGAAAGTGTGTGTGTCACAAACCCCATTGTATAGAGTGTGTGTGTCACAAACCCCGTTGGATAGCGTGTGTGTCTCACTAACCCCATTAGAAAGTGTGCGTATCACAAACACCATTGGATAGCGTGTGTGTGTCAAAAACCCTATTGGACAGAGTGTGTGTTTCACAAACCCCGTCGGACAGCGTGTGTGTCGCAAACCCCATTGGACAGCGTGTGTGTGTCGCAAACCCCATGGGACAGAGTGTGTGTCACAAACCCCATTGGATATCGTGTGTGTCACAAACCCCTTTGGACAGTGTGTGTGTCACAAACACCATTGTACAGCGTGTGTTTCACAAAATCCCATGGACAGTGTGAGTGTCACAAACCCCTTTGGACAGTCTGCGTGTCACAAACTCCACTGGAGAGCGTGTGTGTCACGAACCCCATTGGACAGAGTGTGTGTCACTAACCCCCGTGGACACTGTGTGTGTCACGAAACCCATTGGACAGCGTGTGTGTGTCGCAAATCCCATGGGACGGAGTGTGTGTCTCAAACCCCAGTAGACAGCATGTGTGTCAAAACCCCATTGGACTGTGTATGTGTCACAAAAGACACTGGACAGCGTGTGTGTCATAAAAACCCATTGGACAGGGTGTGTGTCACAAACCCCATTGCACAGCGTGTGTGTCACAAACCCCATTGGAGAGCGTGAGTGTGTCACAAACCCCTTTGGACAGTGTGTCTGTCACAAAACCCATTGGAGAGAGTGAGTGTGTCACAAACCCTATTGGACAGTGTGTGTGTCACAAAACCCACTGGATAGCATTTGTGTCACAAACCCCATTGGACAGAGTGTGTGTCACAAACACCATTGGACAGCGTGTGTGTGTCACAATCCCCATTGGACAGTGTGTGTGTCACAAACCCCATTGGACAGCGTGTGTGTCACAATGCCAATTGGAAATATTGTGTGTCACAAACCCCTTTGGACAGTGTGTGTGTCACAAACGCCTTTGTACAGTGTGTGTGTCACAAACACCATTGGACAGCGTGTGTGTGTCACAATCCCCATTGGACAGTGTGTGTGTCACAAACCCCATTGGATAGCGTGTGTGTCACAAACCCCATTAGAAAGGGTGTGTGTCACAAACAACATTGGATAGCGTGTGTGTGTAACAATACCCCATTAGAAAGAGTGTGTGTCACAAACCCCATAGGACAGAGTGTGTGTCACAAACCCCCGTGGACCCTGTTTGTGTCACGAACCCCATTGGACAGCGTTTGTGTGCCACAAACCTCTTTGGACAGAGTTTGTGTCACAAACCCCCGTGGACACGGTGTGTGTCACAAACCCCATTGGACAGTGTGTGTGTCACAAACTCCACTGGACAACGTGTGTGTCACAAACCCCTTTTGGACAGTTTGTGTGTCACAAACCTCATTGGACAGCGTATGTGTGTCACAATCCCCATTGGACAGTGTGTGTGTCACAAACCCCATGGGACTGAGTGTGTGTGTCACAAACCCCATTGGAAAGTGTATGAGTCACAAACCCCATTGGATAGCGTGTGTGTTTCACAAGACCCATTGGACAGCGTATGTGTCACAAACCCCATTGGAAAGTGTGTGTGTCACAAACCCCATTGTATAGAGTGTGTGTGTCACAAACCCCGTTGGATAGCGTGTGTGTCTCACTAACCCCATTAGAAAGTGTGCGTATCACAAACACCATTGGATAGCGTGTGTGTGTCAAAAACCCTATTGGACAGAGTGTGTGTTTCACAAACCCCGTCGGACAGCGTGTGTGTCGCAAACCCCATTGGACAGCGTGTGTGTGTCGCAAACCCCATGGGACAGAGTGTGTGTCACAAACCCTATTGGACAGTCTGTGTGTCACAAAACCCTTTGGACAGTGTGTGTGTCACAAACCCCATTGGACAGCATGTGTGTCACAAAACCCTTTGGACAGTGTGTGTGTCACAAACCCCATTGGACAGCGTGTGTGTGTCACAATCCCCATTGGACAGTGTGTGTGTCACAAACCCCATGGGACAGAGTGTTTCTCACAAACACTATTGGTCAGCGTGTGTGTGTCACAAGCCCATTGGACAGAGTGTGTGTGTAACAAAGCCCACTGGACAGCATGTGTGTCACGAACACCATTGGACAGCGTGTGTGTCACAAGCCCCATTGGACAGAATGTATTTGTCACAAAGCCAATTGGACATCGTGTGTGTCACAAACCCCTTTGGACAGCGTGTGTGTCACAAACCCCATTAGAAAGTGTGTGTGTCACAAACCCCATTGGATAGTGTCTGTGTGTCACAAACGCCATTGGACAGCGTGTGTGTAACAAACCCCATTGGACAGCGTGTGTGTGTCACAAACCCTATTGGACAGTGTGTGTGTCACAAAACCCACTGGATAGCATTTGTGTCACAAACCCCATTGGACAGAGTGTGTGTCACAAACACCATTGGACAGCGTGTGTGTGTCACAATCCCCATTGGACAGTGTGTGTGTCACAAACCCCATTGGACAGCTTGTGTGTCACAATGCCCATTGGAAATATTGTGTGTCACAAACCCCTTTGGACAGCGTGTGTGTCACAAACGCCATTGGACAGCATGTGTGTGTCACGAACCCATGGACAGCGTGTTTGTCACAAAGACCATTGGACAGCGTGTGTGTGTAACAATACCCATTGGACAGTGTGTGTGTCACAAACCCCATTGGACAGCATGTGTGTCACAAACCCTCGCAGACACTGTATGTGTCACAAACCCCATTGGACAGTGTGCGTGTCACAAACCCCTCTGGACAGTGTGTGTGTCACAATCCCCATTGGAAAGCATGTGTGTCACAATCCCCATTGGACAGCGTGTGTTTCAGAAAACCCTTTGGACAGAGTGTGTGTTTCTCAAACCCCATTAGACATCGTGTGTGTCACAAACCCTTTTGGACAGCGTGTGTATCACAAACCCCACTGGACAGTGTGCGTGTCACATAAACCATTGG
The DNA here is from genome assembly GCA_032206185.1 of Columba guinea. NCBI lineage: Eukaryota > Metazoa > Chordata > Aves > Columbiformes > Columbidae > Columba > Columba guinea. The sequence goes on along the minus strand of JAVLUU010000064.1, from coordinate 239,465 downwards.
TCATTGTGTGTGTCACAAACCCCTTTGGACAGTATGTGTGTCACAAACCCCATTGGACATCGTGTGTATCACAAACCCCTTTGGACAGTGTGAGTGTCACAAACCCCATTGGACAGTGTGAGTCTCACAAACCCCATTGGACATCGTGTGTGTCACAAACCCCTTTGGACAGTGTGCGTGTCACAAATCCCTCTGGACAGCATGTGTGTCACAATCCCCATTGGACAGCGTGTGTGTCACAATCCCCATTGGACTGTGTGTGTGTCAGAAACCCCATTGGACAGAGTTTGTTTTCACAAACCCCATTGGACATCGTGTGTGTCACAAACCCTTTTGGACAGTGTGCGTGTCACAAACCCATTTGGACATCGTGTTTGTCAAAAACCTCTTTGGACAGCGTGCGTGTCACAAACCCCATTGGACATCGTGTTTGTCACAAACCCCTTTGGACATCGTGTGTCTTACAATCCCCATTGTACAGTGTTTGTGTGTCACAAACCCCATTGGACAGAGTGTGTGTCACAAACCCCTTTGGACAGTGTGTGTGTCACAAACCCAATTGGAAAGTGTATGTGTCACAAACCCCATTGGATAGCGTGTGTGTTTCACAAACCCTATTGGACAGTGTGTGTGTCACAAACCCCATTGGACAGAATGTGTGTCACAAGCCCCATTGGACATCCTGTGTGTCACAAACACCATTCAACAGCGTGTGTGTGTAACAATACCCATTGGACATCGTGTGTGTCACGAGCCCCATTGGACAGCTTGTGTGTCACAAGACACATTGGACAGAGTGTGTGTGTCACAAACACCATTGGACAGCGTGTGTGTTACAAGCCCATTGGACAGTGTGTGTGTCTCAAAACCCACTGAACAGCGTGTGTGTTCACAAACCCCATTGGAGAGCTTGTTTTTCACGAGACCCATTGGACAGAGTATGTGTGTCACAAACACCATTGGACAGCGTGTGTGTGTAACAATACACAGTGGACAGTGTGTGTGTGTCACAAACCCCATTATACAGCCTGTGTGTCACATACCGCATTGGACAGTGTGTATGTGTCACAATCCCCATTGGACAGTGTGTGTGGCACAAACCCCTTGGGACAGAGTGTGTGTCACAAACACCATTGAACAGTGTGTGTACCACAAACCCCACTGGAAAGTGTGTGTGTCACGATCCCCACTTGATAGCGTGTATGTCACAAACCCCATTGGACAGTGTGTGTGTCAAAAACCCCTTTGGAAAGTTTGTGTGTCACAAACACTACTGGACAGCGTGTGTGTCACAAGCCCTTTGGAAAGAGTGTGTGTGTCACAAAACCCACTGGACAGCGTGTTTATCACGAACCCCATTGGACAGCGTGTGTGTCACAGGCACCATTGGACAGTGTGAGTGTCACAAACCCCATCGGATAGTGTGTGTGTCACAAACCCCATTGGAAAGCGTGAATGTGTCACAAACCCCATTGGACAGTGTGTGTGTCACAAACACCTGTGGACAGTTTGTGTGTCACAAAATCCCATTGAACAGCGTGTGTGTCAGAAACACCATTGGACAGTGTGTATGTCACAAATCCCATTGGACAGCGTTTGCGTCACAATCCCCAGTGGACAACTTGTGTGTCAAAACCCCATTGGACAGTTTGTGTGCTGCAAAACCCATTGGACAGCGTGTGTGTCACAAACCTCATTGGACATTGTGTGTGTCACAAACCCCTTTTGACTGTGTGTGTTTCACAAACCCCATTGGACAGTGTGTGTGTCTCATATTCCCCATTGGACAGTGTGTGTGTCACAAACCCTATGGGACAGAGTGTGTATCACGAACCCCATTGGACAGCATGTGTGTCACAAGCGCCATTGGACAGAGTGTGTGTGTCACAAAACCCATTGGAAAGTGTATGTTTCACAAACCAATTCGATAGCGTGTGTGTGTCACAAACCCTCCTGGTCAGTGTGTGTGTCACAAACACCATTGGACAGTCTGTGTGTAACAAACCGAATTGGTCAGCGTGTGTGTCACAAACCCCATGGGACAGCGTGTGAGTGTCAAAAACCCCATTAGAAAGTATTTGTGTCACAAACCCCATTGTATAGCATTTGTGTCACAATCCCTTTTGGACAGTGTGTATGTCACAATCCCCATTAGACAGCGTCTCTGTCACAATCCCCATTAGACAGTGTGTGTGTCACAAACCCCATTAGAAAGTGTGTTTGTCACAAACCCTATTGGACAGTGTGTGTGTCACAAACCCCACTGAACAGCGTATGTGTCACAAACCACATTGGACAGCGTGTGTGTCACAATCCCCATTGGATAGTGTGTGTGTCACAAAACCCACTGTACAGCATGTGTGTGACGAAACCCATTGGACAGCGTGTGTGTCACAAGCACCATTGGACAGATTGTGAGTGTCACAAACCCCGTTGGAAAGTGTTGGTGCCACAAAGCCCATTAGAAAATGTGTGTGTCACAAACACCATTGGATAGCGTGTGTGTCACAAAGCCTAATGGACAGTGTGTGTGTCACAAACCCCATAGAACAGCGTGTGTGTCACAAGACCCATTGGAAAGAGAGTGTATGTCATAAACCCCACTGGACAGATTGTGTGTCATAAACACCATTGGACAGCTTGTGTGTGACAAAATCCCCATTGGACAGCGTGTGTGTCGAAACCCAATTGGACAGTGTGTGTGTCGGAAAACCCACTGGACAGCGTGTGTGTCACAAATACCATTGGCAGCGTGAGTGTCACAAGCCCATTGGACAGAGTGTGTGTGTCACAAAACCCAATGGACAGCATGTGTGTCACGAACCCATTGGACAGCGTGTGTGTCACTAGCACCATTGAACAGAGTGTGAGTGTCACAAACCCCATTGGATAGTGTGTGTGTCACAAACCCCATTGGACAGTGTGTGTGTCACAATCCCCATTGGACAGCGTGTGTGTCACAAACCCCATTGGACAGTGTTCGTGTGTCACAAACCCCATTGGACAGTGTTCGTGTGTCACAATACGCATTAGACAGTGTGTGTGTCACAAACCCCATTGGAAAGTGTGTGTGTTACAAACCCCATTAGAAAGTATGGGTGTCACAAACCCCATTGGACAGCGTGTGTGTTTCACAATTCCCATTGTATAGTGTGTGTGTGTCACAAACCCCATTGGATAGCGTGTGTGTGTCACTGGCCCTAGTGGACAGTGTGTGTCACAAAATCCAGTGGACAGCGTGTGATGTGCAACAATACTTATTGGACAGCGTGTGTGTCACAAATCCCATTGGACTGCGTGTTTATGTCACAATACCCATTGGACAGCTTGTGTGTGTCACAAACACAATTGGACAGTGTGTGTGTCACAAACCCAATTGTATAGCGTGTGTGTAGCAAGCCCCAGTGGACAGCGTGTGTGTCACAAACCCCCGTGGACACTGAGCGTGTATCAATACCCATTGGACAGTGTGTGTGTCACGAATCCCATTGGACAGCGTGTGTGTCACAAACCCCATTGGAAAGTGTTTGTGTCACAAACACCATTGTATAGCGTGTGTGTGACACAAATCCTCCTGGTCAGTGTGAGTGTCACAAAACCCATTCGACGGCATGCGTGTCACAAACATCTTTGGACAGTGTGTGTGTAACAAAACCAATTGGACAGCGTGTGTGTGTCACAAACCCCATTAGAAAGTGTGCGTGTGACAAACCCCATTTGAAAGTGGGTGTGTCACACACCCCATTGGATAGCGTGTGTGTGTGACAAACCCCATTGGACAGCATGTGTGTGTCACAAACCCCATTGGAAAGAGTGTGTGTCACAAACACCATTAGACACTGTGTGTGTCACAAACCCTTTTGGACAGTGTGTGTGTCACAATCCCCATTGGACAGCGTATGTGTCACGGACCCCATTGAACAGCGTGTGTGTCACAAGCGCCATTGGAAAGTGTGTGTGTCACAAACCCCACTGGAAAGTGTGTATCTCACAAACCCAATTGAATAGCGTGTGTGTGTCACAAATCCCATTAGAAAGAGTGCGTGTCACAAAACCCATTGGAAAGTGTGCATGTCACAAACTCCACTGGATAGATTGTGCGTGTCACAAACCCTCCTGGTCAGTTTGTGTGTCACAAAACCCATTGGATTCCGTGTGTGTGTCACAAACCCCATTAAAAAGTGTGCGTATCACAAACCCCATTTGAAAGTGTGTGTGTCACAAAACCAATTGGATAGCATCTGTTTGTCACAAACCCTATTGGACAGTGTGTATGACAGAATCCCCATTGGACAGCATCTGTGTCACAAACCCCATTGGACAGCGTGTGTGTCACAAGCCCATTGGACAGAGTGTCTGCGTCACAAAACCCAGTGGACAGCGTGTGTGTCACAGACCCCATTGGACAGCGACCATGTCACAAGCGCCATTGGAAAGTGTGTGTCACAAACCCTGTTGGACAGTGTGTATGTCACAATCCCCATTAGACAGCGTCTGTGTCACAAATCACATTGGAAAGCGTGTGTGTCACAAACAACATTGGACAGCGTGTGTGTGTCACAATCCCCATTGGACAGTGTGTGTGTCACAAAATCCATTGGACAGCGTGTGTGTCACAATCCCCATTTGACAGCGTGTGTGTCACAAACCCCAGTGGACAGAGTGTGTGTGTCACAAACCCCATTGGACAGAGTGTGTGTCATAAACCCAATTGGACAGCGAGTGTGTGTCACAATCCGCATTGGACAGTGTGTGTGTGTCACAATCCCCATTGGACAGTGTGTGTGTCACAAACCCCATGGGACAAGGTGTGTGTGTCACAAAACCCATTGGAAAGTGTGTGTCACAAAACCCATTGGATAGCGTGTGAGTGTCACAAACCCTATTGGACAGTGTGTGTGTCACAAACCTAATGGGACAGAGTGTGTGTTGCGAACCCCATTGGACAGCGTGTGTGTCACAAGCGCCATTGGACAGAGTGTGTGTGTCAAAAACCCCATTGGAAAGTGTATGTGTCACAAACTATATGGTACAGCATGTGTGTGTCACAAACCCCTTTGGAAAGTGTGTATGTCACAAACTTTTTAGAAAGTATGCGTGTCAAAAACCCCATTGGATAGTGTGTGTGTGTCACAAACCCATTAGAATTTGTGGTGTCACAAACCCCATTGGAAATTGTGTGTGTTACAAACACCATTGGACAGTGTGTGTGTGTCACAATCCCCATTGGACAGTGTGTGTGTCACAAAACCCATTGGATAGCGTGTGTGTCACAAACCCCATTAGAAAGAGTGTGTGTCACAAACCCCATTGGATAGCGTGTGTGATGTCACAAACCCTATTGGACAGTGTGTGTGTCAGAAACCACATTGGACAGTGTGTGTGTCATAAACCCCTTTGGACAGTGTGTGTGTTTCACAATCCACATTGGAAAGTGTGTGTGTTTCACAATCCCCATTGGACAGTGTGTGTGTAGCAATACCCATAGGTCACTGTGTTTGTCACAAACTCCACTGGATATCGTGTGTGTCACAAACCCCTTTGGACAGCGTGTGTGTCACAAACCCCATTGGACAGTGTGTATGTCATAAACCCCATTGGACATTGTGTGTGTCACAATCCCCATTGGACAGCGTGTGTTTTTACAAACCCCTTTGGACAGTGTGTGTGTGTCACAATACCCATAGGACACTCTGTGTGTCACAAACTCCATTGGATATCGTTTGTGTCACAAACCGCTTTGGACAGTGTGTGTGTCACAAACCCCATTGGACAGCGTGTGTGTCACAAACAACCATGGACAGTGTGCGTGTCACAAACCCTATTGGACATTGTCTGTGTCACAAACCCCATTCGACAGAGATTGTGTTTAACGATACCCATTGGACAGTGTGTGTATCGCAAACCCCATTGGAAAGTGTGTTTGTCACAAACCCCCGTGGAATATGTGTGTGTCACGAACGCCATTGGACAGTGTGTGTGTCACAAACCCCCCTGGACAGTGTGTATTTCACAATCGCCAGTGGACAGCATGTGTGTCAAAAACCCCTTTGGACAGTGTGTGTGTCACAAACCCCATTGGACAGAGTGTGAGTGTCACAAACCACTTTGGACAGTGTGTGTGTCACAAACCCCATTGGACAGCGTGAGTGTGTCACAATCCCCATTGGACACTGTGTATCACAAACCACATTGGACAGTGTGTGTGTCACAAACCCCCGTGGACACGGTGTGTGTCACAAACCCCACTGGACAGTGTGTGTGTCACAAAATCCACTAGACAGCGTGTGTGTCACAAACCCCTTTGGACAGTGTGTGTGTCACAAACCCCATTGGACAGCGTGTGTGTGTCACAATCCCCATTGGACAGTGTGTGTGTCACAAATCCCATTGGACAGAGTGTGTGTGTCACAAAACCCATTGGACAGTGTGTGTGTCATAAACCCCGTTGGACAGCGTGTGTTTCACAGTCCCCATTAGACAGTGGGTCTGTGTCACAATCCCCATTGGACAGCGTGTGTTTCACAATCCCCATTGGACTGTGTGTGTGTCACAAACTCCATTGGACAGAGTTTGTGTCACAAAACACCCTGGACACTGTGTGTGTCACAAACACCATTGGACAGTGTGTGTGCAACAAAACCCACTGGACAGCGTGTGTGTCATGAACCCCATTGGACAGTGTGTGTGTCACAAGCACCATTGGACAGAGAGTGGTGTCACAAACCCCATTGGAAAGTATGTGTCACAAAACGCACTGTACAGCGTTTGTGTCAGAAACCCCATTGGACAGACTGTGTGTCACAAACCCATTTGGACAGTGTGTGTGTGTCACAATACCCATTGGACAGTGTGTGTTTCACAAACCCCATTGGACAGAGTTTGTGTCACAAACCCCATTGGACAGTGTGTGTGTCAGAAACACCATTGGACAGCGTGTTTGTCACAAACCCCTTTGGACAGCGTGTGTGTGTCAGAAAGCCCATTTGACAGAGTGTGTGTCACAAACACCATTGGACAGCGTGTGTTTCACAATCCCCATTGGACAGTGTGTGTGTCACAAACTCCATTGGACAGAGTTTGTGTCACAAAACACCCTGGACACTGTGTGTGTCACAAACACCATTGGACAATGTGTGTGCAACAAAACCCACTGGACAGCGTGTGTGTCACAAGACCCATTGGACAGAGTGTGTGTGTAACAAACTCCAATGGACAGCGTGTCTGTCACGAACCACATTGGACAGCTTGTGTGTCACAAGACCCATTGGACAGAGTGTGTGTGTCACAAACTCCGTTGGACAGCGTGTGTGTCACAATACCTATTGGACAGCGTGTGTGTCATAAACCCCATTGGACACCGTGTGTGTGTCAGAATCCCCATTGGACAGTGTGTGTGTGTCACAAACCCCATTGTACAGCGTCTGTGTCACAAACCTCTTTGGACAGTGTGTGTGTCATAAACCCCACTGGACAGCTCTTGCGTGTCACAATCCCCATTGGACAGTGTGTCTGTCACAAACCCCATGAGACAGAGTGTGTGTCACAAACACTATTGGACTGCGTGTGTGTTTCAAAAGCCCATTGGACAGAGTGTGTTTGTCACAAAACCCACTGGACAGCATGTGTGTCACGAACCCCATTGGACAGCGTGTGTCTCACAAGCACCATTGGACAGAGTGTGGTGTCACAAACCCCATTGAAAAGTTTATGTGTCACAAACCCCACTGGACAGCGTGTGTGTGTCACAATCCCCATTGGACAGCGTGTGTGTCACAAGCGCCATTGAACAGAGTATGTGTGTCACAAACCCCATTGGAAAGTGTGTGTGTCACAAACCCTATTGGACAGTGTGTTTGTCACAAACCCCACTGGACAGCATGTGTGTCACGAACCCCATTGGACAGCGTGTGTGTCACAAACCCCACTGTACAGCATGTGTGTCACGAACCCCATTGGACAGCGTGTGTGTCACAAACCCCACTGGACAGCGTGTGTGTCACAAACCCCACTGGACAGCATGTGTGTCACGAACCCCATTGGACAGCGTGTGTGTCACAAACCCCACTGGACAGCGTGTGTGTCACAAACCCCACTGGACAGCATGTGTGTCACGAACCCTTTGAACAGCATGTGTGTCACAAACCCCACTGTACAGCGTGTGTGTCACAGTCCCCATTGGACAGCGTGTTTGTCACAAACACCATTGGACAGAGTGTGTGTCACAAACCCCAGTGGAAACTGTGTGTGTCACAAACGCCATTGGACAGCGCGTTTGTAACAAACCCAATTGGTCAGCGTGTGTGTGTCGCAAATGCCATTGGTCAGTGTGTGTGTCACAAATGCCCCTGGACAGCGTGTGTGTCACAAACCCTATTGGACAGCGTGTGTGTCACAAACCTCCCTGGACAGCGTGTCTGTCACAATCCCAGTTGGACAGAGTGAGTCAGAAACCCCATTGGAGAGTGTGTGTGTCACAAACCCCATTAGACAGCGATTGTGTCACAAACACCATTGGACAGCGTGTGTGTGTGACAAACCCCATTGAACAGTGTGTGTGTCACAATCCTCCTTGGACAGTGTGTGTGTGAAAAACCCCATTGGACAGCGTGTGTGAGTCACAATCCCCATTGGAGAATGTGTGTGTCGCGAACCCCTCTGGACAGCATGTGTGTCACGAACCCCATTGGACTGTGTGTGTGTCTCAAACACCATTGGACAGCATGCGAGTCACAAACACCATTGGACAGTGTGTGTGTGTCACAATCTCCATTGGACAGCGTGTTTGTCACAAATCCCATGGGACAGTGTGTGTGTCAAAATCACCATTGGACAGAGTGTGTGTGTCACAATCCCCATTGGACAGTGTGTGTGTGTCACAAACCCCTTTGGACACTGTGTGTGTCAAAAACGCCATTGTACAGCATCCATGTCACGAACACCATTTGACAGCGTGTGTATGTCATAATTCCCATAGGACAGCGTGTGTGTCACAAACCCCATTGGACCATGAGTTTGTCACAATCCCCATTGGACAGTGTGTGTGTGTCCCAATTCCCATTGGACAGTGTGCGTGTCATAATCCCCATTGCAGAGCGTGTGTGTCACAAGCCCCATTGTACAGCGTGTGTGTCACAAATACCATTGGACAGCGTGTGTGTGTAACAATACCCATTGGACAGAGTGTATTTGTCTCAAAGCCCATTGGACAGCGTGTGTGTCACAAACCCCCGTGGACACTGTGTGTGTCACAAACCCCACTGGACAGTGTGTGTGTTACAAACCCCAAAGGACAGCGTCTGTGTCACAAACACCCATGGACAGTGTGCGTGTCACAATCCCCGTTGGACATCGTTTGTATCAGAAACCCCTTTGGACAGTGTGAGTGTCACAAACCCCATTGGACAGTGTGTGTGTGTCACAATCGCCATTGGACAGTGAGTGTGTGACACACCCCATGGGACTGAGTGTGTGTCACGAAATTCGTTGGACAGCGTGTTTGTCACAAGCGCCATTGGACAGAGCGAGTGTGTCACAAAGCCCATTGGAAAATGTATGTGTCACAAACCCCATTGGATAGCGTGTGTGTGTCACAAACCCCATGGGACTAACTGTGTGTGTCACGAACCCCATTGCACAGCGTGTGTGTCACAAGCGCCATTGGACAGAGTGTGTGTGTCACAAACCCCATGGGAAACTGTATGTGTCACAAACCTAATTGGATAGCATGTGTGTGTCGCAAACCCTCCTGGTCAGTGTGTGTGTCACAAAACCCACTGGACAGCATGCGTTTCAAAAACACCATTGGACAGTGTGTGTGTAACAAACCCAATTGGTCAGCGTTTGTGTCACAAACCCCATGGGACAGCGTGAGTGTGTTACAAACCGCCTTGGACACTGTGTGTGTCCCAATCCCCATTGGACAGTGTGTGCGTCTCAAACTCCACTGGAGAGCTTGTGTGTCACAAACACCCATTGACAGTGTGTGTGTCACAAACCCCATTGGACAGAGTGTGTGTCACAAGCCCCATTGGACAGAGTGTATGTGTCACAAAGCCCATTGGACAGCGTGTGTGTCACAATCCCCATTGGCCAGCGTATGTGTCACAAATCCCATTGGACAGGGTGTGTGTGTCACAATACACATTGGACAGTGTGTGTGCCACAAACCTCATTGGACATAGTTTGTGTCACAAACCGCCGTGGACACGGTGTGTGTCACAAACACCCATGGACAGTGTGCGAGTCACAAACCCCATTGGACAGAGTGTGTGTGTCAGAATCCCCATTGGACAGAGTGTGTGTCACAAACCCCATGTACAGAGTGTCTGTCACGAACCCCATTGGACAGCGTGCGTGTCACAAGCCCCTTTGGACAGTGTGTGTGTCACAAACACCATTGGACAGCATGTGTGTCACAAACACCCATGGACAGTGTGTGTGTCACAAACCCCATTGGACAGCGTGTGTGTGTCAGAATCCCCATTGGACAGAGTGTGTGTCACAAACCCCATGTACAGAGTGTCTGTCACGAACCCCATTGGACAGCGTGCGTGTCACAAGCCCCATTGGACAGAGTGTGTGAGTCACAAACCCCATTAGACAGCTTAGGTATCAGAAACCCCTTTGGACAGCGTGTGTGTGTCACAATCCCCATTGGACAGTGTGTGTGTCATAAACCCCATTGGACAGAGTTTGTGTCACAAACCCCACTAGACAGCGTGTGTGTCACAAACCCCATGGGATAGAGCGTGTGTCACTAATCCCATTGGACAGCGTGTATGTCACAAGCACCATTGGACAGTGTGTGTGTAACAAACCCAAATGGTCAGCGTGTGTTTCACAAACCCTATGGGACAACGTGTGTGTGTCACAAACCCCACTGGAAAGTCTGAGTCACAAACACCATTGGATATCGTGTTTGTCAAAAACCTCATTAGAAACTATGTGTGTCACAAAACCTATTGGATAGCATGTGTGTGTCAGAAACCCTATTGGACAGAGTGTGTGTGTCGCAAACCCCATTGGACAGCGTGTGTGTCATAAACACCATTGGACAGCGTGTGTGTGTCACAAACCCCATGGGACAGAGTGTATGTCACAAACCCCATTGGACAGCGTGTATGTTATAAACCCCATTGGACAGCGTGTATGTGTACAAAATCCCAATTAGACAGTGTGTGTGTGTCACAAACCCCATCAGACAGTGTGTGTGTCACAAACACCTTTGGACAGTGTGTGTGTCACAAACCCCAATGGATAGCGTGTCTGTGTCACAATACCCATTGGACAGTGGTTGTGTCACAAACCCCATGAACACAGTGTGTGTCACAAACAATATTGGACATCGTGTGTGTGTCACAAGCCCAGTGTACAGAGTATGTGTCACGAACCCCATTGGACAGCATGTGTGTCACAAGCTCCATTTTACAGAGTGTGTGTCACAAACCCCATTGGACAGTGTGTGTGTGTCACAAACCCCACTGGACAGCGTGTGTGTCACAAGCCCCATTGGACAGAGTGTGTGTGTCACAAACCCCATTAGACAGCGTGTGTGTCACAAACCCCTTTGGACAATGTGTGTGTCACAAACCCCATTGGACAGCGTGTGTGTGTCACAATCCCCTTTGGACAGTGTGTGTGTCACAAACCCCATTGGATAGCGTGTGTGTCACAAACCCCATTAGAAAGAGTGTGTGTCACAAACCCCATTGGACAGCGTCTGTGTCAAAAACCCATTGGACAGTGTGTGTGTCACAAAACCCACTGGACAGCGTGTGTGTCATAAACACCCATGGAGAGTGTGAGTGTCACAAACCCCATTGGGTAGCGTGTGTGTCACAAGCCCCTTTTGACAGCGTGTGTGTCACAAACCCCATTGGACAACGTGTGTGTGTCACAGTCCCCATTGATCAGTGTGTGTGTCACAAACCCCATTGGACAGCGTGTGTATCACAAACACCCATGGACAGTGTGTATTTCACAAACCCCATTGGAAAGCGTGTGTGTGTCACAAGCCCATTGTACAGAGCGTGCATGTCACAAACCCCATTGGACAGCGTGTGTGTCACGAACCCCATTGCACAGCGTGTGTGTCACAAGCACCATTGGACAGAGTGTGGTGTCACAATCCCCATTGGACAACGTGTGTGTCACAAACCCCATGTGATAGAGTGTGTGTGTCACAAAACCCTTTAGAAAGTATGCGTGTCACAAACCCCATTGGATAGTGTGTGTGTGTCGCAGTCCCCTTTGGACAGAGTGTGTGTGTCACAAACCCCATTGGACAGTGTTTGTATCACAAACCCCATTGGATAGCGTGTGTGTGTCACGAACCATCCTGGTCAGTGTGTGTGTCACAAAACCCATTGGACAGCATGCGTGTCACAAACACCATTGGACAGCGTATGTGTGTCACAAACCCGATTGGAAAGTGTGTGTCACAAACCCCATTGGATAGCGTGTGTGTGTCAAAAACCCCATTAGAAAGTATATGTGTCACAAACCCCATTGGACAGCATGTGTGTGTCACAAACCCTCCAGCTCAGTGTGTGTGTCACAAACCCCATTGGACAGCGTGTGTGTCACAAACCCCATGGGACAGAGTACGTGTCACAAACCCCATTGGACAGCATGTGTGTAATAAACCCCATTGGAAAGCGTGTGTGTTTCACAATCCCCATTGGACAGCGTGTGTGTGTCACAATCCCCATTGGACAGCGTGTGTGTCTCACAAACCCCATGTGATAGAGTGTGTCTGTCACAATCCCCATTGGACAGTGTGTGTGTCACAAACCCCAAGGGACAGAGTGTATGTCACAAACACTATTGGTCAGCGTGTGTGTGTCACAAGCCCATTGGACAGTGTGTGTGTCACAAAACCCACTGGGCAGCGTGTGTGTCACGAACCCCTTTGGACAGTGTGTGTGTCAAAAGCACCGTTGGACAGAGTGTGGTGTCACAAACCCCATTGGAAAGTGGATGTGTCACAAACCCCATTGGATAGTGTGTGTGTGTCACAAGCCCTATTGGACAGTGTGTGTGTCACAAACCCCACTGGATAGCGTGTGTGTCACAAACCCCATTGGACAGTGTGTGTGTCAGAAGCCCCATTGTACAGAGTGTATTTGTCACAAAGCCCATTGGACAGCGTGTGTGTCACAATCCCAATTGGACAGCGTGTGTGTCACAAACCCCTTTGGATAGGGTGTGTGTGTCACAATACCCATTGGACAGTGTGTGTGTCACAAGCCGATTGGACAGAGTGTGTGTGTCACAAAACCCACTGGACAGCGTGTGTGTCACGAACTCCATTGCACAGCGTGTATGTCACAAGCACCGTTGGACCGAGTGTGGTGTCACAATCCCCATTGGACAGCGTGTGTGTCACAAACCCCATTGGAAAGTGGATGTGTCACAAACCCCATTGGATAGTGTGTGTGTGTCACAAGCCCTATTGGACAGTGTGTGTGTCACAAAACCCACTGGATAGCGTGTGTGTCACAAACCCCATTGGACAGCGTCTGTGTCAGAAGCCCCATTGGACAGAGTGTATTTGTCACAAAGCCCGTTGGACAGCGTGTGTGTCACAATCCCAATTGGACAGCGTGTGTGTCACAAACCCCATTGGATAGGGTGTGTGCGTCACAATACCCATTGGACAGTGTGTGTGTCACAAGCCGATTGGACAGAGTGTGTGTGTCACAAAACCCACTGGACAGCGTGTGTGTCACGAACTCCATTAAACAGCGTGTGTGTCACAAGAACCGTTGGACCGAGTGTGGTGTCACAATCCCCATTGGACAGCGTGTGTGTCACAAACCCCATTGGAAAGTGGATGTGTCACAAACCCCATTGGATAGCGTGTGTGTGTCACAAGCCCTATTGGACAGTGTGTGTGTCACAAAACCCACTGGATAGCGCGTGTGTCACAAACCCCATTGGACAGCGTGTGTGTCAGAAGCCCCATTGGACAGAGTGTATTTGTCACAAACACCCATGGACAGCGTGCGTGTCACAAACCCCATTGGATATCGTGTGTGTCACAAACCCCTTTGAACAGTGTGTGTGTCACAAACCCTATTGTACAGAGTGTTTGTCACAAGCTCATTGGACAGCGTGTGTGGTACAAGCCCATTGGACATAGTGTGTGTGTCACAAAACCCCGTGGACACTGTGTGTGTCACGAACGTCACTGGACAATGTGTGTGTCACAAAACCCCCTGGACAGTGTGTGTGTCACAATCCCCATTGGACAATGTGTGTGTGTGTCACAAAACCCCATTGTACAGAGTGTTTGCAACAAAACCCCGTGGACACTGTGTGTGTCACGAATGTGATTGGACAGTGTATGTGTCACAAACCCCCCTGGACAGTGTGTGTGTTAAAAACCCCAGTGGACAGCGTGTGTGTCAAAACCCCTTTGGACAGTGTGTGTGTCACAAACCCCATTGGACAGCGTGTGTGTCACAAGCACCGTTGGACAGAGTGTGTGTGTCACAAACCCCATTGGAAAGTGTGTATCACAAACCGCATTGGATAGTGTGTGTGTGTGTCACAAACCCCATGTGACAGAGTTTGTTTCACAAACCCCATTGGACAGCATGTGTGTCAGAAACACCATTGGACACTGTGTGTGTCAGAAACCCCATTGGACAGTGTGTGTGTCACAAACTCCACTGGACAGCGTGTGTGTCGCAATCACCCATGGACAGTGTGCGTGTCACAAACCCCATTGGATATCATGTGTGTCACAAACCCCTTTGGACAGTGTGTGTGTCACAATCCCCGTTGGAGAGCGTCTTTTTCACAAACCCAATGGGACAGAGTGTGTGTCACAAACACTGTAGGACACCGTGTGTGTTTCACAAGCCCATTGGACAGAGTGTGTGTGTCACAAAACCCACTGGACAGCGTGTGTGTCACAAGCACCATTGGAAACAGTGTGGTGTCACAAACCCCATTGGAAAGTGTATGTGTCACAAACCCCTTTGGATAGCATGTGTGTGTCACAAACCGATTGGACAGTGTGAGTGTCCCAAGCCCCATTGGACAGAGTGTATTTGTCACAAAGCCCATTGGACAGCGTTTGTTTCACAAACCCCTTTGGACAGTGTGTGTGTCACAAAGCCCATTGGACAGTGTGTGTGTGTCGAAATCCCCATTGTACAGAGTGTGTGTGTCACAAACCCCGTGGGACAGAGTGCGTGTCACGAACCCCTTTGGACAGCGTGTGTGTCACATGCGCCATTCGACAGAGTGTGTGTGTCACAAACCCCATTTGAAAGTGTATGTGTAACAAACCCCATTGGTCAGCGTGTGTGTCACAAACCCCATTGGACAGTGTGTGTGTGTCACAAACCCCATTAGACAGTGTGTGTGTCATAAACCCCGTTGGACAGCGTGTGTGTGTCACAATCCCCATTGGACACTGTTTGTGTTACAAACCCCATGGGACAGAGTGTGTGTCACAAACACTATTGGTCAGTGTGTGTATGTCACAAGCCCATTGAACAGAGAGTGTGTGTCACAAAACTCACTGGACAGCATGTGTGTCACAAGCACCGTTGGACAGTGTGTTGTCACAATCCCCATTGGACAGCGTGTGTGTCACAATCCCCATTGGACAGAGTGTGTGTCACAAGCACCATTGGACAGAGTCTGTGTGTCAGAAATCCCATGGTAAAGTGTATGTGTCCCACAGCCCATTGGATAGCGTGTGTGTGTCACAAACCCTATTGGACAGTGTGTGTGTCACAAAACCCACTGGACAGCGTGTGTGTCAAAAACCCCATTGGACAGCATGTGTGTCACAAACCTCATTGGATAGCGTGTGTGAGTCACAAACTCCATTGTACAGCGTGTTTGTCAGAAGCCCATTGGACAGATTGTGTGTGTCACAAACCCCATTGTGCAGCGTGTTTCTCACAATCCCCATTGGACAGCGTCTGTGTCACAAACCCCATTGGAAATTGTCTGTGTCATAAACCGCATTAAATAGCGTGTGTGAGTCACAAACCCCATTGTACAGCGTATTTGTCACGAGCCCTTTGGACAGAGTGTGTGTGTCACAAACCCCATTGTACAGCGTCTTTGTCACAATCCTCACTGGATAGCGTGTGTGTCGCAGACCCCATTGGACAGTGTGTGTGTCACAAACCCCACTGGACAGCGTGTTTGTCACAAACACCCATGGACAGCGTCTGTGTGACAAACCCCTTTGGACAGCGTCTGTGTCACAAACCCCTTTGGACAGTGTGGGTGTCACAAACCCCATTGGACAGCGTGTGTGTCACAAGCACCGTTGGACAGAGTGTGTGTGTCAGAAACCCCATTGGACAGCGTGTGTGTCACAAGCACCGTTGGACAGAGTGTGTGTGTCAGAAACCCCATTGGAAAGTGTGTATCACAAACCGCATTGGATAGTGTGTGTGTGTCACAAACCCCATGTGACAGAGTTTGTTTCACAAACCCCATTGGACAGCATGTGTGTCAGAAACACCATTGGACACTGTGTGTGTCAGAAACCCCATTGGACAGAGTGTATTTGTCACAAACCCCATTGGACAGCGTGTGTGTCACAAGCACCATTAGACAGAGTGTGGTGTCACAAACCCCATTGGACAGAGTGTATTTGTCACAAAGCCCATTGGACAGCGTGTGTGTCACAAACCTCATTGGACAGAGTTTGTGTCACAAACCCCCGTGGACACTCTGTGTGTCACAAACCCCATTGGACAGCGAGTGTGTCACAAACACCCATGGACAGTGTGCGTGTCACAAACCCCATTGGATAGCGTGTGTGTCACAAACCCAGTTGGACAGTGTGTGTGTGTCACAAAACCAACTGGATAGCATGTGTGTCACAAAACCCAATGGACAGCGTGTGTGTCACAAGCCCCATTGTACAGAGTGTAATTGTCACAAAACCCACTGGACAGCGTGTGTGTCACAAACCCCTTTGGACAGTGTGTGTGTCACAAGCCCATTGGACAGAGTGTGTGTGTCACAAACCCCATTGGACAGGGTGTGTGTGTCACAAATCCCATTTGATAGAGTGTGTGTGTGTCACAAACCCCATTAGAAAGTATGAGTGTCACAAACCCCATTGGATAGTGTGTGTGTGTCACAAACACCATTGGAGAGAGTGTGGTGTCACAAACCACCTTGGAAAGTGTATGTGTCACAAACCCCATTTGATAGAGTGTGAGTGTCACAAACCCCATTAGAAAGTATGCGTGTCACAAACCCCATTGGATAGCGTGTATGTGTCACAAGCACCATTGGACAGAGTGTGGTGTCACAATCCCCATTGGACAGCGTGTGTGTCACAAACCCCATTGGATAGCGTGTGTGTGTCACAAGAACCATTGGACAGAGCGTGGTGTCACAATCCCCATTGGACAGCGTATGTGTCAAAAACCCCATTGGATAGCGTGTGTGTGTCACAAGTACCATTGGACAGAGTGTGTTATCTCAAGCACCATTGGACAAAGTGTGGTGTCACAAACCCCGTTGTAAAGTGTATGTGTCACAAACCCCTTTGGATAGTGTATGTGTCACAAACCCTATTGGACAGTGTGTGTGTCACAAAACCCACTGCATAGCGTGTGTGTCACAAACACCATTGCGCAGCGTGTGTGTCACAAGCCCCATTGGACAGAGTGTATTTGTCACAAAGCCCATTGGACAGCGTGTGTGTCACAATCCCCATTGGACAGTGTGTGTGTCACAAACCCCATTGGACAGGGTGTGTGTGTCACAATACCCATTGGACAGGGTTTGTTTCACAAACCCCATTGGACAGCATGTGTGTCAAAACCCAACTGGACAGCATGTGTGTCACAAACCCCCCTGTTCAGTGTGTGTGTCACAATCCCCAATGGAAAGCGTGTGTGTCAAAGCCCCATTTGATAATGGGTGTGTCACAAAACCCACTTGACAGCGTGTCTGTCACAAACACCCTTGGACAGTGTGAGTGTCACAAACCCTATCGGACAGTGTGTGTGTCATAAAACCCTTTTGACAGTTTGTGTGTCAAAAACCCCATTGCACAGAGTGTGTGTGTCACAATCCCCATTGGACAGTGTGTGTGTCACAAACACAATTGGACAGCGTGTGTGTCACAAACACCATTGGACAGCGTGTGTGTCACAAGCCCATTGGACAGAGTGTGTGTGTCACAAGCCCATTGGACAGAGTGTGTGTGTCACAAAACCCACTGGACAGCGTGTGTGTCACAAGCACCATTGGACAGAGTGTGAGTGTCACAAACCCCATTGGATAGTGTGTGTGTCGCCAGCACCATTAGAAAGTGTGTGTATCACAAACACCATTGGATAGCGTGTGTGCGTCACAAACCCTATTGGACAGTGTGCGTCTCACAAACCCCATTGGACAGCGTGTGTGTCACAAACCCGATTGGACAGTGTGTGTGTCACAATTCCCATTGGACAGCGTGTGTGTGTCACAAACACCATTGGACAGCGTGTGTGTTTAACAGTACCCATTGGACAGTGTGTGTGTGTCACAAACCCCATTAGAAAGCCTGAGTGTCACAAACCCCTTTGGACAGTGTGTGTGTCACAAACACTATTGGACAGCGTGTGCGTGTCACAAGCCCATTGGACAGAGTGTGTGTGTCACAAAACCCACTGGACAGCGTGTGTGTCACGAACCGCATTGAACAGCATGTGTGTCACAAGCACCATTGGACAGAGTGCGGTGTCACAAATCCCATTGGAAAGTGTATGTGTCACAAACCCCATTGCATAGCGTGTGTGTGTCACAAACCCCATTGGATAGCATGTGTGTGTCACAAGCACCATTGGACAGAGTGTGGTGTCACAAACCCCATTGGAAAGTGTATGAGTCACAAACCCCATTGGATAGCGTGTGTGTGTCACAAACCCTCCTGTTCAGTGTGTGTTTAGAAACCCATTGGACAGCATGCCTGTCACAAACACCATTGGACAGCGTGTGTGTGTCACAAACCCATTGGAGAGTATGTGTCACAAACCACATTGGATAGCGTGTGTGTGTCACAAACCCCATTACAAAGTATGTGTGTCACAAACCCCATTGGATAGCATGTGTGTGTCACAAACCCCATGGGACAGAGTGTGTGTCACAAACCCCATTGGAGAGCGTGTGTGTCGCAAGCCCCATTGGACAGAGTGTATGTGTCACAAATCCTATTAGACAGTGTGTGGGTCACAAAACCCACTGGCGAGAGTGTGTGTCACAAACACCATTGGACAGCGTGTGTGTCACAATCCACATTGGATAGTGTGTGTGTCACAAACCCCATGGGACAGAGTTTGTGTCACGAACCCCCCTGGTCTTGTGTGTGTCACAATCCCCAGTGGAAAGCCTGTGTGTCAAAACTCCATTGGATAGTGTGTGTGTAACAAAACCCACTGGTCAGCGTGTGTGTCACAAACTCCCTTGGACAGTGTTAGTGTCACAAACCCTATTGGACCATGTGTGTGTCACAAACCCCTTTGGACAGTTTGTGTGTGTCACAAAACCCACTGCACAGCGTGTGTGTCACGAACCCCATTGGACAGCGTGTGTGTCACAAGCGCCATTGGACAGAGTGTGTGTGTCACAAACCCCATTAGAAAGTGTGAGTGTCACAAACCCCATTGAATAGCAAGTGTGTGTCACAAACCCTATTGGACAGTGTGTATGACACAATCCCCATTGGACAGCGTCTTTGTCACAAACCCAATGGGACAGAGTGTGTGTAACAAACACTCTAGGACAGCGTGTGTGTGTCTCAAGCCCATTGGACAGAGTGTGTGTGTCACAAAACCCACTGGACAGCGTGTGTGTCACAAACCCCATTGGACAGAGTTTGTGTCACAAACCCCCGTGGACACTCTGTGTGTCACAAACCCCATTGGACAGTGTGTGTGTCACAAACTCCACTGGACAGCGTGTGTGTCACAAACACCCATGGACAGTGTGCGTGTCACAAACCCCACTGGACAGACATCGTGTGTGTCACAAACCCCTTTGGACAGTGTCTGTGTCACAAACACCATTGGCCAGCGTGTGTGTTACAAACACCCATGGACAGTGTGTGTGTCACAAACCCCACTGGACAACGTGTGTGTCACAAACACCCATGGACAGTGTGCGTGTCACAAACCCCATTGGACAGTGTGTGTGTGTCACAATCCCCATTGGATAGAGTGTGTGTGCCACAAACCCTATGGGACAGAGTGTGTGTCAGGAACCCCATTGGACAGCGTGTGTGTCACAAACACCATTTGAAAGTGTACGTGTCACAAACCCAATTGGATAGCGTGTGTGTGTCACGAACCCTCCTGGTGTGTCACAAAACTCATTGGACAGCATGCGTGTCACAAACACCCTTTGGACAGCGTGTGTGTCTCAAACCCGATTGGAAAGTATGTGTCACAAAACCGATTGGATAGCGAGTGTGTGTCAAAAACCCCATTAGAAAGTATGTGTGTCACACACCCCTTTGGAGAGCGTGCGTGTCACAAGCCCCATTAGACAGAGTGTATTAGTCACAAAGGCCATTGGACAGCGTGTATGTCATGAACCCCATTGGACAGCGTGTGTGTCACAAAACCCATTGGATAGCCTGTGTGTGTCACAAACCCTATTGGACATTGTGTGTGACAAAATCCCCATTGGACAGCGTCTTTGTCACAAACTCAATGGGACAGAGTGTGTGTCACAAACACTATAGGACAGCGTGTGTGTGTCACAAACTCAATGGACAGAGTGTGTCTGTCACAAAACACACTGGACAGCGTGTGTGTCACGAACCCCCCTGGTTAGTGTGTGTGTCACAATCCCCAGTGGAAAGCGTGTGTGTCAAAACCCCATTGGATAGTGTGTGTGTAACAAAACCCACTGGACAGCGTGTGTGTCACAAACACCCTTGGACAGTGTGAGTGTCACAAATCCTATTGGATAGTGTGTGTGTCACAAAACCCTTTGGACAGTTTGTGTGTCACAAACCCCATTGGACAGCGTGTGTGTGTCACAATCGGCATTGGACAGTGTGTGTGTCACAAACACCATTGGAGAGCATGTGTTTCACAAGCCCATTGGACAGAGTATGTGTGTCACAAAACCCACTGGGCAGCGTGTGTGTCACGAACCCCATTTTACAGCGTGTGTGTCACAAGCACCATTGGACAGAGTGCGGTGTCACAAACCCCATTGGAAAGTCTATGTGTCACAAACCCCATTGGATAGCGTGTGTGTGTCACAAACCCTATTGTAAAGTGTGTGTGTCAGAAAACCCATTAGACAACGTGTGTGTCACAAACCCCTTTGGACAGTGTGTGTGTGTCAAAATCCACATTGGACAGTGTGTGTGTCACAAGCCCATTGGACAGAGTGTGTGTGTCACAAAACCCACTGGGCAGCGTGTGTGTCACGAAACCCATTGGACAGCGTGTGTGTCACAAGACCCATTGGACAGAGTGTGGTGTCACAAACCCCATTAGAAAGTGTATGTGTCACAAACACCTTTGGACAGCGTGTGTGTCACAAACCCCATTGGACAGTGTGTGTGTGTCACAAACCCCATTAGACAGTGTGTGTGTCACAAACCCTTTTGGACCATGTGTGTGTCACAAAACCCATTGGACAGTTTGTATGTGACAAACACCATGGGACAGACTGTGTGTCACAAACACTATTGGACAGCGTGTGTGTGTCACAAGTACTTTGGACAGAGTGTGGTGTCACAATCCCCATTGGACAGCGTGTGTGTCACAAACCCCATTGGACAGTGTGTGTGTGTCACAATACCCATTAGACAGTGTGTGTGTCACAAACCCCATTGGACAGCGTTTCTGTCACAATGCCCAGTGGACAGCGTGCGTGTCACGAACCCCCCTGGTCAGTGTGTGTGTCACAATCCCCAGTGGAAAGCGTGTGTGTCAAAACCCCATTGGATAGTGTGTGTGTAACAAAACCCACCGGACAGCGTGTGTGTCACAAACACCCTTGGACAGTGTTAGTGTCACAAACCCTATAGGACCATGTGTGTGTCACAAAACCCATTGGACAGTGTGTGTGTCACAAAACCCACTGGATAGCGTGTGTGTCACGAACCCCATTGCACAGCATGTGTGTCACAAGCACCATTGGAAAGAGTGTGAATGTCAGAAACCCCATTGGATAGTGTGTGTGTCACAAACCCCATTAGAAAGTGTGTGTATCAAAAACCCCATTGGACAGTGTGTGTGTCACGAACACCATTGGACAACGTGTGTGTGTCACAATCCCCATTAGACAGCGTGTATGTCAAAACCCAATTGGACAGTCTGTGTGTGACAAAACCCACTGGACCGCGTGTGTGTCACAAACACCCATAGACAGTGTGAGTGTCACAAACCCCATTGTACAGCGTGTGTTTGTCACAATTCCTATTGGACAGTGTGAATGTAACAAACCCCATTAGACAGTGTGTGTTTCACAAACCCCATTGGATAGCGTGTGTGTGTCACAAACCCCATTGAACAGCATGTGTGTCACGAACCCCATTGGACAGCGAGTGTGTCACAAGACCCATTGGACAGAGTGTGGTGTCACAAACCCCATTGGACAGTGTGTGTGTCACAAACCCCATTGGACAGTGTGTGTGTCACAAACACCATTGGACAGCGTGTGTGTGTCACAATTCCCATTAGACAGCGTGTGTGTCAAAACTCAATTGGACAGTCTGTGTGTGACAAAACCCACTGGACCGCGTGTGTGTCACAAACACCCATAGACATTGTGAGTGTCACAAACCCCATTGTTCAGAGTGTGTTTGTCACAATTCCCATTGGACAACGTGTGTGTCACAATACCCATTGGACAGCGTGTGTTTGTCACAATTCCCATTGGACAGTGTGTGTGTGTCACAAACCCTTTGGAAAGTGTATTTGTCACAAACCATATTCGATAGCATGTGTCACAAATCCAATTGGACAGTGTGTGTGTCAGAAACCCCACTGGACAGTGTGTGTGTCACAAAGCTCATTGGACAGCGTGTGTGTCACAATCCCCATTGCCCAGCGTGTGTGTCACAAACACCATTGGACAGCGTGTGTGTGTAACAATACCCATTGGACAGTGTGTGTGTGTCAAAAACCCCTTTAGACAGCCTGTGTGTCACAAGCCCCTTTGGCCAATGTGTGAGTGTCACAAGCCCATTAGACAGAGTGTGTGTGTCACAAAACCCAGTGGACAGCCTGCGTGTCACGAAACCCATTGGACAGCGTGTGTGTCACAAGCACCATTGGACAGAGTGTGAATTTCACAAACCCCATCGGAGAGTGTGTGTGTCACAAACCCCATTAGAAAGTGTGTGTGTCACAAACACCGTTGGATAGAGTGTGTGTGTCACAAACCCCATTGGAAAGTATGTGTCAGAAACCCCATTGGATAGCGTGTGTGTCACAAACCCTTTGGACATTTTGTGTGTCACAAACCCCATTGGACAGCGTGTGTGAATCACAATCCCCATTGGACAGTGTGTGTGTCACAAAACCCACTGGACAGCGTGTGTGTCACGAACCCCATTGGACAGCGTGTGTGTCACAAGCACCATTGGACAGAGTGTGAGTGTGACAAAACCTATTGGACAGTGTGTGTGTCACAAACCTCATTGAACAGCATGTATGTCACGAATCCCATTGGACAGCGAGTGTGTCACAAGACCCTTTGGACAGAGTGTGTGTGTCACAAACCCCATTGGACAGCGTGTGTGTCACAATCCCCATTGGACAGCGTGTGTGTCACAAGCCCCATTGGACAGTGTGTGTGTCACAAACACTGTTGGACAGCGTGTGTGTCACAAGCACCATTGGATAGAGTGTGAGTGTCACAAACCCCATTGGACAGTGTGTGTTTCACAAACCCCATTAGAAAGTGTATGTGTCACAAACCCCATTGGACAGCGTGTGTGTCACAAACCCCATTGGACAGTGTGTGTGTGTCACAAACCCCATTGGACAGCGTTTCTGTCACAATGCCCAGTGGACAGCGTGCGTGTCACGAACCCCCCTGGTCAGTGTGTGTGTCACAATCCCCAGTGGAAAGCGTGTGTGTCAAAACCCCATTGGATAGTGTGTGTGTAACAAAACCCACCGGACAGCGTGTGTGTCACAAACACCCTTGGACAGTCTTAGTGTCACAAACCCTATAGGACCATGTGTGTGTCATAAAACCCATTGGACAGTGTTTGTGTCACAAAACCCACTGGATAGTGTGTGTGTCACGAACCCCATTGGACAGCATGTGTGTCACAAGCACCATTGGAAAGAGTGTGAATGTCAGAAACCCCATTTGATAGTGTGTGTGTCACAAACCCCATTAGAAAGTGTGTGTATCACAAACCCCATTGGACAGTGTGTGTGTCACGAACACCATTGGACAACGTGTGTGTGTCACAATCCCCATTAGACAGCGTTTATGTCAAAACCCGATTGGACAGTCTGTGTGTGACAAAACCCACTGGACTGCGTGTGTGTCACAAACACCCATAGACAGTGTGAGTGTCACAAACCCCATTGTACAGCGTGTGTTTGTCACAATTTCTATTGGACAGTGTGAATGTCACAAACCCCATTAGACAGTGTGTGTTTCACAAACCCCATTAGAAAGTGTGTGTATCACAAACCCCATTGGATAGCGTGTGTGTGTCACAAACCCCATTGGACAGTGTGTGTGTCACAAACCCCATTGAACAGCATGTGTGTCACGAACCCCATTGGACAGCGAGTGTGTCACAAGACCCATTGGACAGAGTGTGGTGTCACAAACCCCATTGGACAGTGTGTGTGTCACAAACCCCATTGGACAGTGTGTGTGTCACAAACACCATTGGACAGCATGTGTGTGTCACAATTCCCATTAGACAGCGTGTGTGTCAAAACCCAATTGGACAGTCTGTGTGTGACAAAACCCACTGGACCGCGTGTGTGTCACAAACACCCATAGACATTGTGAGTGTCACAAACCCCATTGTTCAGAGTGTGTTTGTCACAATTCCCATTGGACAACGTGTGTGTCACAATACCCATTGGAGAGCGTGTGTTTGTCACAATTCCCATTGGACAGTGTGTATGTGTCACAAACCCTTTGGAAAGTGTATTTGTCACAAACCATATTCGATAACGTGTGTCACAAATCCAATTGGACAGTGTGTGTGTCAGAAACCACACTGGACAGTGTGTGTGTCACAAAGCTCATTGGACAGCGTGTGTGTCACAATCCCCATTGCCCAGCGTGTGTGTCACAAACAGCATTGGACAGCGTGTGTGTGTAACAATACCCATTGGACAGTGTGTGTGTGTCAAAAACCCCTTTAGACAGCCTGTGTGTCACAAGCCCCTTTGGCCAATGTGTGAGTGTCACAAGCCCATTAGACAGAGTGTGTGTGTCACAAAACCTATTGGACAGCCTGCGTGTCACGAAACCCATTGGACAGCGTGTGTGTCAGAAGCACCATTGGACAGAGTGTGAATTTCACAAACCCCATCGGAGAGTGTGTGTGTCACAAACCCCATTAGAAAGTGTGTGTGTCACAAACACCGTTGGATAGAGTGTGTGTGTCACAAACCCTATTGGACAGTGTGTGTGTCACAAACCCCATTGAACAGCGTGTGTGTCACGAACCCCATTGGACAGCGTGTGTATCACAAGACAGATTGGACAGAGTGTGTGTGTCAAAAACCCCATTGGACAGCGTGTGTGTCACAATCCCAATTGGACAGCGTGTGTGTCACAAACCCCACTGAACAGGTTGTGTGTCATAAACACCATTGGACAGCGTGTGTGTGTCACAATCCCCATTGGACAGAGTGTGTGTCAAAACCCAATTTGACAGTGTGTGTGTCACAAAACTCACTGAACAGCGTGTGTGTCACAAACCCCATTGAAAGTGTATCTGTCGCAAACCCCATTGGATATGTGTGTGTGTCACAAACCCTCCTGGTCAGTGTGTGTGTCACAAAACCCATTGTACACAATGCGTGTCACAAACAACATTGGACAGCGTGTGTGTGTCACAAACCCCATTGGAAAGTATGTGTCAGAAACCCCATTGGATAGCGTGTGTGTCACAAACCCTTTGGACATTTTGTGTGTCACAAACCCCATTGGACAGCGTGTGTGAATCACAATCCCCATTGGACAGTGTGTGTGTCACAAAACCCATTGGACAGCGTATGTGTCACGAACCCCATTGGACAGCGTTTGTGTCACAAGCACCATTGGACAGAGTGTGAGTGTGACAAAACCTATTGGACAGTGTGTGTGTCACAAACCTCATTGAACAGCATGTATGTCACGAATCCCATTGGACAGCGAGTGTGTCACAAGACCCTTTGGACAGAGTGTGTGTGTCACAAACCCCATTGGACAGCGTGTGTGTCACAATCCCCATTGGACAGCGTGTGTTTCACAAACCCCATTGGACAGATTTTGTGTCATAAACCCCATTGGACAGCGTGTGTGTGTCACAGTCCCCATTGGACAGCGTGTGTGTCACAAGCGCCATTGGCTAGACTGTGTGTGTCACAAACCCTCCTGGTCAGTGTGTGTGTCACAAAACGCATTGGACAGCATGCGTGTCACAAACACCATTGGACAGCGTGTGTGTGTCACAAACACCTTTGGAAAGTATGTGTCACAAACCCCATTGGAGAGCGTGTGTCTGTCACAAACCCTATTGGACAGTGTGTGTGTCACAAGCCCCATTGGACAGAGTGTATGTGTCACAAATCCCATTGGCCAGAGTTTGTGTTACAAACCCCATTGGACAGCGTTTGTGTCACAGTCCCCGTTGGACAGTGTGTGTGTCTCAAAACCCACTGGATAGCGTGTGTGTCACAAACACCACTGGTCAGTGTTTATGTCACAATCCTCAGTGGAAAGCATGTGTGCCAAAACCCCATTGGGCAGTGTGTGTGTCACAAAACCCACTGCACAGCGTGTGTGTCACCAACACCCATGGACAATGTGAGTGTCACAAACCCCATTGGATAGCGTGTGTGTCATAAACACCGTTGGATAGCGTGTGTGTGTCACAAACCCCATGAGACAGAGTGTGTGTCACAAACACCATTGGACAGCGTTTGTGTCACAAGCCCATTGGACAGAATGTGCGTGTCACAAAACCCACTGGACAGCGCGAGTTCACGAACCCAATTGGAAAGCGTGTGTGTCACAATAACCATTGGACAGATTGTGAGTGTCACAAACCCCTTTGGATATTGTGTGTGTCTCAAAACGCATTAAAAAGTGTGTGTGTCACAAACCCTATTGGACAGTGTGTATGTCACAATCCCCATTGGACAGCATCTCTGTCACAATCCCCATTGGACAGCGTGTGTGTCACAAACACCATTAGACAGCGTGTGTGTCACAAACCCCATTAGAATGTGTGTATGTCCCAAACCCCACTGGATAGCGTATGTGTGTCACAAACCCCATTGGACAGTGTGTGTGTCACAATCCCCATTGGACAGCGTGTGTGTCACAAACCCCATTGGACAGTGCGTGTGCGTTACAATACCCTTTGGAGAGTGTGTGTGTCACAAACCCCATTGGAGAGAGTTTGTGTCACAAACCCCATTGGACAGCTTTTGTGTCACAAACATTATTGGACAGCGTGTGTGTCACAAGCCCATTGGACAGAGTGTGTGTCACAAGCACCATTGGACAGAGTGTGTGTGTCACAAACCCAATTCGAAAGTGTATGTGTCACAAACCCCGTTGGATAGCGTGTCTCTTTCACAAACCCTATTGGACAGTGTGTGTGTCACAAACCCCATTGGAGAGAATGTGTGTGAGAAACCCCATTGGACAGCGTGTGTGCCACAAACACCATTGGACAGTGTGTGTGTCACAACCCCATTGGACAGCATGTGTGTGTCACAATCCCCATTGGACAGTGTATGTGTCACAAACCCCATGGGACAGAGTGTTTGTCACAAACACTATTGGACAGCGTGTGTGTCACAATCCCATTGAACAGAGTGTGTGTGTCACAAAACCCACTGGACAGCGTGTGTGTCACGAACCCCACTGGAGAGACTGTATGTGTCACAAACCCCATTGGATAGCGTGTCTCTGTCATAAACCCTATTGGACAGTGTGTGTGTCACAAAACCCATTGGACAGCGTGTGTGTCACAAACCCCATTGGACAGAGTGTATGTGTCACAAACCCCACTGGGCAGCGTGTATGCCACAATCCCATTTGGACAGGGTTTGTGTCACAAAACCTATTGCACACCGTGTGTGTCACAAACACCATTGGACAGTGTGTGTGTCACAAACAGCATTAGACAGCATGTCTTATCAGAAATCCCATGGACAGTGTGTGTCACAAATCCCATTGGACAGCGTGTGTGTCACAAATCGCATTGGACAGAATGTGTGTGTCACAAACCCCATTTGACAGAGTGTGTGTCACAAACACCATTGGACTGAGTGTGTGTGTCACAAACCCTATTGGACAGCATGTGTGTCATAAACCCCATTGGATACCGTGTGTGTTTCACAAACCCCATTGGACAAAGTGTGTGTCACGAACCCCATTGGACAGCGTGTGTCTCACAAGACCCATTTTACAAAGTGTGTGAGTCACAAACCCCATTGGACAGCGTGTGTCTCACAATCCCCGTTGGACAGCGTGTGTGTGTAACAATACGTATTGGGCAGTGTGTGTGTCAAAAACCCCATTGGACAGCGTGTGTGTGTCACAATCGGCATTGGACAGTGTGTGTGTCACAAACACCATTGGACAGCATGTGTTTCACAAGCCCATTGGACAGAGTGTGTGTGTCACAAAACCCACTGGGCAGCGTGTGTGTCACGAACCCCATTTTACAGCGTGTGTGTCACAAGAACCATTGGACAGAGTGTGGTGTCACAAACCCCATTGGAAAGTGTATGTGTCACAAACCCCATTGGATAGCGTGTGTGTGTCACAAACCCTATTGTACAGTGTGTGTGTCACAAAACCCATTAGACAACGTGTGTGTCACAAACCCCTTTGGACAGTGTGTGTGTGTCAAAATCCACATTGGACAGTGTGTGTGTCACAAGCCCATTGGACAGAGTGTGTGTGTCACAAACCCCATTGTAAAGTGTATGTGTCACAAACCACATTGGTTAGCGTGTGTGTCTCACAAACCCTCCTGGTCAGTTTGTGTCTCACAAAACCCATTGGATAGCATGCGTGTCAGAAACACCATTGGACAGTGTGTGTTTAACAAACCCAATTGGTCAGCGTGTGTGTCACAAACCCCATGGGCCAGCGTGTTTGTGTCACAAACCCCATTGGAAAGTGTGTGTCACGAACCCCATTTGATACCGTGTGTGTGTCAAAAACCCCATTAGAAAGTATGATTGTCACAAACCCCATTTGGTAGCGTGTGTGTGTCAGAAACCCTATTGGACAGTGTGTAGGTCACAATCCCCATTGGACAGCGTGTATATCACAAACACCATTGGACAGCGCGTGTTGTTGCAGAAACCCTATTGGACATCGTGTGTGTCACAAACCCCTTTGGATAGTGCGTGTGTCACCAGCCCCATGGGACAGCGTGTGTGTCACAAAACGCATTGGATACCGTGTGTGTGTCACAAACCCCATTATAAAGTGTGCGTGTCACAAACCCCATTGGACAGCGTGTGTGTCACAAAGCCCCCTGGACACTGTGTGTGTCACGAACACCATTGGACAGTGTGTGTGTCACAAACCCCCCTGGACAGTCTGTGTGTCACAATCCCCATTGGACATCGTTTGTATCACAAACCCGTCTGGAAAGTGTGTGTGTCACAAACACCATTGGACAGCGTATGTGTGTCACAATCCCCATTGGACAGTGTTTGTGTCACAAAACCCATTGGATAGCGTGTGTGATGTCACAAACCCTGTTGGACAGTGTGTGTGTCACAAACCCCACTGGACAGCGTGTGTCATGAACCCCATTGGACAACTTGTGTGTCACAAGACCTATTGGAAAGAGTGTGTGTGTCACAATCCCCATTGGACAGCGTGTGGGTCACAAACCCCATTGGACAGTGTGTGTGTCATAAACCCCATTTTACAGCGTGTCTGTCACAATCCCCATTGGACAGCGTGTGTGTCACAATCCCCATTGGACAGCGTGTGTGTCACAAACACCCATGGACAGTGTGTGTGTCACAAACCCCATGGGACAGAGTGGGTGTCACGAACCCCTTTGGACAGTGTGTGTGTCACAAACCCCATTGGACAGCGTTTGTGTGTCACAATCCCCATTGGATACTGTGTGTATTACAAAATCCATTGGATAGAGTGTGTGTGTCACAAACCCTCCTGTTCAGTGTGTGTGTCACAAAACCCATTGGACAGCATGCATGTCATAAACACCATCGGGCAGTGCGTGTGTAACAAACCCAATTGGTCAGCGTGTGTGTCACAAACCCCATTGGATAGCGTGTGTTTGTCACAAACCCCATTAGAAAGTATGCGTGTCACAAACCCCATTGGATACCATGTGCGTGTCAGAAACCCCATTGGAAAGTGTGTGTGTCACAAACACCATTGGACAGCGTGTGTGTGTCACAATACCCATTGGACAGTTTGTGTGTCACAAAACCCGTTGGATAGCGTGTGTTTCACAAAACCCATTAGAAAGAGTGTGTGTCACAAACACCATTGGATAGTGGGTGTGATGTCACAAACCCTACTGGACAGTGTGTGTGTCACAAACCCCACTGGACAGCGTGTGTGTCACGAACCCCATTGGTCAGCTTGTGTTTCACAAGACCTATTTGACAGATTGTGTGTGTGTCACAAACACCGTTGGACAGCGTGTGTGTCACAATACCCATTGGACACCGTGTGGGTCACAAACCCCATTGGACAGAGTGTGTGTATCACAAACCCCACTGGACAGAGTTCATGTGTCACAAGACCTATTGGACAGAGTGTGTGTCATAAACCCCATTGGACAGTGTGTGTGTCACAAACCCCATTGGACAGAGTGTGTGTGTCACAAACCCCATTGGACAGAGTGCATGTGTCTCAAGACCTATTGGACAGAGTGTGTGTCATAAACCCCATTGGATACCGTGTGTGTGTCACAAACCCCATTATAAAGTGTGCGTGTCACAAACCCCATTGGACAGCGTGTTTTTCTCAAGAGCCATTGGACAGTGTGTGTCACAAACCGCACTGGACAGAGTTTGTGCTTAACAATACCCATTGGACAGTGTGTGTGACAAACCCCATTGGACATCGTGTGTGTCACAATCCCCTTTTTACAGTGTGTGTGTCATAAACCCCATTGGATAGCGTGTGTGTGTCACAAACCCCATTGGATAGCGTGTGTGTTCACAAAACCCATTGGACAGCGTGGTTTTCACAAGACCAATTGTACAGAGTGTGTGTGTCACAAAGCCCATTGGACAGCGTGTGTGTCACAAGACCTATTGGACGGAGTGTGTGTGTCACAAACCCCATTGGAAAGCGTGTGTGTCACAATCCCCATTGGACTCCGTGTGGGTCACAAACCCCATTAGACAGAGTGTGTGTCACAAGCCCCATTGGACAGAGTATATGTGTCACAAACCCCATTGGACAGCGTGTGTGTCAAAATCCCCATTAGACAGCGTGTGTGTCACAAACCCCTTTGGAAAGTGTGTGTCACGAACCCCATTGGATAGCATGTGTGTGTCATAAACCCTATTGGACAGTGTGTGTGTGTCACAATCCCCACTGGACAGCGTCTGTGTCACAAACCCCATTGGCCAGCGTGTGTGTCACTAACACCATTGGACAGCATGTGTGTGTCACAAACCCTATTGGACAGCGTGTGTGTGTCACACACCCCATTGGCAGCGTGTGTGTCACAAACCCCATGGGACAGAGTGTGTGTCACGAACCCCATTGGAAAGTGTATGTGTCACAAAACCCATTGGATAGCGTGTGTGTGTCACAAACCCTCCTGGTGAGTGTGTGTGTCACGAAACCCATTGAACAGCATGCGTGTCAGAAACACTATTGGACAGTCTGTGTGTAACAAACCCAGTTGGTCAGCATGTGTGTCACAAACCCCATTGGATAGCGTGTCTGTGTCACAAACGCCATTGGAAAGAGTGTGTGTCACAAACACCCATGGACAGTGTGCGTGTCAGAAACCCCATTGGACATCGTGTGTGTAACAAACCTCTTCGGACAATGTGTGTGTCACAAACCCCATTGGACAGCGTGTGTGTCCCAATCCCCATTGGAGAGTCTGTGTGTCACAAACCCCATGGGAGAGAGTGTGTGTCACAAACCCCATTGGACAGTCTGTGTGTCACAATCCCCATTGGAAAGTGTATGTGTCACAAACCCCATTGGATAGCGTGTGTGTGTTACAATCCCCATTGGACAGTGTGTGTGTCACAAACCCCATGGGACAGAGTGTGTGTCACGAACCCCTTTGGACAGTGTGTGTGTCACAAACACCATTGGACAGCGTGTGTGTGTCACAATACCCATTGGACAGTTTGTGTGTCACAAAACCCGTTGGATAGCGTGTGTTTCACAAAACCCATTAGAAAGAGTGTGTGTCACAAACACCATTGGATAGTGGGTGTGATGTCACAAACCCTACTGGACAGTGTGTGTGTCACAAACCCCACTGGACAGCGTGTGTGTCACGAACCCCATTGGTCAGCTTGTGTTTCACAAGACCTATTTGACAGATTGTGTGTGTGTCACAAACACCGTTGGACAGCGTGTGTGTCACAATACCCATTGGACACCGTGTGGGTCACAAACCCCATTGGACAGAGTGTGTGTGTCACAAACCCCATTGGACAGAGTGCATGTGTCACAAGACCTATTGGACAGAGTGTGTGTCATAAACCCCATTGGATACCGTGTGTGTGTCACAAACCCCATTATAAAGTGTGCGTGTCACAAACCCCATTGGACAGCGTGTTTTTCTCAAGAGCCATTGGACAGTGTGTGTGTCACAAACCCCACTGGACAGAGTTTGTGCTTAACAATACCCTTTGGACAGTGTGTGTGTCACAAACCCCATTGGACAGCGTGTAGTGTCAGAAACCCCATTGGACAGTGTGTGTGTGTCACAAACCCCTTTGGACAGTGTGTGTCTCAAATCCCATTTGACAGCGTGTGTGTCACTAACCCCATTTGACAGAGTGTGTGTCACAAACCCTCCTGGTTAGTGTGTGTGTCAGAAACACCATTGGACAGTGTGTGTGTCACCAACCCCACTGGACATTGTGTGTGTAACAAACCCGATTGGAAAGTGAGTGTGTCACAAACCCCACTGAATAGCGTGTGTGTGTCACAAACCCCATTATAAAGTGTGCGTGTCACAAATCCCATTGGATAGCGTGTGTGCAACGAATCCCATTGGACAGCGTGTGTGTCACAAGACCCATTGGACAGAGTGTGTGTGTCATGAACCCCATTGGAAAGCGTGTGTGTCAAAAATCCCATTGGACAGTGTGTGTGTCACAAATCCTATTGGATAGTGTGTGTGTGTCACAAACCCTCCTGGTCAGTGTGCATGTCCAAAACCCATTGGACAGCATGCGTGTCGCAAACACCATTGGACAGTGTGTGTGTAAGAAACCCAATTGGTCAGCGTGTTTGTCACAAACACCATTGGAAAGTGTGTTTGTCACAAAGCCCAATGGATAGCTTGTGTGTGTCACGAACCCCATTAGAAAGTGTGCGTGTCACAAACACCATTGGGAAATATGTGTGTCACAAACCCCACTGGATAGCGTGGGTGTGTCACAAACCCTATTGGACAGTTTGTGTGTCACAAACCCCACTGGATAGCGTGTCTGTCACGAACCCCATTGGACAGCTTGTGTGTCACAAGACCCATTGGACAGAGTGTGTGTGTCACTAACCCCTTTGGACAGCGTGTGTGTCAAAAAACCCATTGGACCTCGTGTGTGTCATAAACCCCATTGGACAGCGTGTGTGTCACAATCCCCATTGGACAACGTGTGTGTCAGAAACCCCACTGGACATAGTGTGTGTGTCACAAAACCCATTGGACAGAGTGTGGTGTCAAAAACCCCATTAAAAAGAGTACGTGTCACAAACCCCATTGGAAAGTGTACGTGTCACAAACCCCATTGGATAGCGTGTGTGTGTCGCAAACCCTATTGGACAGCGGGTGTGTCATAAGCCCCATTGGACAGAGTGTGTGTCACAAATCGCATTGGACAGCGTGTGAGTCAAAAACCACTTTGGACAGAATTTGAGTCACAAACCCCGTTGGATAGCGTGTGTGTCACAAACACCATTGGACAGTGTGTGTGTCACAAACCCCATTGGACAGCGTGTGTGTGTCACAATCTCCTTTGGACAGAGTGTGTGTGTCACAAAACCCATTGGACAGCATGTAGTGTCAGAAACCCCATTGGACAGTGTGTATCACAAAACCCATTGGACAGCGAGTGTGTCACAAATCCCATTTGAGAGCGTGTGTGTGTCACAAACCCCATTTGACAGAGTGTGTGTCACAAGCACCATTGGACAGTGTGTGTGTCACAAACCCCATTGGACAGCGTGGGTGTGTCACAAACCCTCCTAGTCAGAGTGTGTGTCACAAACTCCATTGGACAGTGTATGTGTGTAACAATCGCCATTGGACAGTGTGTGTGTCTCAAACCCCATGGCACAGAGTATTTGTCACAAACACTATTGGACAGCGTGTGTGTCACAAGCACCATTGGAGAGAGTGTGGTGTCACAAACACCATTGGAAAGTGTACATGTCACAAACCCCACTGAATAGAGGGTGTGTGTCACAAACCCAGTTGGACAGTGTTTGTGTGCACAAACCCCATTGGACAGCGTGTGTGTCATAAACCCCATTGAACAGCGTGTGTGTGTCACAATCCCCATTGTACAGTGTTTGTTTGTCACAAACCCCATTGGACAGCGTGTGTGTCACAAACCCCTTTGGACAGTGTGTGTGTCACAAAACCCACTGGACAGCGTGTTGTCAGAAGCAATATTGGACAGAGTGTGTGTGTCACAAACCCCTTTGGAAAGTGTATGTGTCACAAACCCCATTGGACAGCGTGTGTGTCACAAAAAGTATTTGACAGCGTGTGTGCCACAAACACCCATGTACAGTGTGTGTGTCACAACCCCATCGGACATCCTGTGTGTCACAATCCCCATTGGACAGTGTGTGTGTGACAAACCCCATGGGACAAAGTGTTTGTCACAAACACTATTGGACAGCGTGTTTGTCACAAGCCCATTGGACAGAGTTTGCGTGTCACAAAACCCACTGGACAGCGAGTGTGTCACAAACCCCATGGGACAGCGTGTGTGTGTCGCAAACCCTCCTGGTCAGTGTGTGTGTCGCAAACCCCATTTGACAGTATGTGTGTCACAAACACCATTGGATAGAGTTTGTGTCAGAAACCCTATTGGACAGCGTGTGTGTCACAAACACCATTGGACAGTGTGTGTATGTAACAATACCCATTGGACTGTGTGTGTGTGACAAAACCCTTTGGACAGGGTGTGTGTCACAAATCCCATTGGAAATTGTGTGTGTCACAAAACCCATTGGATAGCATGGGTGTGTCACAAACCCCATTAGACAGCGTGTGTGTCACAAACGCCGGTGGACACTGTGTGTGTCATGAACGCCATTGGACAGTGTGTGTGTCACAAACCACCCTGGAAAGTGTGTGTGTCACAATCCCCAGTGGACAGCGTGTGTGTAAAAACCCCTTTGGACAGTGTGTGTGTCACAAACACCTTTGGACAGTGTGAGTGTCAAAATCCCATTGGACAGCGTGTGTGTCAAAAGAACCCTATGAGAGTGTGTGTGTGTCACAAACCCCATTGGAAAGTGTATGTGTCACAAACACCATTGGATAGCGTGTGTGTGTCACAAACCCGATTAGAAAGTTTGTGTGTCACAAACCCAATAGGATAGCCTGTGTGTGTTACTAACCCTGGTCAGTGTGTGTGTCACAAAACCCATTGGACAGCATGCGTGCCACAAACACCATTGGACAGTGTGTGTGTAACAAACCCAATTGGTCAGCGTGTGTTTCACAAACACCATGGGACAGCGTGTGGGCATCACAAACCCCATTGGAAACTTTGTGTGTCGCAAACCCCATTGCATAGAATGTGTGTGTCACAAACCCTATTGGACAGTGTGTATGACACAAACCCAGTTGGACAGCGTCTGTGTCACAAACCCCAATGGACAGCTTGTGTGTCAGAAACACCATTGGGCAGCGTGTGTGTGTCAGAATCTCCATCGGACAGTGTGTGTCTCACAAAACCCATTGGATAGAGTGTGTGTGTCACAAACCCCACTAAAGTGTGTGTGTCACAAACCCCATTGGATAGAGTGTGTGTGTCACAAACCCCATTGTAATGTGTGTGTATGACAAACCCAATTGGTCAGCGTGTGTTTGTCACAAACCCAATTGGACAGCGTGTGTGTCAAAAATGCCCCTGGATAGTGTGTGTGTCACAATCCCCATTGGAAAGCGTGTGTGTCAGAAACCCCATTGGAGAGTGTGTTTGCAACGAATCCCATTGGACAGCGAGAGTGTCACAAACACCATTGGACAGCGTGTCTTTCACAAACCCCATTAGACAGTGTGTGTGTGACAAACCCCATTGGACAGCGTGTGTGTGTCACAATCACCATTGGAAGACCGTGTGTGTCACAAACACCATTGGAAAGCATGTGTGTGTCACAAACCCCATTGGAAAGTGCGTTTGTCAAAAACTCCATTGGATAGCGTGTGTGTGTCACAAACCCCATTAGCAAGTTTGTGTGTCACAAACCCAATAGGATAACCTGTGTGTATTACTAACCCTATTGGAGAGTGTGTGTGTCACAAACCCCACTGGACAGCATGTGTGTCACGAACCCCATTGGACAGCGTGTGTGTCACAAACCCCACTGTACAGCGTGTGTGTCACAGTCCCCATTGGTCAGCGTGTGTCACAAACACCTTTGGACAGCATGCGTGTCACAAACACCATTAGACAACGTGTGTGTCACGAACAATATTGGACATCGCATGTGTGTCACAAGCCCATTGGGCAGAGTGTGTGTCACGAACCCCATTGGACAGTGTGTGTGTGTCACAATACCCATTGGACAGTGTGTGTGTCACAAACCCCACTGGACAGCGTGTGTTACAAGCCCCATTGGACAGAGTGTGTGTGTCACAAACCCCATTAGACAACGTGTGTGTCACAAACCCCTTTGGAAACTGTGTGTTTCACAAACCCCATTGGACAGCGTGTGTGTGTCACAATCCCCCTTGGACAGTGTGTGTGTCACAAACCCCATTGGATAGCGTGTGTGTCACAAATCCCATTAGAAAGAGTGTGTGTCACAAACCCCATTGGATAGCGTTTGTGTGTAACAATACTCATTGTACAGTGTGTGTGTCAGAAACCCCATTGGACAGCGTGTGTTTGTCACAAGCACCATTGGACAGAGTGTGGTGTCACAAACCCCATTGGACAGCGTGTGTGTCACAAACTCCTTTGTACAGTGTGTGTGTGTCACAAGACCTATTTGATAGAGTGTGTGTGTCACAAACCCTATTGGACAGTGTGTGTGTCACAAAACCCACTGGATAGCGTGAGAGTCACAAACCCCATTGGACAGCGTGTGTGTCACAAGCTCCATTGTACAGAGTGTATCTGTCACAAAGCCCACTGGACAGCGTGTGTGTCACAAACCCCTTTGGACAGTGTGTGTGTCACAAACCCCATTGGACAGCGTGTGTGTGTCACAATCCCCATTGGACAGTGTGTGTGTCACAAACCCCATGGGACAGAGTGTGTATCACAAACACCATTGGTCATCGTGTGTGTGTCACAAGCCCTTTGGACAGAGTGTGTGTTTCAAAAAACCCACTGGACAGCGTGTCTGTCACGAACCCCATTGGACGGCGTGTGTGTCAAATTCCCATTCGAGAGCGTGTGTGTCACAAGCCCCATTGGACAGCGTGTATTTGTCACAAAGCCCATTGGACAGCGTGTGTGTCACAATCCCCACTGGACAGCGTGTGTGTCACAAGCCCCATTGGACAGTGTGTGTGTCACAATACCCATTGGACAGTGTGTGTGTGGCACAAACCCCATGGGACAGCGTGTGTGTGACGAACCCCATTGAACAGCGCTTGTGTCACAATCCCCATTGGACAGCGTGTGTGTCACAAACCCCATTGGACAGAGTGTGTGTGTCACAAAACCCATTGGACAGTGTGTGTGTCATAAACCCCATTGGACAGAGTGAATGTGTCACAAACCCCATTGGACAGCGTGTGTGTGTCATAGTCCCCATTGGACAGTGTGTGTGTGTCACAGTCCCCATTGGACAGAGTGTGTGTTTCACAAACCCCAATGGACAGAGTGTATGTCACGAACCCCATTGGACAGCGTGTGTGTTACAAGCGCCATTTGACAGAGTGTGTGTTTCACAAACCGCATTTGACAGCGTATGTGTCACAAACCCGATTGGATAGCATGTGTGTGTCACGAACCTTCCTGGTCAGTGTTTGTGTCACAAAACCCTTTGGACAGCGTGTGTGTCACAAGCACCATTGGACAGCGTGTGTGTCACGAACTCCATTGGACAGCGTGTGTGTGTCAGAAACCCCTTTGGACAGTGTGTGTGTCACAAACCCCATTGGACAGTGTGTGTGTGTCACAAATGTCATTGGATAGCATGTGTGTGTCACAAACCCCATTGCACAGCGTGTAGTGTCAGAAACCCCATTGGACAGTGTGTGTCACAAATCCCATTGGACAGCGTGTGTGTCACAAACCCCGTTGGACAGCTTGTGTGTGTCACAAAGCCCATTTGACAGAGTGTGTGTCACAAAAACCATTGGACAATGTGTGTGTAACGTAACCAATTGTTCAGAGTGCGTGTAACAATCTCCATGAGACAACGTGTGTGTGTCACACACCCCATTGGAAAGTGTGTGTGTCACAATCCCCATTTTATAGCGTGAGTGTGTCACATAACCCATTATAAAGTGTGTGTGTTACAAACCCCAGTGGATAGCGTGTGTGTGTCACAAACCCTATTAGACAGTCAGTAGGTAACAATCCCCATTGGACGGAGTCTGTGTCACAAACCCCATTGGACAGCGTGTGTGTCACAAACACCATTGGACAGCATGTGTGTGTCACATTCCCCATTGGACAGTGTGTGTGTACCAAAACCCATTGGATAGCGTGTGTGTCACAAACCCCATTGGATAGCGTGTGTGTCACAATCCCCATTGGACAGCGTGTGTGTCACAAACGCTATTGGACAGTTTGTGTGTGTCACAATACCCATTGGATAGTGTTTGTGTCACAAACCCCATTGGAAAGAGTTTGTGTCACAAACCCCATTGGACAGCGTGTGTGTCATAAACCCCATTGGACAGTTTGTGTGTGTCAAAACCCCTTTTGACACTGTGTGTGTCACAAAACCCACTGGACAGAGTTTGTGTCACAAACCCCATTGGACAGTGTGTGTGTCACAAACCCCTCTGGATAGCGTTTGTGTGTCACAAAACCCATTAGAAAGTGTGCGTTTCACAAACCCCATGTGTGTGTCACAAACCCTACTGTACAGTGTGTATGACACAATCCTCATTGGACAGCGTCTGTGTCACAAACCCCACTGGACAGCGTGTGTGTCACAAGCCCATTGGACAGAGTGTGTGTGTCACAAAACCCACTGGGCAGCGTGTGTGTCACGGACCCCATTGGACAGCGTGTGTGTCACAATCGCCATTGGAAAGTGTGTGTGTGTCACAAACCCCATTAGAAAGTGTGCGTGTCACAAACCCCATTGGATAGATTTTGCGTGTCACAAACCCTATTGGACAGTATTTATGTCACAGTCCCCATTGGACAGCGTCTGTGTCACAAACCCCATTGGACAGCGTGTGTGTGTCACAATCCCCATTGAACAGTGTGTGTGTCACAAAAAGCATTGGATAGAGTGTGTGTCACAATCCCCATTGGATAGTGTGTGTGTCACAAATCCCATTGGACAGAGTTTGTGTCACAAACCCCATTGAACAGTTTGTGTGTGTCACAAAACCCATTGGATAGCATGAGTGTGTCACAAACCCCATTGGACAGCGTGTAGTGTCAGAAACCCCATTGGACAGTGTGTGTTACAAATCCCATTGGACAGCGTGTGTGTCACAAACCACATTGGACAACGTGCGTGTCACAAACACCATTGGATAGTGTGTGTGTCACAAACCCCATTGGACAGAGTGTGTGTGTCACAAACCCCTTTGGATAGCATGTGTGTGTCACAAACCCCATTGGACAGCGTGTGACACAAATCCCATTGGGCAGCGTGTGTGTGTCACAAAGCCCAGTTGACAGAGTGTGTGTCACAAACCCCATTGGATAGCGTGTGTTTCACAATCACCATGGGACAGCGTGTGTGTGTCACAATCCCCATTGGACAGCGTGTGTGTCACAAACCGCATTGGACAGTTTGTGTGTGTCACAATACCCATTGGATAGTGTGTGTGTCACAAACCCCATTGGACAGACTGTGTGTGTCACAAACCCCATTGGATAGCATGTGAGTGTGTCACAAACCCCATTGGACAGCGTGTAGTGTCAGAAACCCCATTGGACAGTGTGTGTCACAAATCCCATTGGACAGCGTGTGTGTGTCACAAAGCCCAGTTGACAGAGTGTGTTTCACAAAAACCATTGGACAGTGTGTGTGTCACAAACCCCATTGGACAGCGTGTGTGTGTCACAAACCCTCCTGCTCAGTTTGTGTTTCACAAACCCCACTGGAAGGTGTGTGTGTCACAAACCCCATTGGAAATTGTGTGTGCCACAAATCCCATTGCATAGCGTGTGTGTGTCACCAACCCTATTGGAGAGTGTGTAGGTCACAATCCCCATTGGACAGCGTCTGTGTCACAAACCCCATTGGACAGCGTGTGTGTGTCACAAGCACCATTGGACAGCGTGTGTGTGTCACAATCCCCATTGGACAGTATGTGTGTCACAAACCCCATTGGATAGCGTGTGTTTCACAAACCCCAGTTGAAAGTGTGTGTGTCACAAACCCCAATGGATAGCGTGTGTGTGTCACAAACCCTATTGGACAGTGTGTATGACATCTGGATAGACTGGAAAAATGGGCTGATTCCAATGGGATGAAGTTCAATCAGGCCAAATGCCGGGTGCTGCACTTTGGTCACAACAACCCCCTGCAGCGCTACAGGCTGGGCGCAGAGTGGCTGGAGAGCAGTCAGGCAGAAAGGGACCTGGGAGTAGTAATTGATAGGAAGCTCAACATGAGCCATCAGTGTGCTCAGGTGGCCAAAAAGGCCAATGGTATCCTGTCCTGTATCAAAAATAGCGTGGTCAGCAGGACAAGGGAAGTGATCCTTCCCCTGTACTCTGCATTGGTGAGGCCACACCTGGAGTATTGTGTTCAGTTCTGGGCCCCTCAGTTCAGGAAAGACATTGAAGTGCTGGAGCGGGTCCAGAGAAGAGCAACACGACTGGTGAAGGGACTTGAACATAAGACCTATGGGGAGAGGCTGAGGGAGCTGGGGTTGTTTAGTCTAGAGAAGAGGAGGCTTAGAGGTGAGCTCATCACTCTCTATAACTACCTGAAGGGAAGTTATAGCCAGGTGGGGATTGGTCTCTTCTCCCAGGCAGTTAGCAACAGGACAAGGGGGCATGGGCGTAAACTCTACCAGGGGAAATTTAGGCTGGATATTAGAAAGAAATTCTTTACAGAGAGAGTGGTCAGACATTGGAATGGCTGCCCAGGGAGGTAGTGGACTCGCCGTCCCTAGAGGTTTTTAAACTGAAATTGGACATGGCACTTAGTGCCATGATCTAGTAAACGGACTAGAGTTGGACCAAGGGTTGGACTCGATGATCTCTGAGGCCTTTTCAAACCCAGTCGATTCTGTGATTCTGATTCTGTGATTCTGTGGATAGCGTGTGTGTGTCACAAACCCTATTGGACAGTGTGTGTGTTACAAAACGCACTGGACAGCGTGTGTGTTCACAAACCCATTGGACAGCGTGTGTGTCACAATCCCCATTGGACAGCTTGTGTGTCACAAACACCATTGGACAGCGTGTGTGTGTAACAATACCCATTGGACACTGTGTGTGTCACAAACCCCATTGGACAGTGTGCGTGTCACAAACCCCATTGGACATAGTGTGTGTCACAAACCCCTTTGGACAGTGTGTGTGTCACAAACCCCATTGGACAGCGTGTGTGTCACAATCCCCATTGGACAGCTTGTGTGTCACAAACATCATTGGACAGCGTGTGTGTATAACAATACCCATTGGACAGTGTGTGTGTCACAAACACCATTGGACAGCGTTTGTGTCACAAATCCCCGTGGACACTGTGGGTGTCAAAATTCCCCGTAGACACTGTGTGTGTCACGAATGCCATTGGACAGTGTGTGCGTTACAAACCCCCCTGGACATTGTGTGTGTCACAATCCCCAGTGGACAGCATGTGTGTCAAAACCCCATTGGACAGTGTGTGTGACACAAAATCCACTGGACAGCGTCTGTGTCACGAACACCCATGGGCAGTGTGACTGTCACAAGACCCATTGGACAGCATGTGTGTCACAAAACCCATTGGACAGCGTGTGTGTGTCACAATGCCCATTGGACAGTGTGTGTGTCACAAACACAATAGGATAGAGTGTGTGTGTTACAAACCCTATTGGACAGCATGTGTGTCACAAACCCCATTGTACAGCGTGTTGGTCACAGTCCCCATTGGACAGTGTGTGTTTCACAAACACCATTGGACAGCATGCGTGTCACATACAACATTGGACAGCGTGTGTGTGATCGCAATCTCCATTGGACAGCGTGTGTGTCACGAACCCCATTGGACAGCGTGTGTGTCAAAAGCGCCATTGGACAGAGTGTGTGTGATAGCAATCTCCATTGGACAGCGTGTGTGTCACGAACCCCATTGGACAGCGTGTGTGTCACATGCGCCATTGGACAGAGTGTGTGTGTCACAAACCCCATTGGAAAGCGTATGTGTCACAAACCCTATTAGATAGAGTGTGTGTCACAAACCATACTGGTCAGTGTGTGTGTCACAAAACCCTTTGGACAGCATGAGTGTCACAAACACCATTTCACAGTGTGTGTGTAACAAACCCAATGGGTCAGCGTGTGTGTCACAAACCTCATGGGACAGCGTGTGGGCGTCACAAACGCCATTGGAAACTGTGTGTGTCACAAACCCCATTGGATAGCATGAGTGTGTCACAAACCCTACTGGACAGTGTGTATGACACAATGCCCATTGGACAGCATCTGTGTCACAAACCCCAATGGACAGCGTGTGTGTTACAAACACCATTGGACAGCGTGTGTATGTCACAATCCCCATTGGACAGTGTGTGTGTCACAAAACCCATTGGATAGCGTGTGTGTCACAAACCCCACTAAACTGTGTGTGTCACAAAATCCATCGCATAGCGTGTGTGTGTCACAAACCCCACTGGACAGCGTGTGTGTCACGAACCCCGTTGGACAGCATATGTGCCACAATCCCCATTGGACATAATGTGAGTGTCACAAAACCCATCAGACACGGTGTGTGTCACAACCCAATTGGACAGTGTGTGTGTCAAAAAACTCCCTGTACATTGTGTGTGTCACAATGCCCATTGGACAGTGTGTGTGTCACAAATGCCCCTGGACAGTGTGTGTGTCACAAACCCTATTGGACAGCGTGTGTGTTACAAACCTCCCTGGACAGCGTGTGTGTCACAATCCCAGTTGGACAGAGTTTGTGTCAGAAATCCCACTGGAGAGTGTGTGTGTCACAAACCCCATTAGACAGCGAGTGTGTCACAAACACCATTGGACAGCGTGTGTGTGTGACAAACCCCATTGAACAGTGTGTGTGTCACAATACTCATTGGACAGTGTGTGTGTGACAAACCCCATTGCACAGCGTGTGTGTGTCACAATCCCCATTGCAGAATGTGTGTGTCACAAACACCATTGGACAGCGTGTGTGTGTCACAAACCCCATTGGATAGCGTGTGTGTGTCACAAAACCCAGTATAAATTTTGTGTGTCACAAACGCAATAGGATAGCCTGTGTGTGTTACAAACCCTAATGGACAGTTTGTGTGTCACAAACGCCACTGGACAGCATGTGTGTCACGAACCCCATTGGACAGCGTGTGTGTCACAAACACCATTGGACAGCACGCGAGTCGCAAACACCATTGGACAGCGTGTGTGTGTTGCAATCTCCATTGCACAGCGTGTGTGTCACAAATCCCATGGGACAGTGTGTTTGTCAAAATCCCCAATGGACAGTGTGTGTGTGTCACAATCCCCATTGAACAGTGTGTGTGTGTCACAAGCCCCATTGGGCAGAGTGTGTGTCACAAACCCCTTTGGACACTGTGTGTGTCACAAACGCCATTGTACAGCATACATGTCACGAACACCATTTGACCGCATGTGTATGTCATAATTCCCATTGGAGAGCGTGTGTGTTTGTCACAATCCCCATTGGACAGTGTGTGTGTGTCCCAATTACCATTGGACAGTGTGTTTGTGTAACAATCCCCATTGGACAGTGTGTCTGTCACAATCCCCATTGGACAGCGTGTGTGTCACAAACCCCA
The DNA here is from genome assembly GCA_032206185.1 of Columba guinea. Classification (NCBI taxonomy): domain Eukaryota; kingdom Metazoa; phylum Chordata; class Aves; order Columbiformes; family Columbidae; genus Columba; species Columba guinea. The sequence continues at coordinate 194,740 of JAVLUU010000064.1, read as the reverse complement.
TTGGACAGTGTGTGTGTTACAAACCCCACTGGACAGCGTCTGTGTCACAAACACCCATGGACAGTGTGCGTGTCACAATCCCCATTGGACATCGTTTGTATCAGAAACCCCTTTGGACAGTGTGAGTGTCACAAACCCCATTGGACAGTGTGTGTGTGTCACAATCGCCATAGGACAGTGTGTGTGTGACACACCCCATGGGACTGAGTGTGTGTCACGAAATTAGTTGGACAGCGTGTGTGTCACAAGCACCATTTGGCAGAGTGTATGTGTCACAAACCCCATTGGATAGCGTGTGTGTGTCACAATCCCCATTGGACAGTGTGTGTGTCACAAACCACATTGGACTAAGTGTGTGTCACAAACCCCATTGCACAGCGTGTGTGTCACAAGCGCCATTGGACAGAGTGTATGTGTGACAAATCCCATTGGACAGCGTGTGTGACACAAACCCCATGGGACAGAGTGTGTGTCACAAACCCCATTGGAAAATGTATGTGTTACCAAACCCCATTTTTTAGCGTGTGTGTGTCACAAACCCTTCTGCCCAGTGTGTGTATCACAAAGCACATTGGACACCCTGAGTGTCACAAACACCATTGGACAGCGTGTGTGTTTCACAAACCCCATTGGACAGCGTCTGTGTCAAAAACCCCATTGGATAGCGTGTGTGTGTCACAAACCCCATGGGACAGAGTGTGTGTCACAAATCCCATTGGACAGCGTGTGTGTACTAAACCCCATTGGACAGCGTGTGTGTGTCACAATCCCTATTGGACCGTGTGTGTTTGTCACAAACCCCATTGGAAAGTGTGTGTCACAAACCCCATTGGATAGCATGTGTGTGTCACAAACCCTATTGGACAGAGTGTGTGTTTCTACAAACCCCATTGGACAGCGTGTGTGTCATAAACACCATTGGATAGCGTGTGTGCGTCACAAACCCCATGGGACAGAGTGTGTGTCAAAAACCCCTTTGGACAGCATGTGTGTCTCAAACCCCATTGGACAGCGTGTGTGTGTCACAAGCCCATTGGACAGAGCGTGCGTGTCACAAACCCCATTAGACAGCGTGTGTGTCACAAGCACCATTGGACAGAGTGAGGTGTCACAAACCCCATTGGAAAGTATATGTGTCACAAACCCCAATGGATAGCGTGTGTGACACAAACCCCATTGCACAGAGTGTATGTGCCACAATACCCATTAGACAGCGTGTGTGTGACAAACCCCTTTGGATAGTGTGTGTGTCACAAACCCCTTTGGACAGTGTGTGTGTCACAAACACCATTGGACAGTGTGTGTGTAACAAACAGCAATGCACAGCGCATGTGTCACAAAAACGCATGGACAGTGTGCGTGTCACAAACCCCTTTGGACAGTGTGTGTGTCACAAACCCCATTTGACAGCGTGTCTGTGTCTCTATCCCCATTGGACAGTGGTTGTTCCACAAACATCATGAACAGAGTGCGTGTCACAAACAATATTGGACAGCGTGTGTGTGTCTCAAGCCCCATTGGACAGTGTGTGTGTCACAAACCACATTGGATAGCGTGTGTGTTACAAACACCATTAGAAAGAGTGTGTGTCACAAACCCCCCTGGTCAGTGTGTGTGTCACAATCCCCAGTGGACAGCGTGTGTGTCAAAACCCCATTGGACAGTGTGTGTGTCACAAAACCCACTGGACAGCGTGTGTGTCATAAACACCCATGGACAGCGTGTGTGTCACAAACCCCATTGGACACCGTTTGTGTGTCACAAACCGCATGGGACAGAGTGTGTGTCACAAACTCCACTGGACAGCGTGTGTGTCACAAACGCCCATGGACAGAGTGTGTGTCAAAAACCCCTTTGGACAGTGTGTGTGTCACAAACAACAGTAGACAGCATGTGTGTCAGAAACACCCATGGACACTGTGCGTGCCACAAACCCCATTGGATAACGTGTGCGTCACAAACCCCTTTGTACAGTGTGCGTGTCACAAACCCCATTGGACATCGTGTGTGTCAAAAACCCCTTTGGACAGTGTGTGTGTCACAAACACCAGTAGACAGCGTGTGTGTCAGAAACACCCATGGCCACTGTGCGTGCCACAAACCCCATTGGACAACGTGTGCGTCACAAACCCCTTTGTACAGTGTGTGTGTCAAAAACCCCATTGGACAGCGTGTGTATGTCACAATCCCTATTGGACAGAGTGTATGTCATAAACCCCATTGGATAGCTTGTGTGTCATAAACCCCATTAGAAAGATTGTGTGTCACAAACCCCATTGGATAGCGTGTGTGAGTAACAATTCCCATTGTACAGTGTGTGTGTCACAAACCCCATTGGACAGAGTTTGCGTCACAAACCCCACTGGACAGCGTGTGTGTCACAAACCCCATGGGACAGAGTGTGTGTCACGAACCCCTTTGGACAGACTGTATGTCACAAGCGCCATTGGACAGTGTGTGTGTAACAAACCCCATGCGACAGCGTGTGCGTTTCACAAACCCTCCTAGTCAGTGTGTGTGTCACAAAACCCATTGGACAGCATGTGTGTCACAAACACCATTGGACAGTCTGTGTGTAACAAACCCAAATGGTCAGCGTGTGTGTAACAAACCCCATGGGACAGCGTGTGTGTGTCACAAACCCCATTGGAAAATGTGAGTCACAAACCCCATTGGATAGCGTGTGTTTGTCAAAAACCTCATTAGAAAGTATGTGTGTCACAAAACTCTTTGGATAGCATGTGTGTGTCACAAACCCTATTGGACAGAGTGTGTGTGGCGCAAACCCCATTGGACAGCGTGTGTGTCATAAACCCCATTGGATAGCGAGTGTGTGTCACAAACCCCATGGGACAGAGTGTGTGTCACAAACCCCATTGGACAGAGTGTGTGTCATAAACCCTATTGGACAACATGTGTGTCACGAACCCCTTTGGACAGCGTGTGTGTCACAAGCAAAATTCGACAGAGTGTGGTATCACAAACCCCATTGGAAAGTGTATGTGTCACAAACCCCATTGGAAAGCGTGTGTGCGTCACAAACCCTATTGGACATTGTGTATGTCACAATACCCACTGGATAGCTTGTGTGTCACAAACCCCATTGGACAGCGTGTGTGTCACAATCCCCATTGGACAGCGTGTGTATCAAAAACCCCATTGCACAGGGTGTGTGTGTCACAATAGCCATTTTACAGTGTGTGTGTCACCAACCTCATTGGACAGAGTTTGTGTCACAAACTCCCGTGGACACTGTGCGTGTCACAAACCCCTTTGGACAGTGTGTGTGTCACAAACGCCATTGGACAGAGTGTGTGAGTCACAAACCCCATTAAACAGAGTGTGTATCACAGAACCCTTTGGACAGTGTGTTTGTCACAAACACCTTTGGACAGCGTGTGTGTGTCACAATCCCCATTGGACAGTGTGTGTGTCACAAAACGCTTGGGACAGAGTGTGTGTCACAAACACTATTGGACAGCGTGTGTGTGTCACAAGCACCACTGGACAGAGTGCGGTGTCACAAACACCATTGAACAGCGTGTGTGTCACGAAGCCCATTGGACAGTGTGTGTGTCACAAACCCCACTGGACAGTGTGTGTGTGTAAAAAAATCCCCATCGGACAGTGTGTGTGTCACAAACCCCATGGGACAGAGTGTGTATCACGAACCGCATTGGACAGCATGTGTGTCACAAGCACCATTGGACAGAGTGTGTGTTTGACACACCCCATTGGAAAGTGTATGTGTCAGAAACCAATTGAATAGCGTGTGTGTGTCACAAACCCTCCTGGTCAGTGACTGTGTCACAAACACCATTGGACAGTCTGTGTGTAACAAACCGAATTGGTCAGCGTGTGTGTCACAAACCCAATAGGACAGCGTGTGTGTGTCACAATCCCCATTGGACAGTGTGTGTGTCACAAAACGCTTGGGACAGAGTGTGTGTCACAAACACTATTGGACAGCGTGTGTGTGTCACAAGCACCACTGGACAGAGTGCGGTGTCACAAACACCATTGAACAGCGTGTGTGTCACGAAGCCCATTAGACAGTGTGTGTGTCACAAACCCCATTGGACAATGAATGTGTCAGAAACCCCACTGAACAGATTCTGATTCATAAACACCATTGGACAGCGTGTGTGTGTCACAATCCCCATTGGACACCGTGTGTGTCAAAACCCAATTGGAAAGCGTGTGTGTCACAAACACCATTGGATAGCGTCTGTGTGTCACAAACCCAACTGGACAGTGTGTGTGTCTCAAAACCCAGTGGACAGCGTGTGTGTTCAAAAACCCCATTGGACAGCTTGTTTTTCACGAGACCCATTGGACACAGTGTGTGTCACAAAGCCCATTGGACAGCGTGTGTGTCACAATCCCCATTGGACCGCGTGTGTGTCACAAACACCACTGGACAGCGTGTGTGTGTAACAATACACAGTACACAGTGTGTGTGTGTCAGAAACCCCATTATACAGCCTGTGTGTCACAAATCCCATTGGACAGCGTGTATGTGTCACAATCCCCATTGGACAGTGTGTGTGTCACAAAACGCTTGGGACAGAGTGTGTGTCACAAACACTATTGGACAGCGTGTGTGTGTCACAAGCACCACTGGACAGAGTGCGGTGTCACAAACACCATTGAACAGCGTGTGTGTCACGAAGCCCATTGGACAGTGTGTGTGTCACAAACCCCACTGGACAGTGTGTGTGTGTAAAAAAATCCCCATCGGACAGTGTGTGTGTCACAAACCCCATGGGACAGAGTGTGTATCACGAACCGCATTGGACAGCATGTGTGTCACAAGCACCATTGGACAGAGTGTGTGTTTGACACACCCCATTGGAAAGTGTATGTGTCAGAAACCAATTGAATAGCGTGTGTGTGTCACAAACCCTCCTGGTCAGTGACTGTGTCACAAACACCATTGGACAGTCTGTGTGTAACAAACCGAATTGGTCAGCGTGTGTGTCACAAACCCAATAGGACAGCGTGTGTGTGTCAAAAACCCCATTAGAAAGTATGTGTGTCACAAACCCCACTGGATAGCGTGTGTGTGTCACAAACCCTTTTGGACACTGTGTATGTCACAATCCCCATTGGACAGTGTGTGTTTCACAAACCCCATTAGAAAGTGTGTGTGTCACAAACACCATTGGATAGCGTATGTGTGTCACAAACCCTATTGGACAGAGTTTGTGTGTCACAAATCCCATTGGACAGCTTGTGTGTCATAAACCCCATTGGATAGCGTGTGTGTGTAACAATACCCATTGGACAGTGTGTGTGTGTCACAAACCCCATTAGACAGCGTGTGTGTCACAAACACTTTTGGACAATGTGTGTGTCACATACCCCATTGGACAGCGTGTGTGTGTCACAATCCCCATTGGACAGTGTGTGTGTCACATTCCCCATTGGACAGTGTGTGTGTCACAAAACGCACTGAACAGTGTGTGTGTCACAAACCCCATTGGACAGCGTGTGTGTCACAATCCCCATTGAACAGCGTGTGTGTCACAAAACCGATTGGACAGTGTGTGTGTCACAAACCCCAATGGACCGCGTATGTGTCACAAACCACATTGGACAGCGTGTGTGTCACAAACCCCATTGGACAATGAGTGTGTCAGAAACCCCACTGAACAGATTCTGATTCATAAACACCATTGGACAGCGTGTGTGTGTCACAATCCCCATTGGATAATGTGTGTGTCACAAACACCATTGGACAGCGTGTGTGTCACAAGCCCATTGGACAGAGTGTGTGTGTCACAAATCCCACTGGACAGCGTGTGTGCGACGAAACCCATTGGACAGCGTGTGTGTCACAAGCACCATTGGACAGAGTGTGAGTGTCACAAACCCCATTGGAAAGTGTTGTTGCCACAAACCTCATTAGAAAGTGTGTGTGTCACAAACACCATTGGATAGCGTGTGTGTGTCGCAAACCCTTTTGGACAGTGTGTGTGTCACAAACCCCATAAACAGCGTGTGTGTCACAAGACCCATTGGAAACAGTGTGTGTGTCATAAATCCCACGGAACAGATACTGATTCACAAACACCATTGGACAGCGTGTGTGTGACACAATCCCCATTGGACAGCGTGTGTGTCAAAACCCAATTGGACAGTGTGTGTGTCGGAAAACCCACTGGACAGCGTGTGTGTCACAAATACCATTGGCAGCGTGTGTTTTTCACAAGACCCATTGGACAGAGTGTGTGTGTCACAAAGCCCATTGGTCAGCGTGTTTGTCAAAATCCCCTTTGGACAGTGTGTGTGTCACAAAACCCATTGGATACCGTATGTGTGTCACAAACACTATTGGACAGAGTGTGTGTATCACACACCCCATTGGACAGCGTGTGTGTCATAAACCCCATTGGATAGCGTGTGCGTGTCACAAACCCCATTGGACATTGTGTGTGTCACAAACCCCATTAGAAAGTATGCGTGTCACAAACCCCATTCGATAGTGTGTGAGTGTCACAAACACCATTGGACAGCACGTGTGTGTCACAATCCCCATTGGACAGCGTGTGTGTCACAAAACCCATTGGATAGCGTGTGTGTCACAAACCCCATTAGAAAGACTGTGTGTCTCAAACACCATTGGATAGCGTGTGTGATGTCACAAACCCTTTTGGACAGTGTGTGTGTCACAAACCCCACTGGACAGCGTGTGTGTCACGAACCCCATTGGACAGCTTGTGTGTCACAAGACCTATTGGACAGAGTGTGTGGGTCACAAACCCCATTGGACAGTGTGTGTGTCACAAAACCCATTGGACAGCGTGTGTGTTTCACAATCCCCATTGGACAGTGTGCGTGTTTCACAAACTCCATAAGAGAAAGAGTGTGTCACAAGGCCCATTGGACAGAGTGTGTGTGTCACAAACCACATTGGACAGTCTGTGTGTGTCACAATACCCATTGGACAGTGTGTGTGTCACAAACTCAACTGGTCAGCGTCTGTGTCACAAACACCCATGGGCAATATGCGTGTCACAAACCCCATTGGACATCGTGTGTGTCACAAACCCTCCTGTTCAGTGTGTGTGTCACAAAACCCATTGGACAGCATGCATGTCATAAACACCATCGGGCAGCGTGTGTGTAACAAACCCAATTGGTCAGCGTGTGTGTGTCACAATCCCCATTGGACAGTGTGTGTGTCACAAAACCGATTGGATAGCGTGTGTTTCACAAAACCCATTAGAAAGAGCGTCTGTCACAAACCCTATTGGATAGCGTGTGTGATGTCACAAACCCTATTGGACAGTGTGTGTGTCACAAACCCCACTGGACAGCGTCTGTGTCACGAACCACATTGGACAGCTTGTGTGTCACGAACCCCACTGGACAGCGTCTGTGTCACAAACGCCATTGGACAGCTTGTGTGTCACAAGACCTATTGGACAGAGTGTGTGTTTCACAAACACCGTTGGACAGCGTGTGTGTCACAATACCCATTGGATACTGTGTGGGTCACAAACCCCATTGGACAGAGTGTGTGTGTCACAAACCCCATTGGACAGAGTGTATGTGTCACAAGACCTATTGGACAGAGTGTATGTGTCACAAACGCCACTGGACAGCGTGTGTGTCACAATCCCCATTGGACAGCGTGTGTGCAACAAGCTGCATTGGAAAGTGTGTGTCAGAAACCCCATTGGATAGCGTTTGTGTGTCAAAAACCCTAATAGAAAGTATGTGTTTTACAAAGCCCATTGGATAGCATGTTTGTGTCGTATACCCTATTGGACAGTGTGTATATCACAATCCCCATAGGACAGCGTGTGTGTCACAATCCCCATTAGAAAGTATGCATGTCACAAACCAGATTGGAGAGCGTGTGTGTGTCACAAACCCCATTATAAAGTGTGCGTGTCACAAACCCCATTGGATAGTGTGTGTGATGTCACAAACCCTATTGGACAGTGTCTGTGTCACAAACCCCACTGGACAGCGTGTGTGTCACGAACCACATTGGACAGCTTGTGTGTCACAAGACCCATTGGACACTGTGTGGGTCACAATCCCAACTGGACAGTGTGTGTGTCACAATCCCCATTGGACAGCGTGTGTGTCACAACCTCCACTGGACAGCGTGTGTGTCACAAATCCCATTGGACAGCGTGTGTGTCACAAATCCCATTGGACAGTGTGTGTGTCACAAACCCCATTGGACATCGTGTGTGTCACAAACCCCTTTGGACAGTGTGCGTGTCACAAACAACATTGGACAGTGTGAGTGTCACAAACCCCATTGGACAGCGTGTGTGTCACAATACCCCCGTGGAGAGTGTGTGTGTCACGAACGCCATTGGACAGTTTTCTTTGTCACAAACCCCATTCGGTAGAGTGTGTGTGTCACAAACACCATTGGACAGTGTGTCTGTGTCACAATCCCCATTGGACAGTGTGTGTGTCACAAAAGCCATTGGATAGCTTGTGTGTCACAAACCCCATGAGAAAGACTGTGTGTCTCAAATACCATTGGATAGCGTGTGTGATGTCACAAACCCTATTGGACAGCGTATGTGTCACGAACCCCACTGGACAGCGTCTGTGTCACAAACGCCATTGGAGAGCTTGTGTGTCACAAGACCTATTGGACAGAGTGTGTGGGTCAAAAACCCCATTGGACAGAGTGTGTGTGTCACAAACCCCATTGGACAGAGTGTATGTGCCACAAGACCTATTGGACAGAGTGTATGTGCCACAAACACCATTGGACAGCGTGTGTGTCACAAACCCCGTTGAAAGTGTGTGTAAGAAACCCCATTGGATAGCGTGTGTGTCTCAAAAACCCAATTAGAATGTATGTGTTTTACAAAGCCCATTGGGTAGCATGTTTGTGTCACATACCCTGTTGGACTGTGTGTATGTCACAATCCCCATTGGACAGCGTCTGTGTCACAAACTCCATTGGACAGCGTGTGTGTCACAAAGACCATTGGACAGCGTGTGTGTGTCACAATCCCAACTGGACAGTGTGTCTGTCACAAAACCCATTGGATAGCGTGTGTGTCACGAATCCCATTAGAAAGTGTGTGTATCACAAACCCCATCGGACAGTGTACGTGTGTCGCAAACCCTACTGGACAGCGTGTGTATCATAAACCCCATTGGATACCGTGTGTATGTCACAAACCCCATTATAAAGTGTGCGTGTCACAAACCCCATTGGACAGCGTGTGTGTGTCACAAACCCCATTAGAATGTATGCGTGTCACAAACCCCATTGGATAGCATTTGTGTGTCACAAACCCCATTAGACAGTGTGTGTGTCACAAACCCCATTGGAAAGTGTGTGTGTCACAAACACCATTGGACAGCGTGTGTGTGTCACAATCCCCATTGGATAGTGTAGGCGTATCACAAACCCCATTGGACAGCGTGTGTGTCACAAACCCCATTGGACAGAGTTTGTGTTTAACAATACCCATTGGACAGTGTGTGTGTCACAAACCCCGTTGGAAAGTGTATGTGTCACAAAACCCATTGGATAGCGTGTGTGTATCACAAACCCTCCTGGTCAGTGTGTGTGTCACAAACCCCATTGGACAGCATGCGTATCACAAACACCATTGGACAGTGTGTGCGTAACAAAATCAATTGGTAAGCGTGTGTGTCACAAACCCCATTGCATAGCGTGTATGTGTCACAAACCACATTAGAAAGTATGCGTGTCACAAGCACATTGCATTGCATGTGTGTGTCAACAACCCCATTAGAAAGTGTGCGTGTCACAAACCCTATTGGACAGTGTGTGTGTCGCAAACACCATTGGACAGTGTGTGTGTCACAATCCCCATTGGACATCGTGTGTGTATCACAAGCCCCATTGGACAGAGTTTGTCTCACCAAGCCCCGTGGACACTGTGTGTTTCACAAACCACATTGGACAGTGTGTGTGTCACAAACCCCACTGGACAGCGTGTGTGTGTAACAATACCCATTGGACAGCGTGTCTGTCACAAACACCCATGGAGAGTATGCGTGTCACAAACCCCATTGGAAAGTGTGTGTGTCACAAACCCCACTGAACAGCGTGTGTGTTGCAAACAACCATGGACAGTGTGCGTGTCACAAGCGCCATTGTACATCGTGTGTGTCACAAATCCTTTTGAACAGTGTGTGTGTCACAAACCCACAGGACAGCGCGTGTGTCACAAACACCCATGGACAGTGTGCGTGTCAGAAACCCCATTGGACATCGTGTGTGTCACAAACCTCTTCGGACAATGTGTGTGTCACAAACCCCATTGGACAGCGTGTGTGTGTCCCAATCCCCATTGGACAGTCTGTGTGTCACAATCCCCATTGGAAAGTGTATGTGTCACAAACCCCATTGGATAGCGTGTGTGTGTCACAAACCACTTTGGACAGTGTGTGTGTCACAGACCCCATTGGACAGCATGTGTGTGTCACAATCCCCATTGGACAGTATATGTGTCACAAACATCATTGGACAGCGTGTGTGTCACAAGCGCATTGGACAGAGTGTGCGTGACACAAAACCCACTGGACAGCATGCGTGTCACGAACCCCATTGGACAGTGTGTGTGTCACAAGCACCATTGGACAGAGAGTGTGTGTCACAAACCCCATTGGAAAGTGTATGTTTCACAAACCCCATTGGATATCGTGTGTCTGTCACAAACCCTTTAGGACAGTGTTTGTCACAATCCCCACTGGACAGCGTCTGTGTCACAAACCCCATTGCACATTTTGTGTGTCACAAACCCCATGGGACAACTTGTGTGTGTCACAAACCTCTTTGGAAAGTGTGTGTCACAAACCCCATTGGACAGTGTGTGTGTCACAAACACCATTGGACAGCATGTGTTTGTAACAATACCCATTGGACAGTGCGTGTGTCACAAACCCCAGTGGACAGTTTGTGTGTCACAAACTCCACTGGACAGCGTGTGAGTCACAAACACCCATGGACAATGTGCGTGTCACAAACCTCTTTGGACAGTATGTGTGTCACAAACCCCATTGGACAAAGTGTGTGTGTCACAAACCCCATTGGAAAGTGTGTGTCACAAACCCCATTGGATAGCTCGTGTGTGTCACAAACCCCATTATAAAGTGTGCTTGTCACAAATCCCATTTGATAGCGTGTGTGTGTCACAAACCCTACTGGACAGCGTGTGTGTCACAATCCCTATTGGACAGCGCCTGTGCCACAATCCCCATTGGACAGCGTGTGTGTCACAAACACCATTGGAAAGCTTGTGTGTGTCACAATCCCCATTGGACAGTGTGTGTGTCACAAATATCATTGGACAGCGTGTGTGTCACGAACCCCATTGGGCAGCGTGTGTGTCACAAACCCCACTGGACAGCGTGTGTGTCACGAATCCCATTGGACAGCGTGTGTGTCACAAGCACCATTGGACAGAGTGTGTGTGTCAAAAAGCCCATTGGAAAGTGTATGTGTCGCAAACCCCATTGGATAGCGTGTGTGTATCACAAACTCTTTTGGACAGTGTGTGTGTCACAAAACCTACTGGACACAGTGTGTGTTCACAAACCCCTTTGCACAGCGTGTTTTTCACAAGAGCCATTATACAGAGTGTGTGTGTCACACAGCCCATTGGAGAGCGTGTGTGTCACAAGCGCCATTGGACAGCGTGTGTGTCACAAAAACCATTGGACAACGGGTTTGTGTAACAATACCTATTGGACAGCGTTTGTGACACAAACCCCCGTGGACACTGTGTGTGTCACAAACCCCATTGGACATCGTGTGTGTCACAAACCCCTTTGGACAGTGTGTGTGTCACAAACCACATTGGACAGCGTGTGTGTCACAAACCCCTTTGGACAGTGTGTGTGTCACAAACCCCATTGGACAGCGTGTGTGTGTCTGAAACCCTATTGGACAGTGTGTAGGTCACAATCCCCATTGGACAGCGTCTGTGTCACAAACCCCATTGGACAGCGTGTGTGTCACAAACACCGTTGGACAGCGTGTCTATGTCACAATCCCCATTGGACAGTGTGTGTGTCACAAAACCCACTGGACAGCGTGTCTGTCACGAATCCCATTGGACAGCGTGTGTGTCACAAGCACCATTGGACAGAGTGTGTGTGTCAAAAAGCCCATTGGACAGCGTGTGTGTCACAAACCCCATTGGACATTGTGTGTGTCACAAACTCCACTGGACAGCGTGTGTGTCACAAACACCCATGGACAGTGTGCGTGTCACAAACCCCATTGGACATCGTGTGTGTCACAAACCTCTTTGGACAGTGTGTGTGTCACGAACGCCATTGGACAGTGCGTGTGTCACAAACCCCCCTGGACAGTGTGTGTGTCACAATCCCCAGTGGACAGCGTGTGTGTCAAAACCCCTTTGGGCAGTGTGTGTGTGCCAAACCAACTGGACAGCGTATGTGCCACAAACACCCATGGACACTGTGAGTGTCACAAACCCCATTAAATAGCGTGTGTGTCACAATCCCCATTCGACAGTGTGTGTGTCACAAACACTATTGGACAGCGTGTGTGTCACAAGCCTATTGGACAGAGTGTGTGTGTGACAAACCCCTTTGGAAAGTGCATGTGTCACAAACCCCATTGGATAGCGTGTGTGTGTCACAAAGCCTATTGGAGAGTGTGTGCGTCACAAACCCCATTGGACAGAGTTTGTGTCACAAACCCCGTTGGACAGCGTGTGTGTCACAAACACCATTGGACAGTGGTTGTGTCACAAACCCCATTGGACAGCGTGTGTGTGTCACAAACCTCCTGGACAGTGTGTGTGTCACAAACCCCATTGGATATCGTGTGTGTCAGAAACCCCATTGGACAGTGTGTGTCACAAATCTCATTGGACAGCGTTTGTGTCACAAACCCCATTGGACATCGTGTGTGTCACAAACCCCTTTAGACAGTGTGTGTGTCACAAACCCCATTGGACAGCGTGTGTGTGTCACAGTCCCCATTGGACAGCGTGTGTGTCACAAAACCCATTGGACAGCAAGTGTGTGTGTCACAAACACTATTGGACAGTGTGTGTGTCACAAAACCCACTGGACAGTATGTGTGTCATGAACCCCATTGGACAGCGTGTGTGTCTCAATCACCATTGGACAGAGTGTTTGTCTCACAAACTCCATTGGAAAGAGTATGTATCACAAACCCCATTGGACAGCGTGTGTATCAAAAGCCACATTCGACAGAGTGTATGTGCCACAAACCCCATTGGACATGTGTGTGTCACAATACCCTTTGGACAGTGTGTGTGTCACAAACCCCATTGGACAGTGTGTGTGTCACAAACCTCATTGGACAGAGTTTTGTGACAAACCCCATTGGACAGCGTGTGTGTTATGAACCCCATTGGACAGCGTGTGTGTCTCAATCACCATTAGACAGCGTGTGTGTCACAAACCCCATTGGACAGCGTGTGTGTGTCACAATACCCACTGGACAGTGTGTGTGTCACAAACGAGTTTGTAGAGAGTTTGTGTCACAAACCCCATTGGACAGCGTGTGTGTCACAAACCCCATTGGAAAGTGTATGTGTCACAAAGCGCATTTTATAGCGTGTACGTGTCACAAACCACACTTGATAGCATGTGTGTGTCACAAACCCCATTGTACAACATGTTTGTCACAAGCCCTTTGTTCAGAGTGTGTGTGTTACAAACCCCATTGTACAGCGTGTTTCTCATAATCCCCATTGGACAGTGTGTGTGTCACAAAACCCAATGGGCAGAGTGTGTGTGAAACCACATTGGACAGAGTGTGTGTCACAAACCCCATTGGACAGAGTGTGTGTGACAAACCCCTTTGGACAGTGTATGTGTCACAAAACCCATTGGTCAGAGAGTGTGACACAAGCGCCACTGGACAGAGTGTGTGTGTCACAAACCATATTGTACAGCGTGTTTTTCACAAGCCCTTTGGACAGAGTGTGTGTGTCACAAACCCCATTGTATAGCGTGTTTGTCACAATCCCAATTTTACAGCGTGTGTGTCACAAACCCCATTGGACAGAGTGCGTGTGACAAACCCCATTGGAGAGAGTGTGTTTCACAAACCCCATTGGACAGCGTGTGTGTGTCACAAACCCTCCTGGTCAGATTGTGTGTCACAAAACCGATTGGACAGCGTGTGTGTCACAAACCCCTTTAGACAGTGTGTGTGTCACAAAACTTACTGCACAGCGTGTGTGTCACGAATCCCATTGGGCAGAGTGTGTGTGTCAAACCACATTGGACAGAGTGTGTGTCACAAACCCCATTGGACAGAGTGTGTGTGACAAACCCCATTGGTCAGAGAGTGTGACACAAGCGCCGCTGGACAGACTGTGTGTGTCACAAACTATATTGTACAGCGTGTTTGTCACAAGCCCTTTGGACAGCGTGTGTGTGTCACAAAACCTCCTGGTCAGTATGTGTGTCACAAACCCCATTGGACAGCGTGTGTGTCACAATCCCCATTGGACAGCGTGTGTGTCACAAGCCCCTTTGGTCAGCGTGTGTGTGTCACAATCTCCTTTGGACTGTGTGTGTGTCACAAAACCCATTGGACAGCGTGTGTGTCACAAACCCCTTTGAACAGTGTGTGTGTCAGAAACGGCATTGGACGGCATGTGTGTGTCACAAACTCCACTGCACAGCGTGTGTGTCACAAGCACCATTGGACGGAGTGTGTGTCACAAACCCCACTGGAATGTTTATGTGTCACAAACCCCATTGCATAGCATGTGTGTGTCACAAACCCTATTGGACAGTGTGCGTGTCACAAAACCCACTGGACAGCGTGTGTGTCACAAACCCCATTGGACAGCGTGTGTGTCACAAACATCATTGGACAGCGTGTGTGTCACAATCCGCATTGCACAGCGTGTGTGTCAGAAACCCCATTGGACAGATTTTGTGTGTCACAAACCCCATTAGACATCGTGTGTGTCACAAACCCTTTTGGACAATGTGTGTTTCACAAACCCCACTGGACAGTGTGTGTGTCACATAACCCATTGGACATCGTGTGTGTCACAAACCCCTTTGGAAAGTGAGAGTGTCACAAACCCCATTGGACAGCGTGTGTTTCTCACAATCCTATTGGACCGTTTGTGTGTCACTACCCCATGGGACAGCGTGTCTGTCACAAACTCCACTAGAAAGTGTGTGTGTCACAAAACCCATAGGAAAATGTGTGTGTAACAAACCCCATTGGACAGAATGTTTGTGTCACAAACACCACTGGACAGCGTGGGTGTCTCAAACCCCATTGGACATAGTGTGTGTTTCACAAACCCCATTGGACAGAGTGTTTGTGTCACAAACACCACTGGACAGCGTGGGTGTCTCAAACCCCATTGGACATAGTGTGTGTTTCACAAACCCCATTGGACAGCGTGTGTGTGTAACAATACCCATTGGACAGTGTGTGTGTCACAAACCCCATTGGACAGCGTGTGTGTCAAAAACCCCACTGGACAGTGTGTGTGTCACAAACACCCATG
The DNA here is from genome assembly GCA_032206185.1 of Columba guinea. NCBI lineage: Eukaryota > Metazoa > Chordata > Aves > Columbiformes > Columbidae > Columba > Columba guinea. The sequence goes on along the minus strand of JAVLUU010000064.1, from coordinate 179,231 downwards.
TACAGTGTGCGTGTCACACACCCCATTGGACATCGTGTATGTCACAAACCCCATTGGACAGTGTCTGTGTTTCACAATCCCCATTGGACAGTGGATGTGACAAGCCCATTTGACAGAGTGTGTGTGTCACAAAACCCACTGGACAGCGTGAGTGTCACAATCCCCATTGGACCGCATGTGTGTCACAAACTCCATTGGACAGAGTTTGTGTCACAAACCCTATTGGACAGCGTGTGTGTCACAAACCCCATTATGACGTGGGCGTGTCATAAACCCCATTGGACATCGTGTGTGTCACAAACACCCATGGACAGTGTGCGTAACACAAACCCCATTGGACATCGTGTGTGTCACAAACCGCTTTGGACAGCGGTGTATGTCACGAACCCCATTGGACAGCGTGTGTGTCACAGTCCCCATTGGACAACGTGTGTGTCACAAACACCATTGGTTAGCATGCGTGTCACAAACACCATTGGGCAGCGTGTGTGTGTCGCAATCTCCGTTGGACAGCGTGTGTGTGACAAATACCATTGGACAGTGTGTGTGTCAAAATCCCCATTGGAGAGCGTGTGTGTATTACAAACCCGATTGGACAGCGTGTGTGTCACAAACCCCCGTGGACACTGTGTGTGTCACAAACCCCATTGAACAGTGTGTGTGTCACAAACCCCACTGGACAGTGTGTGTGTCAGCTACCCACTGGACAGCGTGTGTGTCACAAATACCCATGGACAGTGTGCGTATCACAAACCCCATTGGACATCGTGTGTGTCACAAACCCCATTGGACAGTGTGTGTGTCACAAACCCTCCTGGTCAGTGTGTGTGTCAAAAAACCCATTAGACAGCATGCGTGTCACAAACACCATTGGACAGTGTGTGTGTAACAAACCCAATTGGTCAGCGTGTGTGTCACAAACCCCATGAGACAGCGTGTGTGTGTCACAAAGCCCATTGGAAAGTGTGTGTGTCACAAACACCATTGGAAAGTGTGTGTGTCGCAAACCCCGTTGGACACCGTGTATTTCACAAACACCATTGGACAGCATGCGTGTCACAAACACCATTGGGCAGGGTGTGTGTGTCGCAATCTCCATTGGACAGTGTGTGTGTCACAATTGCCATTGGACAGTGTTTGTGTGTTGCAAACCCCATTGCACAGCGTTTGTGTCACAAACCCCCGAGGACACTGTGTGTGTCACAAACCCCATTAGACAGTGTGTGTGTCACAAACACCCATGGACAGTGTGCGTGTCACAAACCCCATTGGACATCGTGTATGTCACAAAATCTTTTGGACACTGTGTATGTCACAAACCCCACTGGACAGCGTGTGTGTCACAAACACCCATGGACAGTGTGCGTGTCACAAACACCATTGGACATCGTGTGTGTCACAAGCCCATTGGACAGTGTGTGTGTGTCTCAAAACCCACTGGACAGCGTGTGTGTCACGAACACCTTTGGGAAGAGTATGTATCACAAACCCCATTGGATAGCGTTTGTGTGGCACAAACCCTATTGGACAGTTTGTGTGTCACAAAACCCACTGGACAGAGTGTGTGTCACAAACCCCATTGGAAAATGTATGTGTCGCAAACCCCATTGGACAGTGTGTGTGTCACAAACCCCACTCGACAGCGTGTGTTTCACAAACACCAACGGACAGTGTGCGTGTCACAAACCCCATTGGACATCATTCGTGTCAGAAACCCCTTTGGACAGTGTGTGCGTCACAAGCACCATTGGACAGAGTGTGTGTGTCACAAACCCCTTTAGAAAGTGTATGTGTCACAAACCCCATTGGATAGCGTGTGTGTGTCACAATCCCAATTGGACCGTGTGTGTGTCACAAATCCCATGGGACTGAGTGTGTGTCACGAACCCCATTGGACAGCCTATGTGTCACAAGCGCCATTGGACAGAGTGTGTGTCACAAATTCCACTGGACAGCGTGTGTGTCACAAACACCCATGGACAGTGTGCGTGTCACAAACCCCATTGTATATTGTGTGTGTCACAAACCCCTTTGGACATTGTGTGTGTCACAAACACCATTGGACAGCGTGTGTGTCACAAAAACCCATGGACAGTGTGCTTGTCACAAACCCCATTGGACAACGTGTGTGTCACAAACCCCTTTGGACAGTGTGTGTGTCACAAACCCCATTGGACAGCGTGTGTGTGTCACAATCCCCATTGGACAGTGTGTGTGCCACAAATCCCATTGGATAGCTTGTGTATGTCACAAACCCTCCTGGTTAGTGTGTGTGTCACAAAACCCATTGGACAGCATGCGTGTTCACAAACACCATTGGACAGCGTGTTTTTGTCACAAACCCCATTGGAACGTGTGTGTCTCAAACCCTATTGGATACCGTGTGTGTGTTAAAAACCCCATTAGAAAGTATGTGTGTCACAAACCCCATTGGATAGCATGTGTGTGTCACAAACCCTATTGGACACTGTGTGTGTCACAAACCCAATTGAAGAGCATGTGTGTTATGAACCCCATTGGACAGCGCGTGTGTCACAAGACCCATTGGACAGCGTGTGTGTCACAAACCCCATTGGACAGATTGTGTGTGTCGCAAAAACCATTGGAAAGTGTATCTGTCACAAACCCCATTGGATAGCTTGTGTGTGTCACAAACCCTCCTGGTCAGTGTGTGTGTCACAAAACCCACTGGACAGCAGGCGTGTCACAAACACCATTGGAGAGCGTGTGTTTCACAAACCCCATTGGAAACTATGTGTCACAAACCCCATTGCATAGCGAGTGTGTGTCAAAAACCCCATTAGACAGCCTGTGTGTCACAAAGCCTTTGGACAGAGTGTGTGTCACAAACCCCTTGGGACAGTGTGTGTGTCACAAACACTATTGGACAGCTTGTGTGTGTCAAAAGCACCTTTGGACGGAGTGCGGTGTCACAAAGCCCTTTGGAAACTGTGTGTGTCACAAACCCTGTTGGATAGCGTGTGTGTGTCACAAACCCCATTGGACAGAGTTTGTTTAACAAACCGCATTGGACAGCATGTGTGTCAGAAACACCATTGGACAGTGTGTGTGTCACAAACCCCTTTGGACATGAAATAAATAACTTACGCTTTTTCTTTGGATAAAAAATATTTAATCCAATTCCTTTTATTCCTTAAACACGTGTTCTTTAGAGCATAAGCAAAACAGCGCTGGGTGCGCGGGGGATTCACTCCGCCCAACACGCACACCTTTAAACAATAAGAAGTGTGCTTAAATACAGTAAGGTATTACATATTCATAATGATCCCAGGAACGCCTATACATATTCATAACCTTTCCCCGCTTCTGATTAAAATGAGTCTCAGATAACCATTTCCATAGACCCTCCCCTGTTGCGCCTGCGCAGTGCCTCTTGGTTAATTTGAGGAGGGGTCTTTGGGGGTCTTTGGATGAAGGCTCCTTCAGCTTCATCACAGTGAACTTTTTACCTTTGGCTTATTATGTTGAATTGACTGGGACCCAAGCTGCCAAGTTGAATGAAACCAGACTGGCGCCCCCTTTTGCTGTAAATCTTCGTTATCTTGTCTCCTCAAGTTTACAGCTAGGTGCAGTAGAACTTCTTATCTTGGCATTCGATGGGGTTCTGTTCTTCTTAACATAAAGCTCTAAACTAAGCATTTATTGTGTGACTAAGCCTTAAAGTGTTAGCTTGTTAGTAGGCACCCATTATAAGTTTAGTTAACTCTTAAAATGTTAGTTCCCTCTGTCAATATAACTTCATAAGCAAGTTTCATAACTTTTTACATAGAACTTAACCACCTTTTTCCAGGTTCAGAGCCCGTGCCTCATTTGGTTATATCTGTAAACATTAAACATCTTAGCACGAATCACAACTGCATTTTTCACAGACAGCTGTTGTGTCACAATGCCCAGTGGACAGCGTGTGTGTCAAAACCCAATTGGTCAGTGCGTGTGTCACAAAACCCACTGGACAGCGTGTGTGTCACAAATCCCCCTGGTCAGTGTGTGTGTCACAATCCCCAGTGGAAAGCGTGTGTGTCAAAACCCCATTGCAGTGTGTGTGTGTCACAAAACCCACTGGACAGTGTGTGTGTCACAAACACCCTTGGACAGTGTGAGTGTCACAAACCCTATTGGACAGTGTGTGTGTCATAAAACCCATTTGGACAGTTTGTGTGTCACAAACCCCATTGGACAGCGTGTGTGTGTCACAAACCCCATTGGAAAGTGTATGTGTCAGTAACCCCATTGGATAGCATGTGTGTCACAAGCCCCATTGGATAGAGTGTATGTGTCATAAACCCCATTGGACAGTGTGTGTGTAACAAACGCCAATGGATAGCGTGTCGGTGTCACAAACCCCATTAGAAAGTGTGCGTGTTACAAACCCCATTGGATAGCGTGTGTGTGTCACAAACCCTATTGGACAGCGTTTGTGTCACAATCCCCATTGGACAGCGTGTGTGTCACGAACCCCATTGGCTGCGTGTGTGTCACAAGCACCATTGGACAGGCTGTGTGTGCCAGAAAACCCATTGGAAAGTGTATTTGTCACAAAACACACTGGATAGCGTGTGTTTCACAAAACCTATTGGACAGAGTGTGTGTGTCACAAACCCCATTGGACAGCGTGTGTGTCACAAGACCCATAGGACAGAGTGTGTGTGTCACAAACCCCATTGGATAGCGTGTGTGTCACAAAACCAACTGGACAGCGCGTGTGTCACAAACACCCATGGACAGTGAGCGTGTCTCAAACCTCATTGGACAGCGTGTGTGTCACAAACCACTTTGGACAGTGTGTGTGTCACAAACACCATGGGAAAGCGTGTGTTTTTCAAAATCCCCATTAGACAGTGTGTGTGTGTCACAATCCTTCCTGGTCTGTGTATGTCTCGCAAATCCCATTGGACAGCGTGTGTGTCACAAACCCCATTGGACAGCATGTGTGTCACAAACCCCAATGGACAGTTTGTGTGTGTCACAATACCCATTGAACAGTGTGTGTGTCACAAACCCCATTGGCCAGATTTTGAGTCACAAACCCCATTGGACAGCGGGTGTGTCACAAACACCATTGGACAGTGTGTGTGTCACAAACCCCATTGGACAGCGTGTGTGTGTCACAATCCCTCCTAGTCAGTGTGTGTGTCACAAAACCCATTGGACAGCGAGTGTGTCAGAAACCCCATTGGACAGTGTGTGTCACAAATCCCATTGGACAGTGTGTTTGTCACAAACCCCATTGGACAGTGTGTGTGTGTCACAAAAACCACTGGACAGCGTTTTTGTCACGAACCCCATTGGACAGCGTGTGTGTCACATACCCCATTGGACAGTGTGTGTGTCACAAACCCCAATATGACAGCGTGTGTGTGTAACAAACCCCATTGGACAGTGTGTGTGTCACAAACCCCATTGGACAGCGTGTGTGTGTCACAAACTCCATTGGACAGCGTGTGTGTCACAAACCCCATTGGACAGGTTGTGTGTCACAAGCCCATTGGACAGAGTGTGTGTGTAACAGTGTGTGTGTCACAAAACCCCGTGGACACTCTGTGTATCACGAACGCCATTGGAAGGTGTGTGTCTCACAAACCCCATTAGACAGTGTGTGTGTCACAAACCCCACTGGAGACCGTGTGTGTCACAAACACCCATTGACAGCGTGCGTGTCTCAAACCCCATTGGACATCGTGTGTGTCACAAACCCCTGTGGACAGAGTGTGTGACACAAACCCCACTGGAGACCGTGTGTGTCACAAACACCCATTGACAGCGTGCGTGTCTCAAACCCCATTGGACATCGTGTGTGTCACAAACCCCTGTGGACAGAGTGTGTGACACAAACCCCATTGGATAGCGTGTGTGTCACAAACCCCATTGTACAGTGTGTTTGTCACAATCCCCATTGGACAGCGTGTGTGGTACAAGGCCACTGGACAGAGTGTGTGTGTCATAAAACCCCGTGGACACTTTGTGTGTCATGAACGCCATTGGACAGTGTGTGTGTCACAAACTCCACTGGACAGCGTGTGTGTCACAAACACCCATGGACAGCGTGTGTGTGTCACAATCCCCTTGGACAGTGTGTGTGTCACAAAACCTATTGGATAGCGTGTTTGTCACAAACCCCATTAGAAAGTGTGTGTGTCACAAACCCCATTGGATAGCGCAAGTGTGTCACAAACCCTATTGGACAGAGTGTGTGTGTCACACACCTCATTGGACAGCATGTGTGTCACAAACCCGTGTGGATAATCTGTGTGCCACGAACGCCTTTGGACAGTGTGTGTGTCAAAAACCCATTGGACAGCGTCTGTGTCACAAACACCTTTGGACAGCGTGTGTGATGTCTCAAACCCCATTGAACAGAGTTCGTGTCACAAAACCCATTGGATAGCGTGTGTCACAAATCCCATTAGAAAGTGTGTGCGTCACAAACGCCATTGGATAGCGTGTGTGTGTCACAAACCCTATTGGACAGTGTGTGTGTGTCACAAATGCCATTACACAGCGTGTGTGTCACAAACCCCATTTGACAGAGTGTGTGTCACAAACCCCATTTGACAGAGTGTGTGTCACAAACCCCATTAGAAAGTGTGTGTGTCACAAACCCTATTGGACAGTGTGTGCGTCACAAAAACCACTGGACAGCGTGTGTGTCACAGACCCCATTTTACAGCGTGTGTGTCACAAACCCCATTGGACAGCGTCTATTTTCAGAAACCCCATTGGAGAGTGTGTGTCACAAATCCCATTGGAGAGCGTGAGTGTCACAAACCCCATTGGACAGCGTGTGTGTGTCACAAAGCCCATATGACAGAGTGTGTGTCACAAACACCATTGGACTGTGTGTGTGTCAAAAACCTCAACGGACAGCGTGTGTGTGTCACAAAACCTCCTGGTCAGTGTGTGTGTCACAAACCCCATTTCACTGCGTGTGTGTGTCACAAACCCCATTAGAAAGTGTGTGCGTCACAAACCACATTGGATAGCATGTGTGTGTCACAAACCCTATTGGACAGCGTGTGTGTGTCACAACCCCCATTGGACAGAGTGTGTGTCACAAAACCCATTGGATAGCGTGCGTGTCACAAACCCTATTGGACAGTGTGTGTGTCACAAACCCCAGTGGACAGTGTGTGTGTCACAAACCCCAGTGGACAGTGTGTGTGTCAAAAACAACAGTGGACAGTGTGAGTGTCACAAACCCCATTGGATACCGTCTGTGTCACAAATCCCTTTGGATAGTGTGTGTGTCACAAACCCCATTGGACAGCATTTGTGTGTCACAATACCCATTGGTCATTGTGTGTCACGAACGCCCCTCGACAGTGTGTGTGTCACAATCCCCAGTGGACAGCGTGTGTGTCAAAACCCCATAGGAGAGTGTGTGTGTGACAAAACCCACTGGAAAGCGTGTGTGTCACAAACACCCATGGACAGTGTGAGTGTCAAAAACAACAGTGGACAGTGTGAGTGTCACAAACCCCATTGGATAGCGTCTATGTCAAAAACCCCATTGGACAGAGTGTGTGCCTCAGAAACCGCATTGGAAACTGTGTGTGTCACAAACCAATTGGATAGCGTGTGTGTGTCACAAAGCCCATTGGAAAGTGTGTGTCACAAACCCCATTGGATAGCGTGTATTTTTCAAAAACCCCATTAGAAAGTGTGTGTGTCACAAACCCCTTTGGACAGCGTGTGTGTCACAAACCCCATTGGACAGTTTGTGTGTCACAAACCCCCCTGGACAGTTTGTGTATCACAATCCCCAATGGACAGCGTGTGTGTTACAAATACCCTTTGGACATCGGGCGTGTCACAAACTCCTTTGGATAGCGTGTGTGTGTCACAAACCCCATTAGAAAGTGTGCGTGTGACATACCCCTTTGGAAAGTGTGTGTGTCACAAACCCCATTTGATAGCATGTGTGTGTCACAAACACTATTAGACAGTGTGTGTGTCACAATCCCCATTGGACAGTGTGTGTCTCACAAGCCCCATTGGACAGCTTTTGTGTTTCACAAGAGCCATTGAACAGAATGTGTGTGTCACAAACCCCATTTGAAAGTGTGTATGTCACAAACCCCATTGGATAGCGTGTGTGTCACAAAACCAATTGGACAGAGTGTGTGTGTCACAAAACCCATTGGACAGCGTGTGTGTCACAATCCCGACTGGATAGTGTGTGTGTCACAAAACCCACTGGACAGCGTGTGTGTCACAAACCACATCGAACAGCGTGTGTGTCACAAGCCCCATTGGACAGCGTGTGTAGTCACAAACACCATTGGACAGCGTGTGTGTGTAACAGTAACCAATGCACAATGTGTGTGTCACAAACCCCACTGGACAGCGTGTGTGTCACAAACACCCATGTACAGTGTGCGTGTCACAAACCCCATCGGACATCGTGTGTGTCACAAACCCTGTTGGACAGTGTGTGTGTCACAAACACTACTGGACTGCGTGTGTGTCACAAACACCCATGGATAGTGTGTGTGTAAGACACCTAATTGGTTAGCGTGTGTTTCACAAACCCCATGGTACAGCGTGTGTGTGTCACAAACCCCATTGGAAAGTGTGTGTGTCACAAACCCCATAGGAAAGTGTGTGTGTCACAAACCCCATTGGATAGTTTGTGTGTGTCACAAACCCCATTAGAAAGTGTGCATATCACAAACCCCATTGGAAAGTGTGTGTTTCACAAACCCCATTGGACAGCTTGTGTGTTACAAGACCCATTAGACAGAGTGTGTGTGTCAGAAACCCCATTGGAGAGCGTGTGTGTCACAAACCCCATTGGACAGAGTGTGTGTGTCACAAAACCCATTGGACAGTCTGTATGTCACAATCCCCATTGGATAGCGTTTGTGTCACAAAACCCACTGGACAGCGTGTGTGTCACAAACCCCATTGAACAGCGTGTGTATCAAAAGGCCCATTGGACAGCGTGTGTAGTCACAAACACCATTGGACAGCGTGTGTAGTCACAAAACCCATTGGACAGAGTGAGTGTGTCACAAACCCCATTGCAAAGTGTATGTGTCACAAACCCCATTGGATAGCGTGTGTGTGTCACAAACCCTCCTGGTCAGAGTGTGTGTCACAAAACCCATTGGAGAGCATGCGTGTCACAAACACCATTGGACAGTGTGTGTGTAAGAAACCCAATTGGTCAGCGTGTGTGTCACAAACCCCATTGGAAAGTGTTTGTGTCACAAACCCCATTGGATATCGTGGGTGTGTGTCACAAACCCCATTGGACAGCGTGTGTGTCACAAACCCCATTGGACAGCGCGTGTGTGTCACAATACCCTTTGGACAGAGTGTGTGTGTCAAAAACCCCATTGGACAGCGTGTGTTTCATAAACCCCATTGGACGGCATGTGTGTGTCACAATACCCATTGGACAGTGTTTGTGTGTCACAAACCCCATTGGACAGAGTGTGTTTCACAAACCCCTTTGGACAGTGTGTGTGTCACAAACCCCATTGGACAGCGTGTGTGTGACACAATCCCCTTTGCACAGTGTGTGTGTCAACAATACCCATTGGACAGTGTGTGTGTCACAAACCGCATTGGACAGCTTGTGTGTCACAAACCCCCGTAGACACTGTGTGTGTCACAAACCCCACTGGACAGTGTGCGTGTCGCAAACCCTATTGGACTTCGTGTGTGTCACAAACCCTTTTGGACAGTGTGTGTCTCACAAACCCCAATGGACAGAGTGTATCACAAACCATATTGGACAGCGTGTGTGTCACAAACCCCATTGGACAACATGTGTGTCACAAATCCCATTAGACAGCGTGTGTGTGTCACAAAACCCATTTGACAGAGTGTGTGTCACAAACCCCATTGGACAGAGTGTGTGTGTCACAAACCCTGCTGGTCAGTGTGTGCGTCACAAAACCCACTGGGCAGGGTGTGTGTCACAAAAACCCATGGACAGTGTGAGAGTCACAAACCCCATTGGACAGAGTGTGTGTCACAAGTCCATTGGACAGAGTGTGTGTGTCACAAAACCCACTGGACAGAGTGTGTGTCACGAACCCCATTGGACAGCGTGTGTGTCACAAGCACCATTGGACACAGTGTGTGTGTCACAATCCGCATGGGACAGCTTGTATGTCACAAACCCCATTGGACTTCATGTGTATCACTAACCCCTTTGGACATCGTGTGTGTCACAAAGCAATTTGGACAGTGTGTGTGTCACAAACCCTATTGGACAGCGTGTCTGTCACAATCCCCTTTGGACAGCATGTGTGTCAGAAACCCCATTGGACAGAGTGTGTGTGTCACAAACCCCATTGGAAAGCGTGTGTGTCACAAACCCCATTGGACAGTGTGTATGTCACAATCCCCATTGCTCAGCGTCTGTGTCACAAACACCATTGGACAGTGTGTGTGTCAGAAACCCCGTTGCACAGCATGTGTGTCACAAACCCCATTGGACAGTGTGTCTGTCACAAACCCCATTGGACAGCGTGTGTGTGTCACAAACCCTATTGGACAGGGTGTGTGTCACAAGCCCCATTGGACAGAATGTATGTGTCACAAAGCTCATTGGACAGCGTGTGTGTAACAATCCCCGTTGCTCAGCCTATGTGTCACAAATCCCATTGGACAGGGTGTGTGTATCACAATACCCATTGGACAGTGTGTGTGCGACAAACCTCATTGGACATACTTTGTGTCACAAACCCCCGTGGACACGGTGTGTGTCACAAACACCCATGGACAGTGTGAGTGTCACAAACCCCATTGGACATCGTGTGTGTCACAAGCCCCTTTGGACAGTGTGTGTGTCACAAACACCATTGGACAGCATGTGTGTCACAAACACCCATGGACAGTGTGCGTGTCACAAAACCCATTGGACAACGTGTGTGTCACAAACCCCATGGGACAGAGTGTCTGTCACGAACCCCATTGGACAGCGTGCGTGTCACAAGCCCCATTTAACAAAGTGTGTGAGTCACAAACCCCATTAGACAGCGTGTGTATCACAAACCCCTTTGGACAGTGTGTTTGTCACAAACACCTTTGGACAGCGTGTGTGTGTCACAATCCCCAATGGACAGTGTGTGTGTCATAAACCCCATGGGACAGAGTGTTTGTCACTAACCCCATTGGACAGCGTGTATGTCACAAGCGCCATTGGACAGTGTGTGTGTAACAAACTCCATGGGACATCGTGTGTGTGTCACAAACCCCATTGGAAAGTGTGAGTCACAAACCCCATTGGATAGCGGGTTTGTCAAAAACATCATTAGAAACTATGTGTGTCACAAAACCCACTGGACAGCGTGTGTGTCACGAACCCCATTGGATTGCGTGTGTGTTGCACAAACCCTATTGGACAGTGTGTGTGTCACAGACCCCATTAGATAGAGTGTGTGTCACAAGCCCCATTGGACAGCGTGTGTGTCACAAACCCCATTGGACAGCTTGTGTTTCACAAGTCCTATTGGACAGAGTGTGTATCACAAACCCCATTGGAAAACGTGTGTGTCAAAATACCCATTGGACAACGTGTGGGTCACAAACACCCATGGACAGTGTGCGTGTGTCTCAATCCCCATTGTACAGTGTGTGTGTCACAAACACCATTGGACAGCGTGTGTGTGTAACAATACCCATTGGACAGAGTTTGTGTCACAAAACCCATTGTAGAGCGTGTGTGTCACAAACCCCAGTGGACACTGTGTGTCACAAACCCCATTGGACAGCGTGTGTGTCACAAACACCCATGGACAGTGTGCGTGTCACAAACGCCATTGTACATCGTGTGTGTCACAAACCCTTTTGGACAGTGTGTGTGTCACAAACCCCATTGGACAGCGTGTGTGTCATAAAAATCTTCGGACAATGTGTGTGTCTCAAACCCCATTGGACAGCGAGTGTGTGTGTCACATTCCGCATTGGACAGTGTGTGTGTCACTAACCCCATGGGACAGAGTGTGTGTCACGAACCCCATTGGACAGAGTGTGTGTCACAAACTCCATGGCACAGCGTGTGTGTGTCACAAACCCCATTGGATATCGTGTGTGTGTCACAAACTCCATTAGAAAGTATGCGTGTCACAAACCCCATTGGATAGCGTGTGTGTGTCACAAACCCTATTGGACAGCGTGTTTTTCACAAGACCCATTGGACAGAGTGTGTGTGTCACAAACCCTATTGGACAGCGTGTGTGTCACAAACCCCTTTGGACAGTGTGTGTGTGTCACAAACCCCATTGGACAGCCTCTGTGTCACAAAGACTCATGGACAGTGTGCGTGTTCCAAACCCCATTGGACATCCTGTTTCTCAAAAACCCCTTTGGACAGTGTGTGTGTCACAAACCCCATTGGATAGCCAGTGTTTGTCACAAACCCCATTGGAAAGTGTGTGTGTCACAAACCCTATTCGACAGCGTGTGTGTGTCACAATACACATTGGACAGTGTGTGTGTCACAAACCCTCCTGGTCAGTGTGTGTGTCAGAAACCCCATTGGACAGCGTGTGTGTCAGAAACACAATTGGACAGTGTGTGTCACAAATCCCATTGGACAGAGTGTGTGTCACAATCCCCATTGAACCGCGTGTGTGTCAAAAACCCCATTGGAGAGCGTGTGTGTCAGAAACCTCATTGGAAAGTGTGTGTCAAAAATCCCATTAAAAAGTGTATGTGTCACAAACTGCATTGTATCGCGTGTGTGTTTCACAAACCCCATTGGACAGTATGTGTGTCACAAGACCCATTGGACAGAGTGTGTGTCACAAACCCCATTTTACAGCGTGTTTGTCACAATCCCCATTGGACAGCGTGTGTGTCACAAGCCCATTGGACAGAGTGTGTGTCACCAAACCCACTGGACAGCGTGTATGTCACGAACCCCATTGGACAGCGTGTGTATCACAAGCACCATTGGACAGAGTGTGTGTGTCACAAAATACATTGGAAAGTATATGTGTCACAAACCCCACTGGATACAGTGTGTGTGTCACAAACCCTATTGGACAGTGTGTGTGTTAGAATCCCCATTGGACAACGTGTGTGTCACAAACTCCATTGGACAGAGTGTGTGTGTCACAATCCCCATTGGACAACGTGTGTGTCACAAAAGCCTTTGGACAGATTGTATGTGTCACAATCCCCATTGGAAATTGTATGTGTCACAAACCGCATTGTATAGCTTGTGTGTGTCACAAACCCCATTGGACAGTTTGTGTGTCACAAAACCCACTGGACAGCTTGTGTGTCACAAACCCCATTAGACAGCGTGTGTGTCACAATCCCCATTGGACAGCGTGTGTGTTTCATAATACCCATTGGACAGTGTGTGTGGCACAAAGCCCATTAGACTGAGTTTGTGTCACAAACTCCATTGGACAGCGTGTGTGTCACAAAATCCATTGGAAAGTGTATGTGTCACAAACCCCACTGGATAGAGTGTGTGTGTCACAAACCCTATTGGACAGTGTGTGTGTTAGAATCCCCATTGGAAAGCGTGTGTGTCACAAACTCCATTGGACAGAGTGTGTGTGTCACAATCCCCATTGGACAACGTGTGTGTCACAAACCCCACTGGAAATCGTATGTGTCACAAACCGCATTGTATAGCTTGTGTGTGTCACAAACCCCATTGGACAGTTTGTGTGTCACAAAACCCACTGGACAGCGTGTGTGTCACAAACAGCATTGGATAGTGTGTGTGTCTCAAGCCCCATTGGACAGCGTGTGTGTCACAAACACCATTGGACAGCGTGTGTGTGTAACAATAACAATTGGACAGTGTGTGTGTCACAAAACCCATTGGACAGCGTGTGTGTCAAGAACCCCATTGGAAAGCGTGTGTGTCACAAGCCAGATTGGAAAGTCTGTGTGTAACAATACCCATTGGAAAGTCTGTGTGTCACAAACACCATTGGATAGCGTGTGTGTGTGACAAACCCTATTGGAGACTGTGTGTGTCACAATACCCATTGGACAGTGTCTGTGTCACAAACCCCATTGGACAGCGTGTGTGTGTCACAATACCCATTGGACAGTGTGTGTCACAAACCCCATTGGACAAAGTTTGTGTCACAAACCCCATTGGAAAGTGTGCGTGTCACAAACACGATTGGACAGTGTGTGTGTCACAAACCCCATTAGACAGCGTGTATGTGTAACAAACTCATATTGGTCAGCGTGTGTGTCACAAAGATCTTTGGAGAGCGTGTGTGTGTCACAATCCCCATTGGACAGTGTGTCTGTGTCACAAACCCTATTGGACAGAGTGTGTGTCACAAACCCTATTGGACAGCGTGTGTGTCACAAACCCCACTGGACAGCGTGTGTGTGTCACAAAGCCCATTTGACAGAGTGTGTGTCACAAACACCATTCGACAGTGTGTGTGTCAAAAACCCCAATGGACAGCGTGGGTGTCACAAACCCCATGGGACAATGTGTGTGCGTGTCACAAACCCCATTGGAAAGTGTGTGCGTCACAAACCCCATTGGAGAGCGTGTGTGTGTCACAAAACCTATTGGACAGTGTATAGTTCACCATCCCCATTGGACAGCGTCTGTGTCACAAACCCCATTGGACAGCATGTGAGTCACATACACCATTGGACAGCATGTGTGTGTCACAATCCTCATTGAAATGTGTGTGTGTCAGAAAACCCATTGGACAGCATGCGTGTCACAAACATCATGGGATAGTGTGTCTGTAAGAAACCCAATTGGTCAGCGTGTGTGTCACAAACACCATGGGACAGTGTGTGTGTCACAAACCTTATTTGAAAGTGTGTGTCACAAACCCAATTGGATTGCGTGTGTGTGTCAAAAACCCCATGAGAAATTATGGGTGTCACAAATCCAATTGCATAGCTTATGTGTGTCACAAACACTATTGTACAGAGTGTGTGTGTCACACACCCCATTGGACAGCGTGTGTGTCATAAACCCCACTGGACATCGTGTGTGTGTCACAATCCCAATTGGACAGTGTGTGTGTCACAAACCCCATGGGACAGAGTGTGTGTCACAAACACTATTGGACAGCGTGTGCGTGTCACAATCTGCATTGGACAGTGTGTGTGTCACAAAACCCATTGGACAGCATGTGTGTCACAATCCCCATTGAACAGCGTGTGTGTCACAAACCCCATTGGAGAGCGTGTGTGTGTCACAAACTCCACTGGACAGCGTGTGTGTCACAAAAACTATTGGATAGCGTGTGTGTCACAAACCCCATTAGAAAGTGTGTGTGTCACAAACCCCATTGGATAGCGTAAGTGTGTCACAAACCCTATTGGACAGAGTGTTTGTGTCACACACCCCATTGGACAGCGTGTGTGTCACAAACCCGCATGGATGCTCTGTGTGTCACGAACGCCATTGGACAGCGTGTGTGTCAAAAACCCATTGGACAGTGTGTGTGTCACAAAACCCACTGGACAGCGTCTGTGTCACAAACACCCATGGATAGTGTGAGTGTCACAAACCCCATTGGATAGCGTGTGTGTCACAAGCCCATAGGACAGA
Organism: Columba guinea; assembly: GCA_032206185.1. Classification (NCBI taxonomy): domain Eukaryota; kingdom Metazoa; phylum Chordata; class Aves; order Columbiformes; family Columbidae; genus Columba; species Columba guinea. Next base: position 163,693 of record JAVLUU010000064.1, on the reverse strand, counting down.
GTGTGTGTGACAAAACCCACTGGACAGCGTGTGTGTCACGAACCCCATTGGACAGCATGTGTGTCACAAGCACCATTGGACTAAGTGTGTGTGTCACAAACTCCATTGGATTGTGTGTGTGTGTCACAAACCCTATTGGACAGTGTGTGTGTCTCAAAATCCACTGGACAGCGTGTGTGTTCACAAACACCTTTGGACAGCGTGTGTGATGTCTCAAACCCCATTGAACAGAGTTCGTGTCACAAAAGCCATTGGATAGCGTGTGTGTCACAAACCCCATTAGAAAGTGTGTGTGTCACAAACCCCATGGGATAGCGTAAGTGTGTCACAAAATCTATTGGACAGCGTGTTTGTGTCACACAACCCTTTGGACAGCATGTGTATGTCACAATCCCCATTAAACAGTGTGTGTTTCACAAACCTCATAGGACAGAGTGTGTGTCACAAGCACCATTGGACAGAGTGTGGTGTCGCAAACCGTATTGGACATTGTGTGCGTCACAAAAACCACTGGACAGCGTGTGTGTCACAAACCCCATTTTACAGCGTATGTGTCACAAACCCTCCTCGTCAGTGTGTGTGTCACAAACCCCATTGGACAGCGCATATTTGCAGAAACCCCATTGGACAGTGTGTGTCACAAATCCCATTGGAGAGCGTGAGTGTCACAAACCCCATTGGACAGCGTGTGTGTGTCACAAAGCCCATATGACAGAGTGTGTGTGACAAACACCATTGGACTGTGTGTGTGTCAAAAACCCCAATGGACAGCGTGTGTGTGTCACGAAACCTCCTGGTCAGAGTGTGTGTCACAAACCCCATTGCACAGCGTGTGTGTTACAAACCCTATTGGACAGTGTGTGTGTGTCACAAACCCCATTACACAGCGTGTGTGTCACAAGCCCCATGGGACAGAGTGTGTGTCACAAACACTATTGGAAAACGTGTGTGTGTCACAATCCTCATTGGACAGTGTGTGTGTCACAAAACCCATGGGATAGCGTGTGTGTCACGAACACCATTGGACAGTGTGAGTGTCACAAACCCCCCTGGACAGTGTGTGTGTCACAAACCCCAGTGGACAGCGTGTGTGTCAAAACCCCATTGGACAGTGTGTGTGTGACAAAACCGACTGGACAACGTGTGTGTCACAAACAACCATGGACAGTGTGAGTGTCACAAACCCCATTGGATAGCGTCTGTGTCACAAATCCCTTTGGACAGTGTGTGTGTCACAAACCCCATTGGAGAGCGTGTGTGTTTCACAGTCCCCATTGGACAGTGTGTGTGTTACGAACCCCCCTGGACAGTGTGTGTGTCACAATCCCCAGTGGACAGCGTGTGTGTCAAAACCCCATTGGAGAGTGTGTGTTTGACAAAACCCACTGCAAAGCGTGTGTGTCACAAACACCCATGGACAGTGTGAGTGTCAAAAACCCCATTGGATAGCGTCTATGTCACAAACCCCATTGGACAGAGTGTGTGTGTCAGAAACCGCATTGGAAACTGTGTGTGTCACAAACCAATTGGATAGCGTGTGCGTGTCACAAACACCATTGGACAGTGTGTGTGTAACAAACCCAACTGGTCAGCGTGTGTGTCACAAACCCCATTGGAAAGTGTGTGTCACAAACCCCTTTGGACAGAGTGTTTGTCACAAACACTATTGGACAGCGTGCGTGTCACAAGCCCATTGGACAGAGTGTGTGTGTCGCAAAACCCACTGGACAGCGTGTGTGTCACGAACCCCATTGGACAGCTTTTGTGTCACAAGCACCATTGGAGAGAGTGTGTGTGTCCCAATCCCCTTTGGACAGTGTGTATGTCACAAAACCCATTGGATACCGTGTGTGTCACAAACCACATTGGACAGCGTGTGTGTCACAAACCCCATTGGACAGAATTTGTGTCACAAACCCTATTGCACAGCGTGTGTGTCACATACACCATTGGACAGCGTGTGTGTCACAAACCTCACTGGACAGAGTGTGTGTGTCACAAACCCTCCTGGTTAGTGTATGTGTCACAAACCCCATTGCAGAGCGTGTGTGTCATAAACCCTATGGGACAGTGTGTGTGTGTCACAAAGCCCATTATAAGGTGTGCGTGTCAAAACCCCATTGGATAGCGTGTGTGTGTCACAAACCCCATTGGACAGTGTGTGTCACAAACCCCATTGGACACTGTGTGTGTCACAATCCCCATTGGACAGCGTCTGTGTCACAAACCCCATTGGACAGCGTTTTTGTCACAAACACCATTGGACAGCATGTGTGTGCCCAATCCCCTTTGGACAGTGTGTATGTCACAAAACCCATTGGATACCGTGTGTGTCACAAACCCCATTTGAAAGTGTTTGTTTCATAAACCCCATTGGACAGCGTGTGTGTCATAAACCCCATTGGAGAGCGCGTGTGTGTCACAATCCCCATTGGACAGTGTTTGTGTGTCACAAACCCCATTGGACAGCGTGTGTGTCACAAACCCCTTTGGAAAGTGTGTGTGTTACAAACCCCATTGGACAGTGTGTGTGTCACAAACCCCACTGGACAGCGTGTGTGTCACAAACACCCATGGGCAGTGTGCGTGTCACAAACCCCATTGGACATCGTGTGTGTCACAAACACCCATGGACAGTATGCGTATCACAAACCCCATTGGGCATCATGTGTGTCACAAACCCCTTTGGAAAGAGTGTGTGTCACAAACCCCCTTGGACAGCGTGTGTGTCACAAACCGCATTAGAAAGTGTGCGTGTCACAAAACCCATTGGAACGTGTGTGTGTCACAAACCCCATTGGATAGCGTGTGTGTGTCGCAGTCCCCATTGGACAGAGTGTGTGTGTCACAAACCCCATTGGACAGTGTTTGTGTCACAAAACCCATTGGATAGCGTGTGTGTGTCAAGAACCCTCCTGGTCAGTGTGTGTGTCACAAATCCCATTGGACTGCATGCGTGTCACAAACACCATTGGACAGTGTGTGTGTGTCACAAACCCGATTGGAAAGTGTGTGTCACAAATCGCATTGGATAGCGTGTGTGTGTCAAAAACCCCATGGGACAGAATACGTGTCACGAGCCCCATTGGACAGCGTGTGTGTAATAAACCCCACTGGACAGCCTGTGTGTGTCACAATCCCCATTGGACACCGTGTGTGTGTCACAAACCCCATGTGATAGAGTGTGTGTGTCACAATCCCCATTAGACAGCGTGTGTGTCACATACCCCATTGGACAGTGTGTGTGTGTCACAATCCGCTTTTGATAGAATGTGTGTGTCACAAAGCCCTTTAGAAAGTATGCGTGTTACAAACCCCATTGGATACCGTGTGTGTGTCACAAGCACCATTGGACAGTGTGTGGTGTCACAAAAACCATTGGACTGCGTGTGTTTCACAAACCCCATTGGACAGTGTGTGTGTGTCACAAACCCCATTTGATAGAGTGTGTGTGTCACAAACCCTATTGGACAGTGTGTGTGTCGCAAAACCCACTGGATAGCGTGTGTGTCTCGAACCCCATTGGACAGCGTGTATGTAATAAACCCCATTGGACAGCGTGTGTGTGTCACAACCCCATTGGAAAGTGTGTGTCACAAACCTCATTGGATAGCGTGTGTGTGTCAAAAACCCCATTAGAAAGTATGTGTGTCACAAACCCCATTGGATAGCATGTGTGTGTCACAAACCCCATGTGACAGAGTGTTTGTCACAATCCCCATTGGACAACGTGTGTGTCACAAACCGCAGTGGACAGTGTCTGTGTGTCACAATACCCATTGGAAAGTGTGTGTGTCACAAACCCCATTGGACAGAGTTTCTTTCACAAACCCCATTGGACAGCATGTGTGTCAGAAACACCATTGGACGCTGTGTGTATCACAAACCCAATTGGACAGTGTGTGTGTCACAAACTCCCCTGGACAACGTGTGTGTCACAAACACCCATGTACAGTGTGCGTGTCACAAACCCCATTGGACATCATGTGTGTCACAAACCCCTTTGGACAGTGTGTGTGTCACAAACACCATTGGACAGCGTGTGTGTCACAAACACCCATGGACAGTGTGCGTTACACAAACCCAATTGGACAACGTGTGTGTCACAAACCACATTGGACAGCGTGTGTGTGTCACAAGCGCCATTGGACAGAATTTGTGTGTCACAAACCCAATGGGACAGAGTGTGTGTCACAAACACTATAGGACAGTGTGTGTGTGTCACAAACCCCATTAGAAAGTGTGCGTGTCACAAACCCCATTGGATAGGAAGTGTGTGTCACAAACCCTATTGGACACTGTGTGTGTCACAAAACCCACTAGATAGCGTGTGTGTCACAAACCCCATTGGACAGTGTGTGTGACACAAGCCCCATTGGACAGAGTGTATTTGTCGCAAAGCCCATTGGACAGCGTGTGTGTCACAATCCCCATTGGACAGGGTGTGTGTGTCACAAACCTCATTGGACAGAGTTTGGGTCACAAACCCCTGTGGACACTGTTTGTGTCACAAACCCCATTGGACAGTGTGAGTGTCACAAACTCCACTGGACAGCTTGTGTGTCACAAACACCCATGGAAAGTGTGCGTGTCACAAACCCCATTGGACATCGTGTGTGTCACAAACCCCTTTGGACAGTGTGTGTGTCACAAACACCATTGGACAGCTTGTGTGTCACAAACACCCATGGACAGTGTGCGTGTCACAAACCCCATTGGACAGTGTGCGTGCCACAAACCTCATTGCACAACGCGTGTGTCACAAACCCCTTTGGACAGTGTGTGTGTCAAAAACCCCATTGGACAGCGTATGTGTATCACAATCCCCATTGGACAGAGAGTGTGTTTCAGAAACACCATGGGACAGAGCGCCTGTGTCACAAACCCCATTAGAAAATGTTCGTGTCACAAACCCCATTGGATACCGTGTGTGTATCACAAACCCTACTGGACAGCGTGTGTGACACAATCCCCATTGGACAGCGTCTTTGTCACAAACCCAATGGGACAGAGTGTGTGTCACAAACACTATAAGACAGCGTGTGTGTGTCACAAGCCCATTGGACAGAGTGTGTGTGTCACAAAACCCACTGGACAGCGTGTGAGTCACAAACCCCATTGGACAGCATGTGTGTCACAAACCCAATGCTACAGAGAGTGTGTCACGAACCCCATTGGACAGTGTGTGTGTGTCACAAGCTTTATTGGACAGAGTGTGTGGGTCAAAAACCCAATTGGACAGTGTGTGTGTCACAAAACCCACTGGACAGCGTGTGTGTCACAATACCCATTGGACAGTGTGTGTGTGAAAAACCTCATTGGACAGAGTTTGTGTCACAATCCCCCGTGGACACTGTGTGTGTCACAAACCCCATTGGAAAGTGTATGTGTCACAAACCCCATTTGATAGAGTGTGTGTGTCACAAACCCCATTGGATAGCGTGTGTGTGTCACAAGCACCATTGGACAGTGTGTGGTGTCACAAAAACCATTGGACTGCGTGTGTGTCACAAACCCCATTGGACAGTGTGTGTGTGTCACAAACCCCATTTGATAGGGTGTGTGTGTCAGAAACACTATTGGACAGTGTGTGTGTCACAAAACCCACTGGATAGAGTGTGTGTCACAAATGCCATTGGACAGCATGTGTGTCAAAAACCCCTTTGGACAGTGTGTGTGTCACAAACCCCATTGGACAGCGTGTGTGTGTCACAATCCCCATTGGACAGTGTGTGTGTCACAAACCCCATGGGACAGAATGTGTGTCACAAACACCATTGGTCAGCGTGTCTGCGTCACAAGCTCATTGGACAGAGTGAGTGTGTCACATGATGCACTGGACAGCGTGTGTGTCACGAACCCCATTTGACAGCGCGTGTGTCTCAAAAGCACCGTTGGACAGAGTGTGGTGTCACAATTGCCATTGGAGAGCGTATGTGTCACAAACCCCATTGGACAGTGTGTGTGTGTCGCAAACCCCGTTGGATAGAGTGTGTGTGTCACAAACCCCATTGGATAGCGTGTGTGTGTCAGAAGCACTATTGGACAGAGTGTGGTGTCACAAACCCCATTGGACAGTAGTGCGTGCAACAAACCCCATTGGACATCGTGTGTGTCACAAACCCCTTTGGACAGTGTGTTTGTCACAAACCCCATGGGACAGAGTGTGTGTCACAAAACCCATTGTACAGCATGCGTGTTCACAAATACCATTGGACAGCGTGTGTGTGTCACAAACCCCATTGGATAGCGTGTGTGTGTCAAAAAACCCTCTAGAAAGTATGTGTGTCACAAACCCCTTTGGACAGCGTGTGAGTCACAAACCCCATTGGACAGCGTGTGTGTGTCGCAATTCCCATTGGACAGTGTGTGTGTCACAAACCCCATGGTACAGAGTGTGTGTCACAAACACTATTGGTCAGCGTGTGTGTGTCACAAGCCTATTGGACAGAGTGTGTGTGTTTCAAAAAACCCACTGGACAGCGTGTGTGTCTCGAACCCCTTTGGACAGCGTGTGTGTCACACACCCCTTTGGATAGCGTGTGTGTGTCACAAACCCTCCTGGTCAGTGTGTGTTTACAAAACACATTGGACGTCATGCGTATTACAAACACCATTGGACAGCGTGTGTGTGTCACAAACCCCATTGGAAAGTGTATGTCACAAACCGCATTGGATAGCGTGTGTGTGTCAAAAAACCCCATTAGAAAGTATGGGTGTCACAAACCTCATTGCATAGCATGTGTGTGTCACAAACCCCATGTGACAGATTGTCTGTCACAATCCCCATTGGACAGTGTGTGTGTGTCACAAACCCCATTAGACAGCGTGTGTGTCACAAACCCCATGGGACACTGTGTGTGTGTCACAAACCCCATTAGAAAGTGTGCGTGTGACAAACCCCATTTGAAAGTGGGTGTGTCACACAACACATTGGATAGCATGTGTGTGTCACAAACCCCATTGGACAGAGTGTTTGTGTGACAAACCCCATTCGACAGAGTGTGTCTGTCACAAACCCTACTGGACAGTGTGCATGACAAAATCCCCATTGGACAGCGTCTGTGTCACAAACCCCATTGGAGAGCGTGTGTGTCACAAAACCCAGTGGACAGCATATGTTTCACAGACCCCATTGGACAGCGTGCATGTCACAAGCGCCATTGGAAAGTGTATGTGTCACAAAGCCTATTGGACAGTGTGTATGTCACAATCCCCATTAGACAGCGTCTGTGTCACAAATCCCATTGGACAGAGTGTGTGTGTCACACATCCCATTGGACAGTGTGTGTGTCACAAACTCCACTGGACAGCGTGTGTGTCACAAACCCCATTGGACAGTGTGTGTGTGTCACAATACCCATTGGGCAGTGTGTGTTTCACAAGCCCCATTGGACAGAGTTTGTCTCACCAACCCCCGTGGACACTGTGTGTCACAAACCCCATTGGACAGTGGGTGTGTCACAAACCCCATTGGATAGCGTGTGTGTGTCACTGGCCCTATTGGACAGTGTGTGTGTCACAAAATCCACTGGGCAGCGTGTGTGTGTAACAATACCCATTGGACAGCGTGTGTGTCACAAACCCAATTGGATAGCGTGTGTGTAGCAAATACCCATGGACAATATGCTTGTCACAAACCCCTTTGGACAGCGTCTGTGTCACAAACCCCCGAGGACAATGTGCGTGTCACAAACCCCACTTGACAACGTGTGTGTCACAAACACCCATGGACATTGTGCGTGTCACAAACGCCATTGGACATCGTGTGTGTCAACAAACCCTTTGGAAATTGTGTGTGTCACAAACCCCATTGGACAGCGTGTGTGTGTCACAATCCCCATTGGACAGTGTGTGTGTCACAAAACCCATGGGACAGAGTGTGTGTCATGAACCGGACTGGGCAGCGTGTGTGTCACAAGCGCCATTGGACAGAGTGTGTGTGTCACAAACCCCATTGGACAGCGTGTGTTTTTCCCAATCCCCATTGGACACTCTGTGTGTCACAAACCCCATTGGACAGTCTGTGTGTCACAATCCCCATTGGAAAGTATATGTGTCACAAACCCCATTGGATACCGTGTGTGTGTCACAAACCCTATTGGACAGTGTATGTGTCACAAACCCTAGTGGACAGCGTGTGTGTCACAAACCCCATTGGATAGCGTGTGTGTCACAAACCACTTTGGACAGTGTGTGTGTCACAGACCCCATTGGACAGCGTGTGTGTGTCACAAACCCTATTGGACGGTGTATGTGTCTCAAACATAATTGGACAGCATGTGTGTCACAAGCCCATTGGACAGAGTGTGTGTGTCACAAAACCCACTGGACAGCATGTGTGTCACGAACCCCATTGGACAGCGTGTGTGTCACAAGCACCATTGGACAGAGAGTGTGTGTCACAAACCCCATTGGAAAGTGTATGTTTCACAAACACCATTGGATAGCGTGTGTCTGTCACAAACCTTTTAGGACAGTGTTTGTCACAAAACCCACTGGACACCGTGTGTGTCACAAACCTCATTGGAAAGTGTGTGTCACAAACCCCTTTGGACAGTGTGTGTGTCACAAACACCATTGGACAGTGTATGTGTCACAAACCCTAGTGGACATCGTGTGTGTCACAAACCTCTTTGGACAGTGTGTGTGTCACAAACCCCATTGGACAACGTGTGTGTGTCACAAACCCCATTGGAAAGTGTGTGTCAGAAACCCCATTGGATAGCGCGTGTGTGTCACAAACCCCATTATAAAGTGTGCGTGTCACAAACCCCATTTGATAGCGTGTGTGTGTCACAATCCCCATTGGACAGTGTGTGTGTCACAAAACCCATTGGACAACGTGTGTGTCACGAACCCCATTGGACAGCGTGTGTGTCACAAGCACCATTGGACAGAGAGTGTGTGTCACAAACCCCATTGGAAAGTGTATGTTTCACAATCCCCATTGGATAGCGTGTGTCTGTCACAAACCCTTTTGGACAGTGTTTGTCACAAACCCACTGGACACCGTGTGTGTGTAACAACACCCATTGGACATCGTGTTTGTCACAAACCCCTTTGGACAGTGTGTGTGTCTCAAACCCCACTGGAAAGTGGGTGTCACATACCCCATTAGACAGCGTGTGTGTCTGAAACCCTACTAAACAGTGTGTAGGTTGCAATCCCCATTGGACAGCGTCTGTGTCACAAACCCCATTGGACAGCGTGTGTGTCACAAGCACCATTGGACAGAGTGTGTGTGTCACAAACCCCATTGGAAAGTGTATGTGTCACAAACCCCATTGGATAGCATGTGTGTATCACAAACCCTTTTGGACAGTGTTTGTGTCACAAAACACACCGAACACCGTGTGTGTTCACAAACCCTATTGGACAGCGTGTTTTTCACAAGAGCCATTGGACAGAGTGCGTGTGTCACAAAGCCCATTGGACAGCGTGTGTGTCACAAACCCCACTTGACAGCGTGTGTGTCACGAACCCCATTGGACAGCGTGTGTGTCACAAGCACCATTGGACAGAGAGTGTGTGTCACAAACTCCACTGGACAGCGTGTGTGTCACAAACACCGATGGACAGTGTGCGTGTCACAAACCCCATTGGAGAGCGTGTGTGTCACAAACCACTTTGGACAGTGTGTGTGTCACAAACCCCATTGGACAGTCTGCGTGTCACAAACACCCATGGACAGTGTGCGTGTCATAAACCTCATTGGACATCGTGTGTGTCACAAACCTCTTTGGACAGTGTGTGTGTCAAAAACCCCATTGGACAGCGTGTGTGCATCACAATCCCCATTTGACAGTGTGTGTGTCACAAACCCCATGGGTCAGAGTGTGTGTCATAAACCCCATTGGACAGCATTTGTGTCACAAGCGCCATTGGACAGAGTGTGTTTTTCACAAACCCCATTTGAAAGTGTATGTGCCACAAACCCCATTGGATAGCGTGTGTGTGTCACAAAGCCTCCTGGTCAGTGTGTGTGACAGAAAACGCATTGGACAGCATGCGAGTCTCAACCACCATTGGACAGTGTGTGTGACAAACCCAATTGGTCAGCCTGTGTGTCACTAACCCGTGGGACAGCGTGCGTGTGTCACAAACCACATTGGAAAGTGTGTTTCACAAACCCCATTGGATAGCGTGTGTGTTAAAAACCCCATTAGAAAGTACGTGTGTCACAAACCCCATTGGATAGCATGTGTTTGTCACAAGCTCTATTAAACAGTATGTATGTCACAATCACCATTGGACAGCGTCTTTATCACAAACCCCATTGGACAGCGTGTGTGCCACAAACACCATTGGACAGTGTGTGTGTGTCACAATCCCCATTGGACAGTGAGTGTGTCACAATCCCCATTGGACAGCGTGTGTGCATCACAATCCCCATTTGACAGTGTGTGTGTCACAAACCCCATGGGTCAGAGTGTGTGTCATGAACCCCATTGGACAGCATTTGTGTCACAAGCGCCATTGGACAGAGTGTGTTTTTCACATACCCCATTAGAAAGTGTGTGTGTCACAAACACCAATGAATAGCGTGTGTGTGTCACAACCCCCATGGCACAGAGTGTGTGTCACAAACCTCATTGGTAAGTGTATGTGTCACAAACCAATTGGATAGCGTGTGTGTGTCACAACCCCTCCCCGTCAGTGTGTGTGTCACAAACCCCATTGGAAAGCGTGTGTGTGTCACAAACCCTATTGGACAGCGTGTGTGTCACAAAACCCACTGGACAACGTGTGTGTCACAAACCCCGTTGGACAGCGTGTGTGTCACAAGCCCCATTGGACAGCGTGTGTGTCACAAACACCATTGGACAGTGTGTGTGTGTAACAATTCCCATTGGACAGTCTGTGTGTCACAAAAACAATTGGACAGCGTGTGTTTCACAAACCCCCGTAGACACTCTATGTGTCACAAAACCCATTGAAGAGTGTGCGTGTCAAAAACCTCTCTGGACAGCGTGTGTGTCACAATCCCCACTGGTCATCGTGTGTGTCAAAAGCCCCATTGGACAGCCTGTGTGTCACAAACACCATTGGACAGCGTCTGAGTGTAACAAACCCCATTGGACAGCGTGTGTGTCACAAACCCAATTGGACAGTGTGTGTGTCACAAACCCCATTGGACAGCGTGTGTGTCATAAACCCCCGTGGACACTGTGTGTGTCGCGAACGACATTGGACAGTGTGTGTGTCACAAACACCATTGGACAGCATGTGTGTGTCACAAACCCTATTGGACAGCGTGTGTGTCACAAACCCTCGCAGACACTGTATGTGTCACAAACCTCATTGGACAGTGTGCGTGTCACAAACCCCTCTGGACAGCGTGTGTGTCACAGTCCGCATTGCACAGCGTGTGTGTCAGAAACCCCATTGGACAGCGTGTGTGTGTCACAAACCCCATTAGACATCGTGTGTGTCACAAACCCTTTTGAACAATGTGTGTTTCACAAACCCCACTGGACAGTGTGCGTGTCACATAACCCATTGGACATCGTGTGTGTCACAAACCCCTTTGGACAGTGTGTGTGTCACAAACCCCACTGGACAGCGTGTGTGTAACAATCCCAATTGTACAGTGTTTATGTGTCACAAACCCCATTGGACATCATGTGTGTCACAAACCCCTTTGGACAGTGAGAGTATCACAAACCCCATTGAACAGCGTGTGTGTGTCACAATCCTATTGGACAGTGTGTGTGTCACTAACCCCATGGGACGCTGTGTGTGTCACAAACCCCACTGTACAGCGTGGGTGTCACAAACCCCAAGGGACAGCGTGTGTGTGTCACAAACCCCATTGGAAACTGTGTGTGTCACAAAACCCATTGGATAGCGTGTGTGTCACAAACCCCACTGGTCAGCGTGTGTGTCACAAACACCCATGTACAGTGTGCGTGTCACAAACCCCATTGGACATCGTGTATGTTGCAAACCCTATTGGACAGTGTGTGTGTTTCACAATCCCCATTGGACAGTGTGTGTGGCACAAACCCCATGGGACAGAGTTTGTGTCACAAAACCTATTGTACAGCGTATTTTTCACAAACACCATTGGACAGTTTGTGTGACCAGCCCATTGGACAGAGTGTGTGTGTCACAAAACCCACTGGACAGCGTGAGTGTCACAATCCCCATTGGACAGAGTGTGTGTCACAAACCCCATTGGACAGAGTTTGTGTCACAAACCCTATTGGACAGCGTGTGTGTCACAATCACCATTGGACAGTTTGTGTGTCACAAAACCTCCTGTTCAGTGTGTGTGTCAGAAACCCCATTGGACAGTGTTTGTGACACAAACCCCATTGGACAGTGTGTGTGTTTCACAAACCCCATTATACAGTGGGCGTGTCACCAACCCCATTGGATAGCGTGTGTGTGTTACAAACCCTCCTGGTCAGTGTCTGTGTCACGAACCCCATTGGACAGCGTGTGTGTCACAAGCACCATTGGACAGAGTATGTGTGTCAGAAACCCCTTTGGAAAGTGTATGTGTCACAAACCCCGTTGGATAGCGTGTGTGTGTCACAAAGCCTATTGGAGAGTGTGTGTAGTCACAAAACCCACTCGACAGCGTGTGTGTCACAAACCCCATTGGAGAGCCCGTGTCTGTCACATTCCCCATTGGACAGCGTGTGTGTCACAATACCCATTGGACAGAGTGTTTGTGTCACAAAACCCACTGGACAGCGTGTGTGTCACGAGTCCCATTAGACAGCGTGTGTGTCATAAGCACCATTGGACAGGGTGTGTGTCATAAGCACCATTGGACAGGGTGTGTGTGTCACAAACCCCATTGGACAGTGTGTGTGTCACAAACCCCATTGGATAGCGTGTGTGTGTCACAAACCCCATTAGAAAGTGTGCGTGTCACAAACCCCATTGGATAGATTGTGTATTTCACAAACCCTATTGGATAGTGTGTATGTCACAATCCCCACTGGACAGCGTCTGTGTCACAAACCCACGTGGACACTGTATGTGACACAAACCCTTTTGGACTGTGTGTGTGTCACAAACCCCATTGGAAAGTGTGTGTGTCACAAACCCCACGGGGTAGCTTGTGAGTGTCACAAACCCCACTGGATAGCTTGTATGTGTCGCAAACCCTCCTGGTCAGTGTGTGTGTCACAAAACCCATTGGATAGCATGCATGTCACATACACCATGGGACAGTGTGTGCGTAACAAAACCAATTTGTCAGCGTGTGTGTCACAAACCCCATTGGAAAGTGTGTGTGTCACAAACCCCTTTAGAAACTGTGTGTGTCACAAACCCCATTAGAAAGTGTGCCTGTTACAAACCCCATTTAAAAGTGTGTGTGTCACAAACCCCATTGGATAGCGTGTGTGTGTCACAAAACCCATTAAACAGTATGCGTGTCACAAAACACATTAGATTCCCTGTGTGTTTCACAAACCCCATTAGAAATTGTGCGTGTCTCAAAGCCCATATGATAGCGTGTGTGTGTCAGATACCCTATTGGACATTGTGTGTGTCACAAACCCCATTGGACAGCGTGTCTGTCACAAGACCCATTGGACAGCGTGTGTGTCATAATCCCCACTTTACAGCGTGTGTGTCTCAATCCCCATTGGACAGAGTGTGTGTGTGACAAACCCCATTAGACAGCTTGTGTGTCATAATCCCCACTTTACAGCGTGTGTGTGTCTCAATCCCCATTGGACAGAGTGTGTGTGTAACAAAACCCACTGGACATCGTGTGTATCACAAACCCTTTTCGACAGTGTGTGCGTCAGAAACCCCACTGCACAGGGTGTGTGTCACAAACACCCATGGACAGTGTGCATGTCAAAAACCTCATTGGACATCGTGTGTGGCCCAAACCCCGTTGGACAGTGTGTGTGTCACAAACCCCATTGGACAGAGTGTGTCAAGAAGCCCACTGGACAGCGTGTGTGTCTACAAGCGCCATTGGACACAGCGTGTGTGTCACAAACCCCATTAGAAAGTGTAAGTGTCACAAAACCCATTGGATAGGGTGTGTGTGTCACAAACCCTCCTGGTCAGTGTGTGTGTCACAAAACCCATTGGATAGCATGCGTGTCACAAACACCATGGGACAGTGTGTGTGTGTCACAAACCCCATTGGACAGCGTGTGTATCACAAACCCCATTGGACAGGCTGTGTGTCACAAACACTATTGGACAGCGTTTGTGTCTCAAACCCATTGGACAGAGTGTGTGTGTCACAAACGCCACTGGACAGTGTGTGTGTCATGAACCCCATTGGACATCGTGTGTTTCACAATCCCCATTTTACAGCGTGTGTGTGTTACAATCCCCATCGGACAGTGTGTGAGTGTCACAAACCCCACTGGACAGCGTGTGTGTCACAAAACCCTTTAGACAGTGTGTGTGTCACAAACCCCATTGGAGAGCCCGTGTCTGTCACATTCCCCATTGGACAGCGTGTGTGTCACAATACACATTGGACATAGTGTGTGTGTCACAAAACCCATTGGATAGCGTGTGTGTCACAAACCCTATTAGAAAGTGTCTGTGTCAGAAACCCCATTGGATAGCGTTTGTGTGTCACAAACCCTGTTGGACTGTGTGTGTGACACAAACCCCACTGGACAGAGTTTGTGTCACGAACCCCATTGCACAGCTTGTGTGTCACAAGACCCATTGGACAGAGTGTGTGTGTCACAAACCCCTTTGGACAGAGTGTGTGTCACAAAGCCAATTGGACAGCGTGTATGTCACAAACCCCTTTGGACAGTGTGTGTGTCACAATCCCCATTGGACAGTGTGTGTGTCACAAACCCCATGGGACAGAGTGTGTGTCACAAACACTATTGGACAGCGTTTGTGTCACAAGCCCATTGGACAGAGTGTGTGTATCAGAAAATCCACTGGACAGTGTGTCTGTCACGAACCCCATTGGACATCATGTGTGTCACAAACCCCTTTGGACAGAGTGTGTGTCACAAACCCCATTGGACAGCGTGTGTGTGTCACAATACCCATTGGACAGTGTGTTTGTGTGTCATAAACCCCATTGGACATCATGTGTGTCACAAACCGCATTAGAAAGTGTGTCTGTCACAAACCCCATCGGACATCGTGTGTGTCACAAACCCTGTTGGAGAGTGTGTGTGTCACAAACACCACTGGACTGCGTGTGTGTCACAAACCCCATTGGACAGCGTGTGTTTCACAAACCCGCGTATACACTGTGTGTGTCACAAACCCCATGGGACAGTGTGTGTGTCTCAAACCCGACTGGACAGCGTGTGTGTCACAAACACCCATGTACAGTGTGCGTGTCACAAACCCCATTGGACATCGTGTGTGTCACAAACCCTTTTGGCCAGTGTGAGTGTCACAAACCCCACTGGACAGCGTGTGTGTCACAAACCCCTTTGGACAGTGTGTGTGTCACTAAACCCATTGGACATCGTGTGTGTCACAAACACCTTTGGACAGTGTGTGTTTCACTAACCCCATTGGACATCGTGTGTGTCACAAACACCTTTGGACAGTGTGTGTGTCACAAACCCCATTGGACAGCGTGTGTGTGTCACAATCCCCATTGGACAGTGTGTGTGTGTCACAAACCCCATTGGACATCGTGTGTGTCACAAACACCTTTGGACAGTGTGTGTGTCACAAACCCCATTGGACAGCGTGTGTGTGTCACAATCCCCATTGGACAGTGTGTGTGTGTCACAAACCCCATTGGACAGCGTGTGTGTGTCACAATCCCCATTGGACAGTGTGTGTGTCACAAACCCCATGGGACAGAGTGTGTGTGACACAATCCCCTTTGGACAGTGTGTGTGTCACAATACCCATTGGGCAGAGTGTGTGTCACAAACCCTATTGGACATCGTGTGTGTCACAAACCCCTTTGGACAGTGTGTGTGTCACAAACCCCATTGGACAGTGTGTCTGTGTCACAATCCCCATTGGACAGAGTGTGTGTTTCACAAACTCCTTTGGACAGTGTGTATTTCATAAACCCCATTGGACAGCCTGTGTGTGTCACAATACCCATTGGACAGTGTTTGTGTGTCACAAACCCCATTGGACAGCGTGTGTGTCACAAACCCCTTTGGACAGTGTGTGTGACACAATTCCCTTTGCACAGTGTGTGTCTCACAATACCCATTGGACAGTGTGCGTGTCACAAAACCCATTGGACAACGTGTGTGTCACAAAACCTTTTGGACAGTGAGTGTCTCACAAACCCCATTGGACAGAGTTTGTGTCACAAACCCTATTGGACACCGTGTGTCTCACAAACACCATTGGACACTGTGTGTCACAAACCCCATTGGACAGTGTGCGTGTCACAAACCCCATTGGACATCGGGTGTGTTACAAACCCTTTTGGACAGTGTGTCCGTCACAAACCACATGGGACATCGTGTGTGTCACAAGCGGCATTGGACAGAGTGTGTGTGTCACAAACCCCTTTGGAAAGTGTATGTGTCACAAACCCTATTGGATAGCGAGTGTGTGTCACAAACCCCATTCGAAATTGTGCGTGTCCACAAACCCCATTGGACAGCGTGTGTGTCACAAACCCCATTGGACATCGTGTGTGTCACAATCCCCATTGGACAGAGTTTGTGTCACAAACACCATTGGACAGCGTGTGTGTCACAATCCCCATTGGACAGAGTTTGTGTCACAAACACCATTGGACAGCGTGTGTGTGCAACGATACCCATTGGACAGTGTGCGTGTCACAAACCCCATTGGACATCGTGTGTGTTCACAAACCCGTTTGGACAGCGTGTGTGTCACAAACCCCATTGGATATCGTGTGCGTGTCACAATACCTATTGGACAGTGTGTGTGTGTCACGAACCCCATTGGACAGACTGTGTGTGTCACAATAGCCATTGGAGAGTGTGTGTGTGTCACAAACTCCATTGGAAATTGTATTTGTCACTAACCCCTTTGGATTGCGTCTGTGTGTCAGAAAACCTCCCGGTAAGTGTGTGTGTTCACAAAACCCATTGGACAGCATGCGTGTCTCAAACACCATTGGACAGTGTGTGTGTAACAAACCCAATTGAGCAGCGTGTGTGTCACAAACCCCATGGGACAGTGTGTGTGTCACAAACCCCATTGGACAGCGTGTGTGTCACAATCCCCATTGGACAGCCTGTGTGTCACAAAACCCATTGGACAGTGTGTGTGTCACAAACCCCATTAGACAGCGTGTGTGTCACAAGAACCATTGGACAGAGTGTGTGTGTCACAAACCTCATGGTACAGCGTGTGTGTCAGAAACCCCATTAAAGTGTGTGTGTCACAAACCCCACTGGACATCGTGTGTGTTCACAAACCCCATTAGATAGCATGTGTGTCACAAGACCCATTGGACAGAGAGTGTGTGTCACAAACCTCATTGGACAGCGTGTGTGTCACCAACTCCATTGGACAGCTTGTGTGTCATAATCGCCATTGGAAAGAGTGTGTGTCACATAACCCATTGGATACCGTGTGTATGTCACAAACCCCATCAGAAAGAGTGCGTGTCACAAACCCCATTTGACAGCGTGTGTGTGTCACAAAGCCTATTGGAGAGTGTGTGTGTCACAAACCCCCCTGGACAGGGTGTCTGTCACGAACACCATTGGATAGCGTGTGTGTCACAATCCCCACTGGACAGGGTGTGTGACACACACCCCATTGGAGAGAGTGTGTGTGTTACAAACCCCATTGGACAGCTTGTGTGTCATAAACCCCATTGGACAGTGTGTGTGTGTCACAATCCCCATTGGACAGTGTGTGTGTGTCACAAACCCCATTGGACAGCGTGTGTGTCACAAACCCCATTGGACTACATGTGTGTCAGAAACCCTATTGGACAGTGTGTGTGTCACAAAGCCCATTAGAAAGCGTGTGTGTGACAAACGCCTTTGGACAGTGTGTGTGTCACAAACCCCTTTGGACAGTGTGTGTGTCACAAACCCCATTGGACAGCGTGTGTATAACAAACACCAATGCACAGCGCGTGTGTCACAAACACCCATGGACAGTGTGCGTGTCACAAACCCCATTGGACTACGTGTGTGTGACGAAGCCCTTTGGACAGTGTGTGTGTCACAAACACCATTGGACAGCGTGTGTGTTTAAAACACCCATGGACAGTGTGCGTGTCACAAACCCCATTGGAAAACGTGTGTGTCACAAACCAGTATGGACAGTGTGTGTGTCACAAAACCCATTGGACAGTGTGCGTGTCACAAGCCCCATTGGACAGAGTGTGTGAGTCACAAACCCCATTAGACAGCGTGTGTATCACAAACCCCTTTGGACAGTGTGTTTGTCACAAGCACCTTTGGAGAGCGTTTGTGTGTCACAATCCCCATTGGAGAGTGGTTGTGTCACAAACCCCATGAACATAATGTGTGTCACAAACATTATTGGACAGCGTGTGTGTGTGACAAGCCCATTGGACAGAGTGTGTTTCACGAACCCCATTGGACAGCGTCTGTGTCACAAGCATCATTGGACAGAGTGTGTGTCACAAACCTTTTTGGACAGTGTGTGTGTCACAAACATTATTGGACAGTGTGTGTGTCATAAACCCCATTGGACAGAGTGTGTGTGTCAAAATCCCCATTGGACAGTGTGTGTGTCTCACAAACCCCATTAGACAGCGCGTGTGTCACAAACCCCTTTGGACAGTGTGTGTGTCAGAAACCCCATTGGACAGCGTGTCTGTGTCACAATCCCCATTGGACAGTGTGTGTGTCACAAACCCCATTGGATACCGTGTGTAGTTTCAAACCCCATTAGAAAGAGTGTGTGTCAAAAACCCCATTGGACAGAGTGTGTCTTACAAACCCCCCTGGTCAATGTGTGTGTCACAATCCCCAGGGGACAGTGTGTGTGTCAAAACCCCATTGGACTGTGTCTGTGTCACAAAACCCACTGGACAGCGTGTGTGTCACAAACACCTTTGGACAGCGTGTGTCTCACTAACCCCATTGGACACCGTGTGTGTTTCACAGTCCCCATTGGACAGTGTGTGTGTCACAAACCCCTCTGGACAGTGTGTGTGTCACAAACCCCATTGGACAGAGTGTGTGTGTTACAAACCCTATTGGACAGTGTGTGTGTCACAAAGCCCATTGGACAGCGTGTGTGTCACAGTCCCTATTGGACAGGGTGTGTGTGTCACAAACCCTATTGGAAAGTGTGAGTCACAAACCCCATTGGATAGCGTGTGCATGTCAAAATCCCCATTGGACATTGTGTGTGTGTCACAAACCCCATTAGACAGCGTGTGTGTCAAAATCCCAATTGGAAAGTGTGTGTGTCTCACAAACCCCATTAGACAGCGTGTCTGTGTCACAATCCCCATTGGACAGTGTGTGTGTCAAAAACCCCATTGGACAGGGTGTGTGTGTCGCAATACCCATTGGACAGTGTGTATGTCACAAACCTCATTGGACAGAGTTTGTGTCACAAACCCACGTGGACACTGTGTGTGTCACAAACACCCATGGACAGTGTGCGTGTCACAAACGCCATTATATATCGTGTGTGTAACAAACCCCTTTGGACAGTGTGTGTGTCACAGACACCATTGGACAGCGTGTGCGTCACAAACCCCATTGGACCGTGTGTGTGTCACAAACTCCACTGGACAACGTGTGTGTCACAAAACCCTTTGAACAGTGTGTGAGTCACAAACCCCGTTAGACAGCGTGTGTATCACAAAGCCTTTTGGACAGAGTGTGTGTCACAAACCCCCATTGGACACTGTGTGTGTCACGAACGCCATTGGAGAGTGTGTGTGTCACAAACCCCCCTGGACAACGTGTGTATCACAAACACCCATGGACACTGTGCGTGTCACAAACCCCATAGGACATATTGTGTGTCACAAACCCCTTTGGACAGTGTGTGTATCACAAACCCCATTGGACATCGTGTGTGTCACAAACCCCTTTGGACAGTGTGTGTGTCACAAACACCATTGGACAGCGAGTGTGTTCACAAACCACATTGGCCAGCGTGTTTTTCACAGGACCCATTGGACAGTGTGTGTGTGTCTCAATCCCCATTGCACAGTGTGTGTGTCATAAACACCATTGGACAGTGTGTGTGTGTCACAAAACCCATTAGATAGCCTGTGTGTCACAAACCCCTTTGGACAGTGTGCGTGTCACAAACCCCATTCGAAATCGTGTGTGTCACAAAAACCATTGGACAGTGTGTGTGTCACAAACCTCATTGGACAGAGTTTGTGTCACAAACCCCCTTGGACATTGTGTGTGTCACAAACCCCATTGGACAGTGTGTACGTCACAAACTCCACTGGACAGCGTGTGTGTCACAGATACGCATGGACAGTGTGTTTGTCACAACCACCATTTGACAGAGTGTGTGTCACAAGCCCCATTGCACAGCGTGTGTGACACAATACCCATTGGACAGCGTATGTGTCACAAATCCCATTGGACAGGGTGTGTGTGTCACAATACCCATTGGACAGTGTGTGTGCCACAAACCTCATTGGACAGAGTTTGTGTCACAAACCGCCGTGGACACTGTGTGTTTCACAAACACCCATGGACAGTGTACGTGTCACAAACACTATTGGACATCATGTGTGCCACAAACCCCTTTGGACAGTGTGTGTGTCACAAACACCAGTGGACAGCGTGTGTATCACAAACACGATGGACAGTGTGCGTGTCACAAACCCCATTGGACAACGTAAATGTCACAAACCCGTTTGGACAGTGTGTGTGTCACAAACCCTATTGGACAGAATATGTGTCACAAGACCCATTGGACAGAGTGTGTTCACAATCCCCATTGGACAGCGTATGTGTCACAAATCCCGTTGGACAGGGTGTGTGTGTCACAATCCCCATTGGACAGTGTGTGTGTCACAAACCCCACAGGACAGAGTGTCTGTCACGAACCCCATTGGACAGCGTGTGTGTAACAAGCCCCATTGGACATAGTGTGTGAGTCACAAACCCATTAGAGAGCGTGTGTATCACAAACCCCTTTGGACATTGTGTTTGTCACAAACACATTTGGACAGCGTGTGTGTGTCACAGTTCCCATTGGAGAGTGTGTGTGTCACAAACACCAGTAGACAGCGTGTGTGTCACAAACACCCATGGAAAGTGTGCATGCCACAAACCCCATTGGACAACGTGTGTGTCACAAACCCCATTGTACAGTGTGTGTGTCACAAACCCCATTGATAGCGTGTGTGTGTCACAATCCCCATTGGACAGTGCGTGTGTCACAAACCCCACTGGACAGCGTGTGTGTAACAAACCCCATGGGACAGCGTGTGTGTGTCACAAACCCTACTTGTCAGTGTGTGTGTCACAAAACCCATTGGACAGCATGCGTGTCACAAACACCATTGGAAAGTGTGTGTGTAACAAACCCAAATGGTCAGCGTGTGTGTAACAAACCCCATGGGACATCGTGTGTGTGTCACAAACCCCTTCGGAAAGTGTGTGTCACAAACCCCATTGGACAGTGTGTGTGTCACAAACCCCATTGGACAGCGTTTGTGTGTCACAAAACCCACTGGACAGCGTGTGTGTCACAAACACCCATGGACAGTGTGCGTGTCACAAACCCCATTGTACATCGTGTGTGTCACAAACCCCTTTGGACAGTGTGTGTGTCACAAACCCCATTGGACAGCGTGTGTGTCACAAGCACCATTGGAAAGTGTGTGTGTCACAAACGCAATTGGATAGCGTGTGTGTGTCACAAACCCCATTAGAAAGTGTTTGTGTCACAAACCCCACTGGACAGCATGTGTGTCAGAAACACCATGTGAACAGCGTGTGTGTGTCACAATCCCCATTAGAAAGTGTGCGTGTCACAAACCCTGTTGGACAGCAAGTGTGTCACAAACACCATTGGACAGCGTGTGTTTGTCACAAGCCCCATTGAACAGTGTGTGTGTCACAAAAAGCATTGGATAGCGTGTGTGTGACACAAACCCTTTTGGACAGTGTGTGTGTCAGAAACCCCACTGGATAGCGTGTGTGTCACAAACACCCATGGACAGTGTGCGTGTCAGAAACCCCATTGGACATTGTGTGTGTCACAAACCCCTTTGGCCAGTGTGTGTGTTACAAACCCCATGAAACAGAGTGTGTGTCACGAACCCCATTGCACACCGTGTGTGTTCACAAGCGCCATTGGACAAAGTCTGTGTGTCACAAACCCCATTGGAAAGTGTATGTGTCACAAACCCCATTGGATAGCGTGTGTGTGTCACAAACCCTGATGGTCAGTGTGTGTGTCACAAAACCCATTGGGTAGCATGAGTGTCACAAACACCATTGGACAGTGTGTGTGTAAAAAACCCATTGTTCAGCGAGTGTGTCACAAACCCAATGGGACAGAGTGTGTGTCACAAACCCCATTGGAAAGTGTGTGTGTCACAAACCCCATTGGATTGTGAGTGTGTGTCACAAAACCCATTGGATAGGGTGTGTGTCACAAACCCCATTAGAAAGTGTGTGTCTCACAATCCCCATTGGATAGCGTGTGTGTGTCACAAACCCTATAGGACAGTGTGTGTGTCACAAACCCCACTAGACAGAGTGTGTGTCACGAAACACATTGGACAGCTTGTGTGTCACAAGACCCATTAGACAGATTGCGTGTGTCACAAACCCCATTGGACAGCGTGTGTGTCACAATCCCAACTTTACAGCATGTGTGTCACAAACCCCTTTGGATAGCGTGTGTGTGTCACAAAAGCCATTAAAGAGTATGCGTGTCACAAAACCCATTGGATTCCGTGTGTGTGTCACAAACCCCATGAGAAAGTGTGCGTGTCAGAAACTCCATTTGAAAGTGTGTGTGTCACAATCCCATTGGACAGAGAGTGTGTGTCACAAAAGCCACTGGACAGCGTGTGTGTCACACACCCCATTGGACAGCGTGTGTGTCACAAGCACCATTGGAAAGTGTGTGTGTCACAAACCCAAGTGGATAGCCTGTGTGTGTCACAAACCCCATTGGAAAGTGTGCGTGTGACTAACCCCATTGGATAGATTGTGTGTGTCACAAACACCATTGGACAGCGTGTGTGTCACAAACACCATTGGACAGCGTGTGTGTGTCACAATCCCCATTTTAAAATGTATGTGTCACAAACCCCATTGGATACCGTGTGTGTGTCACAAACCCTTTTGGACAGTGTGTGTGTCAGAAACCCCACTGTACAGCGTGTGTGTCACAAACACCCATGGACAGTGTGCGTGTCACAAACCCCATTGGATATCGTGTGTGTCACAAACCCCTTTGGAGTGTGTGTGTTACAAATCCAATGGGACAGAGTGTGTGTCACAAACCCCATTGGAAAGTGTGTGTGTCACAAACCCCATCGGATAGCGTGTGTGTTTCACAAAACCCATTAGAAAGTGTGCGTCACAAACCCCATTGGATAGCGTGTGCGTGTCACAAACCCCATTAAGAAAGTGTGCGCGTCACAAACCCCATTTGAAAGTGTGTGTGTCACAAACCCCATTACATAGCGTGTGTGTGTCACAAACACCATTAGAAAGTGCGTGTCACAAACCCCATTGGATAGAATGTGTGTGACACAAAACCGAATGGACAGCGTGTGTGTCACGGACACCATTGGACAGCGTGTGTGTCACAAGCGCTATTGGAAAGTGTGTGTGTCACAAACCACATTGGATAGCGTGTGTGTGTCACAAACCCTTTTGTACATTGTGTGTGTCAGAAACCCCAATGGACAGCGTGTGTGTCACAAACACCGATGGACAGTGTGAGTGTCGCAAACACCATTGGACATTTTGTGTGTCACAAACCCTTTTGGACAGCGTGTGTGTCACAATCCCCATTGAACACTGTGTGCGTCACAAAACGCATTGTATAGCCTGTGTTTCACAAACCCCATTTGAAAGTGTGTGTGTCACAAACCCCATTGGACAGCGTGTGTGTGTCACAAACCCTCCTGGTCAGTGTGTATCTCACAAACCCCATTGGAAAATGTGTGTGTCACAAACCCCACTGCATAGCATGTGTGTGTCACCAACCCTATTGGACAGTGTGTAGGTCACAATCCCCATTAGACAGCGTCTGTGTCACAAACCCCATTGGACAGCGTGTGTGTCACAAATACCACTGGACATCGTGTGTGTGTCACAATCCCCATTGAACAGTGTGTTTGTCACAAACCCCATGGGACAGTGTGTCTGTGTCACAAACCGCATTGGACAGCGTGTGTGTCACGTTCCCCATTGGACAGTGTGTGTGTGTCACAATCCCCACTGAACACTCTGTGTTTCACAAAAAGCATTGGATAGCGTGTGTGTCACAATCCCCATTGGATAGTGTGTGTGTCACAAATCCCATTGGACAGAGTTTGTGTCACAAACCCCATTGGACTGTGTGTGTGTCACAAAACCCATTGGATAGCATGTGTGTGTCACAAACCCCATTGGACAGCGTGTAGTGTCAGAAACCCCATTGGACAGTGTGTGTCACAAATCCCATTGGGCAGCGTGTGTGTGTCAGAAAGTCCAGTTGACAGAGTGTGTGTCACAAACCCCATTGAATAGCGTGTGTGTCACAATCACCATGGGACAGCGTGTGTGTGTCACAATCCCCATTGGACAGAGTGTGTGTGTCACAAACCCCATTGGACAGAGTGTGTGTGTGAAAAATCCCATTGGACAGCGTGTGTGTCATAACCCCCATTTTAAATCGTGTGTGTGTCACAATCCCCATTTGACATTGTGTGTATGTCACAAACCCCATTGGACAGCGTGTGTGTGTCACAAACCCCATTAGAAAGTGTGAATGTCACAAACCCCTTTGGAAAGTGTGCGTGTCACAAACCCCATTTGAAAGTGTGTGTGTCACAAACCCCATTGGACAGTGTGTGTCACAAATCCTATTGGACAGCGTGTGTGTCACAAACACCATTGGACAGCGTGTGTGTCACAAATACCACTGGACATCGTGTGTGTGTCACAAACCCCATCGGACAGACTGTGTGTGTCACAAACCCCATTGGACAGCGTGTAGTGTCAGAAACCCCACTGGACAGTGTGTGTCACAAATCCCATTGGACAGCGTGTGTGTGTCACAAAGCCCAGTTGACAGTGTGTGTTTCACAAAAACCATTGGACAGTGTGTGTGTCACAAACCCCATTGGACAGCGTGTGTGTGTCACAAACCCCATTGGAAGGTGTATGTGTCACAAACCCCACTGGAAAGTGTGTGTGCCACAAATCCCATTGCATAGCGTGTGTGTGTCACAAACTGCATTATAAAGTAGTGCGTGTTCACAAAACCCACTGGATAGCGTGTGTGTGTCACCAACCCTATTGGAGAGTGTGTAGGTCACAATCCCCATTGGACAGCGTCTGTGTCACAAACCGCATTGGACAGCGTGTGTGTCACTAACACCATTGGACAGCGTGTGTGTGTCACAGTCCCCATTGGACAGTTTGTGTGTCACGAACCCCATTGGATAGCGTGTGTTTCAGAAACCCCAGTTGAAAGTGTGTGTGTCACAAACCCCAATGGATAGCGTGTCTGTGTCACAATACCCATTGGATAGTGTGTGTGTCACAATCCCCATTGGACAGAGTTTGTGTCACAAACCCTATTGGACAGCGTGCGTGTCTCAAACACCATTAGACAGTGTGTGTGTGTCACAAATGCCATTGGATAGCATGTGTGTGTCACAAACCTCATTGGAAAGAGTTTGTGTCACAAACCCCATTGGACAGTGTGTGTGTCACAAAACGCATTGGATAGCGTGTGTTTCACAATCCCCATTGGGCAGCGTGTGTGTCATAAACCCCATTGGACAGTTTGTGCATGTCTAAACCCCTTTTGACACTGTGTGTGTCACAAAACCCTCTGGACAGAGTTTGTGTCACAAACCCCATTGGACTCTGTGTGTGTCACAAAACGCATTGGATAGCGTGTGTGTCCCAATCCCTATTGGACAGCGTCTGTGTCACAATCCCCATTGGACAGCGTATGTGTCACAAAACCCAGTGGACAGCGTGTGTGTCACAGACCCCATTCGACAGCGTGCATGTCACAAGCGCCATTGGAAAGTGATTGTGTCACAAACCCAATTGGATAGCGTGTGTGTATCACAAACCCCATTAGAAAGTGTGCGTGTCACAAACCCCATTGGAAAGTGTGTGTGTCACAAACCACTTTGGATAGAGCGTGTGTTTCACAAACCCCATTAGAAAGTGTGCGTGTCACAAATCCTATTGGACAGTGTGTATGTCACAATCCCCATTGGACAGCGTCTGTGTCACAAATCCCATTGGACAGCGTGTGTGTCACAAACACCATTAGACAGCGTGTTTGTCACAAAACCCATTGGACAGCGTGTGTGTCATAACCCCCACTTTACAGCGTGTGCGTGTCACAATCCCCATTGAACAGTGTGTGTCTGTAACAAACCCCATTGAACACCGTGTGTATCACAAACCCCTTTGGACAGTGTCTGTGTCACAAACACCAATAGACAGCGTGTGTGTCACAAACACCCATGGACAGTGTGCGTGCCACAAACCCCATTTGACAACGTGTGTGTCACAAACCCCTTTGGACAATGTGCGTGTCACAAGCCCCATTGGACAGCGTGTGTGTGTCACAATCCCCAATGGATAGAGTGTGTGTGTCACAAACCCCATGGGACAGAGTGTGTGTCACAAGCCCCATTGGACAGCGTGTATGTGTCACAATCCCCAATGGATAGAGTGTGTGTGTCACGAACCCCATTGGACAGCGTGTGTGTCACAAGCGCCATTGGACAGAGTGTGCGTGTCACAAACCCCATTTGAAAGTGTATGTGTCACAAACACCATTGGATAGCGTGTGTGTGTCACGAACCCTCCTGGTCAGTGTGTGTGTCACAAAACTCATTTTACAGCATGCGTGTCACAAACACCATTGGTCAGCGTGTGTGTGTCACAAACCCAATTGGAAAGGGTGTGTCACAAACCCCATTGGATAGCGTGTGTGTGTCAAAACCCCTTTAGAAATTATGTGTGTCACAAACCCCATTGTATAGCATGTGTTTGTCACAAACCCTATTGGACAGAGTGTGTGTTTCACAAACCGCATTGGACAGCATGTGCGTCACAAAACCCATTGGACAGCGTGTGTGTGTCACAATCCCCATTGGACAGTGTGTGTGTGTCACAAACCCCCTTAGACAGCGTGTGTGTCACAATCCCCTTTGTACAGTGTGAGTGTCACAAACCCCATTGGACAGCGTGTGTGTGTCACAATCCCCAATGGACAGTGTTTGTGTCACAAACCCCATGGGACAGAGTGTGTGTCACAAGCCCATTGGACAAAGTGTGTGTGTGTCACAAAACCCACGGGACAGCGTATGTGTCACAAACCCCATTGGACAGTGTGTGTGTGTCACAAACCTCATTGGACAGAGTTTGTGTCACAAACCCCCGTGGACACTGTGTGTGTCACAAACCCCATTGGACAGTGTGTGTGTCACAAACACCCATGGAGAGTGTGCGTGTCACAAACCTCATTGGACAGAGTTTGTGTCACAAACCCCCGTGGACACTGTGTGTGTCACAAACTCCACTGGACAGCGTGTGTGTCACAAACACCCATGGAGAGTGTGCGTGTCATAAACCCCATTGGACAGCGTGTGTGTCACAAACCCCATTGGACATCGTGTGTGTCACAAACCCCTTTGGACAGTGTCTGTGTCACAAACACCATTGGGCAGCGTGTGTGTTACAAACACCCATGGACAGTGTGCTTGCCACAAACCCCATTGAACAACCTGTGCGTCACAAACCCCATTGGACAGAGTGTGTGTGTCACAATCCCCATTGGACAGTGTGTGTGTGTCACAAACCCCCTTAGACAGCATGTGTGTCACAAACACAATTGGACAGTGTGTGTGTAACAAAAAAAGTTGGTCAGCGTGTGTGTCACAAACCCCATTGGACACCATGTGTGTGTCACAAACCCCATTACAAAGTGTGCGTGTCACAAACGCCATTGGATAGCATGTGTGTGTCACAAACCCTATTCGACAGTGTGTATGACACAATCCCCATTGGACAGCGTCTTTGTCACAAACCCAATGGGACAGAGTGTGTGTCACAAACACTATAGGACAGCGTGTGTGTGTCACAAGACCATTGGACAAAGTGTGTATGTCACAAAACCCACTGGATAGCGTGTGTGTCACAAGCACCATTGGACAGAGTGTGGTGTCACAAACCCCATTGGATAGCGAGTGTGTGTCAAAAACCCTATTGGACAGTGTGTGTGTCACAAAAACCATTGGAAAGCGTGTGTGTGACGAACCCCATTGGACAGAATGTGTGTCACAAGCACCGTTGGACAGAGTGTGGTGTCACAATCCCCATTGGAAAGTGTATGTGTCACAAACCCCATTGGATAGCGTGTGTGTGTCACAAACCCCATTGGACAGCGTGTTTGTCACAAGCCCCTTTGGACAGAGAGAATGTGTCACAAACCCCTTTGGACATCGTGTGTGTCACAATCCCCATTGGACAGAGTGTGTGAGTCAGAAAACCTCCTGGTCAGTTTGAGTGTCACAAAACCCACTGGACAGCATGCATGTCACAAAAAACGTTGGGCAGCGTTGTTTGTGTCACAAACCCCATTGGAAAGTATGTGTCACAAACCCCATTGGATAGCGTGTGTGTCACAAACACTATTGGACAGCGTGTGTGTGTCACAAGCCCATTGGAAAGAGTGTGTGTGTCACAAAAGCCACTGGCTAGCGTGTGTCTCTCAAACCCCGTTGGACAGCGTGTGTGTCACAATCCCCTTTGGATTGCGTGTGTGTCACATACCCCATTGGACAGTGTGCGTCTGTCACAGTACCTATTAGACAGTGTGTGCGTCACAAAACTCATTGGACAGAGTTTGTGTCACAATCCCCATTGGACAGTGTGTGTGTCTCAAAACCCATTGGACACCGTGTGTGTCACAAACACCCCTGGTCATTGTTTGTGTCACAATCCCCAGTGGACAGCGTTTGTGTCAAAACCCCATTGGACAGTGTGTGTGTCACAAAACCCACTGGACAGCGTGTGTGTCACAAACACCCATGGACAGTGTGAGTGTCACAAACCCCATTGGACATCGTGTGTGTGTCACAAGCACCATTGGACAGAGTGTGGTTTCAAAATCCCCATTGGACAGCGTGTGTGTCACGAACCCCATTGGACAGCGTGTGTGTCAAAAGCACCATTGGATAGAGTGTGTGTGTCACAAACCCCATTAGAAAGTATGCGTGTCACAAACCCCATTGGACAGAGTGTTTTTCACAAACCCCATTGGACAGCGTGTGTCTCACAAGACCCATTGGACACAGTGTGTCACAATCCCCAGTGGACAGCGTGTGTGTCAAAACCCCACTGGATAGTGCGTGTGTCACAAAACCCACTGGACACCGTGTGTGAAACGATCCCCATTGGACAGCGTGTGTGTCACAAGCACCATTGGACAGAGTGTGTGTGTAACAAAACCCATTGGAAAGTTTATGTGTCACAAACCTTAATGGACTTCGTGTGTGTGCCACAAACCGTACTGGACAGTGTGTGTATAACAAAACCCACTGGACAGCGTGTGTGTTCACAAAGCCCATTGGACAGTGTGTGTGTCACAAACCCCATTGGAAAGTGTGTGTCTCACAAGCTCCACTGGACAGCGTGTGTGTCACAAACAACCATGGACAGTGTGCGTGTCACAAACCCCATTGGACAGCGTGTGTGTGTCACAATACCCATTCGACGGTGTGTGTGTCACAAACCCCATTACAGCGTGTCTGTGTCACAATCCCTATTGTACAGTGTGTGTGTCACAAAACCCCATTGGACAACTTGTGTGTCACAAACACCATTGGACAGCGTGTGTGTGTAACAATACCCACTGGACATCGTCTGTGTCACAATCCCCTTTGGACAGCGTGTATCTTACAAAACCCATTGGACAGCGTGTGACTGTAACAATCCCCATTGGTTAGTGTGTGTGTCATAAACCCCATGGGACAGAGTGTGTGTCACGAACGCCATTGGACAGCGTGTGTGTCACAAACCCCTTTGGACAGAGTTTGTGTCACAAACGCCATTGGACAGCGTGTGTGTCAAATACCCCATTGGACAGCATTTGTGTGTCACAATACCCATTGGACCGTGTGTGTGTCACAAACCCCTTTGGACAGCGTGTGTGTCACAAACCACATTGGACAGCGTGTGTGTGTCACAATACCAATTGGACAGTGTGTGTGTCACAAACTCCATTTGACAGCGTGTGTGTCACAAGCATCATTGGACAGAGTGTGTGTGTCACAAACCCCATTGGAAAGTCTATGTGTCATAAAACCCACTGGACAGCGTGTGTGTCACAAACCCCATTGGATAGTTTGTGTGTCACCAGCCCCATTGGACAGCGTGTTTGTCACAAACACCATTGGACAGCGTGTGTGTGTAACAACACCCGTTGGACAGCCTGTGTGTCACAAACCCCTGTGGACACTGTGTGTGTCACAAACCCCATTGGACAGTGTGTGTGTCACAATCCCCACTGGACAGCGTGTGTGTCACAAACACCCATGGACAGTGTGCGTGTCAAAACCCCAATGGACATCGTGTGTTTCACAAACCCTTTCGGACAGTGTGTGTGTCAGAAACCCCATTGGACACTGTGTGTGTCACAAGCACCTTTGGACAGAGTGTGTGTGTCACAAACCCCATTGGAAAGTGTATGTGTCACAAACCCCATTGGATAGCGTGTGTGATGTCACAAACCCTATTGGACAGTGTGTGTGTCACAAACCCCACTGGAAACAGCGTGTGATCATGAACCCCATTGGACACCTTGTGTGTCACAAGACCTATTGGAAAGAGTGTGTGTGTCACAATCCCCATTGGACAGCGTGTGGGTCACAAACCCCATTGGACAGTGTGTGTGTCATAAACCCCATTGGACAGCGTGTGTGTCACAATCCCGATTGGACAGCGTGTGTGTCACAAACCACATTGGACAGTGTGTTTGTGTAACAATACCCATTGGACATCGTGTGTGTGTTACAATCCCCACTGGACAGTGTGTGTGTCACAAACCCCATGGGACAGAATGTGTGTCACGAACCCCTTTGGACAGTGTGTGTGTCACAAACCACATTGGACAGCGTGTGTGTGTTAAAATCCCCATTGGACAGTGTGTGTGTCACAAACCCCATCGGACAGAGTGTGTGTCACGAACCCCTTTGGACAGTGTGTGTGTCACAATCCCCATTGCACAGTGTGTGTGTTACAAAATCCATTGGATAGAGTGTGTGTGTCACAAACCCTCCTGTTCAGTGTGTGTGTCACAAAACCCATTGGACAGCATGCGTGTCATAAACACCATCGGGCAGTGTGTGTGTAACAAACCCAATTGGTCAGCGTGTGTGTCACAAAACCCATGGGACAGCATGTGTGTGTCACAATACACACTGGACAGTGTGTGTGTCACAAAACCCACTGTACAGCGTCTGTGTTATCAAACCCCATTGGACAGCGTGTGTATTCACAAGACCCATTGGACAGAGCGTGTGTGTCAGAAAACCCACTGGACAGCGTGTGTGTCACGAATCCCATTGGGCAGCGTGTGTGTCAAAAGCACAATTGGAGAGAGTGTGGTGTCACAAACCACATTGGAAAGTGTACGGGTCACAAACCCCATTGGATAGCGTGTGTGTTTCACAAACCCTATAGGACAGTGTGTGTGTCACAAAACCCACTTGACAGCGTGTGTGTCACAATCCCCATGGGACAGCGTGTATGAAACAAACCCCATTGGACAGAGTTTGTGTCACAAACCCTATTGGACAGCGTGTGTGTCATAAACCCCATTGGAAAGTGTATGTGTCACAAACCCCATTTGATAGAGTGTGTGTGTCACAATCTCCATTGTACAGTGTTTGTGTGTCATAAACCCCATTGGACAGCATGTGTGTCATAAACCCCATTGGACAGCGTCTGTGTGTCACAGTCCTCTTTGGACAGTGTGTGTGTCACAAAACCCAAAGGACAGAATGTGTGTCACAAGCCCCAGTGGACAGAGTGTGTGTGTCACAAACCCCATTGGAAATTGTATGTGTCACAAAGCCCATTGGATAACGTGTGTGTGTCACAAACCCTCCTGGTCAGTGTGTGTGTCACAAAACCCATTGGACAGCATGCGTGTCGCAAACACCATTGGACAGTGTGTGTGTAACAAACCCAGTTGGTCAGCGTGTGTGTCACAAACCCCATGGGACAGCGTGTGTGTTTAACAAAACCCATTGGAAAGCGTGTGTGTCACAAACGCTTTTGGATAGCGTGTGTGTGTGTCACAAACCCCACTAGAAAGTATGCGTGTCACAAACCCCATTGGATAGCGTGTGTGTGGCACAAACCCTGTTGGACAGTGTGTGTGTCACAAAGCCCACTGGACAGCGTGTGTGTCACAAACCCCATTAGAAAGTATGCGTGTCACAAACCCCCTGGAAAGTGTGTGTGTCAGAAACACCATTGGATAGCGTGTGTGTGTCACAAACCCCACTGGACAGCGTGTGTGTCACAAACACCCATTGACATTGTGCGTGTCACAAACCTCATTGGACATCGTGTGTGTCACAATGCACATTGGACAGCGTGTTTGTCACAAACCCCATTGGAAATTGTGTTTCACAAACACCATTGGATAGCATGTGTGTGTCACAAACACTATTGGACAGTGTGTATGTCACAATCCCCATTAGACAGCGTCTGTGTCACAAAACCCACTGGACAGCGTGTGTGTCACAATCCCCATTGGACAGTGTGTGTGTCACAAACTCCACTG
Organism: Columba guinea; assembly: GCA_032206185.1. NCBI lineage: Eukaryota > Metazoa > Chordata > Aves > Columbiformes > Columbidae > Columba > Columba guinea. The sequence goes on along the minus strand of JAVLUU010000064.1, from coordinate 130,795 downwards.
GACAGCGTGTGTAGTCACAAACACCCATGGACAGTGTGCGTGTCACAAACCCCATTGGACAGCGTGTGTGTCACAAACACGATTGGACAGCGTGTGTGTGTCACAATCCCCATTGGACAGTGTGTGTGTCACAATCCCCATTGGATAGCGTGTGTATCACAAACCCCCGTGGACACTGTGTGTGTCACGAACGCCATTGGACATTGTGTGTGTCAAAAACCCCCCTGGACAGTGTATGTGTCACAGTCCCCAGTGGACAGCGTGTGTGTCAAAACCCCATTGGACTGTGTGTGTGTGACACAAACCCACTGGACAGCGTGTGTGTCACAAACACCCATGGACAGTGTGAGTGTCTCAAGACCCATTGGACAGCGTGTCTGTGTCACAAACCCCATTGGACAGTGTGTGTGTCACAAACACAATTGGACAGTGTGAGTGTCACGAACCCCATTGGGCAGCGTGTTGACACAAGCCCCATTGGACAGTGTGTGTGTCACAAAACCCATTGGACTGCGTGTGTGTGTCACAATCACCATTAGACAGAGTGTGTGTGACAAACACCCCTGGACAGTGTGTGTGTCACAAACCCCATTGGAGAGTGTGTGTGTCACAAACCCCATTGGAGAGTGTGTGTGTTACAAACCCCACTGGACTGCATGTGTGTCACGAACCCCATTGGACAGAGTGTCTGTCACAAGCCCCATTGGCCAGCGTGTGTGTGTCACAATCACCATTGGACAGAGTGTGTGTGACAAACCCCCCTGTACACTGTGTGTATCACAATCCCCATTCGACATCGTGTGTGTCACAATCCCCATTGGACAGTGTGTGTGTCACAAACCCTATTGGACAGCGTGTGTGTCACAATCCCCATTGGACAGTGTGTATGTGTCACAATCCCCATTAAACAGAGTGTGTGTGAGATACCCCCCTGTACAGAGTGTGTGTCACAATCGCCATTGGACAGTGTGTGTCACAAACCCTATTGGAGAGTGTGTGTGTCACAAATTCCTCTGGACAGCATGTGTGTCACAAGCCCCATTGGACAGCGTGTGTGTCACAAACCCCATTGGACAGCGTGTGTGTCACAAACCCCATTGGACAGTGTGTGTGTCACAAAAACCATTGGACTGCGTGTGTGTCACAAACACCCCTGGAGTGTCTCTGTGTAACAAATTCCATTGTAAAGCATGTGTGTCACTAAATCCATTGGACAGCGTTTGTGTGTCACAATACCAGTAGGACAGTGTGTGTGTCACAAACACCCTGGAGAGTCTCTGTGTAACAAACCCCCCCATACAGTGTGTGTGTCACAATCCCCATTGGACAGCGTGTGTGTCACAAACCCCATTGGACAGAGTGTCTGTTGCAAAACCCTTTTGACAGCGTGTGTGTCACAAACACCATTGGACAACGTGTGTGTGTGACAAACCCCTTTGTACAGTGTGTATGTCACAAATCCCATTGGGCAGTGTGTGTGACACAAACCCCACTGAACAGCGTGTGTGTCACAAAACCCATTGGACAGAGTGTGTGTGTCACAAACCCTATTTGAGAGAGTGTGTGTCACAAACCCCAATGAACTGCGTGTGTGTCTCGAACCCCATTGGACAGCGTGTGTGTCACAAACCCCATTTGACAGGAAATGTGTCACAATCCCCATTGGAACTAGTGTGTGTGTCACAAACCCCTTTGGACAGCGTGTCTGTCACAAACGCTCCTGAAGGGTCTCTGTGTAACAAATTCAACTGTACAGCGTGTGTGTCACAAACCCCATTGCACAGAGTCCGTGTCACAAACCCCATTGGACAGTGTGTGTTTCCCAAAACCCTTTGGACTGCTTGTGTGTGTCACAATCCCCATTAGACAGAGTGTGTGTGACAAACCCCCCTCTACAGTGTGTGTATCACAAACCCCACTGGACAGTGTGTGTGTCCCAATCTCCATTGGACAGTTTGTGTGTCGCAAACCCCATTGGACAGCGTGTGTGTCACAAACCCCATTGGATAGCGTGTGTGTCACAAACACCCCTGGAGAGTCTCTGTGAAACAAATTCCGCTGTACAGCGTGTGTGTCACAAACCCCATTGGACAGTGTGTGTGTCACAAAACCCATTGGATTGCGTGTGTGTGTCACAATTCCCATTAGGCAGAGTGTGTGTGACAAACCCCCCTGTACAGTGTGTGTGTCACAAACCCTATTGGAGAGTGTGTGTGTCATGAACCCCTTTGGACAGCGCGTGTGTCACAAACCCCATGGGACAGTGTGTGTGTAAAAAACCCCATTGGAAAGTATGCGTGTCACAAACCCAATTGGATAGCGTGTGTGTATCACAAACCCCATTGGAAAGCGTATGTGTCACAAACCCTTTTGGATAGCGTGTGTGTATGTCACAAACCCCATTAGAACGTATGCGTGTGACAAACCCTTTTGGATAGACTGTGTGTGTCACAAACCACATTAGAAAGTATGCGTGTCACAAACCCCTCTGGAAAGTGTGTGTGTCACAAACCCCATTGGAAAGTATATGTGTCACAAACCCCATTGGATTGCGTGTGTGTGTCACAAACCCTATTGGAGAGTTTGTGTGTCAAAAAATCCACTGGACAGCGTGTGTAGTCACAAACACCCATGGACAGTCTACGTGTAACAACCCCATTGGACAAAGTTTGTGTCACAAACCTCATTGGAAAGTGTGTGTGTCACAAACCCCATTGGACAAAGTTTGTGTCACAATACCCATTGGACAGTGTGTGTGTCACAATCATCATTGGACAGTGTGTGTGTGTCACAATCCCCAATGTAGAGTGTGTGTGTCACAAACACCATGGACAGCGTGTGTGTCACAAGCCCATTGGAAAGAGCGTGTGTGTCACAAAGCCCACTGGACAGCGTCTGTGTCCCGAACCCCATTGGACAGCGTGTGTGTCACATGCACCATTGCACAGAGTGTGTGTGTCACAAACCCTATTAGAAAGTGTGTGTGTCACAAACCCCATTGGATAGCGTGTGTGTGTCATAAACTCTATTGGTCAGTGTGTGTGTCACAACCCCCATTGGACAGCGTGTGTGTGTAACAATAATCATTGGACTGTGTGTGTGTAAAAATACCCATTCTACAGCGTGTGTGTCATAAACCCCCGTGGACAATGTGTGTGTCACGAATGCCATGGTGCAGTGTGTTTGTCACAAACCCCCCTGGACAGTGTGTGTGTCACAATCCCCAGTGGATAGTGTGTGTGTCAAAAACCCCAATGGACAGCGTGTGTGTGTCACAAACCCCCCTGGACAGTGTGTGTGTCACAATCCCCAGTGGATAGTGTGTGTGTCAAAAACCCCAATGGACAGCGTGTGTGTGTCACAAAACCTCCTGGACAGTGTGTGTGTCACAAACCCCATTGGACAGCGTGTGTGTAACAAACAACATTGGATAGCGTGTGTGTCACAAACCCCACAGGACAGCGTGTGTGTCACAAACCCCCCTGGACAGTCTGCGTGTCACAAACCCCATTGGACATCGTGTATGTCACATACGCCATTGGACAGTGTGTGTGTTTCACAATCCCCATTGGACAGTGTGTGTGCCACAAACACCGTGGGACAGAGTTTGTGTCACAAAACCTATTGGACAGCGTATATGTCACAAACACCATTGGACAGTGTGTGTGACAAGCCCATTGGACAGAGTGTGTGTGTCACAAAACCCACTGGACAGCGTGAGTGTCACAAACCCCATTGGACAGAATTTTTTTCACAAACCCTATTGGACAGTGTGTGCGTCACAAACCCCATTAGACATCGTGTGTGTGTCACAAACCCCACTGGACAGCGTGTGTGACACAAACACCCATGTACAGTGTGCGTGTCACAAACCCCATTGGACATCGTGTGTGTCACAAACCCCATTGGACAGCGTGTGTGTTTCACAATCCCCATTGGACAGTGTATGTGTCAGAAACCCCATTGGACAGCGAGAGTGTCACAAACACCATTGGACAGCGTGTGCGTGTCACAGACCCCATTGGAACGTGTGTGTGTCACAAACTCCATTGGATAGCGTGTATGTGTCACAAACCCCATTAGAAAGTTTGTGTGTCACAAACCCAGTATGATAGCCTTTGTGTGTCACGGACCCCATTGGACAGCGTGTGTGTCAGAAACCCCACTGTACAGCGTGTGTTTCACAGTCCCCATTGGACAACGTGTGTGTCACAAACACCATTGGACAGTGTGTGTGTGTCGCAATCTCCATTGGACAGCGTGTGTGTGTCACAAACCCCATTGGACAGAGTGTGTGTCACAAACTCCATTGGACACTGTGTGTGTGTCCCAATTCACACTGGACAGTGTGTATGTCACAATCCTCATTGGACAGCGTCTCTGTCACAAAACCCATTGGACAGCGTGTGTGTCCCAAACAACATTGGACAGCGTGTGTGTGTCACAAACACTATTGGACAGCGTGTGTGTCACAAAACCCACTGGATAGCGTGTGTGTCACAAACCCCATTAGAAAGTGTGTGTGTCACAAACCCCATTGGATAGCGTGTGTATGTCACAAACCCTATTGGACAGTGTGTGTGTCACAACCCCCCCTGGACAGCGTGTGTGTCACGAAGCCCATTGTACAGCATGTGTGTCACAAGACCCATTGGACAGCGTGTGTGTCACAATCCCCATTGGACAGCGTGTGTGTCTCAAACCCCATTGGACAGTGTGTTTGTGTCACAAACCCCATTGGATAGCGTATGTGTGTCACAAACCCCTTTAGAAAGTGTGCGTTTCACAAACCCATTGGATAGCATGTGTTTGTCACAATCCCCACTGGACAGTGTGTGTGTCACAAAACCCATTGGATAGCGTGTGTGTCACAAAACTCACTAAAGTGTGTGTGTCACAAATCCCATTGGATAGTGCGTGTGTGTCACAAAACCTATTGGACAGTGTGTGTGTCACAAATCCCACTGGACAGTGCGTGTATGTCACAAATACAATTGGACAGCGTGTGTGTCACAATCCCCATTGGACAGCATGTGTGTCATAAGCACCATTGGACAGAGTGTGTGTGTCACAAACCCCCCTTTACAGCGTGTGTGTCACGAACCCCATTGTACAGCATGTGTGTCACAAGACCCATTTGACAGCGTGTGTGTCACAATACCCACTGGACAGTGTGTGTTTCTCAAACCCCATTGGACAGTGTGTGTGTCACAAACCCCATTGGACAGTGTGTGTGTGTCACAATCACCATTGGACAGTCTGTGTGTCACAAACCCCATGGGACAGAGTGTGTGTCACAAACACTATTGGACAGCGTGTGTGTCACTATTGGACAGAGTGTGTGTGTCAAGAAAAACACTGGATAGCGTGTGTGTGACAAACACCCATGGACAGTGTGCGTGTCAGAGACCCCATTGGACATATTGTGTGTCCCAAACCCCTTTGGACAGCGTGTGTATAACAAACCCAATTGGTCAGCGTGTGTGTCACAAACCTCATGGCACAGCGTGTGTGTGTCACAAACCCTTTAGAAAGTGTGCGTGTCACAAACCCCATTGGAAAGTGTGTGTGTCACAAACCCCATTGGATAGCGTGTGTGTGTCAAAAACCCTATTGGAGAGTTTGTGTGTCACAAAACCCACTGGACAGCGTTTGTGTAACAATACGCATTAGACAGAGTGTGTGTCACAATCCCCATTGGACCGCGTGCGTGTCACAAACCCCCGTGGACAATGTATGTGTCACAAACCCCATTGGACAGTGTGTTTGTCACAAACCCCACTGCACAGCGCTTGTGTCACAAACACCCATGGACAGTGTGCGTGTCACAAACCCCATTGGACATCGTTCGTGTCAGAAACCCCTTTGGACAGTGTGTGTGTCACAAGCACAATTGGACAGAGTGTGTGTGTCACAAACCCCTTTGGAAAGTGTATGTGTCACAAACCCCATTGGATAGCGTGTGTGTGTCACAAACCCTATTGTACAGTGTGTATGTCACAAAACCCATTGGACAGCGTGTGTGTCACAAACCCCATTGGAAAGTGTATGTGTCACAAAACCCATTGGATATTGTGTGTGTGTCACAATCCCCATTGGACAGTGTGTGTGTCACAAACCCCATGGGACTGAGTGTGTGTCACGAACCCCATTGGACAGCGTATGTGTCACAAGCGCCATTGGACAGAGTGTGTATCTCACAAACCCTATTGGCTAGCGTGTGTGTGTCACAAACCCCATTAGAAAATGTGCGTGTCACAAACCCCATTTTAAAGTGTGTGTGTCACAAACCCCATTGGATAGCGTGTGTGTGTCAAAAACCCTACTGGACAGTGTATATGTCACAATCCCCATTGGACAGAGTCTGTGTCACAAACCCCATTGGACATCGTGTGTGTCACAAACACCATTGGACAGCGTGTGTGTGTCACAATAATAACCTAATGAAATTTAACAAGGGAAAGTGTAGAGTCCTGCATCTGGGCAGGAACAACCCCAGGTTCCAGTATAGGTTAGGAAATTACATATTAGAGAGCAGTGTAGAGGAAAGGGACCTGGGGGTCCTGGTGGACAACTGGATGACCATGAGCCAGCACTGTGCCCTTGTGTCCAGGAAGGCCAATGGCATCCTGGGGTGTATTAGAAGGGGGGTGGTTAGTAGATCGAGAGAGGTCCTCCTTCCCCTCTACTCCGCCCTGGTGAGACCACATCTGGAATATTGTGTCCAGTTCTGGGCCCCTCAGTTCTAGAAGGACAGGGAACTGCTGGAGAGGGTCCAGCGTAGGGCAACGAAGATGATTAAGGGAGTGGAGCACCTCACTTATGAAGAAAGGCTGAGGGAGCTGGGTCTCTTTAGTTTGGAGAAGAGGAGACTAAGGGGGGACCTCATTAATGTTTATAAATATATAAAGGGTGAGTGCCAAGAGGATGGAGCCAGGCTCTTCTCGGTGGCAAACAATGATAGGACAAGGGGTAATGGGATCAAGCTGGAACACAAGAGGTTCCGCTTAAATTTGAGAAAAAACGTCTTCTCAGTAAGGGTGACAGAGCACTGGAACAGGCTGCCCAGCGAGGTTGTGGAGTCTTCTTCTCTGGAGACATTCAAAACCCGCCTGGACATGTTCCTGTGCGACCTCACCTAGGCGTTCCTGCTCCAGCAGGGGGATTGGACTAGATGATCTTTTGAGGTCCCTTCCAATCCCAAACATACTGTGATACTGTGATACAGTGATACTGTGATACAAGACCCATTGGACAGAGTGTGTGTGTCACAAACCCCATTGGACAGCGTGTGTGTCACAATCCTCATTGGACAGCGTGTGTGTCACAAACCCCATTGGAGAGATTGTGTGTGTCACAAACCCCATTGTACAGCGTGTGTGTGTCACAAACCCTATTGGACACTGTGTGTGTCACAAAACCCACTGGACAGCGTGTGTGTCACAAAACCCATTGGACAGCGTGTGTGTCACAAGCCCCATTGGACAGAGTGTGTGTGTCACAAACCCCATTTGACAGCGTGTGTGTCACAATCCCCACTGGACAGCGTGTGTGTCACAATACCCATTGGACAGCGTGTGTGTCACAAGCCCCATTGGACAGAGTGTGTCTGTCACAAACAGTATTGGACAGAGTGTGTGTCACTAACCCCATTGGACAGGGTTTGTGTGTCACAAAACCCACTGGATAGCGTGTGTGTCACAAAGCCCATTGGAAAGTGTATGTGTCACAAACCGCATCGGATAGCGTGTGTGTCACAAACCGCATTGTACAGCGTGTTTCTCACAAGCCCATTGGACAGAGTGTGTGTGTCACAAACCCCATTGCACAGCGTTTTTGTCACTATCCCCATTGGACAGCGTGTGTGTCACAAACCCCACTGGACAGCGTGTGTGTCACAAACCCCATTGGAAAGCGTGCGTGTCACAACCCCCATCTGACCGAATGTGTGTGTCACAAAACCCAGTGGACAACATGCGTGTCACAAACACCATTGGACAGCGTATGTGTGTCACAATCCCAATTGCACAGTGTGTCTGTCACAAACCCCATTGGAAAGTGTGTGTGTCACAAAACCTATTAGACAGCGTGTGTGTCACAAACCTCATTGGACAGCGTGTGTGTGTCACAAACCCCATTGGACAGTGTGTATGTCACAATCCCCATTGGACAGCGTCTGTGTCACAAAACCCATTGGACAGCGTGTGCGTCATAAACCCCATTGGACAGCGTGTGTGTGTCACAATCCCCATTGGACAGCGCGTGTGTCACAAAACTCATTGATAGCGTGTGTGTCACAAACCCTATTAGAAAGTGTGTGTATGTCACAAACACCATTGGATAGCGTGTGTCTGTCACAAACCCCATTGGACAGATTGTGTGTGTCACAACCCCATTGGACAGCGTGTGTGTGTCACAATCCCCATTGGACAGCGTGTGTGTCACAAAAACCATTGGACAGTGTGTGTGTCACAAACCCCATTGGACAGCATGCATGTCATAAACACCATAGGACAGCGTGTGTGTGTCAAAATCCCCATTGCACAGTGTGTGTGTCACAAACTCCATTTGACAGCGTGTGTGTCACAAACCCCATTGGACAGTGTGTATGTCACAAACGCCATTGACAGCGTGTGTGTGTGACAAACCCCATTGGACATTGTGTGTGTCACAACCCCCATTGGACAGTGTGTATGTGACAAAATCCGTTGAACAGCGTATGTGTGTCACAATCCCCATTGGACAGCGTGTGTGTCACAAACCCCTTTGGACAGCGTGTGTGTCACAAGCACCATTGGACAGAGTGTGTGTGTCACAAACCCCATTGGAAAGCGTATGTGTCACAAACCCCATTGGACAGCTTGTATGTTACAAACCCCAATATGGCAGCATGTGTGTCACAAACCCCCGTGGACACTGTGTGTGTCACGAATGCCATTGGACAGTGTCTGTATCACAACCCCCCCTTGGACAGTGTGCGTGTCACAATCCCCAGTGGACAGAGTTTTTGTCACAAACCCCATTGGACAGTGTGTATGTCACAAACTGCATTCGACAGCGTGTGTGTCACAAGCACCATTGGACATAGTGTGTGTGTCAGAAACCCCATTGGAAAGTGCATGTGTCACAAACCCCATTGGATAGCGTCTGTGTGTCACGAACCCTATTGGACAGTGTGTGTGTCACAAAACCCACTGGAGAGCGTTTGTGTGACAAACCCCATTGGACAGCGTGTGTGTCACAATCCCCATTGGACAGAGTGTGTGTCACAAACCCCATTAGAAAGTGTGTGTCTCACAAACCCCATTGGACAGTATGTGTCACAAATACCGTTGGACAGCGAGTGTGTCACAAACCTCATTGGACAGCATGTGTGTCACAAACCCCTTTGGGCAGTGTGTGTGTCACAAACCCCATTGGACAGCGAGTGTGTCACAAACCCCATTGGACAGCGTGTGTGTCACAAACACCATTGGACAGCGTGTGTGTGTCACAATCCCCATCAGACAGCGTGTGTGTCACAAACCCCTTTGGACAGTGCATGTGTCACAAACTCCATTGGATAGCGTGTGTGTGTCACAAACCCTATTGGACAGTGTGTGTGTCACAAAACCTACTGGACAGTGTGTGTGTCACAAACCCCGTTGGAAATTTTGTGTGTCACAAAACACCATTGGACAGCGTGTGTGTCACGAACGCCATTGGACAGCATGTGTGTCACAACCACCATTGGACAGAGTGTGAGTGTCACAAACCCCATTGGGTAGTGTGTGTGTCACAATCCCCATTAGAAATTGTGTGTGTTTTTCAAACCCCATTGGATAGATTGTGTGTGTCACAAACCCTATTGGACATCGTGTGTGTCACAATCACCATAGGACAGCGTGTGTCTCACAAACCCCATTGGACAGATTGTGTGTCATAAACCCCTTTGGACAGCGTGTGTGTGTCACAAGCCCACTGGACAGAGTGTGTGTGTCACAAAACCCACTGGACAGCGTGTGTGTCACGATCCCCATTGAAAAGTGTGTGTGTCACAGGCACCATTGGACAGAGTGTGTGTGTCACAAACCCCATTAGACAATGTGTGTGTCACAATCCCCATTGGACAGCGTGTGTCACAAACCCCATTGGACAGAGTTTGTGTCACAAACCGCATTGGACAGCGTGTGTGTCAGAAAAACCATTGGACAGTGTGTATGTCACAAAACCCATTGGACATCGTGTGTGTCAGAAACCCCATTGGACAGTGTGTGTCACAAATACCATTGGACAGCGTGTGTGTCACAAACCCTGTTGGACAGTGTGTGTGTCACAAACCCCACTGGACTGCATATGTGTCACGAACCACATTGGACAGCGTGTGTGTCACAATCGCCATTGGAGATCGTGTGAGTCACAAACCGCATTGGACAGACTGTGTGTGTCACAAACCACACTGAACAGCGTATGTGTCATAAACCCCATTGGACAGCATGTGTGTGTCACAATCCCCATTGGACAGTGTTTGTGTGTCAGAAACACTACTGGACAGCGTGTGTGTCACAAACCCCTTTGGACAGTGTGTGTGTGTCACAATCACCTTTGGACAGTCTGTGTGTTACAAAACCCATTGGACAGAGTGTGTGTGTCACAAAACCCATTGGAAAGTGTATGTGTTACAAACCACTTTGGATAGCGTGTGTGTGTCACAAACCCCATTGGACAGTGTGTATTTCACAATCACCATTGGACAGCGTGTGTGTCACAAACCCCATTGGACAGTGTGTGTGTGTCACAATACCCTTTGGACAGTGTGTGTGTCACAAACCCCATTGGACAGAGTTTGTGTCACAAACCCCATTGGACAGCGTGTGTGTCAGAAACACCATAGGACAGTTTGTGTGTCAAAATCCCCACTGGGCAGCGTTTGTGTATCACAAACCCCACTGGGCAGCGTTTGTGTATCACAAACCCCATTGTACAGTGTGTGTATCACAAACCCCATTGCACTGCGTGTGTGTCACAAAACAGTTGGATAGCGTGTGTGTGTCACATACGCTCCTAGTCAGTGTGTGTGTCACAAACCGAATTGGTCAGCCTATGTGTCACAAAACCCTTTGGAAAGTGTGTGTCACCAACCCCATTGGATAGTGTGTGTGTGTCAAAAACCCCTTTAGAGAGTATGTGTGTCACAAACCCCGTTTGATAGCATGTGTGTGTCACAAACCCTATGGGACAGCGTCTGTGTCACAATCCCCATTGGACAGTGTGTGTGTCACAAAACCCATTGGACAGCGTGTGTGTCACAAAACCCATTAGAAAGTGTGTCTCTCACAAACCCCATTGGATAGCGTGTCTGTGTCACAAAACCAATGGGATAGAGTGTGTGTCGCGAACCCCATTGGACAGCGTGTGAGTCAAAAGCACCATTGGACAGAGTGTGTGTGTCACAAAACCCATTGGATAGTGTATGTGTCACAAACCCAATTGGATAGCGTGTGTGTGTCACAAATCTTCCTGGTCAGTGTGTGTGTCACAAAACCCATTGGACAGAATGTGTGTCACAAACACCATTGGACACTGTCTGTGTAAAAAACCCAATAGGTCAGCGTGTGTGTCAAAAACTCCATGGTACAGCGTGTGTGTGTCAAAAACCCCATTAGAAAGGGTGTGTGTCACAAACCCCATTGGATTGCGTGTGTGTGTCACAAACCGAATTGGACAGTGTGTGTGTGTCACAAACCCCATTGGACAGCGTGTGTGTGTAACAATAGCTATTGGACAGTGTGTGTGTCACAATCCCCAGTGGACAGCGTGTGCGTCAAAACCCCAGGTGACAGTGTGTGTGTCACAAACCCCACTGGAAAGCGTGTGTGTGTCACAATACCCATTGGACAGCATATGTGTCACAAGCCTATTGGACAGAGTGTGTGTGTCACAAAACCCAGTGGACAGCGTTTGTGTCAGGAACCCCATTGGACAGCATGTGTGTGAAACAATACCCATTGGACAGTGTGTGTGTCACAAACCCCATTGGACATCGTGTGTGTCACAAACCCCATTGGACAGCATGTGTGTGTCAAAATCCCCATTGGACAGTGTATGTGTCACAAACCCCATGGGACAGAGTGTTTGTCACAAACAATATTGGACAGTGTGTGTGTGTCACAAAACCCACTGGACAGCGTGTGTGTCACGAGCCCCATTGGACAGAGTGTGTGTCACAAGCACCATTGGACAGAGTGTGTGTGTAACAAACCCCATTGGAAAGTGTATGTGCCACAAACCCCATAGGACTGCGTGCGTGTGTCACAAACCCTATTGGACAGTGTGAGTGTCACAAAACCCACTGGACAGTGTGTGTGTTCACAAACCCAATTGGACAGCGTGTTTTTCACAAGACCCAATGGACAGAGTGTCGGTGTCACAAAGCCCATTGGACAGCGTGTGTGTCACAATCCCCATTGGACACCGTGTGTGTCATAAAACCCATGTGACAGCATGTGTGTCACAAACGCCATTGGACAGCGTGTGTGTCACAAACCCCATTACAGCGTGAGTGTGTCACAATCTCTATTGAACAGTGTGTGCGTTACAAACCCCATTGGAAAGTGTGTGTGTCACAAACCACATTAGAAAGTATGCGTGTCACATACCCTATTGGATAGCATGTGTGTGTCACAAACCCCATTGGAAAGTGTGTGTGTTTCACAATCCCTATTGGACAGTGTGTGTGTCACAAAACCCATTGGATAGCGTGTGTGCAAGAAACCCCTTTAGAAAGAGTTTGTGTCACAAACCCCATTGGACAGCATGTGTGTCACAAACCCCATTGGATAGCGTGTGTGTCAAAATCCCCATTGGACAGTGTGTGTGTCAGAAACTCCTCTGGACAGCGTGTGTAGTCACAAACACCCATGGACAGTGTGCGTGTCAAAAACCCCATTGGACAGAGTTTGTGTAAAAAGCACCATTGGAAAGTGTGTGTGTCACAAACACGATTGGACAGCGTGTGTGTGTCACAATCCCCATTGGACAGCGTGTGTGTCACAAAAACCATTGGACAGTGTGTGTGTCACAAACCCCATTGGACAGCATGCATGTCATAAACACCATAGGACAGCGTGTGTGTGTCAAAATCCCCATTGGACAGTGTGTATGTCACAAACGCCATTGACAGCTTGTGTGTGTGACAAACCCCATTGGACAGTGTGTGTGTCACAACCCCCATTGGACAGTGTGTGTGTGACAAAATCCGTTGAACAGCGTATGTGTGTCACAATCCCCATTGGACAGCGTGTGTGTCACAAACCCCTTTGGACAGTGTGTGTGTCACAAACCCAATTGGAGAGCGTGTGTGTGTCACAATCCCCACTGGACAGTGTGTGTGTCACGAACCCCATTGGATAGTGTGTGTGTCACCAGCCCCATTGGACAGCGTGTGTGTCACAAACACCATTGGAGTACGCGTGTTTGTAACAATACCCGTTGGAAAGCCTGTGTGTCACAAACCCCATTGGACAGCATGTGTGTCACAAATCCCCGTGGACAGCGTGTGTGTCACAAACACCCATGTACAGTGTGAGTGTCACAAACTCCATTGGATAGCGTGTGTGTCACAAAGCACTTTGGACAGTGTGTGCGTCACAATCCCCATTGGACAACGTGTGTGTCACAAACAGCATTCTACAGTGTGTGTGTCATGAAACCCATTGGACAGCTTGTGTGTTTCAAAATCCCCATTGGACGGTGTGTTTGTGTCACAAACCCCATTGGATACCGTGTGTCACAATCCCCATTGGACAGTGTGTGCGTTTCACAATACCCATTCGGCACTCTGTGTGTCACCAACACCCATGGACAGTGTGTGTGTCACAAACAGCCATGGACAGTGTGCGTGTCACAAAACCCACTGGACATCGTCTGTGTCACAATCGCCTTTGGACAGCGTGTATCTTACAAACCCCATTGGACACCGTGTGAGTGTCACAATCCCCATGGGATAGTGTGTGTGTCACAAACCCCATGGGACAGAGTGTGTGTCACGAACCCCATTGGACAGCGTACGTGTCGCAAGCGCCATTGGACAGAGTGTGTGTGTCACAAACCCCATTGGACAGTGTATGTGTCACAAACCACATTGGCTAGCGTGTGTGTCTCACAAACCCTCCTGGTCAGTGTGTGTGTCACAAAACCCATTGGACAGCATACGTGTCACACACACCATTGGACAGTGTGTGTGTAACAAACCCAATTGGTCAGCGTTTGTATCACAAACCCCATGGGCCAGCGTGGGGGTCTCACAAACCCCATTGGAAAGTGTGTGTCACAAACCCCATTTCATACCGTGTATGTGTCACAAACCCTATTGGACTGTGTGTAGGTCACAATCCCCATTGGACAGCGTGTGTATCACAAACACCATTGGACAGCGTGTGTTGTTGCAGAAACGCTATTGGACATCGTGTGTGTCACAAACCCCTTTGGATAGTGTGTGTGTCACCAGCCCCATGGGACAGCGTGTGTGTCACAAAATGCATTGGACAGTGTGTGTGTCACAAAAATCATTGGACAGCATGTGTGTTTCGAAATCCCCATTGGAAGAGTGTGTGTGTCACAAACCCCATTGGAGAGTGTATGTGTCACAAACCCCATTGGATAGCGTGTGTGTGTCACAAACCCTCCCGGTCAGTGTGTGTGTCACAAAACCCATTGGACAGCATGCTTGTCACAAACACTATTGGAGAGTGTGTGTGTAACAAACCCCATTAGAAAGTATGCGTGTCACAAACCCAATTGGATAGCGTGTGTGTATCACAAACCCCATTGGAAAGCGTATGTGTCACAAACCCTTTTGGATAGTGTGTGTGTATGTCACAAACCCCATTAGAAAGTATGCGTGTGACAAACCCTTTTGGATAGACTGTGTGTGTCACAAACCCCATTAGAAAGTACGCGTGTCACAAACCCCTCTAGAAAGTGTGTGTGTCACAAGCACCATTGGACAGCGTGTGTGTGTCACAATCGCCATTGGACATTGTGTGTGTCACAAAACCCATTGGATAGCATGTGTGTCACAAACCCCATTAAAAAGGCTGTGTGTCAAAAACACCATTGGATAGCGTGTGTGATGTCACAAACCCTATTGAACAGTGTGCGTGTCACAAACCCCACTGGACAGCGTGTGTCATGAACCCCATTGGACAGCTTGTGTGTCACAAGACCTATTGGAAAGAGCGTGTGTGTCTCAATCCCCATTGGACAGCGTGTGTGTCACAATCCCCATTGGACAGTGTGTGTGTCATAAACCCCATTGGACAGCGTGTGTATTTCACAATCCCCATTGGACAGTGTTCGTGTGTAACAAACCCCATTAGACAGAGTGTGTGTCACAAGCCCCATTGGACAGAGTGTATATGTCACAAACCCCATTGGACAGCGTGTGTGTCACAATCCCCATTGGACAGCGTGTGTGTCACAAAACACATTGGACAGTGTGTTTGTGTCACAATACCCATAGGACAGTGTATGTGTCACAAACGCCACTGGAAAGCGTGTGTGTCACAAACACCCATGGACAGTGAGCGTGTCACAAATCCCATTGGACATCGTGTGTGTGTTACAATCCCCATTGGACAGTGAGTGTGTCACAAACCCCATGGGACAGAGTGTGTGTCACGAACCCCTTTGGACAGTGTGTGTGTCACAAACCCCATTGGACAGCGTGTGTGTGTCACAATCCCCATTGGACAGTGTCTGTGTTACAAAATCCATTCGATAGAGTGTGTTTGTCACAAACCCTCCTGGCCAGTGTGTGTGTCACAAAACTTATTGGACAGCATGCGTGTCATGAACACCATCGGGCAGTGTGTGTGTAACAAACCCAATTGGTCAGCGTGTGTGTCACAAACCCCATTGGATAGCGTGTGTGTGTCACAAACCCCATTAGAAAGTGAGCGTGTCACAAACCCCATTGGAAAGTGTCTGTCTCACAAACACCATTGGACAGCGTGTGTGATGTCACAAACCCTCCTGGTCAGTGTGTGTGTCACAGACCCCACTGGACAGCGTGTGTGTCACGAACCCCATTGGACAGCTTGTGTACCACAAGACCTATTGGACAGAGTGTTCGTGTCACAAACCCCACTGGACAGTGTGTGTGTCACAAACCCCACTGGACAGCGTGTGTGTCACAAACCCCATTGGAAAGTGTGTGTCACAAACCCCATTGGACAGCGTGTTTGTCAGAAACACCATTGGACAGCGTGTGTGTGTCACAATCCCCACTGGACAGTGTGTGTGTCACAAATCCCATTGGATAGCGTGTGTGTCACGAACCCCATTAGAAAGTGTTTGTGTCACAAACCCCATTGGATAACGTATGTGTGTCACAAACCCTATTGGACAGAGTGTGCGTGTCACAAACCCCATTGGACAGCGTGTGTGTCACAAAACCCATTGGACAGCGTGTGTGTCACAAGCCCCATTGGACAGCGTGTGTGTCACAAACACCATTGGACAGCGTGTGTCTGTAACAATACCCATTGTACAGCGTGTGTGTCACAAACCCCTTTGGACACTGTGTTTGTCACAAACCCCATTGGACAGTGTGTGTGTCACAAACCCACCTTGACAGTGTGTGTGTCACTATCCCCAGTGGACAGCGTCTGTGTCAAAACCCCATTGGACAGTGTGTGTGTGACAAAACCCACTGGACAGTATGTGTGTCACAAACTCCCATGGACATTGTGAGTGTCATAAGCCCCATTGGATAGCGTGTGTGTCTCAAACCGCTTTGGACAGAGTGTGTGTCACAATCCCCATGGGACAGAGTGTGTGTCACAAATACCATTGGACAGCATGTGTGCCACAATCCTGTTATACAGAGTGTGTGTGTCACGAAACCCACTGGACAGCGAGTGTGTCACGAACCCCATTGGAAAGTGTATGTGTCACAAAACCCATTGGATAGCGTGTGTGTGTCACAAACCCCATTGGACAGCGTGTGTGTCACAAACACCCATGGACAGTGTGCGTGTCACAAAGCCCATTGGACAGCGTGTGTGTCACCAACCCCCGTGGACAGTGTGCGTGTCACAAACCCCTTTGGACATCGTGTGTGTCACAAAGCACTTTGGACAGTGTGTGCGTCACAGACGCCATTGGACAGCGTGCGTATGTCACAATCCCTGTTGGACAGTGTGTGTGTCACAAATATCATTGGACAGCGTATTTGTCACAAGCCCATTAAACAGAGTGTGTGTGTCACAAAACCCACTGGACAGCATGTGTGTCACGAACCCCATTGGACAGCGTGTGTGTCACAAATACCATTGGACAGCGTGTGGGTGGAACAATACCCATTGGACACTGCGTGTGTCACAAGCCCCATTGGACAGTGTGTGTGTCACAAACTCCACTGGACAGTGTGTGTGTCACAAACACCCATGGACAATGTGCGTGTCAGAAAACCCATTGGACATCGCGTGGGTCGCAAACCCCTTTGGAAAGTGTGTGTTTCAGAAATACCATTGGAAAGCGTTTGTGTGTCACAATCCCCTTTGGACAGTGTGTCAGTCACAAACCCCATGGGACAACGTGTGTGTGTCACAAGCCCCATTGTACAGCGTGTGTGTCAAAACGCCATTGGACAGTGTGTGTGTCACAAACCCCAATGGACAGCGTGTGTGTCACAAACCCCCGTGGACAGTGTGCGTGTCACAAACCCCATTGGACATCGTGTGTGTCACAAACCCCATTGGACAGTGTGTGTGTCAGAAACAACATTGGACAGCGTGTGTGTTTCACAATCTCCATTGGACAGTGAGTGTGTCACAAAACGAACTGGAAAGCGTGTGTGTCACAAACCCCAGTGGACAGCGTGTGTGTCACAAACCCCATGGGACAGAGTGTGTGTCACGAACCCCATTGAACAGCGTGTGTGTCACAAGCGCCATTGGACAGAGTGCGGTGTCACAAACCCCATTCGAAAGTGCATGTGTCACAAACCTCATTGGATAGTGTGTGTGTGTCACAATCCCCTTTGGACAGTGTGCCTGTCACAAACCCCATGGGACAACGTGTTTGTGTCACAAACCCCATTGGAAAGTGTGTGTCACAAACCCCATTCGACAACGTTTGTGTCACAGTCCCCATTGGACAGCTTGTGTGTCACAAACCACATTGGACAGTGTGTATGTGTCACAATACCCATTGGACAGCGTGTGTGGCACAAACCCCATTGGACAGAGTTTGTGTCACATACCCCCTGGACACTGTGAGTGTCACAAACCCCATTGGACAGTGTGTATGTCACAAACCCCATTGGATAGCGTGTGTGCGTCACAAACCCTATTCGACAGTGTGTAGGTCACAATCCTTATTGGACAGCGTCTGTGTCACAAACCCCATTGGACAGCGTCTGTGTCAAAAACACCATTGGACAGCGTGTGTGTCAGAATCCCCATTGGTCAGCGTGTGTGTCACAAACCCAATGGGACAGCTTGTGTGTCACAAGACCTATTGGACAGAGTGTTTGTGTCACAAACCCCATTGGACAGCGTGTGTGTCACAATCTCCATTGGACAGCGTGTGGGTCACAAACCCCATTGGACAGAGTGTGTGGGTCACAAACCCCATTGGAGAGTGTGCGTGTCATAAAACCCATTGGACAGCGTGTGTGTTTCACAATCCCCATTAGACAGTGTGCGTGTGTCACAAACCCCATAAGAGAGAGAGTGTGTCACAGGCCCCATTGGACAGAGTGTATGTGTCACAATCCCCATTGGACAGCGTGTGTGTCACAAACCACATTGGACAGTGTGTGTGTGTCACAACACCCATTGGACAGTGTGTGTGTCACAAACCCCATTGGACATCGTGTGTGAAACAAACCCCTTTGGACAGTGGTTGTGTCACAAATCCCATTGGACAGCGTGTGTGTGTCACGAACGCCATTGGACAGTGTGTGTGTTACAAATTCCATTGGATAGAGTGTGTGTGTCACAAACCCTCCTGTTCAGTGTGTGTGTCACAAAACCCACTGGACAGAGTGTGTGTGTCACAAAACCCACTGGACAGTGTGTGTGTCACAAACCCCATTGGACAGAGTTTGTGCTTAACAATACCCATTGGACAGTGTGTGTGTCACAAACCCCACTGGACATCGTGTGTGTCACAAACCCCTTTGGACAGTGTGTGTGTCACAATACGCATTGGACACCGT
The DNA here is from genome assembly GCA_032206185.1 of Columba guinea. Lineage (NCBI taxonomy): Eukaryota > Metazoa > Chordata > Aves > Columbiformes > Columbidae > Columba > Columba guinea. Next base: position 111,588 of record JAVLUU010000064.1, on the reverse strand, counting down.
GTGGGTCACAAACCCCATCGGACAGAGTGTGTGTGTCACAAACCCCATTGGACAGCGTGTGTGTCACAAATCCCTTTGGACATTGTGTGTGTCAAAAACCCCACTCTAAAGCATGTGTTCAACGAACCCCATAGGACAGAGTGTGTGTCACAAGACCCATTGGATAGAGTGTGTGTGTCACAAAGCCAATTGGACAGCGTGTGTGTCATAAACCCCCATGGACAATGTGTGTGTCACGAATGCCATTCGACACTGTTTGTGTCACAAACCCCCCTGGACAGTGAGTGTGTCACAATCCCCAGTGGACAGTGTGTGTGTCAATACCCCATTGGACAGTGTGTGTTTCACAAAACCCACTGGACAGTATGTGTGTCACAAACACCCATGGAGAGCGTGAGTGTCACAAAAACCATTGGACAGCGTGTGTGTCACAAACCCCTTTGGACAGTGTGTGTGTCACAAACCCCATTGGACAGCGTTTGTGCGTCACGAACCCCATTGCACAGTGTGTGTGTCACAAGCCGCATTGGACGGCGTGTGTGTCACAAACCCCATGGGACAGCGTGTGTGTCACAAGACCCATTGGACAGAGTGTGTGTGTCACAAACCCCATTGGACAGAGTGTATGTCACAATCCCCATTGGACAGCTTGTGTGTCACAAACACCACTGGACAGCGTGTGTGTAGTAACAATACCTATTGGACAGAGTGTGTGTCACAAACCCCGTGGGATAGAGTGTGTGTCACGAAACCCATTGGACAGCATGTGTGTCACAAGAGCCATTGGACAGAGTGTATGTGTTACAAACACCATTGTATCGCGTGTGTGTGTCACAAACGCTCCTGGTCAGTGTGTGTGTCACAAACCCCATTGGACAGCGTGTGTCTGTAACAATAGCCAATGGACAATGTGTGTGTCACAATCCCAGGTGGACAGCGTGTGTGTCAAAACCCCATTGGACAGTGTGTGTGTCACAAAACCCACTGGACAGCGTGTGTGTCACAACCCCATTGGACAGCGTGTGTGTCACAAACCCCATTGTACAGCTTGTGTGTCACAGTCCCCATTGGACAACGTGTGTGTCACAAACCCCATTGTACAGCTTGTGTGTCACAGTCCCCATTGGACACCGTGTGTTTCACAAACACCATTGGTCAGCGTGTGTGTGTCGCAGTCTCCATTGGACAGCGTTTGTGTCACAAATACCACTGGACAGTGTGTGTGTCTAAATCCCCATTGGACAGTGTGTGTGTGTCACAAACCCCACTGGACAGCGTGTGTGTCACAAACACCCATGGACAGTGTGCGTGTCACAAACCTCATTGGACATCGTGTGTGTCACAAACCCTTTTGGATACCGTGTGTGTCACATACCACGCTGCACAGCATGTGTGTCACAAACACCCATGGACAGTGTGCGAGTCAGAAACACCATTGGAGAGCGTGTGTGTCACAAACCCCATTGGACAGCGTGTGTGTCACAAAACCCTTTGGAAAGTGTATGTGTCACAAACCCCATTGGATAGCGTGTGTGTGTCACAAAACCCACTGGACAGTGTGTGTGTCACAAACCCCTTTGGACAGCGTGTGTGTCACAAAACCATTGGATATTGTGTGTGTGTCACAAACCCCATTGGACAGTGTGTGTGTCACAAAACCCATGGGACTGAGTGTGTGTCACGAACACCATTGGATAGTGTGGGTGCAACAAGCGACATTGGATAGAGTGTGTATCTCACAAACCCCATCGGAAAGTGTATGTGTCACAAAACCCATTTGATATTGTGTGTGTGTCACAATCCCCATTGGACAGTGTGTGTGTCACAAACCCCATTGGACAGCGAGAGTGTTCACAAACACCATTGGACAGCGTGCTTTCACAATCCCCATTGGACTGTGTGTATGTGACAAACACCATTGGACAACGTGTGTGTGTCACAATCACCATTGGAGACTGTGTGTTTCAGAAACACGACTGGAAAGCGTCTGTGTGTCAGAAACCCCATTGGAAAGTGTGTGTGTCACAACACCCACTGGAGAGCGTGTGTGTCACAAACCCCATTAGAAAGTTTGTGTGTCACAAACCCCACTGTACAGCATGTGTGTCACAAACACCATTGGACAGCATGCGTGTCACAAACACCATTGGGCAGCGCGTGTGTTTCGCAATCTCAATTGGACAGCGTGTGTATCACAAATCCCGTGGGACAGAGTGTGTGTCAGAAACCCCATTGGACACTGTGTGTGTTTCACAAACCCCATTAAAAGTGTGTGTGTCAAGACCCATTGGACAGCGTGTGTGTCACAATCGCCATTGGACAGCGTGCGTGTCTCAAACCCCATTAAACAGTGTATGTGTGTCACAAACCCCATTGGACAGCGTGTGTGTCACAAACACCTTTGGATAACATGTGTGTCACAAAACCACTAAAGTGTGTGTGTCACAAATCCTATTCTATAGCGCGTGTGTGTCACAAACCCTATTGGACAGTGTGTGTGTCACAAACCCCACTAGACAGTGTGTGCGTGTCACAAATACAATTGGACAGCGTGTGTGTCACAGTCCCCATTGGACAGTGTGTGTGTCACAACTGCCTTTGGAAAGTGTGTGTGTCACAAACCCGATTGGAAAGAGTATGTGTCACAAACCCCATTGGATAGCGTGTTTGTGTCACAAAACCCATTGGAAATTGTATGTGTCACAAACCCCATTGGATAGCGTGTGTGTGTCACAAACACCATTGGACAGCCTGTATGTGTCACAATCCCCTTTGGACAGTGTGTGTGTCACAAAACCCATTGGATAGTGTGTGTGTGCCACAATCCCCATTGGACCGCGTACGTGTCACAAACCCCCGTGGACACTGTGTGTGTCACGAACGCCATTGGACAGTGTGTGTGTCACAAACCCCCGTGGACAGTGTGTGTGTCACAATCCCCAGTGGACAGCGTGTGTGTCAATACCCCATTGGACGGTGCGTGTGTGACAAAAACCACTAGACAGCGTGTGTGTCACAAACACCCATGGAGAGTGTGAGTATCACAAGCCCCATTGGATAGCATGTGTGTCTCAAACCGCTTTGGACAGTGTTTGTGTCACAAACACCATTGGACAGCGTGTGTGTCACAAGCCTATTGGAGAGAGTGCGTGTGTCACAAAACCCACTGGACAGCGTGTGTGTCACGAGCCCGATTGGACAGCGTGTGTGTCTCAAGCTCCATTGGACAGAGTGTGTGTTTCAAAAACCCTATTGGAAAGTGTATGTATCACAAACCCCATTCAATAGCGTGTGTGTTCACAAACCCCTTTGGACAGCTTGTTTTTAACAACTCCCATTGTACAGAGTATGTGAGTCACAAAACCCACTGCACAGCGTGTGTGTCACAAACACCCATGGACAGTGTGAGTGTCACAAACCCCATTGGACAGCGTGTTTGTCACAATACCCATTGTACAGCGTGTGTGTCACAAACACCATTGGACAGCATGTGTGTGTAACAATACCCATTGGACAGTGTGTGTGTCACAAACCCCATTGTACAGTGTGTGTGTCTCAAACTCCACTGGACAGTTGTGTGTCACAAACACCCATGGACAATGTGCGTGTCAGAAACCCCATTGGACATCGTGTGTGTCACAAACCCCTTTGGACAGTGTGTGTGTCACAAACCCCATGGGACAATGTGTGTGTGTCACAAACCCCATTGGAAAGTGTGTGTCACAAACCCCATTGAATAGCGTGTGTGTTTCAAAAACCCCATTAGAAAGTATGTGTGTCACAAACCCCATTGGATAGAGTGTGTATGTCACAACCCCCATTATAAAGTGTGCGTGTCACAAACCCCATTTGATAGCGTGTGTGTGTCACAAACCCTATTGGACAGTGTGTAGGTCACAATCCCCATAGGACAGCGTCTGTGTCACAAACCCCATTGGACAGCGTGTGTGTCAAAAACACCATTGGACAGCATGTCTGTGTCACAAATCCTATTTGACAGTGTGTGTGTCACAAACCGCACTTGACAGCGTGTGTGTCACAAACTCCCATGGACAGTGTGCGTGTCACAAACCCCATTGTACATCGTGTGCGTCACAAACCCTTTTGCACAGTGTGCGTGACACAAACCCCAATGGATATCGTGTGTGTCACAATCCTCTTCGGACAATGTGTGTGTCACAAACCCCATTGGTCAGCGTATGTGTGTCAAAATCCCCAATGGACAGTGTGTGTGTCACAAACCCCATTGGACAGCGTGTGTGTTCACAAGCGCCATTGCACACACAGAGTGTGGTGTCACAAACCCCATTGGAAAGTGTATGTGTCACAAACCCCATTGGATAGAGTGTGTGTGTCACAAACACTATTGGACAGTGTGTGTGTCACAAAACCCACTGGAGAGCGTGTGTGTGTCACAAACACCCATGCACAGTGTGAGTTTCACAAACCCCATTGGATAGCGTGTGTGTCACAAACCACTTTGGACAGTGTGTGTGTCACAGACGCCATTGGACAGCGTGCGTGTGTCACAATCCCTATTGGACAGTGTGTGTGTCACAAATATTATTGGACTGCGTATTTATCACAAGCTCATTGGACAGAGTGTGTGTGTCAAAAACCCCTATGAAAAGTGTGTGTGTCACGAACCCCATTGTACAGCGTGTGTGTCACAAGCACCATTGGACAGAGAGTGTGTGTCACAAACCCCATTGTAAAGTGTATGTTTCACAAAACCCATTGGATAGCGTGTGTCTGTCAAAAACCCTTTTGGACAGTGTGTGTGTCACAAAACCCACTGGACACCCTGTGTGTTCAGAATCCCCATTGGACAGCGTGTTTGTCACAAACCCCATTGGACAGCGTGTGTGTCACAAATACCATTGGACAGCGTAAGTGTTTCACAATACCCTTTGGAAAGTGTGTCAGTCACAAACCCCATGGGACAACGTGTGTGTGTCACAGTCCCCATTGGACAGCGTGTGTGTCACAAAACCGATTGGATAGCGTGTGTGTCACGAATCCCATTAGAAAGTGTGTGTATCACAAACCCCATTGGATAGTGTGTGTGTGTCACAAACCCTATTGGACAGCGTGTGTGTCATAAACCCCATTGGATACCGTGTGTGTGTCACAAACCCTATTATAAAGTGTGCGTGTCACAAACCCCATTGGACAGCGTGTGTGTCACAAACCCCATTGGACAGAGTTTGTGTTTAAGAATACCCATTGGACAGTGTGTGTATCACAATCCCCCTTGGACAGCGTGTGTGTCACAAACCCCATGGTACAGCGTCTTTGTGTCACAAACGCCATTGAAATGTGTGTGTCACAAACCCAATTGGATAGCATGTGTGTGTCAAAAACCCCATTAGAAAGTATGTGTGTCAAAAACCCCATTGGATAGCGTGTGTGTGTCACAAACCCCATTATAATGTGTGCGTGTCACAAACCCCATTGGATAGCGTGTGTGTGTCACAAACCCCATTGGATAGCATGTGTGTGTCATAATCCCCATTGGACAGTGTCTGTGTCACAAAACCCACTGGACAGAGTGTGTGTCATGAATGCCATTGGACAGCGTGTGTGTCACAAAACCCATTGGATAGCGTGGGTTTTACAAACCCCATTAGAAAGAGTGTGTGTCACAAACCCCATTGGATGGCGTGTGTGATGTCACAAACCCTATGGGACAGTGTGTGTGTCACAAACCCCACTGGACAGCGTGTGTGTCACAAACCCCATTGGACAACGTGTGTGTCAAAATACCCATTGGACAACGTGTGGGTCACAAACACCATTGGACAGCGTGTGTGTGTCACAATCCCCATTGGACAGTGTGTGTGTCACGAACCCCATTGGACAGTGTGTGTGTGTCACAATCCCCATTGTACAGTGTGTGTGTCACAAACACCATTGGACAGCGTGTGTGTGTAACAATACCCATTGGACAGTGTGTGTGTCACAAAACCCATTGGACAGGGTGTGTGTCACAAACACCCATGGACAGTGTGCGTGTCACAAACGCCATTTTACATCGTGTGTGTCACAAACCCCATTGGACATCGTGTGTGTCACAGTCACCCATGGACAGAGTGCGTGTCGCAAACCACATTGGACATCGTGTGTGTCACAAACCTCTTCGGACAATGTGTGTGTCACAAACCCCATTGAACAGCGTGTGTGTCACATTCCGCATTGGACATTGTGTGTGTCACTAACCCCATGGGACAGAGTGTGTGTCATGAACCCAGTTGGTCAGAGTGTGTGTCACAAACTCCATGGGACAGCGTGTGTGTGTCACAAACCCCATTGGAAAGTGTGTGTGTCACAAACCCCATTGGATAGCGTGTGTGTGTCACAAATCCCATTAAAAACTTTGCATGTCACAAACCCCATTGGAAAGTGTGTGTGTCACAAGCCCCATTGGAGAGAGTTTGTCTCACCAACCCGAGTGGACACTGTGTGTGTCACAAACCCCATTGGACAGTGGGTGTGTCACAAACTCCACTGGACAGCGTGTGTGTCACAAACACCCATAAACAGTGTGCGTGTCACAAATCCTATTGGGCAGCGTGTGTATGTCACAATCCCCATTGGATAGTGTGTGTGTCACAAACCCCATTGGACAGTGTGTGTGTCACAAATACCTTTGGACAGCGTGTTTGTGTAACAATACCCATTGGACAGCTTGTGTGTGTCACAAACCCCATTGGATAGTGTGTGTGTCACAAACCCAATTGGATAGCGTGTGTGTAACAAATACCGATGGACAATATGCTTTTCACAAACCCCTTTGGACAGCGTCTGTGTCACAAACCCCCGAGGACAATGTGAGTGTCACAAACCCCACTTGACAACGTGTGTGTCACAAACACCCATGGACATTGTGAGTGTCACAAACGCCATTGGACACTGTGTGTGTCACAAACCCCATTGGACAGTGGCTGTGTCACAAACTCCACTGGACAGCGTGTGTGTCACAAACACCCATAAACAGTGTGCGTGTCACAAATCCTATTGGGCAGCGTGTGTGTGTCACAATCCCCAGTGGATAGTGTGTGTGTCACAAACCCCATTGGACAGCGTGTGTGTGTCACAATCCCAATTGGAAAGTGTGTGTGTCACAAAACCCATGGGACAGAGTGTGTTTCATGAACCAGACTGGGCAGCATGTGTCTCACAAGCGCCATTGGACAGCGTGTGTGTGTCACAATCCCCATTGGACAGTGTGTATGTGTCACAAACCCCATTAGAAAGTGTGCGTGTCACAAACCCCATTAGAAAGTGTGCGTGTCACAAACCCCATTGGAAAGTGTGTGTGTCACAAACACCATTGGACAGCTTGTGCGTGTCACAATCACCATTAGACAGTGTGTGTGTCACAAAAGCCATTGGATAGCGTGTGTGATGTCACAAACCCTATTGGACAGTGTGTGTGTCGCAAACACCATTGGAGAGCGTGTGTGTGTCATAATCCCCATTAGACAGCTTGTGTGTCTCAAGACCTATTGGACAGAGTGTGTGTGTCACAATACCCATTGGACACCTTGTGGGTCACAAACCCCATTGGACATCGTGTGTGTCACAATCCCCTTTGGACTCCGTGTGGGTCGGAAACCCCATTGGACAGCGTGTGTGTCACAAACCTCTTCGGATAATGTGTGTGTCACAAACCCCATTGGACAGCGTGTGTGTCACATTCCGCATTGGACAGTGTGTGTGTCACAAACCCCATTGGACAGCGTGTGAGTCACAAACGCCGTTGGACAGATTGTGTGTGTCACAAACCCCATTGGAAAGTGTATGTGTCACAAACCCCATTGGATAGCCTCTGTGTCTCACAAACCCTCCTGGTAAAGTGTGTGTGTCACGAAACCCATTGAACAGCATGCGTGCCACAAACACTATTGGACAGTCTGTGTGTAACAAACCCAATTGGTCAGCGTGTGTGTCACAAACCCCATTGGATAGCGTGTGTGTGTTACAAACCCCATTGGAAAGAGTGTGTGTCACAAACACCATTGGACAGCGTGTGTGTGTCACAAACCTCTTTTGAAAGAGTGTGTGTGTCACAAATCCCATTGGATAATGTGTGTGATGTCACAAACCGTATTGGACAGTGTGTGTGTCACAAACCCTATTGGACAGTGTGTGTGTCACAAACCCCATTGAACAGCATGTGTGTGTTTCACAATCCCCATTGGACAGTGTGTGTGTCACAAACCCCATTGGACTAAGTGTGTGGCACGAACGCCATTGGACAGCGTGTGTGTCACAAGCGCCTTTGGACAGAGTGTGTGTGTCACTAACCCCATTGGAAAGTGTATGTGTCACAAACCCCATTGGATAGCATGTGTGTGTCACAAACCCTATTGCACAGAGTGTAGGTCAAAATCCCCATTGGACAGCGTCTGTGTCACAAACCCCATTGGACAGCGTGTGTGTCACAAACACCATTGGACAGCGTGTGTGTGTCACAATCCCCATTGGACATTGTGTGTCCGTCACAAAACCCATTGGACAGCGTGTGTGTCACAAACCCCCGTGGACACTGTGTGTGTCACGAACGCCATTGGACAGTGTGTGTGTCAAAACCCCATTGGACTGTGTGTGTGTGACAAAACCCACTGGACAGCGTGTGTGTCACGAACACCATTGGACAGCGTGTGTGTCACAAACCCCATTGGTAGCCTTTGTGATTTCACAAACCCTATTGGACACTGTGTGTGTCACAAACCCCACTGGACAGCGTGTGTGTCACGAATCCCATTGTACAACTGTGTGTCACAAACACCATTGGACTGCGTGTGTGTCTGTCACAAACCCTATTGGACAGTGTGTGTGTCATAAACCCCATTGGAGAGCGTGTGTGTTTCACGATCCCCATTGGACAGAGTGTATGTGTCACAAACCCCATTGGACAGCGTGTGTGTCACAATCCTCATTGGACAGCGTGTGTGTCACAAACCTCATTGGACAGTGTGTGTGTGTCACAATACCCATTGGACAGTGTGTGTGTCACAAACACAATTGGACAGAGTTTGTGTCACCAACCACGGTGGACACTGTGTGTGTCACAAACAACATTGGACAGTGTGTGTGTCACAAACTCCACTGGACAGTGTGTGTGTCACAAACACCCATGGAAAGTGTATGTGTCACAATCACCATTGGATAGAGTGTGTGTGTCACAAACCCTCCTGGTCAGTGTGTGTGACACAAAACCCATTGGACAGCATGCGTGTCACAAACATCATTGGACAGCGTGTGTGTAAAAAACCCCATTGGACAGCGTGTGTGTGTCACAAAACCCATTGGAAAGTTTGTGTCACAAACCCCTTTGGATAGCATGTGTGTGTCACAAACCCTATTGTACAGTAAGTATGTCACAATCCCCGTTGGATAGCGTGTGTGTGTCACAAACCCTATTGGATAGCGTGTAGGTCACAATCCCCATTGGACAGCGTCTGTGTCACAAACCCCATTGGACAGCGTGTGTGGTTCACAATCCCCATTGGACACTGTGTGTGTGTGTCACAAAACCCATTGGATAGCGTGTGTGTCACAAACGCCCGTGGACACTGTGTGTGTCACGAACGCCATTGGACAATGTGTGTGTCACAAGCCCCCCTGGACAGTGTGTGTGTCAAATCCACATTGGACATTGTGTGTGTGACAAAACCCACTGGACAGCCTGTGTGTCACAAACACCCATGGACAGTGTGAGTGCCACAAGCCGCATTGGATAGCGTCTGTGTGTTACAAACCCTATTGGACAGTGTGTATGTGTCACAATACCCATTGGACAGTGTGTGTGTCACAAAACCCATTGGATAGAGTGTGTGTGTCACAAACGGCCCCGGACAGCGTGTGTGTCACAAACACCCATGGACAGGATGCGTGTCACAAACCGCATTGGAAAGTTTGTGTGTCACAAACCCCACTGGAAAGCGTGTGTGTCACAAACACCCATGGATATTGTGCGTGTCACCAGCCCCATTGGACAGCGTGTGTGTCAAAAACGCCATTGGACAGCGTGTGTGTCACAAAACCCATTGGATAGAGTATGTGTGTCACAAAACCCACTGTACAGCGTGTGTGTCACAAACGGCCCCGGACAGCGTTTGTGTCACAAACACCCATGGAGAGGATGCGTGTCACAAACCCCATTGGAAAGTTTGTGTGTCACAAACCCCACTGGACAGTGTGTGTGTCACAAACACCCATGGATATTGTGCGTGTCACCAGCCCCATTGGACAGCGTATGTGTCAAAAACGCTATTGGACAGCGTGTGTGTGTAACAATACCCATTGGACAGTGTGTCTGTCACAAACCCCATTAGACAGCGTGTATGTCACAAACACCATTGGACAGCGTGCGTGTCACAAACCCCATTATACATTGTGTTGTGTCACAAACCCTTTTGGACAGTGTGTGTGTTCACAAAACCCACTGGACAGCGTGTGTGTCACAAACACCCATGGACATTGTTCGTGTCACGAACCCCATTGGACAGCGTGTCTGTCACAAGCGCCATTGGACAGAGTGTGTGTGTCACAAACCCCATTGGAAAGTGTATGTGTCACAAACCCCATTGGATAGCGTGTGTGTGGCACAAACCCTATTGGACAGTGTGTGTGTCACAAAACCCACCGGACAGCGTGTGTGTCACAAACCCCCGTGGACACTGTGTGTGTCACAAACACTATTGGACAGTGTGTGTGTAACAAACCCATTTGGTCAGCGTGTGTGTCACAAACCCCATGGGACAGTGTGTGTGTCACAATCCCCAGTGGACAGCGTGTGTGTCACAAACACCATTAGAAAGTGTGCGTGTCACAAACCCCATTGGAAAGTGTGTGTGTCACAAAATCCATTGGATAGTGTGTGTGTCACAAACCCCATTTGATAGCGTGTGTGTGTCAGAAACCCTACTGGACAGTGTGTAGGTCACAATCCCCTTTGGACAGCATCTGTGTCACAAACCCCATTGGACAGCGTGTGTGTGCCACAATCCCCATTGGACAGTGTGTGTGACAGAAAACCCATTGGATAGCGTGTTTGTGTCACAAACCCCATTGTACAGTGTGTGTGTCACAAACCCCAGTGGACAGCATGTTTGTCAAAACCCCGTTGGACAGTGTGTGTGTCACAAACCCCACTGGACAGTGTTTGTGTTGCATACACCCATGGACAGTGTGCGTGTCAGAAACCCCATTGTACATCGTGTGTTTCACAAACCCTTTTGGACAGTGTGTATGTCACAAACCCCATTATAAAGTGTGCTTGTCACAAACCCAATTTGATAGCGTGTGTGTGTCAAAAACCCTATTGGACAGTGTGTAGGTCAAAATCCCCATTGGACAGCGTCTGTGTCACAAACCCCATTGGACAGCGCGTGTGTCATGAACACCATTGGACAGCGTGTGTGTGTTACAATCCCCATTGGACAGTGTGTGTGTCACAAACCCCATTGGATAGGGTGTGTGTGTCAAAAACCCCATTAGAAAGTATGTGTGTCACAAACCCCATTGGATAGCATGTGTGTGTCACAAACCCTATTGCACAGAGTGTAGGTCACAATCCCCATTGGACAGCGTCTGTGTCACAAACCCCATTGGACAGCGTGTGTGTCACAAACACCATTGGACAGCGTGTGTGTGTCACAATCCCCATTGGACATTGTGTGTCCGTCACAAAACCCATTGGATAGCGTGTGTGTCACAAACCCCCGTTGACACTGTGTGTGTCACGAACGCCATTGGACAGTGTGTGTGTCAAAACCCCATTGGACTGTGTGTGTGTGACAAAACCCACTGGACAGCGTGTGTGTCACGAACACCATTGGACAGCGTGTGTGTCACAAACCCCATTAGAAAGAGTGTGTGTCACAAACTCCATTGGTAGCCTTAGTGATTTCACAAACCCTATTGGACACTGTGTGTGTCACAAACCCCACTGGACAGCGTCTGTGTCACAAACCCCATTGGACAGCGCGTGTGTCATGAACACCATTGGACAGCGTGTGTGTGTTACAATCCCCATTGGACAGTGTGTGTGTCACAAACCCCATTGGATAGGGTGTGTGTGTCAAAAACCCCATTAGAAAGTATGTGTGTCACAAACCCCATTGGATAGCATGTGTGTGTCACAAACCCTATTGCACAGAGTGTAGGTCACAATCCCCATTGGACAGCGTCTGTGTCACAAACCCCATTGGACAGCGTGTGTGTCACAAACACCATTGGACAGCGTGTGTGTGTCACAATCCCCATTGGACATTGTGTGTCCGTCACAAAACCCATTGGATAGCGTGTGTGTCACAAACCCCCGTTGACACTGTGTGTGTCACGAACGCCATTGGACAGTGTGTGTGTCAAAACCCCATTGGACTGTGTGTGTGTGACAAAACCCACTGGACAGCGTGTGTGTCACGAACACCATTGGACAGCGTGTGTGTCACAAACCCCATTAGAAAGAGTGTGTGTCACAAACCCCATTGGTAGCCTTAGTGATTTCACAAACCCTATTGGACACTGTGTGTGTCACAAACCCCACTGGACAGCGTGTGTGTCACGAATCCCATTGGACAGCTGTGTGTCACAAACACCATTGGACTGCGTGTGTGTGTGTCACAAACCCTATTGGACAGTGTGTGTGTCATAAACCCCATTGGAGAGCGTGTGTGTCACAATCCTCATTGGACAGAGTGTATGTGTCACAAACCCCATTGGACAGCGTGTGTGTCACAATCCTCATTGGACAGCGTGTGTGTCACAAACCTCATTGGACAGTGTGTGTGTGTTCACAATACCCATTGGACATCTTGTGTATCACAAATACAATTGGACAGAGTTTGTGTCACCAACCACAGTGGACACTGTGTGTGTCACAAACTCCACTGGACAGTGTGTGTGTCACAAACACCCATGGAAAGTGTATGTGTCACAATCACCATTGGATAGAGTGTGTGTGTCACAAACCCTCCTGGTCAGTGTGTGTGACACAAAACCCATTGGACAGCATGCGTGTCACAAACATCATTGGACAGCGTGTGTGTAAAAAACCCCATTGGACAGCGTGTGTGTGTCAGAAAAACCCATTGGAAAGTTTGTGTCACAAACCCCATTGGATAGCATGTGTGTGTTACAAACCCTATTGGACAGTGTGTGTGTGTCACAATCCCCATTGGACAGTGTGTGTGTCACAAAAACCATTGGATAGAGTGTGTGTGTCACAAACCCTATTGGACAGTATGTGTGTCACAAAACCCACTGTACAGCGTGTGTGTCACAAACGGCCCCGGACAGCGTGTGTGTCACAAACACCCATGGACAGGATGCGTGTCACAAACCGCATTGGAAAGTTTGTGTGTCACAAACCCCACTGGAAAGCGTGTGTGTCACAAACACCCATGGATATTGTGCGTGTCACCAGCCCCATTGGACAGCGTGTGTGTCAAAAACGCCATTGGACAGCGTGTGTGTGTAACAATACCCATTGGACAGTGTGTGTGTCACAAACCCCATTAGACAGCGTGTGTGTCACAAACACCGATGGACAGCGTGCGTGTCACAAACCCCATTATACATTGTGTTGTGTCACAAACCCTTTTGGACAGTGTGTGTGTTCACAAAACCCACTGGACAGCGTGTGTGTCACAAACACCCATGGACATTGTTCGTGTCACGAACCCCATTGGACAGCGTGTCTGTCACAAGCGCCATTGGAAAGTGTATGTGTCACAAACCCCATTGGACAGCGTGTGTGTAACAAACCTCTTTGGACAGCGTGTGTGCGTCACAATACCCGTTGGACAGTGTGTGTGTCACAAACCCCATTGGACAGATTTTGTGTCACAAACCCCATTGGACAGCGAGTGTGTGTCACAAACCTCCTGTTCAGTGTGTGTGTCACAAACCCCATTGGACAGCATGTGTGTGTCACAATCCCCATTGGACAGTGTGTGTGTCACCAACATCATTGGACAGCGTGTGTGACTCACAAGCCCATTGGACAGAGTGTTTGTGTCACAAAATCCAATATACAGCATGTGTGTCATGAACCCCATTGAACAGTGTGTTTTTCACAAACCCCATTGGACAGCGTGTGTGTGTCACAATCCCCATTGGACAGTGTGTGTGTCACAAACCCCATTGGAAAGTGTATGTGTCACAAACCCGATTGGATAGCGTGTGTGTGTCGCAAACACTATTGGAGAGTGTCTGTGTGACAAAACCCACTGGACAGTGTGTGTGTCACAAACCCCATTGGACAGCGTTTGTGTCACGAACCCCATTGGACAGCATGTGTGTCACAAGCACCATTGGACAGAGTGTGTGTGTCAGAAACCCCTTTCGAAAGTGTATGTGTCACAAACCCGATTGGATAGCGTGTGTGTGTCACAAAGCCTATTGGAGAGTCTATGTAGTCACAAAACCCACTGGAGAGCGTGTGTGTCACAAACCCCATTGGACAGCGTGTGTGTAACAAACCTCTTTGGACAGTGTATGTGTGTCACAAACCTCCTGGTCAGTGTGTGTGTCACAAAAGCTATTGGACAGCGTGTGTGTCACAAACCCCATTGGACAGCGTGTGTGTGTCACAAACCCCATTGGACAGCGTGTGTGTCACAAACCCCTTTGGACAGCGTGTGTGTCAAAAACCCCATTGGACAGCATGTGTGTATCACAATCCCCATTGGACAGTGTGTGTGTCGCAAAACTCATTGGACAGCGTGTGTGTGTCACAATACCCATTGGTCAGCAAGTGTGTCACAAGACCATTGGACAGAGTGTGTGTGTCACAAAACCCACTGCACAGCGTGTGTGTGACAAACACTATTGCACAGTGTGTGTGTCACAAAACCCACTGGACAGTGTGTGTGTCACAAACCCCATTGGACAGCGTGTGTATCAAAAGCCACATTCGACAGAGTGTATGTGTCACAAACCACACTGGACACATGTGTGTCACAATAGCCATTGGTCAGAGTGTTGTTCACAAACCTGATAGGACAGTGTGTGTGTCACAAACCCCATTGGACAGAGTTTGTGTGACAAACCCCATTGGACAGTGTGTGTGTCACAAACCCCATTGTACAGTGTGTCTGTCACAAACCCCTTTGGACAGAGTTCGTGTCACAAACCCCATTGGACAGCGTGTGTGTCACAAACCCCACTGGAAAGTATATGTGCAACAAACCGCATTGCATAGTGTGTGTGTGTCACAAACCCCATTGTACAGCGTGTTTGTCACAAGACCTTTGGACAGAGTGTGTGTGTAACAAACCCCATTATACAGTGTGCCTGTCACAAACCCCGTTGGACAGAGTGTGTGTGATAAACCCCATTGGACAGCGTGTGTGTCACAAACCCCATTGGACAGTGTCTATGTATAACAATACCCATTGGACAGCGTGTGTGTCATAAACCCCCGTGGACACTGTATGTGTCACGAATGCCATTGGACAGCGTGTGTGTCACAAGACCCATTGGAGAGAGTGTATGTGTCACAATACCCATTAGACAGTGTGTGTGTCAATACCCCATTGGACATTGTGTGTGTCACAAAACTCACTGGACAGCGTGTGTGTCACAAACACCCATGGAGAGTGTGTGTGTCACAAACCCCATTGCACAGTGAGTGTGTGTCACAAACCCCATTGGAAAGTGTGTTTGTCACAAACCCCATTGGATAGCGTGGGTGTGTCACAAACCCTACTGGACTGTGTGTGTGTCAGAAGCCTCATTAGACAGCCTGTGTGTAGTCACAGTCGCCATTGGACAGTGTGTGTGTCACAAAACCCATTGTATAGCATGTGTGTGTTACATTCCCTTTAGAAAGTGTGTGTGTCACAAACCCCATTAGACAGTGTGTGTGTCACAATACCCATTGGAAAGCGTGTGTGTCACAGACCCCTTTGGACAGTGTGTGTGTCACAAACCCCATTGGACAGTGCGTGTGTCAGAAAAAACATTGGTCAGTGTGTATGTCACAAAACCCACTGGACAGCGTGTGTTTTACAAATCCCCCTGGTCAGTGTGTGTGTCACAATCCCCAGTGGACAGCGTGTGTGGCAAAACCCAATTGGACAGTGTTTGTATCACAAAACCCACTGGACAGCGTGTGTGTCACAAACACCCATGGACAGTGTAAGTGTCACAATCCCCATCGGATTGCGTGTGTGTCACAAACCCCTATGGACAGTGTATTTGTCACAAATGCCATTGTATAACATGTGTGTTCACAATCCCATTGGACAAATTGTTTTTCACAAGACCCATTGGACAGAGTGTGTGTGTCACAAAGCCCATTGGACAGCGTGTGTGTCACAATCCCCATTGGACAGCGTGTGTGTCACAAACCCCATTGGACAGCGTGTGTGTGTAACAATACCCATTGTACAGTGTGTGTGTCACAATCCCCATTGGATAGAGTGTGTGTCACAAGCACCCCTGGACAGCGTGTGTGTCACAAACATCCATGGACAGTGTGTGTGTCACAAATCCCATTGGACAGCGTGTGTGTGTGATAATCCCCATTGGACAGTGTGTGTGTCACAAACCCCATGGGACAGAGTGTGTGTCACGATCCCCATTGGACAGCGTGTCTGTAACAAACACCACTGGACAGAGTGTGAGTGTCACAAACCCCACTGGATAGTGTGTGCGTCACAAACCCCATTAGAAAGTGTGTGTGTCACAAACCCCATTGGATAGCGTGTGTGTGTCACAAACCCTATTGGACAGTGTGTGTGTCACAAACCCCATTGAACAGTGTGTGTGTCACAAACACCATTGGACAGCGTGTGTGTCACAAGCCCATTTTACAGAGTGTATGTGTCACAAAATCCATTGGATAGCGTGTGTGTGTCACAAACCCTATTGGACAGTGTGTGTGTCACAAAATACCCTGGACAGCGTGTGTGTTCGCAGGACCCATTGGACAGAGTCTGTGTGTCACAAAGCCCGTTGGGCACCGTGTGTGTCACAATCCTCATTGGACAGCGTCTGTGTCACAAACACCAGTGGACAGAGTGTGTGTCACAAACCCTTTTGGACAGTGTGTGTGTCACAAACCCATTTGGACAGCGTGTGTGTGTCACAATCCCCATTGGACAGTGTGTGTGTCACAAACGCCATGGGACAGAGTGTGTTTCACAAACACTATTGGACAGCGTGTGTGTGTCACAAACCCCATTGGAAAGTGTATGTGTCACAAACCCCGTTGGATAGCGTGTGTGTGTCACAAACCCCATAGGACAGCGTGTGTGTCACAAACACCATTGGATAGCGTGTGTGTGTCACAAACCCCATAGGACAGTGTGTATGTCAGAAACCCCACTGGACAGCGTGTGTGTCACAAACCCCATTGGACAGTGTGTATGTGTCATAAGCTCCATTGCACAGAGTGTGTGTTTCACAAACCCCATTGGATAGAGTTTGTGTGACAAAACCCATTGGACACTCTGTGTGTCAGAAACACCATTGGACAGCGTTTGTGTCACACCCCCCAGTGGACAGAGTGTGTGTCAAAACCAAATTGGACAGTGCGTGTGTCACAAAACCCACTGGACAGGGTGTGTGTCACAAACCCCCCTAGTCAGTTTGTGTGTCACAATCCCCAGTGGACAGCGTGTGTTTCAAAACCCCATTGGACAGTGTGTGTGTCACAAAACCCACTGGATAGCGTGTGAGTTCCAAACAACCATGGACGGTCTGTGTTTCACAAACCTCATTGGACAGCGTGTGTGTGTCACAATCCCCATTGAACAGTGTGTGTGTCAAAAAAACTATTGGACAGCGTGTGTGTCACAAGCACCATTGGACAGAGTGTGAGTGTCACAAACCCCATTGGATAGTGTGTGTGTCACAAACCCCATTTAATAACTTGTGTGTGTCACAAACCCTATTGGACAGTGTGTGTGTCACAAACCCAATGGGATAGCGCGTGTGTGTCACAAACCCCATTAGAAAGTGTGCGTGTCACAAACCCCTTTGGAAAGTGTGTGTGTCATAAACCCCATTGGATAGCTTGTGTGTTTCACAAACCCCATTAGATAGCGTGTGTGTCACAAACACCATTGGACAGCGTGTGTGTCACAAACACCATTGGACAGCGTGTGTGTGTCACAATCCTCATTGGACAGTGTGTGTGTCACAAAACCTATTGGATAGCGTGTGTGTCACAAACCCCATTAGAAAGTGTGCGTGTCACAAACCCCAATGGATAGCCTGTGTGTGTCACAAACCTTATTGGACAGTGTGTGTCACAATCCCCATTGGACAGTGTGTGTGTCACAAACCCCATTGGACAGAGTGTGTGTGTGACACACCCCATTGGACAGTGTGTGTGTCACAAACACCATTGGACAGTGTGTGTGTGTATAAATACTCATTGCACAGCGTGTGTGTCACAAACCCCATTCGACAGCGTGTGTGTCACTAACCCCTGTGGACACTGTGTGTGTCACAAACCCCATTGGAAAGTGTGTGAGTCACAAACCCCATTGGAAAGAGTGTGTGTTTCACAAAACCCATCAAACAGTACGCGTGTGACAAACCCCATTGGATAGCGTGTGTGTGCCACAAACCCCATTAGAAAGTGTGAGTGTCACAAATCACATTTGAAAGTGTGTGTGCCAAAATCCCCATTGGATAGCGTGTGTGTCACAAGACCCATTGGACAGAGTGTGTGTGTGGCAAACCCCATTGGACACCGTGTGTGTCGTAACCCCCACTTTACAGCATATGTGTTTCACAATCCCCATTTGACAGTGTGTGTGTCACAATACCCATTGGACAGAGTGTTTGTGTCACAAAACCCACTGGACAGCGTGTGTGTCACGAATCCCATTAGACAGCGTGTGTGTCATAAGCACCATTGGACAGGGTGTGTGTGTCACAAACCCCATTGGAAAGTGTATGTGTCACAAACCCCGCTGGATAGCGTGTGTGTGTCACAAACCCCATATGACAGAGTGTGTGTCACAAGCCACATTGAACAGCGTGTGTGTCACAAACACCATTGGATAGCGTGTGTGTGTCACAAACCCCATTAGAAAGTGTGCGTATCACAAACCCCCGTGGACACTGTGTGTGTCACAAACCCTTTTGGACGGTGTGCGTGTCACAAACACCATTGGACATCGTGTGTGTAACAAACCCATTTGGACAGTGTGTGTGTCACAAACCCCATGGGACAGAGTGTGTGTCACTCACCACACTGGACAGCGTGTGTGTCACAAGCACCATTGGACAGAGCGTGTGTGTCACAAAGCCCATTGGAAAGTGTATGTGTCACAAACCCCACTGGATAGCTTGTTTGTGTCGCAAACCCTGCTGGTCAGTGTGTGTGTCACAAAACCCATTGGACAGTGTGTGTGTCACAATCCCCATTTCAACGTGGGGACCTCTTTGGACAGTGTATGTGTGTCACAAGCCTCCTGGTCAGTTTGTGTGTCACAAAACCCATTGGACAGCGTGTGTGTCACAAACCCCATTGGATATCATGTGTATGTCACAAACCCCATTAGAAAGTGTGCGTGTTACAAACCCCATTTGAAAGTGTGTGTGTCACAAACCCAATTGGATAGCGTGTGTGTGTCACAAAACCCATTAAACAGTATGCGTGTCACAAAACCCTTTTGATTCCCTGTGTGTTTCACAAACCCCATTGGAAATTGTGCGTGTCTCAAAGCCCATATGATAGCGTGTGTGTCGCAAACCCCATTAGAAAGTGTGCGTGTTACAAACCCCATTGGATAGCGTGTGTGTGTCAAAAACCCCATTGGACAGTGTGTGTGTCACAAAACCCACTGGACAGCGTGTGTGTCACGAACCCCATTGGAAAGCGTGTGTGTCACAAGACCCATTGGACAGCGTGTGTGTCATAACCCCCACTTTACAGCGTGTGTGTCTCTCAATCCCCATTGGACCGAGTGTGTGTGTGACAAACCCCATTGGACAGTGTGTGTGTCAGAAACCCCATTGGACAGTGTGTGTGTCACAAACACCCATGGACAGTGTGCATGTCAAAAACCTCATTGGACACCGTGTGTGTCCCAAACCCCGTTGGACAGTGTGTGTGTCACAAACCCCATGGGACAGAGTGTGTGTCACGAACCCCATTGGACAGCGTGTGTGTCTACAAGCACCATTGGACAGAGCGTGTGTGTCACAAACCCCATTAGAAAGTGTATGTGTCACAAACCCCATTGGATAATGCGTGTGAGTCACAAACCCTCCTGGTCAGTGTGTGTGTCACAAAACCCATTGTATAGCATGCGTGTCACAAACACCATGGGACAGTGTGTGTGTGTCACAAACGCCATTGGACAGCGTGTGTGTAATAAACCCCTTTGGACAGTGTGTGTGTCACAAACCCCATTGGACAAGCTGTGTGTCACAAACAATATTGGACAGCGTTTGTGTCACAAACCCATTGGACAGAGTGTGTGTGTCACAAACGCCAATGGACAGTGTGTGTGTCACGAACCCCATTGGACATCGTGTGTTTCACAATCCCCATTGGACAGCGTGTGTGTCACAAACCACATTGGACAGAGTGTGTGCGACAAACCCCATTGGACACCGTGTGTGTCATAACCCCCATTTTACAGCGTGTGTGTGTTACAATCCCCATTGGACAGTGTGTGTGTGTCACAAACCCCACTGGACAGCGTGTGTGTCACAAACCCCTTTAGACAGTGCGTGTGTCACAAACCCCATTGTAGAGCCCGTGTCTGTCACATTCCCCATTGGACAGCATGTGTGTCACAATACACATTGGACATAGTGTGTGTGTCACAAAACCCATTGGATAGCATTTGTGTGTCACAAACCCTGTTGGACTGTGTGTGTGACACAAACGCCATTGTACAGCGTGTATGTCACAATCCTCATTTGACAGCGTGTGTGTCACAAGCCCCATTGGACAGACTGTGTGTGTCACAAACCCCTTTGGACAGAGTGTGTGTCACAATCCCCATTGGACAGCGTGTGCGTGTCACAATTCCCATTGGACAGTGTGTGTGTCACAAACCCCATTGGACAGTGTGTGTGTCACAAGCCCATTGGACAGAGTGTGTGTATCACAAAATCCACTGGACAGTGTGTGTGTCACGAACCCCATTGGACAGCGTGTGTGTCACAAGCACCACTGGACAGAGTGTGGTGTCACAAACCCTATTGGAAAGTGTATGTGTCACAAACCCCATTAGATAGCGTGTGTGTGTCACAAACCCCATTATAAAGTGTGTGTGTCACAAACCCCATTGGACAGCGTGTGTGTGTCACAAACCCCATTGGACAGCGTGTGTGTGTCACAATACCCATTGAACACTGTGTGTGTCACAAAACGCATTGGATAGCATGTGTTTCACAAACCCCAGTTGAAAGTGTGTGTGTCACAAACCCGATTGGACAGTGTGTATGACAAAATCCCCATTGGACAGCCTGTGTGTCACAAACCCCATTGGACAGTCTGTCTGTGTCACAATACCCATTGGACAGAGTTAGTGTCACAAACCCCATTGGACAGCGTGTGTGTCTCAAACACCATTGGACAGTGTGTGTGGGACATACCCCATTGGACAGCGTGTGTGTGTCTCAAATGCCATTGGATAGCATGTGTGTCACAAATCCCATTGGACAGCGTGTGTGTCACAAACCCCATTGGACAGCTTGTGTGTGTCACAAAGCCCGTTTGACAGAGTATGTGCCACAAACACCATTGGAGAATGTGTGTGTAACATACCCAATTGTTCAGAGTGTGCGTAACAATCTCCATGAGACAGCGTGTGTGTGTCACACACCTCATTGGAAAGTGTGTGTGTCACAAACACCATTTTATAGCGTGTGTGTATCACAAAACCCATTATAAAGTGTGTGTGTTAGAAACCCCAGTGGAATGCGTGTGTGTGTTACAAACCCCACTAGACAGCGTGTGTGTCACAAACACCATTGGACAGCGTGTCTGTGTCACAATACCCAATGGACAGTGTGTGTGTCACTATCCCCATTGGACAGCGTGTGTGTCACAAACACCATTGGACAGCATGTGTGTGTCACATTCCCCATTGGACAGTGTATGTTCACAAAACCCATTGGATAGCGTCTCTGTCACAAACCCCATTGGATAGCGTGTGTGTCACAATCTCCATTGAACAGTGTGTGTGTCACAAAACGCATTGGATAGCGTGTGTGTCACAGTCCCTATTGGATAGAAGGTGTGTCACAAATCCCATTGGAAAGATTTTGTGTCAAAAAACCCATTGGACAGTGTGTGTGTCACAAAACACATTGGATAGCGTGTGTGTCACAATCCCCATTGGACAGCGAGTGTGTCACAAGCGCCATTGGAAAGTGTGTGTGTCACAAACCCCCTTGGAAAGTGTGTGTGTCATAACCCCCATTTTACAGTGTGTGTGTGTCAATATCCTCATTGGACTGTGTGTGTGTGTCACCAACCCAATTGGATATCGTGTGTATCACCAACCCCGTTGGACAGAGTGTGTGTGTGACAAACCCCATTGGACATCGTGTGTGTCACAATCCCCATTGGATAGCATGTGTGTCAGGAACCCCATTGGACAGCGTGTGTGTCACAAGCGCCATTGGAAAGTGTGTGTGTCATAACCCCCATTTCACAGCGTGTGTGTGTCACAATCCCCATTGGACAGTGTGTGTGTGTCACAAACCTCATTGGACAGCGTGTGTATCACAAACCCCTTTGGACTGTGTGTGTGTCACAAACCCCATTCTACAGTGCGTGTGTGTCACATTCCCCATTGGACAGTATGTCTGTCACAAACCCAATTGGACAGTGTGTACGTCACAATCCCCATTAGACAGCGTCTGTGTCACAAATCCCATTGGGCAGCGTGTGTGTCACAAACAACATTGGACAGTGTGTGTGTCACAAACCCCACTGGACAGCTTGTGTGTCACAAAACCAATTGGACAGAGTGTGTGTGTCACAAACCCCATTGGACAGCGTGTGTGTGTCACAATCTCCATTGGACAGTGTGTGTGTGTCACAAAACCCTTTGGACAGACTGTTTGTCACAAACACTATTGGATCAGATTTTATGTCAGAAACCCACTGGACAGAGTGTGTGTCACAAAACCCACTTGACAGTGTGTGTGTCAGGAATCCCATTGGACAGTGTGTGTGTCACAAACCCCACTGGACATCGTGTCTGTCACAAACACCCATGGACAGTGTGCGTGTCACAATCCCCACTGGACAGCGTGTGTGTCACAAACCCCATCGGACAGCGTGTGTGTGTCACAAAACCCATTGGACAGTGTGTGTGTCACATACCCCATTGGACAGAGTTTGTGTCACAAACCCCATTGGACAGCGTGTGTGTCAGAAACCCCACTGGACAGCGTGTGTGTAACAAACGCCATTGGATAGCGTGTCTGTGTCACAAACCCCATTGGAAAGTGTGAGTGTCACAAACCCCATTGGATAGTGTGTTTGTGTCACAAAACCTATTGGACTGCGTGTGTGTCACAATCCCCATTGGACAGTGTGTGTGTCACGAACCCCATTGGACAGCGTGTGTGTCACAAGCACCAATGGACAGAGTGTGTGTGTCACAAACCCCATTGTACAGCGTTTGTGTCACAAACCCCATTGGATAGTGTGTGTGTGTCACAAACCCTATTGGACAGTGTGTGTGTCACAAAATCCACGGGACAGCGTGTGTGTCACAAACCCCGTTGTACAGCATGTGTGTCAAAAGCCACATTGGACAGAGTGTGTGTTTCACAAACCCCATTGGACAGCGTGTGTGTCACAAAAACCATTGGACAGAATTTGTGTGTCACAATACCCATTAGACAGTGTGTGTGGCACAAACACCATTGAACAGAGTTTGTGTCACAAACCCCATTGGACAGCGTGTGTGTCACAAACCGCATTGGATAGCGTGTGTGTGTCATAAACCCCATTGGACAGCGTGTGTGTCACAAACACCATTGGACAGCATGTGTGTGTCACAATCACATTGGAGAGCGTGTGTGTCACAAAACCCACTGGATAGCGTTTGTATCACAAACCCTGTTTGAAAGTGTGTGTGTCACAAAACTCATTGGATAGCGTGTGTCTCACAGACCCCATTGGACAGCGTGTGTGTCACAATCCACAATATGACAGTGTGTGTGTGTAACAATACCCATTGGACAGTGTGTGTGTCACAAACCCCATTGGACAGTGTGTGTGTCACAAAACCCGTGGACAGTGTGTGTGTCACGAATGCCATTGGACAGTGTGTGTGTCACAACCCCCCCTGGACAGTGTGTGTGTCACAATCCCCAGTGGACAGAGTTTGTTTCACAAATCCCATTGGAAAGTGTGTGTGTCACAAACCCTATTGGACAGCGTGTGTGTCACAAGCACCATTGGAAATAGTGTGTGTGTCACAAACCCCATTGGATAGTGTCTGTGTGTCACAAACCCTATTGGACAGAGTTTGTGTCACAAACCCCATTGGACAGTGTGTGTGTCACAAACCCCATTGTACAGCGTGTTTGTCGCAAGAACTTTATACAGAGTGTGTGTGTCACAAACCACATTGTACATCGTCTATGTCACAATCCTCACTGGACAGCATGTGTGTCGCAGACCCCATCGGACAGAGTGTGTGTGACAAACCCCATTGGACAGAGTGTGTGTCACAAACAGCATTGGACAGCTTGTGCATGTCACAAACGCCATTGAACAGCGTGTGTGTCACAAGCCCATTGGACAGAGTGTGTGTATCACAAACCCCCCCTGGACAGTGTGTGTGTCACAAACCCCATTGGAAAGTGTGCGTGTCACAAACCCCATTGGACATCGTGTGTGTCACAAAGCCCATTGGACAGCGTGTGTGTCACAAACCCCATTGGACAGCGTGTGTGTCACAAACCCCATGGGACAGAGCGTTTGTCACAAACACTATTATACAGCGTGTGTGTCACAAGCCCATTGGGCAGAGTGTGTGTGTCACAAAACCCACTGGACAGCGTGTGTGTCACGAACCCCATTGGACAGCGTGTGTTTCTCAAGCACCGTTGGACAGAGTGGGTGTGTCACAAACCCCATTTGAAAGTGTATGTGTCAGTAACCCCATTGGATAGATTGTATGTGTCACAAACCCCATAGGACAGTGTGTGTGTAACAAACGCCATTGTATAGCGTGTATGTGTCACAAACCCCATTAGAAAGTGTGCGCGTCACAAACCCCATTGGATAGCGTGTGTTTCACAATCCCCATTGCACAGCGTGTGTGTCACGAACCCCATTGGACAGCGTGTGTGTCACAGGGCAATTGGACAGACTGTGTGTGTCACAAAAACCCGTACACACTGTGTGTGTCACGAATGCCATTGGACAGTGTGTGTGTCACAAACCCCCCTGGACAGTGTGTGTGTTACAATCCCCAGTGGACAGCGTGTGTGTCAAAACCCCATTGGACACTGAGTGTGTCACAGAACCCAATGGACAGCGTGTGTGTCACAAACCCCATTGGACAGCGTCTGTGTCACAAACCCCTTTGGACAGTGTGTGTGTCACAAACCCCATTGGACAGCGTGTGTGTGTCACAAGCCCCCTGGTCGTTGTGTGTGTCACAAACCCCATTGGACAGCGTGTGTGTGTCAAAAACCCCATTAGAAAGTATTTGTGTCACAAGCCCCTTTGGATAGCATGTGTGTGTCATAAACCCTATTAGACATTGTGTATGTCAGAATCCCCATTGGACAGCGTCCGTGTAACAAACCCCACTGGACAGCGTGTGTGTCACAAACACCCATGGACAGTGTGCCTGTCACAAACCCCATTGGACAGCATCTGTGTCACAAACCCCCATGGACATAGTGTATGTCACAAACCCCATTGGACAGTGTGTGTGTCACAAACTCCACTGGACAGCGTGTGTGTGTCATAATCCCCATTGGACAGTGTGTGTGTCACAAAACCCATGGGACAGAGTGTGTGTCACAAACCCCATTGGACAGCGTGTGTGTGTAACAATACCCTTGGAAAGTGTGTGTGTGATAAACCCCACTGGATAGCGAGTGTGTTGCAAATCCCATTGGACAGCGTGTTGGTCACAAACACCATTGGACAGCGTGTGTGTGTAACAATACCCATTGGACACTGTGTGTGTCACAAACCCCATTGGACAGCGTCTGTGTCGCAAAAACCCATGGACAGTGTGCGTGTCAGGAACCCCATTGCACATCGTGCGTGTCACAAACCCTTTTGGACAGTGTGTGTGTCACAAACCTCATTGGACAGCGTGTGTGTGTCACAAACCATATTGGACAGTGTGTGTGTCACAAACCCCAGTGGACAGCGTGTGTGTCAAAACCCCATTGGACTGTGTGTGTGTGACAGAACCCACTGGACAGCGTGTGTGTCACGAACCCTTTTGGACAGTGTGAGTGTCTCAAGCCCCACTGGACAGCGTGTCTGTGTCACAAACCGTTTTGGACAGCGTGTATGTCACAAACACCCATTGGACAGTGTACGTGTCACAAACCCCATTGGACACGGTGTGTGTCACAAATCTCTTCCGACAATGTGTGTGTCACAAACCCCATTGGATAGCGTGTGTGTGTCAAAAACCCCATTAGAAAGTATGTGTGTCACAAACCCCAATGGATAGCGTGTGTGTGTCACAAACCCTATTGGACAGTGTGTAGGTCACAATCCCCATTGGACAGCGTCTGTGTCAAAATCCACATTTGACAGTGTGTGTGTCACAAACCCCATTGTACATCGTGTGTGTCACAAACCCTTTTGGACAGCGTGTGTCTCACAAACACTCATGGACAGTGTGTGTGTCACAAAACCCACTGGACAGCGTGTGTGTCACAAACACCCATGGAAAGTGTGTGTGTCAGAAACCCCATTGGACATCGTGTGTGTCACAAATCCCTTTGGGCAGTGTGTGTCACAAACCCCATTGGAACGTGTATGTTTCACAAACTCCATTGGATAGTGTGTGTCTGTCACAAACCCTTTAGGACAGTGTTTGTCACAAAACCCACTGGACACCGTGTGTGTTCACAAACACCATTGGACAGCATGTGTTTGTAACAATACCCATTGGACAGTGTGTGTGTCACAAACACCATTGGACAGCATGTGTTTGTAACAATACCCATTGGACAGTGCATGTGTCACAAACCCCATTGGACAGTTTGTGTCACAAACTCCACTGGATAGCGTGTGTGTCACAAACCTCTTTGGACAGTGTGTGTGTCACAAACCCCATTATAAATGTGCGTGTCACAAACCCCAATGGATAGCGTGTGTGTGTCACAAACCCTATTGGACAGTGTGTAGGTCACAATCCCCATTGGACAGCGTCTGTGTCACAAACCCCACTGGACAGCGTGTTTGTCACAATCCCCATTGGACAGTGTGTGTGTCACAAACCGCATTGGACAGCGTCTGTGTCACAAACTCCACTGGACAGCCTGTATGTCACAAACACCCATGGACAATGTGCGTGTCACAAACCCCATTGGACATCGTGTGTGTCACAAACCCCTTTGGACAGTGTGTGTGTCACAAACACCATTGGACAGCGTGTGTGTCACAAACCCCATGGGACAAGGTGTGTGTGTCACAAAACCCATTGGAAACTGTGTGTCACAAACCCAATTGGATAGCGTGTGAGTGTCACAAACCCCATTATAAAGTGTACGTGTCACAAACCCCATTTGATAGCGTGTGTGTGTCACAAACCCTATTGGACAGTGTGTAGGTCACAATCCCCATTGGACAGCGTCTGTGTCAAAAACACCATTGGAAAGTGTGTGTGTCACAAACACCGTTGGACAGCGTGTGTGTGTCACAATCACCATTGCACAGTGAGTGTGTCACAAAGCCCATGGGATATTGTGTGTGTGTCACACACCCCATTACAAAGTGTGCGTGTCTCAAACCCCATTTGATAGCGTGTGTGTGTCACAAACCCTATTGGACAGTGTGTAGGTCACAAACCCCATTGGACAGCGTCTGTGTCACAAACCCCATTGGACAGCGTCTGTGTCACAAACACCATTGGACAGCGTGTGTGTTTCACAGTCTTCATTGGACAGTGTGTGTGTCACAAACCCCAGTGGACAGCGTCTGTGCAAAAACCCATTGGACAGCGTGTGTGTCACAAATCCCATTGGACATTGTGTGTGTGTCACAATCCCCATTGGACAGTGTGTGTTTTACAAACACCATGGGACAGAGTGTGTGTCACAAACACTATTGGGCAGCGTTTGTGTGTCACAAGACCATTGGACAGAGTGTGTGTGTCACAAAACACACTGGACAGCGTGTGTGTCACGAACCCATTGAACAGCGTTTGTGTCACAAGCACCATTGGACAGACTGTGTGTGTCACAAAACCCATTGGACAGTTTGTATGTCACAAAACCCCATTGGACAGCGTGTGTGTCACAAACCCATTGGAAAGTGTATGTGTCACGAACCCCATTGGACAGCATGTGTGTCACAAGACCCATTGGACTGAGTGTGTGTGTAACAAACCCCATTTGACAGCATGTGTGTCACAATCCCCATTGGACAGCGTGTGTGTCACAAACACCATTGGACAGATTGTGTGTGTCACAAACCCCACTGGACAGCGTGTGTGTCATAAACCCCATTGGACAGCGTGTGTGTGTCACAATCCCCATTGGACAGCATCTGTGTCACAAACCCCATTGCATAGAGTGTGTGTGTAACAAACCCTATTAGAAAGTGTGTCTGTCACAAACCCCTTGGATAGCCTGTGTGTGTCACAAAACCCACTGGACAATGTGTGTGTCATGAACCCCATTGGACAGCGTGTGTGTCACAAGACCCATTGGACAGAGTTTGTGTGTCACAAACCCCATTGGACAGGGTGTGTGTCACGAACCCCATTGGACAGCGTGTGTGTGTCACAATCCTCATTGGACAGTGTATGTGTCACTAAACCCATTGATAGCGTGTGTGTCACAAACCGCATTAGAAAGTATGTGTATCACAAACCCCATTGGATAGCGTGTGTGTGTCACCAACCCTATTGGACAGTGTGTGTGTCACAAACCCCACTGGACAGTGTGTGTGTCACAAACCGCATTGTACAGAGTGTTTATCACAAGCCCATTGGACATAGTGTGTGTGTCACAAACCCCATTGTACAGCGTGTGTGTCACAAACCCCATTGTACAGCGTGTTTGTCACAATCCCCATTGTACAGCGTGTGTGTCACAAACCCCATTGGACAGATTGTGTGTGTCAAAAAAACCATTGGACAGCATGCGTGTCACAAACACCATTGGACAGCGTGTGTGTATCACAATCCCCATTGCACAGCGTGTGTGTCACAAAACACATTTGACAGCGTGTGTGTCACAATCCACATTAGACAGCGTGTGTGTCACAAACCCCATTGGACAGATTGTGTGTGTCATAAACCCCATTGGGCAGCGAGTGTGTCACAAACCTCTTTGGACAGTGAGTATTTCACAAACCCCTTTGGACAGAGTTTGTGTGTCACAATCCACATTGGAATGTGTGTGTATCACAAAAACCATGGCACAGCGTGTGTGTCACAAATCCCATTGGGCAGAGTGTGTGTGTCACAAACCCCATTTGAAAACGTATGTGTCACAATCCCCATTGGAGAGCCTGTGTGTCACAAGCCCTATTGGACAGCGTGTGTGTGTCACAATACCCATTGTACAGTGTGTGTGTCCGAAACCCTATTTGACATCGTGTTTGTCACAATCCCCATTGGATAGCGTATGTGTGACACACACCATTAGAAAGCGTGCGTGTCACAAAGCCAATTGCATAGTGTGTGTGTGTCACAAACACCCCTGGACAGCGTGTGTGTCACAATAAGCCATGGACTGTGTGCGTGACACAAACCAAATTGGACAGCGTGTGTGTGTCACAAACCCTATTGTACAGTGTGTTTGTCACAATCCCCATTGACCAGCGTGTGTGTCACAAACCCCTTTGGACAGCGTGTATGTGTCACAAACCCCATTTGACCGAGTGTGTGTTTCACAAACCCCATTGGACAGCGTGTGTGTCACAAACCCCTTTGGAAAGTTTATGTGTCACAAACCATATTAGATAGCGTGTGTGTGTCACAGAACCCACTGGACAGCGTGTGTGTAACAAACCCCATTGGACAGCGTGTGTGTCACAAGCCCCATTGGACAGAGTGTGTGTGTGACAAACCCATTTGACAACGTGTGTGTCACAATCCCCTTTGGACACCTTGTGTGTCACAAACCCCATTAGACAGCGTGTGTGTGTCACAATACCCATTGGACAGCGTGTGTGTCACAAAGCCCATTGGACAGCGTGTGTGTGTCACAATCCCCATTGGACAGTGAGTGTGTGTCACAAACCCCATTGGACAGTGTGTGTGTCACGAACCCCATTGGACAGTGTGTGTGTCACAAGCCCATTGGACAGAGTGTGTGTCACAAAACCCATTGGACAGCGTGTGTGTCACAAACCCCATTGGACATAGTGTGTGTGTCAGAAACCCCATGGGACAGCGTGTGAGTGTCGCAAACCCCATTTGAAAGTGTGTGTGCTACAAACCCCTTTGGACAGCGTGTGTGTCAGAAAACCCATTAGAAAGTGTGCGTGTCACAAACGCCATTGGACAGCGTGTGTGTCACAGACCGCATTAGACAGCGTGTGTGTCAAAAACCCCTTTGGACAGTGTGTGTGACACAAACCCCTTTGGAGAGAGTGTGTGTGACAAACCCTATTGGACAGTGTGTGTTTCACAAACCCCACCGGACGGCGTGTGTGTCACGAACCCCATTGGATAGCGCTTGTGTCACAAGACCCATTGGACAGAGTGTGTGTGTCACAGAACCCACTGGACAGCGTGCGTGTAACAAACCCCATTGGAAAGTGTATGTGTCACATACCCCATTAGAAATTGTGCGTGTCACAAACCCCATTGGATAGTGTGTGTGTGTCACAAACCCTATTGGACAGTGTGTATGTTACAAACCCCACTGGACAACTTGTGTGTCACAATCGCCTTTGGACAGTGTGTGTGTCACAATCCCCCCTGGACAGTGTGTTTGTCACAAACCCCACTGGACAGCGTGTGTTTCACAAACACGCGTGGACAGAGTGAGTGTCACAAACCCCGTTGGAAAGTTTATGTGTCACAAACCGCATTGGATAGCGTGTGTGTGTCACAAACCCCATTTGGCACCGTGTGTGTCACAATCCCCATTGGACAGCGTGTGTGTCACAAACCCCATTGGACAGCGTGTGTGTCACAAGACCCATTGGACAGAGTGTGTGTGTCACAAACCCCATTGGAAAGTGTATGTGTCACAAACCCCATTGGATAGCGTGTATGTGTCACGAAACCCACTGGACAGCGTGTGTGTCACTAGACCCATTGGACAGAGTGTGTGTGTCACAAACCCCTTTGGACAGCGTGTGTGTCAAAAACCCCTTTGGACAGAGTGTGTGTGTCACAATCCCCATTGGACAGAGTGTGTGTGTCATAAAACCCATTGGATAGCGTGTGTGTGTCACAAACCCTAGTGAACAGTGTATGTGTCACAAACCCCACTTGACAGAGTGTGTGTCATGAACGCCATTGGACAGCGTGTTGACACAAGCCCCATTGGACAGAGTGTGTGTGTCACAAACCCCATTGGACAGCATGCGTGTCACAAACACCATTGGACAGTGTTTGTGTGTCACAAACCCCATTGGACAGCGAGTGCGTCACAAACCCCATTGGACAGTGTGTGTGTCACAAAACCATTTGGACTGCGTGTGTGTGTCACAATCCCCATTAGACAGAGTGTGTGTGACAAACCCCCCTGTACAGTGTCTGTGTCACAATCCCCATTGGACAGCGTCTGTGTCACAAGCCCCATTGGACTGCGTGTGTGTGTCACAAACCCCATTAGACAGTGTGTGTGACAAACCCTATTCGACATCGTGAGTGTCACAAAACCCATTGTACAGTCTGTGTGTCAGAAACCCCCCTTTACAGTGTGTGTCTCACAGTCCCCATTGGACAGCGTGTGTGTGTCACAAACCGCACTGGACAGCGTGTCTGTCACAATCCCCTTTGGACAGAGTGTGTGTGTCACAAACCCCACTGGACTGCGTGTGTGTCATTAACCCCATTGGAGAGTGTGTGTGTCACAATCCCCTTTAAACAGAGTGTGTGTGTCACAAACCCCACTGCAATGCGTGTGTGTCACAAAGCCCATTGGAAAGTCTGTGTTTCACAAACCACATTGTAGAGCATGTGTGTCAAAATCCCCTCTGGAAAGAGTGTGTGTGTCACAAACCCCTTTGGACAGTGTGTGTGTCAAAAAACGCACTGGATATCGTGTGTGTCACAAGCCCCATTGGACTGCCTATGTGTCACAAACACCCCTGGAGTGTCTCTGTGTAACAAATTCAATTGTACAGTGTGTGTGTCACAAACTCACCTGCACAGTGTGTGTGTCACAAACCCCATTGGACAGCGTGTGTGTCACAAACCCCATTGTACAGTCTGAGTGTCACAAAACCCATTGGACTGAGTGTGTATCACAATCCCCATTAGACAGAGTGTGTGTAACAAACCCCCCTGTACAGTGTTTGTGTCACAATCCCCATTGGACAGTGTGTGTGTCACAAAACCTATTGGAGAGTTTGTGTCTCACAAACCCCACTGGACTGCATGTGTATCACAATACCCGTTGGACAGAGTGTGTGTCACAAACCCCTCTGGACAGCGTGTTTGTCACAAACCCCATTGGACAGTGTGTGTGTGTCACAAACCTAATTGGAATATGTGTGTGTCACAAACCCCACTGGACAGCGTCTGTGTCACAAGCCCCATTGGACAGCATGTGTGTCACAAACCCCATTGGACAGTGTGTGTGTCACAAACCCCATTGGACAGTGTGTGTGTCACAGACCGCATTGGACAGAGTGTGTGTATCACAATACCCGTTGGACAAAGTGTGTGTCACAAACCCCTCTGGACAGCGTGTTTGTCACAAACCCCATTGGACAGTGTGTGTGTCACAAACCCTATTGGAGAGAGTATGTGTCACAAACCCCAATGAACTGCGTGTTTGTCATGAACCCCATTGGACAGTGTGTGTGTCACAAGCCTCAGTGGACAGCGTGTGTGTGTCACAATCCCCTTTGGACAGAGTGTGTGTGACAAACCCCCCTATACAGCATGAGTGTCACGAACCCCATTCGACATCGTGTGTGTCACAAACCCCATTGGACAGCGTGTCACAATCCCCTTTAAACAAAGTGTGTGTGTCACAAACCCCACTGGAATGCGTATGTGTCACGAACCCCATTGGACAGCGTGTGTGTCACAAACCCCATTTGACAGGAAATGTGTCACAATCCCCATTGGAACTAGTGTGTGTGTCACAAACCCCTTTGGACAGTGTGTCTGTCACAAACCACCCTGTACAGTCTGTGTGTCACAAACCCCTCTGGACAGCGTGTCTGTCACAAACACTCCTGAAGGGTCTCTGTGTAACAAATTCAACTGTACAGCGTCCGTGTCACAAACCCCATTGGACAGTGTGTGTTTCCCAAACCCCACTGGACTGCGTGTGTGTCATGAACCCCATTAGACAGCGTGTGTGTCACAATCCCCATTGGACAGAGTGTGTGTGACAAACCCTACGGAACAGTGTGTGTGTCACAAACCCCACGGGACAGTGTGTGTGTCCCAATCCCCATTGGACAGCGTGTGTGTCACAAACCCCATTGGACAGTGTGTGTGTCACAAACCCCCCTGTACAGTGTGTGTGTCACAAACCCCATTGGACAGCGTGTGAGTCACAAACCCCATTGGAAAGTGTGATTGTCACAAACGCCATTGGATAGCCTGTGTGTGTCACAAACCCCATTGGACAGCGTGTGTGTCACAATCCCCATTGGACAGCGTGTGTGTGTCACAAACCCCTTTGGACAGCGTGTGTGATGTCACAAACCCTATTGGACAGCGTGTGTGTCACAAACCCCACTGGACAGCGTGTGTCATGAACCCCATTGGACAGCGTGTGCGTCACAAACCCCATTGGACAGTGTGTGTGTCATAAACCCCATTGGACAGCGTGTGTACTTCACAATCCCCATTGGACAGTGTTCGTGTGTAACAAACCCCATTAGACAGAGTGTGTGTCACATGCCCCATTGGACAGAGTGTATGTGTCACAAACCCCATTGGACAGCGTGTGTGTCACAATCCCCATTGGACAGCGTGTGTGTCTCAAACCACATTGGACAGTGTGTGTGTCACAAACTCCACTGGAAAGCGTGTGTGTCACAAACACCCATGGACAGTGTGCGTGTCCCAAACCCCATTGGACATTGTGTGTTTGTTACAATCCCCACTGGACAGTGTGTGTGTCACAAACCCCATGGGACACAGTGTGTGTCACGAACCCCTTTGGACAGTGTGTGTGTCACAAACCCCATTGGATACCGTGTGTGTCTGTCGAGGGTTAAGATTGCGGGGTGACAATAAAACCCTGGCAGATGTATTGTTAACCCCCTCTTCCCCCCCCACTCCCCCCTTCCTCTTTCCCCTCCCTCTCCCCCCTTTCCACTAAGGAGAGTCGATTGGGAGGAAAGAAGGACTGAGAGAAGAGAGTTGGAAAAAATTAAAGATGTTTTACTAAAGCTACTAATAAGAAGAGAGAAAATAATACAAAATATACAAAACCAATCTTGAAAGTCTCAGCAACTGCAGAGCCGGCAACCAAAGTCCTGGATTAGACTGTGCAGCCAATCAGAGCTGGATTCAGTCTCTCACTAGGCCTCAGTTCGCAGGGACGACTAGCAAGGTCCTCTTCTAATGTCGGCCATAAGCAGAAGGGAAAAAGGCAAAAAGGGAAAAGCTAACGAGATCCTCGTGATCTCCCACTTTTATATGAAGTATTCACGTGAATGGAATGTTATACACAGCTGGTCAGTTTTCTTGCTCACTTGCTTCTCGTCGCCCCTCTCGCGAGATGTCCATTTGTGCTTATCAATAAGTTTGCATTCCACTGCTAGGTTTACCAAAACAGGTGTCTGGTTCTCCAGGAAAATGCAGTTAATATGAAGACTTTAGTGACAGGCAAAATTCACTGAAAGAGAAACTTGTTTTTAACAAAACCAGGACACTAGGGTAGACCCCCTCTCAAGCGCAAACTTACATCCACGCATTATTAACAGATGACTAATACTCCTACTACAACAAGATTTACGTATTTCACTCTCTGTTACCCCGACCCAGGAGCGCCTACTAGAAAGATTAAAATCTGTAAAAGGAACTAGTCAAATCTCAAGGCCCGACTGTTTACCAAAAACATAGCCTTCAGCCGAACCAAGTATTGAAGGTGATGCCTGCCCAGTGACTCGATGTTCAACGGCCACGGTATCCTAACCGTGCGAAGGTAGCACAATTAATTGTCCCATAAATCGAGACTTGTATGAATGGCTAAATGAGGTCTTAACTGTCTCTTACAGATAATCAGTGAAATTGGTCTTCCTGTGCAAAAGCAGGAATGAATACATAAGACGAGAAGACCCTGTGGAACTTAAAAATCAGCAGCCACCTCGTAACAAAACTTAACCCACTAGGCTCACGGCTAACAAGATGCTGGCTCACATTTTTCGGTTGGGGTGACCTTGGAGAAAAACAAACCCTTCAGAAACAAGACACCACCTCTTAACTAAGAGCAAGGCCTCAACGTACTAACAGTAACCAGACCCAATATAATTGACCAATGGACCAAGCTACCCCAGGGATAACAGCGCAATCTCCTCCAAGAGCCCATATCGACGAGGAGGTTTACGACCTCGATGTTGGATCAGGACATCCTAATGGTGCAGCCACTATTAAGGGTTCGTTTGTTCAACGATTAACAGTCCTACGTGATCTGAGTTCAGACCGGAGTAATCCAGGTCGGTTTCTATCTATGTTGAACTTTTCCTAGTACAAAAGGACAGTAAAAGTGAGGCCAATGCTTCAACGCACGCCCCCTCCCTAAGTAATGAACTCAACTAAATTACAAAGAGATCCCACAAGACACCCAATCCTAGAAAAGGATCGCTAGCGTGGCAGAGTTCGGTAAATGCAAAAGGCTTAAGCCCTTTACCCAGAGGTTCAAGTCCTCTCCCTAGCTCACTATCCTCCATGATCATAGCCTATCTTATCATATCACTATCATATGCAGTACCAATCCTAATCGCCGTAGCATTCTTAACACTAGTAGAACGGAAAGTCCTAAGCTATATACAAGCTCAAAAAGGCTCAACCATTGTAGGGCCTTTCGGACTTCTCCAAACAGTGGCAGATGGTGTTAAACTATTCATTAAAGAGCCTACGCGCCCGTCTACCTCCTCTCCAATTCCTTTTATCATAACCCCTATACTGGCCTACTCCTAGCCATTACAATTTGAATTCCCCTAACCCTCCCCTTCTCCCTTATCGACCTTAACTTAGGTCTCCTTGTTTTCTGGAGATCCAGTGTGTTACATCTCTGAATACAGCAGGATAATCACCTCAACACTTCAACATCCTTGTCAAATCGTGGGGCCCAGAACTGCACACAGCACTCAAGGTGAGGCCACAGCAACTCTGAATACAGCAGGATAATCACCTCCTTTGAGCGGTTGGTTCTGCTCTGTTTGATGTACCCCAGGATGGGATTTGCACTCTTGGCTGCCAGGGCACACACTGCTGACTCTTGTTGAGCCTCCTGTCAACCAGCGCCCCAAGGCTCCTTTCTGCAGGGCTGCTCTCCAGCCAATCCTCTCCCCATTTACACTTGTGCTTGGCATTATTTTATCCCAGGTGCAGAATCCGGCATGTGGACTTGTTAGATTTTATGCCATTTATCATCGCGTAATGCTCCAATATATCTAGATCGTTCTGCAAGGCTCCTTGTCCCTCAGGATAGTCATCAGCACCTCCGAGGATGGTATTATCAGAAAATTTGCTACTGGTGCATTAAATTCCTACATCCAGATTATTGATAAAAATATTGGACAGACCTGGCCCTAGGACTGAGTCCTGAGGAACATATCCGGTGGCTTCCCTGAAGAATTTTTCCCTCATATCCAATCTAAACCTCTCCGTGTGCAACTTGAGGCCATTTCCTCTTGTCCTATCACTTGCTACTTGGGACAAGAGACCAACACCCTCCATGATAAATCCTCCTTTCAGGCAGCTGTAGAGAGTAATAAGGTCTCTCCTCAGCCTCCTGTTCTCAAGGCTGAA
This sequence comes from Columba guinea, assembly GCA_032206185.1. NCBI lineage: Eukaryota > Metazoa > Chordata > Aves > Columbiformes > Columbidae > Columba > Columba guinea. The sequence continues at coordinate 74,293 of JAVLUU010000064.1, read as the reverse complement.
CAGCCCCAGCTCCCTCAACCGCTCCTCGGCAGGCTGGTGCTCCAGACCCTTCACCAGCCTTGTCACCCTCCTCTGAACTCTCTCCAGCACCTCAATGTCTTCCTTGCCATGAGGGGCCTAAAACTGACCCCAGGATTCAAGGTGCAGCCTCACCAGTGCCCAGTACAAAGGGATGATCACTTCTCTAGTCCTGCTAAAGCTCTGATTGAATCAAGGCTTGAACACCTTGGTGTGACCCAGTTGGTGACAGGTTGGACTGCAGACTCCTGAGGTCCCTTCAACCTCAGTTCTCTTATGATCCCATTGTGATGTTGGGCTCTGTTTCTAACTGGAGCAGAGCAGGCGATGATGGGGCAGGATCCACCTGTGCTGTAGGTGACCATCTGAACCAACATCTCAACCAGTGACCCAGCCAACCCCTCAGTGTGACTCGCTCTGGGCAACGTGTGAGGAGTCCTGGGCAGGGAAGGTTCAGAGGGCATGGGGCACTGTGCAAGACACAAAATGATCTTGGCTTAATGCTTGTAAGGCCATCAGAAGTCAGTTAATGAAAGAGTATTCCAGAACTGGGGCTGGCTTTAGGACACAAATGTCTTCAGCTCCAGGGACACAAACACCTGGTGCCAGTGTAGATGCCCCGGGAACCCCTGCCCAGGCTCCACCTGCACTGCAAGGTGCTCTGGTCTCCCCAGGTCCTGTGTGAGAGATGCCAATCCCAGGCCAGCACCTCAGGTACACTGGGCCCCTAAAATGGCACTGGCTGTTTATGGTGAGACAGCTGATGACTGATGTCTGTCTGGAAGTGTACTAAGGACTGGAGAAGAAATATTGGTCTTCCCCTGTACTTCTATTACCAACACTCTAGTATTTCATCTCCCTCGTCAATCAGGAGTTCCCACCTCTCCTGATTAAATGTCCCTGTCCGAGGACAACTTTCCAGCACTGTCTGGACGTTTGCCCTTCCCAGTGCTCTCAGGTTTCTCCTCCACTTGCTCTTTGGTCATTCAGTGGCCTCTCAGCTGTCTGGTTTCTGCTTTGAGCTTCAGGGAGTTACAAACTTGCCCCGTTCTTCAGAGCTCTAATTAACATGGCAGTCAACAAGCTCATTGTGTTTATTTCTATCCTCTCCTATCTCTCTGTCTAAACCAGTTCTTGTGTGGGTGTCCCTTGTGGATGCTGGACCTCACCAGATCCAGCTTACACACACAGCTGAGGAAAGTGTTTTGCTGTTTATTAAACTGTGCAGTGTTTGCACAGGAGAGCAGGTGGAGCTGGTGCACAGGAGCTGCAGCATCTCCTGCAGAGCTCAGTGGAGAAGTCTGATGGAGGAAAAGTGATGCAATCTCTGGTGGCCAATGAGGGAACCGGCAGACTGGGGGTGAGGGTGAGGAGCCAGGTTGTCCATACAGTGTCCAGCCTCAAGGGACTGTTCTCCTGCCTGTCCAGATGTCTTCAGGAGACCCTCGGGATCAATGTCCAGTGTAGAATGCTGCTGTCACTTCTTCTATACACTGGAAAATGATAGAAAACACCCTGGAAAGAAAAAACCCTCTTTTATGAAATCTTCTTTGAAATCTTCATCAGCAAGTGTCCCATTGAAACCTCTCCAGTTAGTTCTACAAGTCTGGAAGGTTTAAAGAAAATTACAGAAAGAAACATCGCTCGTTAGGGCTTTCTGTGTTTTAATGAGCCCCGTGGCGTATTTGGTGCTGAGTCCATGAACCTCAGATACCAAGGACAGGCTGAAGAATCTGCTCAAGAAGTCCAAGCCAGAACAAACTCCAAAGTACCTTGAAGCATTAATGGCCCCACTGAGGGCTGTTACTGGCAAAGCCTCCCCAGGGACTCGTTAGAGCAGATAATTGGAGGCAGTGATTGCATCAGGCAAAGGCAAAGTGCAGCAGCTCTGATGCTGAGAAAGCCCTTGGTTTGTCTGATGAAGGACAATGGCCAAGCCTTGAGCCCCTGCCCCTGGGAAGGGAGATCCTGTCCCTCACAGGTGGCTCAGGTTCTTCCTGGGGCTGTGGGGAGTGAGATGCCCAGTGCAGGGCAATGGTGTCATACCTCCTTGTCTCCCTGGGGGTGCAAGGAGGCAAAGAAGCCCCATGGCCATAACGACTGTCTTTTCTTAGGCCTTGTTGGCAGGGACATCAGCCATAGCCAAGGGGACAAAGACCTTGGCTCTTTCAGGGACATCCAGTGTCACCCTTGGCCATGTCCACCACAGTCCATCCTGCACTGTCCCAGGCCTGTGGCTGTTTCCCCACAGGCTGCAAACACCCCATGCTCTTCCCCACCTTGTTCTCAGCCCAGTGTGTCCCCACCTGTGCTGCTGTCTCTCCATCCGCACCAGCTGTTCCTTGAAACACAAAGCCATGGCTGATCCAGAGTCCCTCTGAATGTCCACAGCACTGTGCTCAGAATGACATTTCTTTATCCTGAGCTTCACTCTGGACCTCCAGAGCTGCAGTTTCTGATGGTTTTCCTTTCTCATGCTTTTTCGCACTAAAAAAACAACAACAACAACAACAAACCAAAAAGAAACAAACAAACAAAAAAAAAGCCACCATTTTAAAAAGTGATTTTCAAGAGTTCTTGAGCCACGACTATTCTTACCTGTCAATGTTCTACCCCAGCCAGCAACTAAGACCACAATAGCTGCTCACGTATTCCCCCAACCTATTAAGTGCGATATGGAAGATAACCGAAGGGAATGGAGAAACCCGTGGGTTCAGAAATAGCATTTTAATAAGACAATAAGTATAGTATAATATACTACTACTACTATGTATATAATTAAATGAAATGAAATTTTAAAACTAAAATGAAATATAAAAAATTAAACTAAATTAAATTAAGAAAATATACTCAGTGCAATCCGTCATGTAACTCCAGTCACACGGAACAGCCAGTCCTGGAGAAAGGAGCACCTTGGTCCCAAACAACCAATCCCAGCAAGACAGAGCAAAAAGGCCCAAGGGCCAACTGCAATATGGCAGAAGAGCAAAAAAGTCACTGAAAACTCCCAACAGAACGGAACTTCCAAACTAAACTAACCAAAGTACCTGGCAAATCTGAACTAACGGAAGTAACCAGCCAGAAATGTCAGCTCCAGCTTTATACTGAGTATGACACTAATTGTAGGTGTGGGAATATAAGGGAAGATTGGCAAGAAGGAGATTTGTAAATACTCTTAAGTGACTGTACCCAGAGTTTAGAAAACACAAATCACACTAATTTAGGTTTAGCCTTGTGTGCTTCCCAAGTTGAACCTCTATCTTTATGGAACATAGACTTGTGAAATCTTAAAGGCGCCTCCTCAAACATCCTTGAAATTCCTGTTCTACTCAATGACAGGAAGATGTGCCAGGGAGGGTCAGGTTGGACATGAGGAAAAGGTTCGTCCCCCAGAGGTGCTGGACAACTGAACAGGCTCCCCAGGGAGGTGTCACGGCCCCAACCTGACAGTGTTCAAGAAGAGACTGGACAACGTCCTCAGACACACGGGGTGACCTGTGGGGTGTCCTGTGCAGGGACAGCAGTTGGATTTGATGATCCTTGTGAGTCCTTCCAAGTCAGGACATTCTATGATTCTATGAAGTACTAGGTCAAAAGTCCATGTTTTCATTGTACGGATGAGATGTAGACACATGGCTCAGGGCTCTTCCTGGGACCGTGGGATGTGGGTGTGCAAGGCCGAGGGAAGGACAACACTGGTACAACTTCCAGCTTCTCCATGGGGCTGCAAGGAGGCAACAAGGCCCCAGTGCCATGAGGACAACATGTCTTCTCTTAGACCTTTTTGCAGGGACAACTGCCATGGCCAAGGGGACAGAGACCTGGGTTCTGTGGGTCCCTTCCAGCCTTGCCAGCGCCCTTTGCCATCTCCACAGAGGAGGTGCTGTATTTACTCTGGGCCATTTTACATCTCTGCTTCTGCACCTAATTTTCTTCTTCTTTCTCTGTCTTTTCTGATATGAAAAGCTCTACAAGGAAAAGATTCATGGAATCCTACAAAAACACTGGTTGGAAGAGACCCCTGAACACCATCTCTGTCCCACTGTCCTTTATGGCACCCCAAGGAATAGCTGACAGCATTTGTGCTCCCTTGGGTTCATCTCACCACATGCACAGAGTGGACATGCACATGATGTGTATGTTTACAACTCATTTGCACAATGAAAACATGGACGTTTGACCTAGTGTTTCATAGAATCATAGAACGTCCTGAGTTGGAAGGACTCACAAGGATCATGGAGTCCAGCTCCTGTCCCTGCACAGGACACCCCACAGGTCACACCGTGTGTTTGAGGACGTTGTCCAGTCTCTTCTTGAAAAACGTCAGGTTGGGGCCGTGACACCTCCCTGGGGAGCCTGTTCAGTGTCCAGCACCTCTGCGTGAAGAACCTTTTCCTCATGTAAAACTGACCCTCCCCGGCACATCTTCCTGCCATTCCCCTGGGTTTCTTTACTGGTCACCACAGAGAAGAGATCAGTACCTTCCCTTCCTTCTCCCCTTGTGAGGAAGCTGTAGCCACCATGAGGTCTCCTTTGAGTCTTTTCACAGTATCACAGTATCACAGTATGTTTGGGATTGGAAGGGACCTCAAAAGATCATCTAGTCCAATCCCCCTGCTGGAGCAGGAACGCCCAGGTGAGGTCGCACAGGAGCATGTCCAGGCGGGTTTTGAATGTCTCCAGAGAAGGAGACTCCACAACCCCCCTGGGCAGCCTGTTCCAGTGCTCTGTCACCCTCACTGAGAAGAAGTTTTTTCTCAAATTTAAGCGGAACCTCTTGTGTTCCAGCTTGATCCCATTACCCCTTGTTCTATCATTGTTGGCCACCGAGAAGAGCCTGGCTCCATCCTCGTGGCACTCACCCTTTATATATTTATAAACATTAATGAGGTCCCCCCTTAGTCTCCTCTTCTCCAAACTAAAGAGCCCCAGCTCCCTCAGCCTTTCTTCATAAGGGAGGTGCTCCACTCCCTTAATCATCTTGGTTGCCCTACGCTGGACCCTCTCCAGCAGTTCCCTGTCCTGCTGGAACTGAGGGGCCCAGAACTGGACACAACATTCCAGATGTGGTCTCACCAGGGCGGAGTAGAGGGGAAGGAGGACCTCTCTCGATCTACTAGCCACACCCCTTCTAATACACCCCAGGATGCCATTGGCCTTCCTGGACACAAGGGCACAGTGCTGGCTCATGGTCATCCTGTTGTCCACCAGGACCCCCAGGTCCCTTTCCCCTACATCAGAGCTTTCTTCAGCTCTGATGCTCAGAAACCCCTTGGTTTGCTTTCTGAAGCAGAAAGGAGGAGCCATGACCTGCAGGCAATGGGAAGGGGGATCCTGTCCCTCACACACAGCTCAGGGCACTTCCTGGGACCGTGGGATGTGGGTGTGCAAGGCCCAGGGAAGGACAACACTGGGACAACAACTTCCAGCTTCCCCATGGGGCTGCAAGGAGGCACCGAGGCCCCAGTGCCATGAGGACAACATGTCTTCTCCTGGGCCTCAGTGGCAGAGACAACTGCCCTGGCCAAGGGGACACAGACCTGGGTTCTGTGGGTCCCTTCCAGCCTTACAGCACCCTTTGCCATCTCCACCACAGGCTGTTCTACACGGTCCACAAGGCTGTGGGCTGATCCAGCCCCCTTTGGGTGATCTCCTGACCAGAGCACTGCCCTTCCAGTGACATTTCTTCCTCCTGATATCCAGTCCTCACCTTCCACGTTGCACTCTCTTTCCTGGTTCTTCCCACTATCAAGGAAAGTTCGACCATCTCAGAAACTGCCCTTCAAACAGGGAATCCAATCACCACAAGGCTTCTTGTGTTTTTTTACCTGACAGAAGACAAGTAACCTCACCATGATCTTCTAAATCCCAGCACTGCTGCTGGCCTTTCAGCTTCTCTGACAGACACGACCGTGTCCCTGCTGCTGTCCCGTCATGTTCTCAGGTGGGATGGACATGACAACCCATCTCCAAGGGCTCTTCCTGGGTAGAGCCTGTGGGCACTTGGGCAGAGGTTCTTTCCCAGCCATGTCCCTGCTGCTGGGCTGTCACCTCCAGAGACAGAACTGACCTCACTGTCCCCTTCAGAACCACATGATTCTGACTGGATTATGAGTGTCTGAGACTCATGTAACCTCATAATACCACAACCATCCATTCCCCCTCCTTAGCACCCAGGACCTGACAAAGACAGAAGCACATTCCTACACCTGCCCCTCTTTCCCACAGGCTGTAGACACCCATCTCACTTCCTCACCTTGTTCAAATTTGTCAAATATATTTCCTACTCACAATGTAAGTGAAAAGCGCTCCTCACTGGAACTGCTTTTTTTTATGTTAACACCTTCTATATCTCTATACCTATTCTCTCTCCTGAAACCTCTCCAAGGCAAAAATTCTGTCAAATCACAGAATAACTCAGGTTTGCAGAGAGCCCTTGTCTCACTCATCTTGTCTCACTCTCCTGCTCAGGGTGAACCAGGTGAGGCTGCTCAAGTCCTCCACCCAGGTTTGTATCATCCTCAAGGCCCTTAAAGTGCTGTCTCTTATATCTTGGAAAGGGAGAATAAAGACGTTCAACAGTGTTGTCCAAGTGTTGGTCACTGAGAGATGACACCAGTAACTGGCTGCATGGAGGACTTTGTACTACTGATGACATTTGTGCTGGATGGTTCAGCCAACTTCCCACCCAGCATCCGCTTTTTGAGCCCCATCAGCACCACTCTGGCCAGAAGGAGACCATGGCTGAGCCTTGCAAATGCCCTGTACACAACATGCCTTTCTTTCCCTGTCCATTCAGGTTCAGCAATCCTCACATTCTTGGAAATGGCTACAGGAGGCTTGCCCCATCCCCTTCCCAGGGAGGGAGGAAGGGTGGCCAGCCTGTAGTTATCCCAGTTCCTATTCCTGCTCTTCTTGAAGATGGGTTTGAGGTCTGCACTTCCTTAGGACCCCAGAACCATTCTGGTTTCTAGATACTTTTGAGATCACCATCTGGAATCACAAGAAAGGGTGACAGAGCAGACAGGAGCACTTGAAATGATCCTGTCCAAGGAAGCTGAGACAAAACTCACTGATCCAGGGGGGTTTGTTCCTGGAGTCACACACAGAAATATCAGGGTTCTGTCAGGCATCCGTATCTGAGTTGGTCTCAGGACTCCTTGTTCACCCAGTGATGCTCAGAGACAGAGTCTGTCCCTTTTACTCACAGACGCAGGAGTCATAGTGTCCCTCTGGCCTCCTGTTGACACTCCCAAAGGACGGGACACATCTCATCCCTGTGGTGTGTCACCTGCTCTGCACTCATCTGAGATGTCCCACGTCATGAGGAATGGACACAGGGAGCTCAGTTAAAGGAAGCACAACCCAGTGCTGCATTCAGGTCATTTCCCATGGGTTGTTCCTCCCAATATGAAGTGACCTCAAGACCTCGTCTGTCTCACAGGCCTTCATGGAATGGAAATGAATCATTGATGGTGTTTGTGCTCACTCAGGTTCATGTCACCTCACGTACATGATGTGCATGCTCACATCTCATCTGTACAAGGCAAACATGGACTGCTGAACTATTCATTGAGTGTCCATCCATGGAATGAAAACAGCCTCTGTGGGTGAGAGGCCAGTGCTGGAAATGGTGGTTGTGAGGGGCCAGTCCATGGTGATTGACCTGGGGCTCCTTCCACGGGGTGTCCAGTGCACAGGGGCACAGCCCAGCCCCTGCTCTGCTGGTCCTGCAGGTCTCTGGCAGGAGCCTGGCTGTGAGAGGACACTGCTGTGTGCCAGCCCTGCACACACACGCTGTTCAGCTGTACAATGGGGTTTAATCTGTGGGTCACTTTCTTGAAAATGTTATGGAGAAAAACTTTGTAAGAAGATCTAAACCTTCAGGCCCTGCCCTGAGGAGATCAAGTTTCTATCTGGAAAGGCTGTTGTGAGGCCAGCTCTGTCACAGCAGTGCCCATTGCCTGTCCCTGCCTGCGCTCACAGCACTGACACACAGCAGGACGGTGACCAAGCTGCCAGAGCACTCAGGCCTTGCACCAACACCAGGGGTGAGAAGGAGAGTGTGGGAGTGGAACCGGAACAGCTCTGGAAGAACAAGCGCTGCTGCTCCCTGGCAGGGCTGCCATGCCAGAGCTGTTTTCCCCTCCACCCATGCACAGGAACTGTCCCTGCAGCTCCAAAAAGCCCTTGCAGGAAGGATATAGTGAAAAACAAGTCACTAAAGAGCCCTTTATTTTGTTGAAAGACAAGGAGAGCACTGCTGCTCCTTTAAGCAACCAACAGTTATAAAAGAAAAGCCAACAGTGGATTAGAAAGGGGTTGACAACATTATCACAATAAGAAAACAACCAACAACACCAGAAAATCCAGTTGACAGGCTGGGCTTGTAATTAGCTACATTAAAACTCCTGTATAGAAGAAGATGGCCAGTTTATTGCTTCTGGAAACGGAGGGATATGAGTTTGCACAGGGCATCCTTGAGCTCCTGGTTCCTCATGCTGTAGATGAGGGGGTTCAGTGCTGGAGGCACCACCGAGTACAGAACAGATACCACCAGGTCAAGGGATGGAGAAGAGATGGAGGGGGGTTTCAGGTAGGCAAACATGGCAGTGCTGAGGAACAGGGAGACCACGGCCAGATGAGGGAGGCAGGTGGAAAAGGCTTTGTGCCGTCCCTGCTCAGAGGGGATCCTCAGCACGGCCCTCAAGATCTGCACATAGGACACCACAATGAACACAAAACACGTAAAACCTAAACAGGCACTGACCACCATAAGCCCAAGTTCCCTGAGGTAGGAGTGTGAGCAGGAGAGCTTGAGGATGTGGGGGATTTCACAGAAGAACTGGCCCAGGGCATTGCCCTTGCACAGGGGCAGTGAAAATGTATTGGCCGTGTGCAGCAGAGAATAGAGAAACCCAGTGGCCCAGGCAGCTGCTGCCATGTGGACACAAGCTCTGCTGCCCAGGAGGGTCCCGTAGTGCAGGGGTTTGCAGATGGCAATGTAGCGGTCATAGGACATGATGGTGAGGAGACAATACTCTGCTGTGATCAAGAAGAGAAACAAAAAGAGCTGTGTCGCACATCCCAAGTATGAGATGGCCCTGGAATCCCAGAGGGAATTGTCCATGGACTTGGGGACAATGGTGGAGATGGTGCCCATGTCAAAGAGGGCGAGGTTGAGCAGGAAGAAGTACATGGGGGTGTGGAGGTGCTGGTCCCAGGCTATGGTGGTGATGATGAGGCCGTTGCCCAGGAGGGCAGCCAGGTAGATGCCCAGGAAGAGCCAGAAGTGCAAGAGCTGCAGCTCCCGAGTGTCTGTGAACGGCAGGAGGAGGAACTGGGTGATGGAGCTGCTGTTGGACATTTGCTGCCTGTGGGCATGAGGACCTGTGCAAGGAGGAAAAGGTTTAGATTGAGACTTCTATGGGAACAACCAAAGCCATTTCCCAAAGTCTCTCCCACCCCTTCACACAAAGAGACCCAGGAGAACGTCCTGGCTGAGCCCTCGTTGGTGCTTGATGAGTGTGCAATGAAGAGCAGGGTCTCTGCCCAGGGGCTCCTGAGGACTCAGCCTGACCCTGTGTGATCGGGTGGGCAGGGGCCAGTCCTGGGGTTCAGCTTTGTCAGCTGGAACCGCTCCTGGTGCAGAAGGGACTGTCAGCATCTGTACCCCCTGGGCTGAGAAAATGAGTTTGAGAGGTTTGGTGTTTCTACAGCTCCTTCTCCCCTCCCATCCTGGGGAGTGTTGTTGGGTGTCAGAAACCCTCAGCATTTCTGCTGCACTCAGGGAGAACAGAGCGAGTCCTGCGAGACCAGAGGGTGCCTGTGGGTCAGTGCAGAGTGAGGGCAGCTGCTCTGTCCCTCTGTCTTGCTCCAGCTGCCCTGGGCTGGCGCCTTTCTGAGATGGGGGCTGATCACACTCCCATGTTACCCTGAAAAGCCACCAGGCACTGCTGAGAGCAGAGGGATCCACCTCAGACCATGACAGGTCTCACCCTTTCCTAAGGTCTCAGCACCCAACGTTTAGCCCAGGACAGACACGTCTCATTTCACAAACCAAACAGCATTTTATCTGTTGTAGAATCTTTGCTTTTCCGTGGGGCTTTCAGATAACACAGACATGCTGTAGGACAGGTTTGCATTGTGGAGGGAAGCTCACAGCTTGGAAGGAAACCCCAGGGAGATATCCAAGTGTCCTGATGATGGCATTTGATTGAGGGAGACTCAGCTCATTCCCCAGCCCCACAGACTGCATTGCCCACAGCCCACAGGTCAGAGCAAAGACTTGATTATTGACCATGTCACAGACCAAGACAACACAGCGCAGCCTTGCCAGCGCCCTTTGCCATCTCTCCAAATACCCGGACCCAGGTGTCCGGGCCCCATAGATTTGAACCAGGAGGGACCCAGGAGTCCGGGCCCCATAGATTGCAATGAGGAGGGAAACAGGCATCCGGGCCCCATAGATTAGACCAAGAAAGGACCCAGGGGTCCGGGCCCCATAGATTTGAAAGAGGAGGGACCCAGGCGTCCGGGCCCCATAGATTGCACTGAGGAGGGACCCAGGCATCCGGGCCCCATAGATTTGACCAAAGAGGGACCCAGGCATCCGGGCCCCATAGATTTTACCAAGGAGGGACCCAGGCGTCCGGGCCCCATAGATTGTAATGAGGAGGGACCCAGGCGTCCGGGCCCCATAGATTTGATCGAGGAGGGACCCAGGCGTCCGGGCCCCATAGATTTGACCGAGGAGGGACCCGGGCGTCCAGGCCCCATAGATCTGACCGAGTTGGGACCCAGGCGTCCGGGACCCATAGATTATATTGAGGAGGGACCCAGGCGTCCGGACCCCATTGATTCAATTGAGAAGGGACCCAGGCGTCCGGGCCCCATAGATTTGAACTAGGAGGGACCCAGGCGTCCGGGCCCCATAGATTGCACTGGGGAGGGACCCAGGCGTCCGGGCCCCATAGATTGCACTGAGGGACCCAGGCGTCCGGGCCCCATAGATTGCACTGAGGAGGGACCCAGGCGTCCGGGCCCCATAGATTGCACTGAGGGACCCAGGCGTCCGGGCCCCATAGATTGCACTGAGGAGGGACCCAGGCGTCCGGGCCCCATAGATTTGACCGAGGAGGGACCCAGGCGTCCGGGCCCCATAGATTACACTGAGGAAGGACCCAGGCGTCCGGGCCCCATAGATTGAAGTGAGTAGGGACCCAGGCGTCCGGGCCCCATAGATTGCACTGAGGAGGGACCCAGGCGTCCGGGCCCCATAGATTGAAGTGAGTAGGGACCCAGGCGTCCGGGCCCCATAGATTGCACTGAGGAGGGACCCAGGCGTCCGGGCCCCATAGAATTGCACTGAGAAGGGACCCAGGCGTCCGGGCCCCATAGATTGCACTGAGGAGGGACCCAGGCGTCCGGGCCCCATAGATTTCAATGAGGAGGGAACCAGGCGTCCGGGCCCCATAGATTTCAATGAGGAGGGACCAAGGCATCCGGGCCCCATAGATTTGACTGACGAGGGACCCAGGCGTCCGGGCCCCATAGATTTGACTGAGGAGGGACCCAGGCGTTCGGGCCCCATAGATTATTGCACTGAGGAGGGACCCAGGCGTCCGGGCCCCATAGATTATTGCACTGAGGAGGGACCCAGGCGTCCGGGCCCCATAGATTGCACTGAGGAGGGACCCAGGCGTCCGGGCCCCATAGATTATTGCACTGAGGAGGGACCCAGGCGTCCGGGCCCCATAGATTGCACTGAGGAGGGACCCAGGCGTCCGGGCCCCATAGATTTGACCGAGGAGGGACCCAGGCGTCCGGGCCCCATAGATTTGACCAAGGAGGGACCCAGGCGTCCGGGCCCCATAGATTTGACCAAAGAGGGACCCAGGCGTCCGGGCCCCATAGATTATTGCACAGAGAAGGGACCCAGGCGTCCGGGCCCCATAGATTATTGCACTGAGGAGGGACCCAGGCGTACGGGCCCCATAGATTATTGCACTGAGGAGGGACCCAGGCGTCCGGGCCCCATAGATTGTACTGAGGAGGGACCCAGGCGTCCGGGCCCCATAGATTTGACCGAGGAGGGACCCAGGCGTCCGGGCCCCATAGATTTGAACCAGGAGGGACCCAGGCGTCCGGGCCCCATAGATTTGTACCAGGAGGGACCCAGGAGTCCGGGCCCCATAGATTTGTACCAGGAGGGACCCAGGCGTCCGGGCCCCATAGATTTGTACCAGGAGGGACCCAGGCGTCCGGGCCCCATAGATTTGACCGAGGTGGGACCCAGGCGTCCGGGCCCCATAGATTTGACCGAGAAGGGACCCAGGCGTCCGGGCCCCATAGATTGCACTGAGGAGGGACCCAGGCGTCCGGACCCCATAGATTTGACCAAGGAGGGACCCAGGCGTCCGGGCCCCATAGATTGGAGCAAGAAGGGACCCAGGCGTCCGGGCCCCATAGATTGCACTAAGGAGGGACCCAAGCATCCGGGCCCCATAGATTTCACTGAGGAGGGACCCAGGCGTCCGGGCCCCATAGATTGCACTGAGGAGGGACCCAGGCGTCCTGGCCCCATAGATTGTACTGAGGAGGGACCCAGGCGTCCGGGCCCCATAGATTATTGCACTCAGGAGGGACCCAGGCGTCCGGGACCCATAGATTGCACTGAGGAGGGACCCAGGCGTCCGGGCCCCATAGATTTGACCGAGGAGGGACCCAGGCGTCCGGGCCCCACAGATTATTGCACTGAGGAGGGACCCAGGCGTCCGGGCCCCATAGATTTGACCGAGGAGGGACCCAGGCGTCCGGACCCCATAGATTTGAACTAGGAGGGACCCAGGCGTCCGGGCCCCATAGATTACACTGAGGAGGGACCCAGGCGTCCGGGCCCCATAGATTGCACTGAGGAGGGACCCAGGCGTCCAGGCCCCATAGATTTGAACGAGGAGGGACCCAGGCGTCCGGGCCCCATAGATTGTAGTGAGAAGGGACCCAGGCGTCCGGGCCCCATAGATTGCACTGAGGAGGGACCCAGGCGTCCGGGCCCCATAGATTTGACCGAGAAGGGACCCAGGCGTCCGGGCCCCATAGATTGCACTGAGGAGGGACCCAGGCGTCCGGGCCCCATAGATTTGACCGAGGAGGGACCCAGGCGTCCGGGCCCCATAGATTTGACCGAGAAGGGACCCAGGCGTCCGGGCCCCATAGATTGCACTGAGGAGGGACCCAGGCGTCCGGGCCCCATAGATTTGACCGAGAAGGGACCCAGGCGTCCGGGCCCCATAGATTACACTGGGGAGGGACCCAGGCGTCCGGGCCCCATAGATTAGAGTGAGGAGGGACCCAGGCGTCCGGGCCCCATAGATTGCACTGAGGAGGGACCCAGGCGTCCGGGCCCCATAGATTTCACCGAGGAGGGACCCAGGCGTCCGGGCCCCATAGATTGCACTGAGGAGGGACCCAGGCGTCCGGGCCCCATAGATTTAAACGAGGAGGGACCCAGGCGTCCGGGCCCCATAGATTACACTGGGGAGGGACCCAGGCGTCCGGGCCCCATAGATTATTGCACTCAGGAGGGACCCAGGCGTCCGGGCCCCATAGATTAGAGTGAGGAGGGACCCAGGCGTCCGGGCCCCATAGATTGCACTGAGGAGGGACCCAGGCGTCCGGGCCCCATAGATTCCACTGAGGAGGGACCCAGGCGTCCGGGCCCCATAGATTGCACTGAGGAGGGACCCAGGCGTCCGGGCCCCATAGATTTGACTGAGGAGGGACCCAGGCGTCCGGGCCCCATAGATTTGACCGAGGAGGGACCGAGGCGTCCGGGCCCCATAGATTTGACCGCGGAGGGACCCAGGCGTCCGGGCCCCATAGATTGCACTGAGGAGGGCCCCAGGGGTCCGGGCCCCATAGATTGAACTGAGGAGGGACCCAGGCGTCCGGGCCCCATAGATTGGAGTGAGGAGGGACCCAGGCGTCCGGGCCCCATAGATTGCACTGAGGAGGGACCCAGGCGTCCGGGCCCCATAGATTTAATCCAGAAGGGACCCAGGCGTCCGGGCCCCATAGATTTGACCGAGGAGGGACCCAGGCGTCCGGGCCCCATAGATTATTGCACTGAGGAGGGACCCAGGCGTCCGGGCCCCATAGATTTGACCGAGGAGGGACCCAGGCGTCCGGGCCCCATAGATTTGACCGAGGAGGGACCCAGGCGTCCGGGCCCCATTGATTGCACTGAGGAGGGACCCAGGCGTCCGGGCCCCATAGATTGCACTGAGGAGGGACCCAGGCGTCCGGGCCCCATAGATTGCAATGAGAAGGGACCCAGGCGTCCGGGCCCCATAGATTATTGCACTGAGGAGGGACCCAGGCGTCCGGGCCCCATAGATTGCACTGAGGAGGGACCCAGGCGTCCGGGCCCCATAGATTTGACCGAGGAGGGACCCAGGCGTCCGGGCCCCATAGATTTGACCGAAAAGGGACCCAGGCGTCCGGGCCCCATAGATTTGACCGAAAAGGGACCCAGGCGTCCGGGCCCCATAGATTACACTGAGGAGGGACCCAGGCGTCCGGGCCCCATAGATTTGACTGAGAAGGGACCCAGGAGTCCGGGCCCCATAGATTACACTAAAAAGGGACCCAGGCGTCCGGGACCCATAGATTTGACCGAGGAGGGACCCAGGTGTCCGGGCCCCATAGATTTGACCGAGGAGGGACCCAGGCGTCCGGGCCCCATAGATTTGATCGAGGAGGGACCCAGGCGTCCGGGCCCCATAGATTTGACCAAGAAGGGACCCAGGTGTCCGGGCCCCATAGATTTCACCGATGAGGGACCCAGGCGTCCGGGCCCCATAGATTGCACTAAAAAGGGACCCAGGCGTCCGGGCCCCATAGATTATTGCACTGAGGAGGGACCCAGGCGTTCGGGCCCCATAGATTGGAACGAGGAGGGACCCAGGCGTCCGGGCCCCATAGATTTGACCGAGGAGGGACCCAGGTGTACGGGCCCCATAGATTGCACTGAGGAGGGACCCAGGCGTCCGGGCCCCATAGATTTGACCAAGGAGGGACCCAGGCGTCCGGGCCCCATAGATTGCACTGAGGAGGGACCCAGGCGTCCGGGCCCCATAGATTGCACTGAGGAGGGACCCAGGCGTCCGGGCC
The DNA here is from genome assembly GCA_032206185.1 of Columba guinea. Classification (NCBI taxonomy): domain Eukaryota; kingdom Metazoa; phylum Chordata; class Aves; order Columbiformes; family Columbidae; genus Columba; species Columba guinea. Next base: position 59,101 of record JAVLUU010000064.1, on the reverse strand, counting down.
CCATAGATTGGAGTGAGGAGGGACCCAGGCGTCCGGGCCCCATAGATTTGAACGAGAAGGGACCCAGGCGTCCGGGCCCCATAGATTATTGCACTGAGGAGGGACCCAGGCGTCCGGGCCCCATAGATTTGAACGAGGAGGGACCCAGGCGTCCGGGCCCCATAGATTGCACTGAGGAGGGACCCAGGCGTCCGGGCCCCATAGATTGCACTGAGGAGGGACCCAGGCGTCCGGGCCCCATAGATTATTGCACTGAGGAGGGACCCAGGCGTCCGGGCCCCATAGATTTGATCGAGGAGGGACCCAGGCGTCCGGGCCCCATAGATTTGACAGAGAAGGGACCCAGGCGTCCGGGCCCCATAGGTTGCACTGAGGAGGGACCCAGGCGTCCGGGCCCCATAGGTTGCACTGAGGAGGGACCCAGGTGTCCGGGCCCCATAGATTGCAATGAGGGACCTAGGCATCCGGGCCCCATAGATTTGAACGAGAAGGGACCCAGGCGTCCGGGCCCCATAGATTGCACTGAGGAGGGACCCAGGCGTCCGGGCCCCATAGATTTGACCGAGGAGGGACCCAGGCGTCCGGGCCCCATAGATTTGACCGAGGAGGGACCCAGGCGTCCGGGCCCCATAGATTGCACTGAGGAAGGACCCAGGCGTCCGGGCCCCATAGATTGCACTGAGGAGGGACCCAGGCGTCCAGGCCCCATAGATGTGACCGAGGAGGGACCCAGGCGTCCGGGCCCCATAGATTATTGCACTGAGGAGGGACCCAGGCGTCCGGGCCCCATAGATTTGAACGAGAAGGGACCCAGGCGTCCGGGCCCCATAGATTGCACTGAGGAGGGACCCAGGCGTCCGGGCCCCATAGATTACACTGAGGAGGGACCCAGGCGTCCGGGCCCCATAGATTGCATTGATGAGGGACCCAGGCGTCCGGGCCCCATAGATGTGACCGAGGAGGGACCCAGGCGTCCGGGCCCCATAGATTATTGCACTGAGGAGGGACCCAGGCGTCCGGGCCCCATAGATTTGAACGAGAAGGGACCCAGGCGTCCGGGCCCCATAGATTGCACTGAGGAGGGACCCAGGCGTCCGGGCCCCATAGATTGCACTGGGGAGGGACCCAGGCGTCCGGGCCCCATAGATTTGACCGAGGAGGGACCCAGGCGTCCGGGCCCCATAGATTGCACTGAGGAGGGACCCAGGCGTCCGGGCCCCATAGATTTGACCGAGGAGGGACCCAGGCGTCCGGGCCCCATAGATTTGACCGAGAAGGGACCCAGGCGTCCGGGCCCCATAGATTGCACTGAGGAGGGACCCAGGCGTCCGGGCCCCATAGATTTGACCGAGAAGGGACCCAGGCGTCCGGGCCCCATAGATTGCACTGAGGAGGGACCCAGGCGTCCGGGCCCCATAGATTACACTGAGGAGGGACCCAGGCGTCCGGGCCCCATATTTTGCACTGAGGAGGGACCCAGGCGTCCGGGCCCCATAGATGTGACCAAGGAGGGACCCAGGCGTCCGGGCCCCATAGATTATTGCACTGAGGAGGGACCCAGGCGTCCGGGCCCCATAGATACCATTGAGAAGGGACCCAGGCGTCCGGCCCCATAGATTTGACCGATGAGGGACCCAGGCGTCCGGGCCCCATAGATTATTGCAGTGAGGAGGGACCCAGGCGTCCGGGCCCCATAGATTTGACCAAGGAGGGACCCAGGCGTCCGGGCCCCATAGATTTGACCAAGGAGGGACCCAGGCGTCCGGGCCCCATAGATTTGACCAAGGAGGGACCCAGGCGTCCGGGCCCCATAGATTTGACCAAGGAGGGACCCAGGCGTCCGGGCCCCATAGATTGCACTGAGAAGGGACCCAGGCGTCCGGGCCCCATAGATTCCACCGAGGAGGGACCCAGGCGTCCGGGCCCCATAGAGTTGACCGAGGAGGGACCCAGGCGTCCGGGCCCCATAGATTTGACCGACGAGGGACCCAGGCGTCCGGGCCCCATAGATTTGACCGAGGAGGGACCCAGGCGTCCGGGCCCCATAGATTTGACCGAGGAGGGACCCAGGCGTCCGGGCCCCATAGATTGCACTGAGGAGGGACCCAGGCGTCCGGGCCCCATAGATTTGACTGAGGAGGGACCCAGGCGTCCGGGCCCCATAGATTTGACCGAGGAGGGACCCAGGCGTCTGGGCCCCATAGATTTGACCGAGGAGGGACCCAGGCGTCCGGGCCCCATAGATTATTGCACTGAGAAGGGACCCAGGCGTCCGGGCCCCATAGATTACACTGGGGAGGGACCCAGGCGTCCGGGCCCCATAGATTGGAGCAAGAAGGGACCCAGGCGTCCGGGCCCCATAGATTGCACTGAGGAGGGACCCAGGCGTCCGGGCCCCATAGATTCGACCGAAAAGGGACCCAGGCGTCCGGGCCCCATAGATTGCACTGAGGAGGGACCCAGGCGTCCGGGCCCCATAGATTGCATTGATGAGGGACCCAGGCGTCCGGGCCCCATAGATTGTATTGATGAGGGACCCAGGCGTCCGGGCCCCATAGATTCGACCGAAAAGGGACCCAGGCGTCCGAGCCCCATAGATTTGAACGAGAAGGGACCCAGGCGTCCGGGCCCCATAGATTGCACTGAGGAGGGACCCAGGCGTCCGGGCCCCATAGATTTCACCGAGGAGGGACCCAGGCGTCCGGGCCCCATAGATGTGACCGAGGAGGGACCCAGGCGTCCGGGCCCCATAGATTATTGCACTGATGAGGGACCCAGGCGTCCGGGCCCCATAGATTTGAACGAGAAGGGACCCAGGAGTCCGGGCCCCATAGATTGCACTGAGGAGGGACCCAGGCGTCCGGGCCCCATAGATTACACTGAGGAGGGACCCAGGCGTCCGGGCCCCATATTTTGCACTGAGGAGGGACCCAGGCGTCCGGGCCCCATAGATGTGACCAAGGAGGGACCCAGGCGTCCGGGCCCCATAGATTGCACTGAGGAGGGACCCAGGCGTCCGGGCCCCATAGATTTGACCGAGGAGGGACCCAGGCGTCCGGGCCCCATAGATTGCACTGAGGAGGGACCCAGGCGTCCGGGCCCCATAGATTTGACCGAGAAGGGACCCAGGCGTCCGGGCCCCATAGATTGGAGTGAGGAGGGACCCAGGCGTCCGGGCCCCATAGATTTGAACGAGAAGGGACCCAGGCGTCCGGGCCCCATAGATTATTGCACTGAGGAGGGACCCAGGCGTCCGGGCCCCATAGATTAGACCGAGGAGGGACCCAGGCGTCCGGGCCCCATAGATTTGACCGAAGAGGGACCCAGGCGTCCGGGCCCCATAGATTTGACTGAAGAGGGACCCAGGTGTCCGGGCCCCATAGATTTGACTGAAGAGGGACCCAGGCGTCCGGGCCCCATAGATTGCACTGAGGAGGGACCCAGGTGTCCGGGCCCCATAGATTTGACCGAGGAGGGACCCAGGCGTCCGGGCCCCATAGATTGCACTGAGGAGGGACCCAGGCGTCCGGGCCCCATAGATTTGACCGAGGAGGGACCCAGGCGTCCGGGCCCCATAGATGTGACCGAGGAGGGACCCAGGCGTCCGGGCCCCATAGATTATTGCACTGAGGAGGGACCCAGGCGTCCGGGCCCCATAGATTAGACCGAAAAGGGACCCAGGCGTCCGGGCCCCATAGATTTGAACGAGAAGGGACCCAGGTGTCCGGCCCCATAGATTTGACTGAGGAGGGACCCAGGCGTCCTGGCCCCATAGATTGCACTGAGCAGGGACCCAGGCGTCCGGGCCCCATAGATTTGACTGAGGAGGGACCCAGGCGTCCGGGCCCCATAGATTGCACTGAGGAGGGACCCAGGCGTCCGGGCCCCATAGATTGCACTGAGGAGGGACCCAGGCGTCCGGGCCCCATAGATTTGACCGAGGAGGGACCCAGGTGTCCGGCCCCATAGATTTGACCAAAAAGGGACCCAGGCGTCCGGGCCCCATAGATTTGAACCAGGAGGGACCCAGGCCTCCGGGCCCCATAGATTTGACCAAGGAGGGACCCAGGCGTCCGGGCCCCATAGATTTGACCGAGGAGGGACCCAGGCGTCCGGGCCCCATAGATTATTGCACTGAGGAGGGACCCAGGCGTCCGGGCCCCATAGATTTGAACCAGGAGGGACCCAGGCGTCCGGGCCCCATAGATTTGACCGAGAAGGGACCCAGGCGTCCGGGCCCCATAGATTGCACTGAGGAGGGACCCAGGCGTTCGGGCCCCATAGATTTGACTGAGGAGGGACCCAGGCGTCCGGGCCCCATATATTATAGTGAGGAGGGACCCAGGCGTCCGGGCCCCATAGATTCCATTGAGAAGGGACCCACGCGTCCGTGCCCCATAGATTTGACCGATGAGGGACCCAGGCGTCCGGGCCCCATAGATTTGACCAAGGAGGGACCCAGGCGTCCGGGCCCCATAGATTTGACCAAGGAGGGACCCAGGCGTCCGGGCCCCATAGATTTGACTGAGGAGGGACCCAGGCGTCCGGGCCCCATAGATTCCACTGAGAAGGACCCAGGTGTCCGGGCCACATAGATCTCACCGAGTTGGGACCCAGGCGTCCGGGCCCCATAGATTGCACTGAGGAGGGACCCAGGCGTCCGGGCCCCATAGATTGCACTGAGGAGGGACCCAGGCGTCCGGGCCCCATAGATTTGACCGAGGAGGGACCCAGGCGTCCGGGCCCCATAGATTACACTGGGGAGGGACCCAGGCGTCCGGGCCCCATAGATTATACTGGGGAAGGACCCAGGCGTCCGGGTCCCATAGATTGCACTGAGGAGGGACCCAGGCGTCCGGGCCCTATAGATTGCAACGAGCAGGGACCCAGGCGTCCGGGCCCCATAGATTGCAACGAGCAGGGACCCAGGCGTCCGGGCCCCATAGATTGGGCTGAGGAGGGACCCAGGCGTCCGGGCCCCATAGATTTGACCGAGGAGGGACCCAGGCGTCCGGGCCCCATAGATTTGACCGAGGAGGGACCCAGGCGTCCAGGCCCCATAGATTTGACCGAGGAGGGACCCAGGCGTCCAGGCCCCATAGATTGCAATGAGGAGGGACCCAGGCGTCCGGGCCCCATAGATTATACTGGGGAGGGACCCAGGCGTCCGGGCCCCATAGATTTGACCTACGGGGGACCCAGGCGTCCGGGCCCCATAGATTCTTGCACTGAGGAGGGACCCAGGCGTTCGGGCCCCATAGATTTGACCAAGGAGGGACCCAGGCGTCCGGGCCCCATAGATTTGACCGAGGAGGGTCCCAGGCGTCCGGGCCCCATAGATTGTACTGAGGAGGGACCCAGGCGTCCGGGCCCCATAGATTTGAACGAGAAGGGACCCAGGCGTCCGGGCCCCATAGATTTGACCGAGGAGGGACCCAGGCGTCCGGGCCCCATAGATTTGAAGCAGGAGGGACCCAGGAGTCCGGGCCCCATAGATTACAATGAGGAGGGACCCAGGCGTCCGGGCCCCATAGATTTGAACGAGGAGGGACCCAGGCGTCCGGGCCCCATAGATTGCACTGAGGAGGGACCCAGGCGTCCGGGCCCCATAGATTGCACTGAGCAGGGACCCAGGCGTCCGGGCCCCATAGATTTGACCGAAGAGGGACCCAGGCGTCCGGGCCCCATAGATTTGACCAAGGAGGGACCCAGGCGTCCGGGCCCCATAGATTGCACTGAGGAGGGACCCAGGCGTCCGGGCCCCATAGATTGCACTGAGCAGGGACCGAGGCGTCCGGGCCCCATAGATTGCACTAAAAAGGGACCCAGGCGTCCGGGCCCCATAGATTGCCCTGAGGAGGGACCCAGGCGTCCGGGCCCCATAGATTCCACTGAGGAGGGACCCAGGAGTCCGGGCCCCATAGATTTGAGCGAGGAGGGACCCAGGCGTCCGGGCCCCATAGATTATTGCACTGAGGAGGGACCCAGGCGTCCGGGCCCCATAGATTGCACTGAGGAGGGACCCAGGCGTCCGGGCCCCATAGATTGTACTGAGGAGGGACCCAGGCGTCCGGGCCCCATAGATTTGACCGAGGAGGGACCCAGGCGTCCGGGCCCCATAGATTGCACTGAGGAGGGACCCAGGCGTCCGGGCCCCATAGATTTGACCGAGGAGGGACCCAGGCGTCCGGGCCCCATAGATATGACCGAGGAGGGACCCAGGCGTCCGGGCCCCATAGATTGCACTGAGGAGGGACCCAGGCGTCCGGGCCCCATAGATTTGACTGAGGAGGGACCCAGGCGTCCGGGCCCCATAGATATGACCGAGGAGGGACCCAGGCGTCCGGGCCCCATAGATTCCACTGAGGAGGGACCCAGGCGTCCGGGCCCCATAGATTTGACAGAGGAGGGACCCAGGCGTTCGGGCCCCATAGATTGCACTGAGGAGGGACCCGGGCGTCCGGGCCCCATAGATTTGACTGAGGAGGGACCCAGGCGTCCGGGCCCCATAGATTTGACCGAGGAGGGACCCAGGCGTCCGGGCCCCATAGATTTGACCGAGGAGGGACCCAGGCGTCCGGGCCCCATAGATTGGAGTGAGGAGGGACCCAGGCGTCTGGTCCCCATAGATTGCACTGAGGAGGGACCCAGGCGTCCGGGCCCCATAGATTCCACTGAGGAGGGACCCAGGCGTCCGGGCCCCATAGATTTGACTGAGGAGGGACCCAGGCGTCCGGGCCCCATAGATTCTTGCACTGAGGAGGGAACCAGGCGTCCGGGACCCATAGATTTGACCGAAGAGGGACCCAGGCGTCCGGGCCCCATAGATTTGACCGAGGAGGGACCGAGGCGTCCGGGCCCCATAGATTTGACTGAGGAGGGACCCAGGCGTCCGGGCCCCATAGATTTGACCGAGGAGGGACCCAGGCGTCCGGGCCCCATAGATTTGACCGAGGAGGGACCCAGGCGTCCGGGCCCCATAGATTGCACTGAGGAGGGACCCAGGCGTCCGGGCCCCATAGATTTGAACGAGGAGGGACCCAGGCGTCCGGGCCCCATAGATTTGACCGAGGAGGGACCCAGGCGTCCGGGCCCCATAGATTTGACCGAGGAGGGACCCAGGCGTCCGGGCCCCATAGATTTGACCGAGGAGGGACCCAGGCGTCCGGGCCCCATAGATTGCACTGAGGAGGGACCCAGGCGTCCGGGCCCCATAGATTGCACTGGGGAGGGACCCAGGCGTCCGGGCCCCATAGATTGCACTGAGGAGGGACCCAGGCGTCCGGGCCCCATTGATTTGATCGAGGAGGGACCCAGGCGTCCGGGCCCCATAGGTTATTGCACTGAGGAGGGACCCAGGCGTCCGGGCCCCATAGATTAGACCGAAAAGGGACCCAGGCGTCCGGGCCCCATAGATTTGAACGAAAAGGGACCCAGGCGTCCGGGCCCCATAGATTTGAAAAAGGAGGGACCCAGGCGTCCGGGCCCCATAGATTATTGCACTGAGGAGGGACCCAGGCGTCCGGGCCCCATAGATTTGACTGAGGAGGGACCCAGGCGTCCGGGCCCCATAGATTTGACCGAGGAGGGACCCAGGTGTCTGGGCCCCATAGATTATTGCACTGAGGAGGGACCCAGGCGTCCGGGCCCCATAGATTATTGCACTGAGGAGGGACCCAGGCGTCCGGGCCCCATAGATTTGACCGAGAAGGGACCCAGGCGTCCGGGCCCCATAGATTTGACCGAAGTGGGACCCAGGCATCCGGGCCCCATAGATTGCACTGAGGAGGGACCCAGGCGTCCGGGCCCCATAGATTTGACCGAGGAGGGACCCAGGCGTCCGGGCCCCATAGATTGCACTGAGGAGGGACCCAGGCGTCCGGGTCCCATGGATTTGAACGAGGAGGGACCCAGGCGTCCGGGCCCCATAGATTACACTGGGGAGGGACCCAGGCGTCCGGGCCCCATAGATTGGAGCAAGAAGGGACCCAGGCGTTCGGGCCCCATAGATTGCAGTGAGGAGGGACCCAGGCGTCCGGGACCCATAGATTGCAGTGAGGAGGGACCCAGGCGTCCGGGCCCCATAGACTGCAATGAGGAGGGACCCAGGCGTCCGGGCCCCATAGATTATTGCACTGAGGAGGGACCCAGGCGTCCGGGCCCCATAGATTGGACAGGGGAGGGACCCAGGCGTCCGGGCCCCATAGATTGCACTGAAGAGGGACCCAGGCGTCCGGGCCCCATAGATTTGAATGAGGATGGACCCAGGCGTCCGGGCCCCATAGATTTGAATGAGGATGGACCCAGGCGTCCGGGCCCCATAGATTTGAACCAGGAGGGACCCAGGCGTCCGGGCCCCATAGATTTGAACCAGGAGGGACCCAGGAGTCTGGGCCCCATAGATTGCACTAAGGAGGGACCCAGGCGTCCGGGCCCCATAGATTACACTGAGGAGGGACCCAGGCGTCCGGGCCCCATAGATTTTACCAAGGAGGGACCCAGGCGTCCGGGCCCCATAGATTGCAATGAGGAGGGACCCAGGCGTCCGGGCCCCATAGATTGAACTGAGGAGGGACCCAGGCGTCCGGGCCCCATAGATTATTGCACTGAGGAGGGACCCAGGCGTCCGAGTCCCATAGATTTGAACGAGAAGGGACCCAGGCGTCCGGGCCCCATAGATTGCACTGAGGAGGGACCCAGGCGTCCAGGCCCCATAGATTTGACCGAGGAGGGACCCAGGCGTCCGGGCCCCATAGATTTGACCGAGGAGGGACCCAGGCGTCCGGGCCCCATAGATTGCACTGAGGAAGGACCCAGGCGTCCGGGCCCCATAGATTGCACTGAGGAGGACCCAGGCGTCCGGGCCCCATAGATTGCATTGATGAGGGACCCAGGCGTCCGGGCCCCATAGATGTGACCGACGAGGGACCCAGGCGTCCGGGCCCCATAGATTGCACTGAGGAGGACCCAGGCGTCCGGGCCCCATAGATTGCAGTGAGAAGGGACCCAGGCGTCCGGGCCCCATAGATTGCACTGAGGAGGGACCCAGGCGTCCGGGCCCCATAGATCTGACCGAGTTCGGACCCAGGCGTCCGGGCCCCATAGATTTGACTGAGGAGGGACCCAGGCGTCCGGGCCCCATAGATATAAACGAGGAGGGACCCAGGAGTCCGGGCCCCATAGATTACACTGGGGAGGGACCCAGGCGTCCGGGCCCCATAGATTGCACTGAGGAGGGACCCAGGCGTCCGGGCCCCATAGATTGCACTGAGGAGGGACCCAGGCATCCGGGCCCCATAGATTTGAATGAGGAGGGACCCAGGCGTCCGGGCCCCATAGATTGGAGCAAGAAGGGACCCAGGCGTCCGGGCCCCATAGATTATACTGAGGAGGGACCCAGGCGTTCGGGCCCCATAGATTTGAACAAGGAGGGACCCAGTCGTCCGGGCCCCATAGATTATTGCAATGAGGAGGGACCCAGGCGTCCGGGCCCCATAGATTGCACTGAGGAGGGACCCAGGCGTCTGGGCCCCATAGATTCCACCGAGGAGGGACCCAGGCGTCCGGGCCCCATAGATTTGACCGAGGAGGGACCCAGGCGTCCGGGCCCCATAGATGTGACCGAGGAGGGACCCAGGTGTCCGGGCCCCATAGATTTGACCGAGGAGGGACCCAGGCGTCCGGGCCCCATAGATTTGACCGATGAGGGACCCAGGCGTCCGGGCCCCATAGATTTGACCAAGGACGGACCCAGGCGTCCGGGCCCCATAGATTATTACACTGAGGAGGGACCCAGGCGTCCGGGCCCCATAGATTGCACTGAGGAGGGACCCAGGCGTCCGGGCCCCATAGATTTGGCTGAAGAGGGACCCAGGCGTCCGGGCCCCATAGATTTGACTGAGGAGGGACCCAGGCGTCCGGGCCCCATAGATTTGACCGAGGAGGGACCCAGGAATCCGGGCCCCATAGATTGCACTGAGGAGGGACCCAGGCGTCCGGGCCCCATAGATTGCACTGAGGAGGGACCCAGGCGTCCGGGCCCCATAGATTATTGCACTGAGGAGGGACCCAGGCGTCCGGGCCCCATAGATTTGAACGAGGAAGGACCCAGGCGTCCGGGCCCCATAGATTTCACCGAGGAGGGACCCAGGCGTCCGGGCCCCATAGATTTGAACTAGGAGGGACCCAGGCGTCCGGGCCCCATAGATTTGACCGAGAAGGGACCCAGGCGTCCGGGCCCCATAGATTGCACCGGGGAGGGACCCAGGCGTCCGGGCCCCATAGATTATTGCACTGAGGAGGGACCCAGGCGTCCGGGCCCCATAGATTTGACCGAGGTGGGACCCAGGCGTCCGGGCCCCATAGATTTAAATCAGGAGGGACCCAGGCGTCCGGGCCCCATAGATTGCACTGAGAGGGGACCCAGGCGTCCGGGCCCCATAGATTATTGCACAGAGAAGGGACCCAGGCGTCCGGGCCCCATAGATTGCACTGAGCAGGGACCCAGGCGTCCGGGCCCCATAGAATGCACTGAGGAGGGACCCAGGCGTCCGGGCCCCATAGATTCCACTGAGGAGGGAGGGACCCAGGCGTCCGGGCCCCATAGATTCCACTGAGGAGGGAGGGACCCAGGCGTCCGGGCCCCATAGATTTCACCGAGGAGGGACCCAGGCGTCCGGGCCCCATAGATTTGAACTAGGAGGGACCCAGGCGTCCGGGCCCCATAGATTTGACCGAGAAGGGACCCAGGCGTCCGGGCCCCATAGATTGCACTGAGGAGGGACCCAGGCGTCCGGGCCCCATAGATTTGACCGAGAAGGGACCCAGGCGTCCGGGCCCCATAGATTGCACTGAGGAGGGACCCAGGCGTCCGGGCCCCATAGATTTGACCGAAAAGGGACCCAGGCGTCCGGGCCCCATAGATTGCAGTGAGGAGGGACCCAGGCGTCCGGGCCCCATAGATTTGAACGAGGAGGGACCCAGGCGTCCGGGCCCCATAGATTTCACCGAGGAGGGACCCAGGCGTCCGGGCCCCATAGATTTGAACCAGGAGGGACCCAGGCGTCCGGGCCCCATAGATTTGAACCAGGAGGGACCCAGGAGTCCGGGCCCCATAGATTGCACTAAGGAGGGACCCAGGCGTCCGGGCCCCATAGATTATTGCACTGAGGAGGGACCCAGGCGTCCGGGCCCCATAGATTTGAACGAGAAGGGACCCAGGCGTCCGGGCCCCATAGATTGGAGTGAGGAGGGACCCAGGCGTCCGGGCCCCATAGATGTGACCAAGGAGGGACCCAGGCGTCCGGGCCCCATAGATTGCACTGAGGAGGGACCCAGGCGTCCGGGCCCCATAGATTTGAACGAGGAGGGACCCAGGCGTCCGGGCCCCATAGATTGCACTGAGGAGGGACCCAGGCGTCCGGGCCCCATAGATTTGAACGAGGAGGGACCCAGGCGTCCGGGCCCCATAGATTTGACCGAGGAGGGACCCAGGCGTCCGGGCCCCATAGATTTGACCGAGGAGGGACCCAGGCGTCCGGGCCCCATAGATTTGGCCGAAGAGGGACCCAGGCGTTCGGGCCCCATAGATTTGACCGAGGAGGGACCCAGGCGTCCGGGCCCCATAGATTATTGCACTGAGGAGGGACCCAGGCGTCCGGGCCCCATAGATTGCACTGAAGAGGGACCCAGGCGTCCGGGCCCCATAGATTTGAATGAGGATGGACCCAGGCGTCCGGGCCACATAGATTTGAACCAGGAGGGACCCAGGCGTTCGGGCCCCATAGATTGCACTAAGGAGGGACCCAGGCGTCCGGGCCCCATAGATTTGAACCAGGAGGGACCCAGGAGTCCGGGCCCCATAGATTGCACTAAGGAGGGACCCAGGCGTCCGAGCCCCATAGATTTGACCAAGGAGGGACCCAGGCGTCCGGGCCCCATAGATTTGACCAAAGAGGGACCCAGGCGTCCGGGCCCCATAGATTGCACTGAGAAGGGACCCAGGCGTCCGGGCCCCATAGATTCCACCGAGGAGGGACCCAGGCGTCCAGGCCCCATAGATTTGAACCAGGAGGGACCCAGGAGTCCGGGCCCCATAGATTTGACCGAGCAGGGACCCAGGCGTCCGGGCCCCATAGATTATTGCAGTGAGGAGGGACCCAGGCGTCCGGGCCCCATAGATTGCACTGAGGACGGACCCAGGCGTCCGGGCCCCATAGATTTGACCAAGGAGGGACCCAGGTGTCCGGGCCCCATAGATTTGTCCGAGGAGGGACCCAGGCGTCCGGGCCCCATAGATTTGTCCGAGGAGGGACCCAGGCGTCCGGGCCCCATAGATTATTGTACGGAGGAGGGACCCAGGCGTCCGGGCCCCATAGATTTGACCGAGGAGGGACCCAGGCGTCCGGGCCCCATAGATTGCACTGAGGAGGGACCCAGGCGTCCGGGCCCCATAGATTTGACCAAAGAGGGACCCAGGCGTCCGGGCCCCATAGATTTGACCGAGGAGGGACCCAGGCGTCCGGGCCCCATAGATTTGAACCAGGAGGGACCCAGGCGTCCGGGCCCCACAGATTATTGCACTGAGGAGGGACCCAGGCGTCCGGGCCCCATAGATTGCACTGAGGAGGGACCCAGGCATCCGGGCCCCATAGATTTGACTGAGAAGGGACCCAGGCGTCCGGGCCCCATAGATTGCACTAAAAAGGGACCCAGGCGTCCGGGCCCCATAGATTGCACTGAGGAGGGACCCAGGCGTCCGGGCCCCATAGATTTGACCGAGGAGGGACCCAGGCGTCCGGGCCCCATAGATTTGACCGAGGAGGGACCCAGGCGTCCGGGCCCCATAGATTTGACTGAAGAGGGACCCAGGCGTCCGGGCCCCATAGATTTGACTGAGGAGGGACCCAGGAGTCCGGGCCCCATAGATTTGAACTAGGAGGGACCCAGGCGTCCGGGCCCCATAGATTTGACTGAGGACGGACTCAGGCGTCCGGGCCCCATAGATTGACATGGGGAGGGACCCAGGCGTCCGGGCCCCATAGATTATTGCACAGAGGAGGGACCCAGGCGTCCGGGCCCCATAGATTCCACTGAGGAGGGACCCAGGCGTCCGGGCCCCATAGATTATTGCACTGACGAGGGACCCAGGCGTCCGGGCCCCATAGATTATTGCACTGACGAGGGACCCAGGCGTCCGGGCCCCATAGATTATTGCACTGAGGAGGGACCCAGGCGTCCGGGCCCCATAGATTGCACTAAGGAGGGACCCAAGCGTCTGGGCCCCATAGATTGCACTGAGGAGGGACCCAGGCGTCCGGGCCCCATAGATTGCACTGAGGAGGGACCCAGGCGTTCGGGCCCCATAGATTTGACTGAGGAGGGACCCAGGCGTCCGGGCCCTACAGATTGCACTGAGGAGGGACCCAGGCGTCCGGGCCCCATAGATTGCGCTGAGGAGGGACCCAGGCGTCCGGGCCCCATAGATTTGACCAAAGAGGGACCCAGGAGTCCGGGCCCCATAGATTTGACCGAGGAGGGACCCAGGCGTCCGGGCCCCACAGATTATTGCACTGAGGAGGGACCCAGGCGTCCGGGCCCCATAGATTGCACTGAGGAGGGACCCAGGCGTCCGGGCCCCATAGATTTGACTGAGGAGGGACCCAGGAGTCCGGGCCCCATAGATTTGAATGAGGAGGGACCCAGGCGTTCGGGCCCCATAGATTTGAATGAGGAGGGACCCAGGCGTTCGGGCCCCATAGATTTGAATGAGGAGGGACCCAGCCGTTCGGGCCCCATAGATTATTGCACTGAGGAGGGACCCAGGCGTCCGGGCCCCATAGATTTGACCGAAAAGGGACCCAGGCGTCCGGGCCCCATAGATTGCGCTGAGGAGGGACCCAGGCGTCCGGGCCCCATAGAATGCACCGAGGAGGGACCCAGGCGTCCGGGCCCCATAGATTATTGCACTGAGGAGGGACCCAGGCGTCCGGGCCCCATAGATTTGACCGAGGAGGGACCCAGGCGTCCGGGCCCCATAGATTGCACTGAGGAGGGACCCAGGCGTCCGGGCCCCATAGATTTGAACCAGGAGGGACCCAGGCGTCCGGGCCCCATAGATTGCACTGAGGAAGGACCCAGGCGTCCGGGCCCCATAGATTGCATTGATGAGGGACCCAGGCGTCCGGGCCCCATAGATTGCACTGAGGAGGGACCCAGGCGTACGGGCCCCATAGATTCGACCGAAAAGGGACCCAGGCGTCCGGGCCCCATAGATTATTGCACTGAGGAGGGACCCAGGCGTCCGGGCCCCATAGATTTGACTGAGGAGGGACCCAGGCGTCCGGGCCCCATAGATTTGACTGAGGAGGGACCCAGGCGTCCGGGCCCCATAGATTGCACTGAGGAGGGACCCAGGCGTCCGGGCCCCATAGATTTGACCGAGAAGGGACCCAGGCGTCCGGGCCCCATAGATTTGAACCATGAGGGACCCAGGCGTCCGGGCCCCATAGATTGCACTGAGGAGGGACCCAGGCGTCCGGGCCCCATAGATTTGACAGAGAAGGGACCCAGGCGTCCGGGCCCCATAGGTTGCACTGAGGAGGGACCCAGGCGTCCGGGCCCCATAGGTTGCACTGAGGAGGGACCCAGGCGTCCGGGCCCCATAGAGTGCACTGAGGAGGGACCCAGGCGTCCGGGCCCCATAGATTGCACTGAGGAGGGACCGAGGCGTCCGGGCCCCATAGATTGCACTGAGGAGGGACCCAGGCGTCCGGGCCCCATAGATTGGAGTGAGGAGGGACCCAGGCGTCCGGGCCCCATAGATTGCACCCAGGAGGGACCCAGGCGTCCGGGCCCCATAGATTTGACCGAGGAGGGACCCAGGCGTCCGGGCCCCATAGATTTGACTGAGGAGGGACCCAGGCGTCCGGGCCCCATAGATTTGACTGAGGAGGGACCCAGGCGTCCGGGCCCCATAGATTTGACTGAGGAGGGACCCAGGCGTCCGGGCCCCATAGATTATTGCACTGAGGAGGGACCCAGGCGTCCGGGCCCCATAGATTGCACTGAGGAGGGACCCAGGCGTCCGGGCCCCATAGATTGCACTGAGGAGGGACCCAGGCGTCCGGGCCCCATAGATTATTGCACTGAGGAGGGACCCAGGCGTCCGGGCCCCATAGATTGCAATGAGGGACCCAGGCGTCCGGGCCCCATAGATTTGAACGAGAAGGGACCCAGGCGTCCGGGCCCCATAGATTGAACTGAGAAGGGACCCAGGCGTCCGGGCCCCATAGATTATTGCACTGAGGAGGGACCCAGGCGTCCGGGCCCCATAGATGTGACCAAGGAGGGACCCAGGCGTCCGGGCCCCATAGATTGCACTAAGGAGGACCCAGGCGTCCGGGCCCCATAGATTTGACTGAGGAGGGACCCAGGCGTCCGGGCCCCATAGATTGCACTGAGGAGGGACCCAGGCGTCCGGGCCCCATAGATTTGACCGAGGAGGGACCCAGGCGTCCGGGCCCCATAGATTATACTGGGGAGGGACCCAGGCGTCCGGGCCCCATAGATTTAAACCAGAAGAGACCCAGGCGTCCGGGCCCCATATATTGCTCTGACGAGGGACCCAGGCGTCCGGGCCCCATAGATTTGACCGAGGAGGGACCCAGGCGTCCGGGCCCCATAGATTGCACTAAAAAGGGACCCAGGCGTCCGGGCCCCATAGATTTGACTGAGGAGGGACCCAGGCGTCCGGGCCCCATAGATTTGACTGAGGAGGGACCCAGGCGTCCGGGCCCCATAGATTTGACTGAGAAGGGACCCAGGCGTCCGGGCCCCATAGATTTGACTGAGAAGGGACCCAGGCGTCCGGGCCCCATAGATTTGACTGAGGAGGGACCCAGGCGTCCGGGCCCCATAGATTTGACCGAGGAGGGACCCAGGCGTCCGGGCCCCATAGATTTGACCGAGGAGGGACCCAGGCGTCCGGGCCCCATAGATTTGACTGAAGAGGGACCCAGGCGTCCGGGCCCCATAGATTTGATCGAGAAGGGACCCAGGCGTCCGGGCCCCATAGATTTGACTGAGGAGGGACCCAGGCGTCCGGGCCCCATAGATTTGACTGAGAAGGGACCCAGGCGTCCGGGCCCCATAGATTGCACTAAAAAGGGACCCAGGCGTCCGGGCCCCATAGATTTGACTGAGGAGGGACCCAGGCGTCCGGGCCCCATAGATTTGACCGAGGAGGGACCCAGGCGTCCGGGCCCCATAGATTTGACCGAGGAGGGACCCAGGCGTCCGGGCCCCATAGATTTGACTGAAGAGGGACCCAGGCGTCCGGGCCCCATAGATTTGAACTAGGAGGGACCCAGGCGTCCGGGCCCCATAGATTTGACTGAGGACGGACCCAGGCGTCCGGGCCCCATAGATTGACATGGGGAGGGACCCAGGCGTCCGGGCCCCATAGATTATTGCACAGAGGAGGGACCCAGGCGTCCGGGCCCCATAGATTCCACTGAGGAGGGACCCAGGCGTCCGGGCCCCATAGATTATTGCACTGACGAGGGACCCAGGCGTCCGGGCCCCATAGATTATTGCACTGACGAGGGACCCAGGCGTCCGGGCCCCATAGATTATTGCACTGAGGAGGGACCCAGGCGTCCGGGCCCCATAGATTGCACTGAGGAGGGACCCAAGCGTCTGGGCCCCATAGATTGCACTGAGGAGGGACCCAGGCGTCCGGGCCCCATAGATTTGACTGAGGAGGGACCCAGGCGTCCGGGCCCCATAGATTGCGCTGAGGAGGGACCCAGGCGTCCGGGCCCCATAGATTTGACCAAAGAGGGACCCAGGAGTCCGGGCCCCATAGATTATTGCACTGAGGAGGGACCCAGGCGTCCGGGCCCCACAGATTATTGCACTGAGGAGGGACCCAGGCGTCCGGGCCCCATAGATTGCACTGAGGAGGGACCCAGGCGTCCGGGCCCCATAGATTGCACTGAGGAGGGACCCAGGCGTCCGGGCCCCATAGATTTGACCGAGGAGGGACCCAGGCATCCGGGCCCCATATATTTGAACCAGGAGGGACCCAGGCGTCCGGGCCCCATAGATTTGACTGAGGAGGGACCCAGGCGTCCGGGCCCCATAGATTTGACTGAGGAGGGACCCAGGAGTCCGGGCCCCATAGATTTGAATGAGGAGGGACCCAGGCGTTCGGGCCCCATAGATTTGAATGAGGAGGGACCCAGGCGTTCGGGCCCCATAGATTTGAATGAGGAGGGACCCAGGCGTTCGGGCCCCATAGATTATTGCACTGAGGAGGGACCCAGGCGTCCGGGCCCCATAGATTATTGCACTGAGGAGGGACCCAGGCGTCCGGGCCCCATAGATTTGAACCAGGAGGGACCCAGGCGTCCGGGCCCCATAGATTGCACTGAGGAAGGACCCAGGCGTCCGGGCCCCATAGATTGCATTGATGAGGGACCCAGGCGTCCGGGCCCCATAGATTGCACTGAGGAGGGACCCAGGCGTCCGGGCCCCATAGATTGCACTGAGGAGGGACCCAGGCGTCCGGGCCCCATAGATTCGACCGAAAAGGGACCCAGGCGTCCGGGCCCCATAGATTGCACTGAGGAGGGACCCAGGCGTCCGGGCCCCATAGATTGCACTGAGGAGGGACCCAGGCGTCCGGGCCCCATAGATTTGACCGAGAAGGGACCCAGACGTCCGGGCCCCATAGATTATTGCACTGAGGAGGGACCCAGGCGTCCGGGCCCCATAGATTGCACTGAGGAGGGACCCAGGCGTCCGGGCCCCATAGATTAGACCGAGGAGGGACCCAGGCGTCCGGGCCCCATAGATTTGAACGAGGAGGGACCCAGGCGTCCGGGCCCCATAGATTTGAACGAGAAGGGACCCAGGCGTCCGGGCCCCATAGATTGAACTGAGAAGGGACCCAGGCGTCCGGGCCCCATAGATTATTGCACTGAGGAGGGACCCAGGCGTCCGGGCCCCATAGATGTGACCAAGGAGGGACCCAGGCGTCCGGGCCCCATAGATTGCACTAAGGAGGACCCAGGCGTCCGGGCCCCATAGATTTGACTGAGGAGGGACCCAGGCGTCCGGGCCCCATAGATTGCACTGAGGAGGGACCCAGGCGTCCGGGCCCCATAGATTTGACCGAGGAGGGACCCAGGCGTCCGGGCCCCATAGATTTAAACCAGAAGAGACCCAGGCGTCCGGGCCCCATAGATTGCACTGAGGAAGGACCCAGGCGTCCGGGCCCCATAGACTGGAGTGAGGAGGGACCCAGGCGTCCGGGCCCCATAGATTGCACTGAGGAAGGACCCAGGCGTCCGGGCCCCATAGATTGCACTGAGCAGGGACCCAGGCGTCCGGGCCCCATAGATTGCACTGAGGAGGGACCCAGGCGTCCGGGCCCCATAGATTCGACCGAAAAGGGACCCAGGCGTCCGGGCCCCATAGATTTGAACGAGAAGGGACCCAGGCGTCCGGGCCCCATAGATTGCACTGAGGAGGGACCCAGGCGTCCGGGCCCCATAGATTGCATTGATGAGGGACCCAGGCGTCCGGGCCCCATAGATGTGACCGAGGAGGGACCCAGGCGTCCGGGCCCCATAGATTATTGCACTGAGGAGGGACCCAGGCGTCCGGGCCCCATATTTTGCACTGAGGAGGGACCCAGGCGTCCGGGCCCCATAGATGTGACCAAGGAGGGACCCAGGCGTCCGGGCCCCATAGATTATTGCACTGAGGAGGGACCCAGGCGTCCGGACCCCATAGATTAGACCGAGGAGGGACCCAGGCGTCCGGGCCCCATAGATTAGACCGAGGAGGGACCCAGGCGTCCGGGCCCCATAGATTTGAACGAGGAGGGACCCAGGCGTCCGGGCCCCATAGATTGCACTGGGGAAGGACCCAGGCGTCCGGGCCCCATAGATTTGACCGAGGAGGGACCCAGGCGTCCGGGCCCCATAGATTGCACTGAGGAGGGACCCAGGCGTCCGGGCCCCATAGATTTGACCGAGAAGGGATCCAGGCGTCCGGGCCCCATAGATTGCACTGAGGAGGGACCCAGGCGTCCGGGCCCCATAGATTGGAGTGAGGAGGGACCCAGGCGTCCGGGCCCCATAGATTGGAGTGAGGAGGGACCCAGGCGTCCGGGCCCCATAGATTGCACCCAGGAGGGACCCAGGCGTCCGGGCCCCATAGATTTGACCAAGGAGGGACCCAGGCGTCCGGGCCCCATAGATTTGACTGAGGAGGGACCCAGGCGTCCGGGCCCCATAGATTATTGCACTGAGGAGGGACCCAGGCGTCCGGGCCCCATAGATTGCAATGAGGGACCCAGGCGTCCGGGCCCCATAGATTTGAACGAGAAGGGACCCAGGCGTCCGGGCCCCATAGATTGAACTGAGAAGGGACCCAGGCGTCCGGGCCCCATAGATTATTGCACTGAGGAGGGACCCAGGCGTCCGGGCCCCATAGATGTGACCGAAAAGGGACCCAGGCGTCCGGGCCCCATAGATTGCACTAAGGAGGACCCAGGCGTCCGGGCCCCATAGATTGCACTGAGGAGGGACCCAGGCGTCCGGGCCCCATAGATTGCACTGAGGAGGGACCCAGGCGTCCGGGCCCCATAGATTTGACTGAGGAGGGACCCAGGCGCCCGGGCCCCATAGATTTGACCGAAAAGGGACCCAGGTGTCCGGGCCCCATAGATTTGAACGAGAAGGGACCCAGGCGTCCGGGCCCCATAGATTGCACTGAGGAGGGACCCAGGCGTCCGGGCCCCATAGATTCGACCGAAAAGGGACCCAGGCGTCCGGGCCCCATAGATTGCACTGAGGAGGGACCCAGGCGTCCGGGCCCCATAGATTTGACCGAGGAGGGACCCAGGCGTCCGGGCCCCATAGATTGCAATGAGGAGGGACCCAGGCGTCCGGGCCCCATAGATTTGACCGAGGAGGGACCCAGGCGTCCGGGCCCCATAGATTTGACCGAGGAGGGACCCAGGTGTCCGGGCCCCATAGATTTGACCGAGGAGGGACCCAGGCGTCCGGGCCCCATAGATTTCACAAAGAAGGGACCCAGGCGTCCGGGCCCCATAGATTTCACAAAGAAGGGACACAGGTGTCCGGGCCCCATAGATTATTGCACTGAGGAGGGACCCAGGCGTCCGGGCCCCATAGATTGCACTGAGGAGGGACCCAGGCGTCCGGGCCCCATAGATTGCACTGGGGAGGGACCCAGGCGTCCGGGCCCCATAGAATTGCACTGAGGAGGGACCCAGGCGTCCGGGCCCCATAGATTGCACCCAGGAGGGACCCAGGCGTCCGGGCCCCATAGATTTGACCGAGGAGGGACCCAGGCGTCCGGGCCCCATAGATTTGACTGAGGAGGGACCCAGGCGTCCGGGCCCCATAGATTTGACTGAGGAGGGAACCAGGCGTCCGGGCCCCATAGATTTGACTGAGGAGGGACCCAGGCGTCCGGGCCCCATAGATTATTGCACTGAGGAGGGACCCAGGCGTCCGGGCCCCATAGATTGCACTGAGGAGGGACCCAGGCGTCCGGGCCCCATAGATTATTGCACTGAGGAGGGACCCAGGCGTCCGGGCCCCATAGATTGCAATGAGGGACCCAGGCGTCCGGGCCCCATAGATTTGAACGAGAAGGGACCCAGGCGTCCGGGCCCCATAGATTGAACTGAGAAGGGACCCAGGCGTCCGGGCCCCATAGATTATTGCACTGAGGAGGGACCCAGGCGTCCGGGCCCCATAGATGTGACCAAGGAGGGACCCAGGCGTCCGGGCCCCATAGATTGCACTAAGGAGGACCCAGGCGTCCGGGCCCCATAGATTGCACTGAGGAGGGACCCAGGCGTCCGGGCCCCATAGATTTGACCGAGGAGGGACCCAGGCGTCCGGGCCCCATAGATTTGACTGAGGAGGGACCCAGGCGTCCGGGCCCCATAGATTTGACCGAAAAGGGACCCAGGTGTCCGGGCCACATAGATTTGAACGAGAAGGGACCCAGGCGTCCGGGCCCCATAGATTGCACTGAGGAGGGACCCAGGCGTCCGGGCCCCATAGATTCGACCGAAAAGGGACCCAGGCGTCCGGGCCCCATAGATTTGACCGAGGAGGGACCCAGGCGTCCGGGCCCCATAGATTTCACAAAGAAGGGACCCAGGCGTCCGGGCCCCATAGATTGCACTGAGGAGGGACCCAGGCGTCCGGGCCCCATAGATTGCACTGAGGAGGGACCCAGGCGTCCGGGCCCCATAGATTATTGCACTGACGAGGGACCCAGGCGTCCGGGCCCCATAGATTGCACTGAGGAGGGACCCAGGCGTCCGGGCCCCATAGATTTGACCGAGGAGGGACCCAGGCGTCCGGGCCCCATAGATTGCACTGAGCAGGGACCCAGGCGTCCGGGCCCCATAGATTTGACCGAGGACGGACCCAGGCGTCCGGGCCCCATAGATTGCACTGAGCAGGGACCCAGGCGTCCGGGCCCCATAGATTGCACTGAGCAGGGACCCAGGCGTCCGGGCCCCATAGATTATTGCACAGAGAAGGGACCCAGGCGTCCGGGCCCCATATATTTGACTGAGGAGGGACCCAGGCGTCCGGGCCCCATAGATTATTGCACTGAGGAGGGACCCAGGCGTCCGGGCCCCATAGATTATTGCACTGAGGAGGGACCCAGGCGTCCGGGCCCCATAGATTTGAATGAGGAGGGACCCAGGCGTCCGGGCCCCATAGATTATTGCACTGAGTAGGGACCCAGGCGTCCGGGCCCCATAGATTGCACTGAGGAGGGACCCAGGCGTCCGGGCCCCATAGATTGCACTGAGGAGGGACCCAGGCGTCCGGGCCCCATAGATTTGACCGAGGAGGGACCCAGGCGTCCGGGCCCCATAGATTTGACCGAGGAGGGACCCAGGCGTCCGGGCCCCATAGATTTGACCGAAGAGGGACCCAGGCGTCCGGGCCCCATAGATATGACCGAGGAGGGACCCAGGCGTCCGGGCCCCATAGATTATTGCACTGAGGAGGGACCCAGGCGTCCGGGCCCCATAGATTGCACTGAGCAGGGACCCAGGCGTCCGGGCCCCATAGATTTGACCGAGGAGGGACCCAGGCGTCCGGGCCCCATAGATTTGACCGAGGAGGGACCCAGGCGTCCGGGCCCCATAGAATTGCACTGAGAAGGGACCCAGGCGTCCGGGCCCCATAGATTGTACTGAGTAGGGACCCAGGCATCCGGGCCCCATAGATTTGACCAAGGAGGGACCCAGGCGTCCGGGCCCCATAGATTTGACCGAGTAGGGACCCAGGCGTCCGGGCCCCATAGATTTGACCGAGTAGGGACCCAGGCGTCCGGGCCCCATAGACTGACCGAGGAGGGACCCAGGCGTCCGGGCCCCATAGATTTGATGGAAGAGGGACCCAGGCATCCGGGCCCCATAGGTTATTGCTCTGAGGAGGGACCCAGGCGTCCGGGCCCCATAGATTTGACCGAGGAGGGACCCAGGCGTCCGGGCCCCATAGATTTGACCGAGGAGGGACCCAGGCGTCCGGGCCCCATAGATTGCACTGAGGAGGGACCCAGGCGTCCGGGCCCCATAGATTTGACCGAAGAGGGACCCAGGCGTCCGGGCCCCATAGATTGCACTGAGGAGGGACCCAGGCGTCCGGGCCCCATAGATTGCACTGGGGAGGGACCCAGGCGTCCGGGCCCCATAGAATTGCACTGAGGAGGGACCCAGGCGTCCGGGCCCCATAGATTTGACTGAGGAGGGACCCAGGCGTCCGGGCCCCATAGATTTGATAGAGGAGGGACCCAGGCGTCCGGGCCCCATAGATTTGATAGAGGAGGGACCCAGGCGTCCGGGCCCCATAGATTTGACCGAGGAGGGACCCAGGCGTCCGGGCCCCATAGATTGCACTGAGGAGGGACCCAGGCGTCCGGGCCCCATAGATTGCACTGAGGAGGGACCCAGGCGTCCGGGCCCCATAGATTTGACTGAGGAGGGACCCAGGCGTCCGGGCCCCATAGATTTGTATGAGGAGGGACCCAGGCGTCCGGGCCCCATAGATTGCACTGAGGAGGGACCCAGGCGTCCGGGCCCCATAGATTGCACTGAGGAGGGACCCAGGCGTCCGGGCCCCATAGATTGCACTGGGGAGGGACCCAGGCGTCCGGGCCCCATAGATTGCACTGGGGAAGGACCCAGGCGTCCGGGCCCCATAGATTTGAACCAGGAGGGACCCAGGCGTCCGGACCCCATAGACTGGAGTGAGGAGGGACCCAGGCGTCCGGGCCCCATAGATTCGACCGAAAAAGGACCCAGGCGTCCGGGCCCCATAGATTTGAACCAGGAGGGACCCAGGCGTCCGGACCCCATAGACTGGAGTGAGGAGGGACCCAGGCGACCGGGCCCCATAGATTTGACCGAGGAGGGACCCAGGCGTCCGGGCCCCATAGATTGCACTGAGGAGGGACCCAGGCGTCCGGGCCCCATAGATTTGACCGAAGAGGGACCCAGGCGTCCGGGCCCCATAGATTGCACTGAGGAGGGACCCAGGCGTCCGGGCCCCATAGATTGCACTGAGCAGGGACCCAGGCGTCCGGGCCCCATAGATTACTGCACTGAGGAGGGACCCAGGCGTCCGGGCCCCATAGATTGCACTGAGGAGGGACCCAGGCGTCCGGGCTCCATAGATCTGAATGAGGAGGGACCCAGGCGTCCGGGCCCCATAGATTTGACTGAGGAGGGACCCAGGCGTCCGGACCCCATAGAATTGCACTGAGAAGGGACCCAGGCGTCCGGGCCCCATAGATTTGACCGAGGAGGGACCCAGGCGTCCGGGCCCCATAGATTGCACTGAGGAGGGACCCAGGCGTCCGGGCTCCATAGATCTGAATGAGGAGGGACCCAGGCGTCCGGGCCCCATAGATTTGACTGAGGAGGGACCCAGGCGTCCGGGCACCATAGATTTGACCAAGGAGGGACCCAGGCGTCCGGGCCCCATAGATTTGACCGAGGAGGGACCCAGGCGTCCGGGCCCCATAGATTGCACTGAGGAGGGACCCAGGCGTCCGGGCCCCATAGATTGCACTGAGGAGGGACCCAGGCGTCCGGGCCCCATAGATACTACTGAGGAGGGACCCAGGCGTCCGGGCCCCATAGATTTGACCGAGGAGGGACCCAGGCGTCCGGGCCCCATAGATTATTGCACTGAGGAGGGACCCAGGCGTCCGGGCCCCATAGATTTGACCGAGGAGGGACCCAGGCATCCGGGCCCCATAGATTTGACCGAGGAGGGACCCAGGCATCCGGGCCCCATAGATAGCACTGAGGAGGGACCCAGGCGTCCGGGCCCCATAGATTGCACTGAGGAGGGACCCAGGCGTCCAGGCCCCATAGATTGCACTGAGGAGGGACCCAGGCGTCCGGGCCCCATAGATTTGACCGAGGAGGGACCCAGGCATCCGGGCCCCATAGATTTGACCGAAAAGGGACCCAGGCGTCCGGGCCCCATAGATTTGACCAAAACGGGACCCAGGCGTCCGGGCCCCATAGATTAATGCACTGGGGAGGGACCCAGGTGTCCGGGCCCCATAGATTACACTTAGGAGGGACCCAGGCGTCCGGGCCCCATAGATTTGACCGAGGAGGGACCCAGGCGTCCGGGCCCCATAGATTTGGCCGAGGAGGGACCCAGGCGTCCGGGCCCCAGCGATTTGACCGAGGAGGGACCCAGGCGTCCGGGCCCCATAGATTTGGCCGAGGACGGACCCAGGCGTCCGGGCCCCATAGATTTGACTGAGAAGGGACCCAGGCGTCCGGGCCCCATAGATTTGACCGAGGAGGGACCCAGGCGTCCGGGCCCCATAGATTTGACCGAGGAGGGACCCAGGCGTCCGGGCCCCATAGATTTGACTGAGGAGGGACCCAGGCATCCGGGCCCCATAGATTTGACTGAGGAGGGACCCAGGCGTCCGGGCCCCATAGATTGCACTGAGGAGGGACCCAGGCGTCCGGGCCCCCATAGATTTGACCAAGGAGGGACCCAGGCGTCCGGGCCCCATAGATTTGACCGAGGAGGGACCCAGGCGTCCGGGCCCCATAGATTGCACTGAGGAGGGACCCAGGCTTCCGGGCCCCATAGATTTGACCGAGGAGGGACCCAGGCGTCCGGGCCCCATAGATTTAAATCAGGAGGGACCCAGGCGTCCGGGCCCCATAGATTGCACTGTGAGGGGACCCAGGCGTCCGGGCCCCATAGATTATTGCACAGAGAAGGGACCCAGGCATCCGGGCCCCATAGATTTGACCGAGGAGGGACCCAGGCGTTCGGGCCCCATAGATTGAACTGAGGAGGGACCCAGGCGTCCGGGCCCCATAGATTTGACCGAGGAGGGACCCAGGCGTTCGGGCCCCATAGATTGAACTGAGGAGGGACCCAGGCGTCCGGGCCCCATAGATTTGAATGAGGAGGGACCCAGGCGTCCGGGCCCCATAGACTGCACTGAGCAGGGACCCAGGCGTCCGGGCCCCATAGATTTGACCGAGGAGGGACCCAGGCGTCCGGGCCCCATAGATTTGACCGAGGAGGGACCCAGGCGTCCGGGCCCCATAGATTTGACCGAGGAGGGACCCAGGCGTCCGGGCCCCATAGATTGCACTGAGGAGGGACCCAGGCGTCCGGGCCCCATAGATTCCACTGAGAAGGACCCAGGTGTCCGGGCCCCATAGATTGCACTGAGCAGGGACCCAGGCGTCCGGGCCCCATAGATTGCACTGAGGAGGGACCCAGGCGTCCGGGCCCCATAGATTGCACTGAAGAGGGACCCAGGCGTCCGGGCCCCATAGATTTGACCGAGGAGGGACCCAGGCGTCCGGGCCCCATAGATTTGACCGAGTTGGGACCCAGGCGTCCAGGCCCCATAGATTGCACTGGTGAGGGACCCAGGCGTCCGGGCCCCATAGATTATTGCACTGATGAGGGACCCAGGCGTCCGGGCCCCATAGATTAAACTGAGGAGGGACCCAGGCGTCCGGGCCCCATAGATTATTGTACTAAGGGGGGACCCAGGCGTCCGGGCCCCATAGATTTGACTGAGAAGGGACCCAGGCGTCCGGGCCCCATAGATTTGACTGAGAAGGGACCCAGGCGTCCGGGCCCCATAGATTGCACTGAGGAGGGACCCAGGCGTCCGTGCCCCATAGATTGCACTGAGGAGGGACCCAGGCGTCCGGGCCCCATAGATTTGAACGAGGAGGGACCCAGGCGTCCGGGCCCCATAGATTTGACCAAGGAGGGACCCAGGCGTCCGGGCCCCATAGATTTGACCGAGGAGGGACCCAGGCGTCCGGGCCACATAGATTGCACTGAGGAGGGACCCAGGCGTCCGGGCCCCATAGATTATTGCACTGAGGAGGGACCCAGGCGTCCGGGCCCCATAGATTTGACCGAGGAGGGACCCAGGCGTCCGGGCCCCATAGATTATTGCACTGAGGAGGGACCCAGGCGTCCGGGCCCCATAGATTTGAACGAGAAGGGACCCAGGCGTCCGGGCCCCATAGATTGGAGTGAGGAGGGACCCAGGCGTCCGGGCCCCATAGATTTGACCAAGGAGGGACCCAGGCGTCCGGGCCCCATAGATGTGACCAAGAAGGGACCCAGGCGTCCGGGCCCTATAGATTCCACTGAGGAGGGACCCAGGCGTCCTGGCCCCATAGATTTGACCGAGGAGGGACCCAGGCGTCCGGGCCCCATAGACTGCACTGAGGAGGGACCCAGGCGTCCGGGCCCCATAGATTTGAACGAGAAGGGACCCAGGCGTCCGGGCCCCATAGATTATTGCACTGAGGAGGGACCCAGGCGTCCGGGCCCCATAGATTAGACCGAGGAGGGACCCAGGCGTCCGGGCCCCATAGATTGCCCTGAGGAGGGACCCAGGCGTCCGGGCCCCATAGATTTGACAGAGAAGGGACCCAGGCGTCCAGGCCCCATAGATTGCACTGAGCAGGGACCCAGGCGTCCGGGCCCCATAGATTTGACCGAGGAGGGACCCAGGTGTCCGGGCCCCATAGATTGCACTGAGGAGGGACCCAGGCGTCCGGGCCCCATAGATTTGGCTGAAGAGGGACCCAGGCGTCCGGGCCCCATAGATTTGACCGAGGAGGGACCCAGGCGTCCGGGCCCCATAGATTGGACAGGGGAGGGACCCAGGCGTCCGGGCCCCATAGATTGCACTGAAGAGGGACCCAGGCGTCCGGGCCCCATAGATTTGAATGAGGATGGACCCAGGCGTCCGGGCCCCATAGAATTGAACCAGGAGGGACCCAGGCGTCCGGGCCCCATAGATGTGACCAAGGAGGGACCCAGGCGTCCGGGCCCCATAGATTGCACTGAGGAGGGACCCAGGCGTCCGGGCCCCATAGATTAGACCGAGGAGGGACCCAGGCGTCCGGGCCCCATAGATTTGACCGAGGACGGACCCAGGCGTCCGGGCCCCATAGATTTGACCGAAGACGGACCCAGGCGTCCGGGCCCCATAGATTTGACCGAGGACGGACCCAGGCGTCCGGGCCCCATAGATTGCACTGAGGAGGGACCCAGGCGTCCGGGCCCCATAGATTTGACCGAGGAGGGACCCAGGCGTCCGGGCCCCATAGATTTGAACGAGAAGGGACCCAGGCGTCCGGGCCCCATAGATTATTGCACTGAGGAGGGACCCAGGCGTCCGGGCCCCATAGATTAGACCGAGGAGGGACCCAGGCGTCCGGGCCCCATAGATTTGAATGAGGAGGGACCCAGGCGTCCGGGCCCCATAGATTCCACTGAGGAGGGACCCAGACGTCCGGGCCCCATAGATTATTGCACTGAGGAGGGACCCAGGCGTCCGGGCCCCATAGATTTGACCGAAAAGGGACCCAGGCGTCCGGGCCCCATAGATTTGACCGAGGAGGGACCCAGGCGTCCGGGCCCCATAGATTATTGCACTGAGGAGGGACCCAGGCGTCCGGGCCCCATAGATTTGAACTACGAGGGACCCAGGCGTCCGGGCCCCATAGATTGCACTGAGGAGGGACCCAGGCGTCCGGGCCCCATAGATTATTGCACTGAGGAGGGACCCAGGCGTCCGGGCCCCATAGATTGCAATGAGGGACCCAGGCGTCCGGGCCCCATAGATTTGAACGAGAAGGGACCCAGGCGTCCGGGCCCCATAGATTGCAATGAGGAGGGACCCAGGCGTCCGGGCCCCATAGATTGAACTGAGGAGGGACCCAGGCGTCCGGGCCCCATAGATTTGAACGAGAAGGGACCCAGGCGTCCGGGCCCCATAGATTGCACTCAGGAGGGACCCAGGCGTCCGGGCCCCATAGATTTGACCGAGGAGGGACCCAGGCTTCCGGGCCCCATAGATTTGACTGAGGAGGGACCCAGGCGTCCGGGCCCCATAGATTATTGCACTGAGGAGGGACCCAGGCATCCGGGCCCCATAGATTGCAATGAGGGACCCAGGCGTCCGGGCCCCATAGATTTGAACGAGAAGGGACCCAGGCGTCCGGGCCCCATAGATTGAACTGAGGAGGGACCCAGGCGTCCAGGCCCCATAGATTATTGCACTGAGGAGGGACCCAGGCGTTCGAGCCCCATAGATTAGACCGAAAAGTGACCCAGGCGTCCGGGCCCCATAGATTTGACCGAGGAGGGACCCAGGCGTCCGGGCCCCATAGATTTGACTGAGGAGGGACCCAGGCGTCCGGGCCCCATAGAGTATAATCGCTTCTCCCGACCTCCTGGGTCCCTTGGGGCACTCCTGGGTCCCTCCCGAACTCCTGGGTCCCCCACTATAATCCCTTCCCCGAACTCCTGGGTCCCTCCCGACCTCCTGGGTCCCCCACTATAATCCCTTCCCCGAACTCCTGGGTCCCTCCCGAACTCCTGGGTCCCTTGGGGCACTCCTGGCTCCCTCCCGAACTCCTGGCTCCCTTGGGGCACTCCTGGGTCCCTCCCGAACTCCTGGGTCCCCCACTATAATCCCTTCCCCAAACTCCTGGGTCCCCCACTATAATCCCTTCCCCGAACTCCTGGGTCCCTCCCGAACTCCTGGGTCCCCCACTATAATCCCTTCCCCGAACTCCTGGGTCCCTTGGGGCACTCCTGGGTCCCTCCCGAACTCCTGGGTCCCCCACTATAATCCCTTCCCCCAACTCCTGCATCCCCTCTCCCGAACTCCTGGGTCCCTTGGGGCACTCCTGGGTCCCTCCCGAACTCCTGGGTCCCCACTATAATCCCTTCCCCCAACTCCTGCATCCCCTCTCCCGAACTCCTGGGTCCCTTGGGGCACTCCTGGGTCCCTCCCGACCTCCTGGGTCCCCCACTATAATCCCTCCCCCGAACTCCTGGGTCCCTCCCGAACTCCTGGGTCCCCCACTGTAATCCCTTCCCCGAACTCCTGGGTCCCTCCCGAACTCCTGGGTCCCCCACTATAATCCCTCCCCCGAACTCCTGGGTCCCTCCCGAACTCCTGGGTCCCTTGGGGCACTCCTCGGTCCCCCACTATAATCCCTTCCCCGAACTCCTGGGTCCCTCCCGACCTCCTGGGTCCCCCACTATAATCCCTTCCCCGAACTCCTGGGTCCCTCCCGAACTCCTGGGTCCCCCACTATAATCCCTCCCCCGAACTCCTGGGTCCCTCTCGAACTCCTGGGTCCCCCACTGTAATCCCTTCCCCGAACTCCTGGGTCCCCCACTATAATCCCTTCCCCGAACTCCTGGGTCCCTCTCGAACTCCTGGTCCCCCACTATAATCCCTTCCCCGAACTCCTGGGTCCCCCACTATCATCCCTTCCCGAACTCCTGGGTCCCTCCCGAACTCCTGGGTCCCTTGGGGCACTCCTGGGTCCCTCCCAACCCCCCAAGCAAAACGAGGCCAAGGCCAGACCAACCCCGTTTATTCCGAGCGCTCATTAACAGCACCATTAATTGGGCAGCACCCCCAGCCCATCCCCACCCGCATCCCGCACTCCGGCTCCGCTCCGCACTCCGGCTCCGCTCATTCCCCGTCGCCCCCCCGCCCCTGCAGCAGCTCCTGGAGCCCCCGCAGCAGCTCCAGCACCTTCCGCAGTGGAAACGGCGCCGAGCCCGCTCCGGATTGCTCCCCATAGAGCCCGGGGGGGCTGGGCGGGGGGCTCCATGGGGTGGCCGTGGGGCGGGGGGCAGCCCCATCCCTTCCCCGAACTCCTGGGTCCCTTGGGGCACTCCTGGGTCCCCCACTATAATCTCTTCCCCGAACTCCTGGGTCCCTCCCGACCTCCTGGGTCCCCCACTATAATCTCTTCCCCGAACTCCTGGGTCCCTCCCGAACTCCTGGGTCCCCCACTATAATCCCTCCCCCGAACTCCTGGGTCCCTCCCGACCTCCTGGGTCCCCCACTATAATCCCTTCCCCGAACTCCTGGGTCCCTCCCGACCTCCTGGGTCCCCCACTATAATCTCTTCCCCGAACTCCTGGGTCCCTCCCGACCTCCTGGGTCCCCCACTATAATCCCTTCCCCGAACTCCTGGGTCCCTCCCGAACTCCTGGGTCCCCCACTGTAATCCCTTCCCCGAACTCCTGGGTCCCCTATTTGGGTCTCCTCTCCCGAACTCCTGGGTCCCTTGGGGCACTCCTGGGTCCCTCCCGAACTCCTGGGTCCCCCACTATAATCCCTTCCCCGAACTCCTGGGTCCCTCCCGAACTCCTGGGTCCCCCACTGTAATCCCTTCCCCGAACTCCTGGGTCCCTCCCGACCTCCTGGGTCCCCCACTATAATCCCTTCCCCGAACTCCTGGGTCCCTCCCGACCTCCTGGGTCCCCCACTATAATCCCTTCCCCGAACTCCTGGGTCCCCCACTACAATCCCTTCCCCCAACTCTTGCATCCCCTCTCCCGAACTCCTGGGTCCCTTGGGGCACTCCTGGGTCCCTCCCGAACTCCTGGGTCCCCACTATAATCCCTCCCCCGAACTCCTGGGTCCCTCCCGAACTCCTGGGTCCCCCACTATAATCCCTTCCCCGAACTCCTGGGTCCCTCCCGAACTCCTGGGTTCCCCAGTGTAATCCCTTCCCCGAACTCCTGGGTCCCCCACTATAATCCCTTTTCCCGAACTCCTGGGTCCCCTATTTGCGTCCCCTCTCCCGAACTCCTGGGTCCCTTGGGGTCCCCCACTATAATCCCTTCCCCGAACTCCTGGGTCCCCCACTACAATCCCTTCCCCCAACTCCTGCATCCCCTCTCCCGAACTCCTGGGTCCCTTGGGGCACTCCTGGGTCCCTCCCGAACTCCTGGGTCCCCCACTATAATCCCTTCCCCCAACTCCTGCATCCCCTCTCCCGAACTCCTGGGTCCCTTGGGGCACTCCTGGGTCCCTCCCGAACTCCTGGGTCCCCACTATAATCCCTTCCCCCAACTCCTGCATCCCCTCTCCCGAACTCCTGGGTCCCTTGGGGCACTCCTGGGTCCCTCCCGAACTCCTGGGTCCCCCACTACAATCCCTTCCCCGAACTCCTGGGTCCCTCCCGAACTCCTGGGTCCCCCACTACAATCCCTTCCCCGAACTCCTGGGTCCCTCCCGAACTCCTGGGTCCCCCACTATCATCCCTTCCCCGAACTCCTGTGTCCCTCCCGAACTCCTGGGTCCCTTGGGGCACTCCTGGGTCCCTCCCGAACTCCTGGGTCCCCCACTGTAATCCCTTACCCGAACTCCTGGGTCCCCCACTATCATCCCTTCCCCGAACTCCTGGGTCCCTCCCGACCTCCTCGGTCCCCCACTATAATCCCTCCCCCGAACTCCTGGGTCCCTCCCGAACTCCTGGGTCCCCCACTGTAATCCCTTCCCCGAACTCCTGGGTCCCCCACTATCATCCCTTCCCCGAACTCCTGGGTCCCTCCCGAACTCCTGGGTCCCCCACTGTAATCCCTTCCCCGAACTCCTGGGTCCCTCCCGACCTCCTGGGTCCCCCACTGTAATCCCTTCCCCGAACTCCTGGGTCCCTCCCGACCTCCTGGGTCCCCCACTATAATCCCTTCCCCGAACTCCTGGGTCCCCCACTATAATCCCTTCCCCGAACTCCTGGGTCCCTCCCGAACTCCTGGGTCCCTTGGGACACTCCTGGGTCCCTCCCAGACTCCTGGGTCCCCCACAATAATCCCTTCCCCGAACTCCTGGGTCCCTCCCGAACTCCTGGGTCCCGCACTATAATCCCTTCCCCGAACTCCTGGGTCCCTCCCGAACTCCTGGGTCCCCCACTATCATCCCTTCCCCGAACTCCTGGGTCCCTCCGGAACTCCTGGGTCCCTTGGGGCACTCCTGGGTCCCTCCCAACCCCCCAAGCAAAACGAGGCCAAGGCCAGACCAACCCCGTTTATTCCGAGCGCTCATTAACAGCACCATTAATTGGGCAGCACCCCCAGCCCATCCCCACCCGCATCCCGCACTCCGGCTCCGCTCCGCACTCCGGCTCCGCTCATTCCCCGTCGCCCCCCCGCCCCTGCAGCAGCTCCTGGAGCCCCCGCAGCAGCTCCAGCACCTTCCGCAGTGGAAACGGCGCCGAGCCCGCTCCGGATTGCTCCCCATAGAGCCCGGGGGGGCTGGGCGGGGGGCTCCATGGGGTGGCCGTGGGGCGGGGGGCGGCGGCGCGGGGGGGCAGCCCCATGTGCCTCAGGATCCAGGGGTAGAAGTGCTGGGTCGATGTGTAGATGCCGGGTCGCCTGGCCCTGGCGCAGCCCCGCCCCCAGCTCGTCACCCCCACCAGCCAGTAGTAGGAGCCGTGGGGGGATTGGCACACCAGGGGGCCGCCGCTGTCACCCTGGGGAGGGGGAGATGGGTGGGGGAGCGCTCCCGGACTCCTGGGTCCCTTGCCTGAAGTCTTAGGGACCTTGGGGCACTCCTGGGTCCCTCCCGAGCTCCTGGGGCCTTTGGGGCACTCCTGGGTCCCTCTCCGACCTCCTGGGGCCCTTGGGGCACTCCTGGGTCCCTCCCGACCTCCTGGATCCCTCCTCACCTCCTGGGTCATTTGGGGCACTCCTGGGTCCCTCCCGACCTCCTGGGTCCCTCCCGACCTCCTGGGTCCCTCCTGACCTCCTGGGTCACTTGGGGCACTCCTGGGTCCCTCTCTGAACTCCTGAGTCCCTCCCGACCTCCTGGGTCCCTCCTGACCTCCTGGGTCTCTTGGGGCACTCCTGGGTCCCTCCTGAGCTCCTGGGTCACTTGGGGCACTCCTGGGTCCCTCTCTGAACTCCTGGGTCACTTGGGGCACTCCTGGGTCACTTGGGGCACTCCTGGGTCCCTCCCGACCTCCTGGGTCACTTGGGGCACTCCTGGGTCCCTCCCGAGCTCCTGGGGCCCTTGGGGCACTCCTGGGTCACTTCAAGAGTCCTGGGTACCCTGGGGCACTCCTGGGTCCCTCCCGACCTCCTGGGTCCCTTGGGGCACTCCTGGGTCTCTCTCTGAACTCCTGGCTCCCTTGGGGCACTCCTGGGTCCCTCCCGACCTCCTGGGTCTCTCTCTGAACTCCTGGCTCCCTTGGGGCACTCCTGGGTCCCTCCCGACCTCCTGGGGCCCTTGGGGAACTCCTGGGTCCCTCCCGACCTCCTGGGGGCTGCCACTGTCACCCTGGGGAGGAGGGGGAGAGGGGTGGGGCAGCGCTCCCGGACTCCTGGGTCCCTTGCCTGAAGTCCTAGGGACCTTGGGGCACTCCTGGGTCCCCTCTCCCAATCTCCTGGGTCCCCTCTCCCGATCTCCTGGGTCCCTTGGGGCACTCCTGGGTCCCCTCTCCCCATTCTATCCCCCCAGTACATCTCACCCTTCCCAGTCCCACCCCAGCGCCCTCTCCCGAACTCCTGGGTCCCCTCTCCCGAACTCCTGGGTCCCCTCTCCCGAACTCCCGGGTCCCCTCTCCCGAACTCCTGGCTCCCTTGGGGCACTCCTGGGTCCCCTGTCCTCCCCCCATTCCCATTGGCAGCGCCCCCTACCTATCACTCCTGAGTCCCCATCCCTGAGCTCCTGGCTCCCTTGGGGCACTCCTGGGTCCCCCGAACTCCTGTGTCCCTTGGGGCACTCCTGGGTCCCTCCTGAACTCCTGGCTCCCTTGGGGCACTCCTGGGTCCCTTACCTAAACTCCTGGCTCCCTTGGGGCACTCCTGGGTCCCCTCTCCCGCACTCCTGGGTCCCCTCTCCCGAACTCCTGGGTCCCCTTTCCCCTTGCTACCCCGTCCAGCGCTGCGCCCCCTACCTGTCACTCCTGATTCTCCATCCCTAAGCTCCTGGCTCCCTTGGGGCACTCCTGGGTCCCCCGAACTCCTGTGTCCCTTGGGGCACTCCTGGGTCCCTCCTGAACTCCTGGCTCCCTTGGGGCACTCCTGGGTCCCTCCTGAACTTCTGGCTCCCTTGGGGCACTCCTGGGTCCCCTCTCCCGAACTCCTGGGTCCCCTCTCCCGAACTCCTGGGTCCCCTTTCCCCTTGCTACCCCCGTCCAGCGCTGCGCCCCCTACCTGTCACTCCTGATTATCCATCCCTTGGGGCACTCCTGGGTCCCTTGGGGCACTCCTGGGTCCCCTCTCCTGAACTCCTGGGTCCCTTACCTGACCTCTGGGTCCCTCACCTGAACTCCTGGCTCCCTTGGGGCACTCCTGGGTCCCTTGTGGCACTCCCGGGTCCCCTCTCCCGCACTCCTGGGTCCCCTTTCCCCTTGCTACCCCCATCCAGTGCTGCGCCCCCTACCTGTCACTCCTGATTCTCCGTCCCTAAGCTCCTGGCTCCCTTGGGGCACTCCTGGGTCCCCTCTCCCGCACTCCTGGGTCCCTTACCCGACTTCTGGGTCCCTCACCTGAACTCCTGGCTCCCTTGGGGCACTCCTGGGTCCCCTCTCCCGCACTCCTGGGTCCCCTCTCCCAAACTCCTGGGTCCCCTTTCCCCTTGCTACCCCCGTCCAGTGCTGCGCCCCCTACCTGTCACTCCTGATTCTCCATCCCTAAGCTCCTGGCTCCCTTGGGGCACTCCTGGGTCCCCCGAACTCCTGTGTCCCTTGGGGCACTCCTGGGTCCCTCCTGAACTCCTGGCTCCCTTGGGGCACTCCTGGGTCCCTTATCTAAACTCCTGGCTCCCTTGGGGCACTCCTGGGTCCCCTCTCCCGCACTCCTGGGTCCCCTTTCCCCTTGCTACCCCGTCCAGCGCTGCGCCCCCTACCTGTCACTCCTGATTCCCCATCCCTAAGCTCCTGTGTCCCTTGGGGCACTCCTGGGTCCCCCGAACTCCTGTGTCCCTTGGGGCACTCCTGGGTCCCTCCTGAACTCCTGGCTCCCTTGGGGCACTCCTGGGTCCCTCCTGAACTTCTGGCTCCCTTGGGGCACTCCTGGGTCCCCTCTCCCGAACTCCTGGGTCCCCTCTCCCGAACTCCTGGGTCCCCTTTCCCCTTGCTACCCCCGTCCAGCGCTGCGCCCCCTACCTGTCACTCCTGATTATCCATCCCTTGGGGCACTCCTGGGTCCCTTGGGGCACTCCTGGGTCCCTTACCCGACCTCTGGGTCCCTCACCTGAACTCCTGGCTCCCTTGGGGCACTCCTGGGTCCCCCTCTCCCGCACTCCTGGGTCCCCCTCTCCCGCACTCCTGGGTCCCCTCTCCCGAACTCCTGGGTCCCCTTTCCCCTTGCTACCCCGTCCAGTGCTGCGCCCCCTACCTGTCACTCCTGATTCTCCATCCCTAAGCTCCTGGCTCCCTTGGGGCACTCCTGGGTCCCCTCTCCCGAACTCCTGGGTCCCTTACCCGACCTCTGGGTCCCTCACCTGAACTCCTGGCTCCCTTGGGGCACTCCTGGGTCCCCTCTCCCGCACTCCTGGGTCCCCTCTCCCAAACTCCTGGGTCGCCTTTCCCCTTGCTACCCCCGTCCAGCGCTGCGCCCCCTACCTGTCACTCCTGATTCCCCATCCCTAAGCTCCTGTGTCCCTTGGGGCACTCCTGGGTCCCCCGAACTCCTGTGTCCCTTGGGGCACTCCTGGGTCCCTCCTGAACTCCTGGCTCCCTTGGGGCACTCCTGGGTCCCTCCTGAACTCCTGTGTCCCTTGGGGCACTCCTGGGTCCCTCCTGAACTCCTGGCTCCCTTGGGGCACTCCTGGGTCCCTCCTGAACTCCTGTGTCCCTTGGGGCACTCCTGGGTCCCTCCTGAACTCCTGGCTCCCTTGGGGCACTCCTGGGTCCCCTCTCCCGCACTCCTGGGTCCCCTTTCCCCTTGCTACCCCGTCCAGTGCTGCGCCCCCTACCTGTCACTCCTGATTCTCCATTCCTAAGCTCCTGGCTCCCTTGGGGCACTCCTGGGTCCCCTGAACTCCTGTGTCCCTTGGGGCACTCCTGGGTCCCTCCTGAACTCCTGGCTCCCTTGGGGCACTCCTGGGTCCCTCCTGAACTCCTGGCTCCCTTGGGGCACTCCTGGGTCCCCTCTCCCGAACTCCTGGGTCCCTTACCCGACCTCTGGGTCCCTCACCTAAACTCCTGGCTCCCTTGGGGCACTCCTAAGTCCCCTCTCCCGAACTCCTGGGTCCCCTCTCCCGAACTCCTGGGTCCCCTCTCCCGAACTCCTGGGTCCCTCCCGAACTCCTGGGTCCCCTTTCCCCTTGCTACCCCATCCAGTGCTGCGCCCCCTACCTGTCACTCCTGATTCTCCATCCCTAAGCTCCTGGGTCCCTTGGGGCACTCCTGGGTCCCTTGGGGCACTCCTGGGTCCCCTCTCCCGAACTCCTGGGTCCCTTACCCGACTTCTGGGTCCCTCACCTGAACTCCTGGCTCCCTTGGGGCACTCCTGGGTCCCTTGTGGCACTCCCGGGTCCCCTCTCCCGCACTCCTGGGTCCCCTTTCCCCTTGCTACCCCATCCAGTGCTGCGCCCCCTACCTGTCACTCCTGATTCTCCATTCCTAAGCTCCTGGCTCCCTTGGGGCACTCCTGGGTCCCCTGTCCCCCCCATTCCCATGGGCAGCGCCCCCTACCTGGCAGGTGTCGATGCCCCCCTGCGGGTATCCGGCGCACAGGTTGTGGGGGTGCACGGCCCCCCGGTACCACATGGTGCTGTTGCAGAGCTGCACGTCGATCAGCTGCACCTGCGCCTCCTGCAGGACGGCCGTGGACCCTGACGCTGCCGCGCACACGGGGGCTCCCGTGAGGGACCCAGGAGTGCCCCGAGGGACCCAGGAGTGCCCCGAGGGACCCAGGAGTTCAGGTAAGGGACCCAGGTGTGCCCCAAGGGACACAGGAGTTCAGGTAAGGGACCCAGGAGTGCCCCAAGGGACCCAGGAGTTCCGGGAAGGGACCCACGAGTGCCCCAAGGGACCCACGAGTGCCCCGAGGGAGCCAGGAGTTCAGGTGAGGGACCCAGGAGTTCAGGTAAGGGACCCAGGAGTGCCCCAAGGGAGCCAGGAGTTCAGGTAAGGGGACCCAGGGGGTCAGGGGGACCCAGGAGTTCGGGAGAGGGACCCAGGAGTTCGGGAGAGGGACCCAGGAGTTCGGGAGAGGGACCCAGGAGTTCAGGAGAGGGACCCAGGAGTTCAGGAGAGGGACCCAGGAGTGCCCCAAGGGACCCAGGAGTTCAGGTGAGGGACCCAGGAGTTCAGGTGAGGGACCCAGGAGTGCCCCAAGGGAGCCAGGAGTTCAGGTAAGGGGACCCAGGGGGTCAGGGGGACCCAGGAGTTCTGGAGAGGGAACCCAGGAGGTTGCGAGAGGGACCCAGGAGTGCCCCAAGGGACCCAGGAGGTCCTGAGAGGGACCCAGGAGTTCGGGAAAGTAGACACGGGAGGTTGGGAGGGACCCGGGAGTTCGGGTAAGGGACCCAGGAGTGCCCCAAGGGACCCAGGAGATTGGGTAAGGGACCCAGGAGTGCCCCAAGGGAGCCAGGAGGTCGGGTAAGGGGATCCAGGGGGTCAGGGGGACCCAGGAGTTCTGGAGAGGGGACCCAGGAGTTCGGGAGAGGGAACCCAGGAGGTTGCGAGAGGGACCCAGGAGTGCCCCAAGGGACCCAGGAGATTGGGTAAGGGACCCAGGATTCCCCCAAGGAACCCAGGAGCTCGGGACGGACCCAGGAGTGCCCCAAGGGACCCAGGAGCTCAGGACGGACCCAGGAGTGCCCCAAGGAACCCAGGAGCTCAGGACGGACCCAGGAGTGCCCCAAGGGACCCCAGAGTTCAGGTAAAGCGCAGGGGGCACCTCACCTCTAGCCTCGGTGGCCCCCCAACCGCTGACATAGCAGGGCCCGAGCTCGGCCACCCTGAGCCCCGGAACGGCCACGCAGGCCAGCTGCACGTAGTAGTCGCAGCGCACGGGCTGGTCCAGCTCCAACAGGGCGATGTCGTTGCGCTGCGACACGTTGTCGTAGCGCTCGTGGACCAGCAGGCGTCTCACCAGCCGCACTTGGGCCTGGTAGCCCAGGTGGACCAAGTGGGTGGCCCCCAGAACCACGCGCCACGTCGGGATGTCCCTGGGGATGGGGACAACAGGACCTCATAAGCCACCACAGTGGGATGCGTGGTCTCCCATCCAAGGGCTGACCGGGGCCGACCCTGCTTAGCTTCCCAGACCAAGGTGCTATGTCTGTATATATAAGGTCTCCCATCCAAGCGCTGACCATAGCGGACCCTGCTTAGCTTCCCAGACCAGGGTGCTATGTCTGTATATATAAGGTCTCCCATCCAAGCGCTGACCATAGCGGACCCTGCTTAGCTTCCCAGACCAGGGTGCTATGTCTGTATATATAAGGTCTCCCATCCAAGTGCTGACCGGGGCCGACCCTGCTTAGCTTCCCATATCACATTAGACTGGGTGCTCTCAGGGTGCTATGCCTGTATATATAAGGTCTCCCATCCAAGTGCTGACCAGGGCTGACCCTGCTTAGCTTCCCAGACCAGGGTGCTATGTCTGTATATATAAGGTCTCCCATCCAAGCGCTGACCGGGGCCGACCCTGCTTAGCTTCCCATATCACATTAGACTGGGTGCTCTCAGGGTGCTATGTCTGTATATATAAGGTCTCCCATCCAAGCACTGACCATAGCGGACCCTGCTTAGCTTCCCAGACCAGGGTGCTATGGCTGTACATATAAGGTCTCCCATCCAAGCGCTGACCGGGGCTGAC
Source organism: Columba guinea (assembly GCA_032206185.1). Taxonomy (NCBI): domain Eukaryota; kingdom Metazoa; phylum Chordata; class Aves; order Columbiformes; family Columbidae; genus Columba; species Columba guinea. The sequence goes on along the minus strand of JAVLUU010000064.1, from coordinate 19,901 downwards.
CCTGCTTAGCTTCCCAGATCACATTAGACTGGGTGCTCTCAGGGTGCTATGCCTGTATCTATAAGGTCTCCCATCCAAGCACTGACCATAGCGGACCCTGCTTAGCTTCCCAGACCAGGGTGCTATGGCTGTATATATAAGGTCTCCCATCCAAGCGCTGACCAGGGCCGACCCTGCTTAGCTTCCCAGACCAGGGTGCTATGTCTGTATATCTAAGGTCTCCCATCCAAGTGCTGACCGGGGCCGACCCTGCTTAGCTTCCCAGATCACATTAGACTGGGTGCTCTCAGGGTGCTATGTCTGTATATATAAGGTCTCCCATCCAAGCACTGACCGGGGCCGACCCTGCTTAGCTTCCCAGACCAGGGTGCTATGGCTGTATATATAAGGTCTCCCATCCAAGCACTGACCATAGTGGACCCTGCTTAGCTTCCCAGATCACATTAGACTGGGTGCTCTCAGGGTGCTATGTGTGTATCTATAAGGTCTCCCATCCAAGCACTGACCATAGCGGACCCTGCTTAGCTTCCCAGACCAGGGTGCTATGTCTGTATATATAAGGTCTCCCATCCAAGCGCTGACCAGGGCCGACCCTGCTTAGCTTCCCAGATCACATTAGACTGGGTGCTCTCAGGGTGCTATGCCTGTATATATAAGGTCTCCCATCCAAGCACTGACCGGGGCCGACCCTGCTTAGCTTCCCAGACCAGGGTGCTATGCCTGTATATATAAGGTCTCCCATCCAAGCACTGACCATAGCGGACCCTGCTTAGCTTCCCAGACCAGGGTGCTATGTCTGTATATATAAGGTCTCCCATCCAAGCACTGACCATAGCGGACCCTGCTTAGCTTCCTAGATCAGGGTGCTATGCCTGTATCTATAAGGTCTCCCATCCAAGCGCTGACCAGGGCCGACCCTGCTTAGCTTCCCAGACCAGGGTGCTATGGCTGTATATATAAGGTCTCCCATCCAATCACTGACCGGGGCCGACCCTGCTTAGCTTCCCAGACCAGGGTGCTATGGCTGTATCTATAAGGTCTCCCATCCAAGCGCTGACCGGGGCTGACCCTGCTTAGCTTCCCAGATCACATTAGACTGGGTGCTCTCAGGGTGCTATGTCTGTATATATAAGGTCTCCCATCCAAGTGCTGACCAGGGCTGACCCTGCTTAGCTTCCCAGACCAAGGTGCTATGTCTGTATATCTAAGGTCTCCCATCCAAGCGCTGACCGGGGCCGACCCTGCTTAGCTTCCCAGATCACATTAGACTGGGTGCTCTCAGGGTGCTATGTGTGTATATATAAGGTCTCCCATCCAAGCGCTGACCGGGGCCGACCCTGCTTAGCTTCCCAGATCACATTAGACTGGGTGCTCTCAGGGTGCTATGTCTGTATCTATAAGGTCTCCCATCCAAGTGCTGACCGGGGCCGACCCTGCTTAGCTTCCCAGATCACATTAGACTGGGTGCTCTCAGGGTGCTATGTGTGTATCTATAAGGTCTCCCATCCAAGCGCTGACCGGGGCCGACCCTGCTTAGCTTCCCAGACCAGGGTGCTATGTCTGTATATCTAAGGTCTCCCATCCAAGCACTGACCATAGCGGACCCTGCTTAGCTTCCCATATCACATTAGACTGGGTGCTCTCAGGGTGCTATGCCTGTATATATAAGGTCTCCCATCCAAGTGCTGACCAGGGCTGACCCTGCTTAGCTTCCCAGACCAGGGTGCTATGTCTGTATATATAAGGTCTCCCATCCAAGCACTGACCGGGGCCGACCCTGCTTAGCTTCCCAGATCACATTAGACTGGGTGCTCTCAGGGTGCTATGTCTGTATATATAAGGTCTCCCATCCAAACACTGACCAGGGCCGACCCTGCTTAGCTTCCCAGACCAGGGTGCTATGCCTGTATCTATAAGGTCTCCCATCCAAGCGCTGACCAGGGCCGACCCTGCTTAGCTTCCCAGATCACATTAGACTGGGTGCTCTCAGGGTGCTATGTCTGTATATATAAGGTCTCCCATCCAAGCACTGACCATAGCGGACCCTGCTTAGCTTCCCAGACCAGGGTGCTATGTCTGTATATATAAGGTCTCCCATCCAAGTACTGACCAGGGCCGACCCTGCTTAGCTTCCCAGACCAGGGTGCTATGCCTGTATCTATAAGGTCTCCCATCCAAGCGCTGACCGGGGCCGACCCTGCTTAGCTTCCCAGATCACATTAGACTGGGTGCTCTCAGGGTGCTATGTGTGTATCTATAAGGTCTCCCATCCAAGCGCTGACCATAGCGGACCCTGCTTAGCTTCCCAGATCAGGATGCTTGTCTGTATATATAAGGTCTCCCATCCAAGCGCTGACCATAGCGGACCCTGCTTAGCTTCCCAGACCAGGGTGCTATGGCTGTATATATAAGGTCTCCCATCCAAGTGCTGACCGGGGCCGACCCTGCTTAGCTTCCCAGACCAGGGTGCTATGGCTGTATATATAAGGTCTCCCATCCAAGCGCTGACCAGGGCTGACCCTGCTTAGCTTCCCAGATCACATTAGACTGGGTGCTCTCAGGGTGCTATGTCTGTATATATAAGGTCTCCCATCCAAGTGCTGACCATAGCGGACCCTGCTTAGCTTCCCAGACCAGGGTGCTATGGCTGTATATATAAGGTCTCCCATCTAAGCACTGACCAGGGCTGACCCTGCTTAGCTTCCCAGATCACATTAGACTGGGTGCTCTCAGGGTGCTATGTCTGTATATATAAGGTCTCCCATCCAAGTACTGACCGGGGCCGACCCTGCTTAGCTTCCAAGACCAGGGTGCTATGCCTGTATCTATAAGGTCTCCCATCCAAGCACTGACCATAGTGGACCCTGCTTAGCTTCCCAGATCACATTAGACTGGGTGCTCTCAGGGTGCTATGTCTGTATACATAAGGTCTCCCATCCAAGCACTGACCATAGCGGACCCTGCTTAGCTTCCCAGATCACATTAGACTGGGTGCTCTCAGGGTGCTATGGCTGTATATATAAGGTCTCCCATCCAATCACTGACCATAGCGGACCCTGCTTAGCTTCCCAGACCAGGGTGCTATGTCTGTATATATAAGGTCTCCCATCCAATCACTGACCGGGGCCGACCCTGCTTAGCTTCCCAGATCACATTAGACTGGGTGCTCTCAGGGTGCTATGTGTGTATCTATAAGGTCTCCCATCCAAGCGCTGACCGGGGCCGACCCTGCTTAGCTTCCCAGACCAAGGTGCTATGTCTGTATATATAAGGTCTCCCATCCAAGCACTGACCGGGGCCGACCCTGCTTAGCTTCCCAGATCACATTAGACTGGGTGCTCTCAGGGTGCTATGTGTGTATATATAAGGTCTCCCATCCAAGCGCTGACCGGGGCCGACCCTGCTTAGCTTCCCAGACCAGGGTGCTATGCCTGTATCTATAAGGTCTCCCATCCAAGCACTGACCATAGTGGACCCTGCTTAGCTTCCCAGATCACATTAGACTGGGTGCTCTCAGGGTGCTATGTGTGTATATATAAGGTCTCCCATCCAAGCACTGACCGGGGTGGACCCTGCTTAGCTTCCCAGACCAGGGTGCTATGGCTGTATCTATAAGGTCTCCCATCCAAGCACTGACCGGGGTGGACCCTGCTTAGCCCCCCACCCCAGCCGAGCCCCCTACCTGGGGTCCACGTTCACGAAGCAATGGGCGGCCGTGAGCACCCATTGGGCGCTAATGAGCGACCCCCCGCACACGTGCCCCGTTCCCTCTCTCCACGGGTCCTGGATGCTGGTGATCCACGGCCACGCCCCCTGCTGGGCGGAGGTACCGCCCACCACACGTGACCAGCCGTAGTACGACGCCAGGGGGCGCTGCCCGCAGGTCCTGCGAGGGGGGAGCTTGTTAGCGGCACCGGGGATTGGTTGATGATGACTCCTGGGTCCTTTTCCCGAACTCCTGGGTCCCTCCTGAACTCCTGGGTCCCTTGGGGCACTCCTGGGTCCCTTGGGGCACTCCTGGGTCCCTCCCGCACTCCTGGGTCCCTTGGGGCACTCCAGGGTCCCTCCCGAACTCCTGTGTCCCTTTCCCGAACTCCTGGGTCCCTTGGGGCACTCCAGGGTCCCTCCCGCACTCCTGGGTCCCTCCCGCACTCCTGGGTCCCTCCCGAACTCCTGTGTCCCTTTCCCGAACTCCTGGGTCCCTTGGGGCACTCCTGGGTCCCTTGGGGTACTCCTGTGTCCCTCCCGCACTCCAGGGTCCCTCCCACACTCCTGGGTCCCTTGGGGCACTCCTGGGTCCCTTTCCCGAACTCCTGGGTCCCTTTCCCGAACTCCTGGGTCCCTTGGGGCACTCCTGGGTCCCTCCCGATCTCCTAGGTCCCTCCCAAACTCCTGGGTCCCTTGGGGTACTCCTGGGTCCCTTGGGGTACTCCTAGGTCCCTCCCAAACTCCTGGGTCCCTTGGGGTACTCCTGGGTCCCTCCTGAACTCCTGGATCCCTCCTTCACTCCTGCGTCCCTTGGGGCACTCCTGGGTCCCTCCTTCACTCCTACGTCCCTTGGGGCACTCCTGGGTCCCTTGGGGTACTCCAGGGTCCCTCCCGCACTCCTGGGTCCCTTGGGGCACTCCTGGGTCCCTTGGGGCACTCCTGGGTCCCTTGGGGTACTTCAGGGTCCCTCCCGCACTCCTGGGTCCCTCCCCAACTCCTGGGTCCATGGGGCACTCCTGGGTCCCTCCTGAACTCCTGTGTCCATGGGGCACTCCTGGGTCCCTCTCCCGAACTCCTGGGTCCCTCTCCCGAACTCCTGGGTCCCTTTCCCGAACTCCTGGGTCCCTCCTGAACACCTGGGTCCCCATTATGGCCCCTTTCCCCGGACTCCTGGGTCCCTCTCCCGAACTCCTGGGTCCCTCCCGAACTCCTGGGTCCCTCCTTCACTACTGCGTCCCTTGGGGTACTCTTGGGTCCCTTGGGGTACTCCAGGGTCCCTCCCGCACTCCTGGGTCCCTCCCCAACTCCTGGGTCCCTTGGGGAACTCCTGGGTCCCTCTCCCGAACTCCTGGGTCCCTCCCGAACTCCTGGGTCCCTCCTTCACTACTGCGTCCCTTGGGGTACTCTTGGGTCCCTTGGGGTACTCCTGGGTCCCTCCCGCACTCCTGGGTCCCTCTTGCACTCCTTGGTCCCTTCTGAACTCCTGTGTCCCTTGGGGCACTCCTGGGTCCCTCCCGCACTCCTGGGTCCCTTGGGGCACTCCAGGGTCCCTCCCGAACTCCTGTGTCCCTTTCCCGAACTCCTGGGTCCCTTGGGGCACTCCAGGGTCTCTCCCGCACTCCAGGGTCCCTCCCGCACTTCTGGGTCCCTCCCGAACTCCTGTGTCCCTTTCCCGAACTCCTGGGTCCCTTGGGGCACTCCTGGGTCCCTTGGGGTACTCCTGTGTCCCTCCCGCACTCCAGGGTCCCTCCCACACTCCTGGGTCCCTCCCGAACTCCTGGGTCCCTTTCCCGAACTCCTGGGTCCCTTGGGGCACTCCTGGGTCCCTCCCGATCTCCTAGGTCCCTCCCAAACTCCTGGGTCCCTTGGGGTACTCCTGGGTCCCTTGGGGTACTCCTGGGTCCCTCCCAAACTCCTGGGTCCCTTGGGGTACTCCTGGGTCCCTCCTGAACTCCTGGATCCCTCCTTCACTCCTGGGTCCCTTGGGGCACTCCTGGGTCCCTTGGGGCACTCCTGGGTCCCTTGGGGTACTCCAGGGTCCCTCCCGCACTCCTGGGTCCCTCCCCAACTCCTGGGTCCATGGGGCACTCCTGGGTCCCTTTCCCGAACTCCTGGGTCCCTTTCCCGAACTCCTGGGTCCCTCCTGAACACCTGGGTCCCCATTATGGCCCCTTTCCCCGGACTCCTGGGTCCCTTGGGGCACTCCTGGGTCCCTCCCAATCTCCTAGGTCCCTCCTTAACTCCTGGGTCCCTTTCCCCAACTGCTGGGTCCCTCCCGAACTCCTGGGTCCCTCCTTCACTCCTACGTCCCTTGGGTCACTCCTGGGTCCCTCCCGAACTCCTGGGTCCCCCGGGGCACTCCTGTGTCCCTCTCCCGAACTCCTGGGTCCCTCTCCCCAACTCCTGTGTCCCTTGGGGCACTCCTGGGTCCCTCCCGAACTCCTGGGTCCCTCTCCCCAACTCCTGGGTCCCTCTCCCCAACTCCTGGGTCCCTCTCCCGAACTCCTGGGTCCCTCTCCCCAACTCCCGCGTCCCTTGGGGCACTCCTGGGTCCCTCTTCCGAACTCCTGGGTCCCTCCCGAACTCCTGGGTCCCTCTCCCGAACTCCTGGGTCCCTTGGGGCACTCCCGGGTCCCCTCTCCCGAACTCCTGGGTCCCTTTCCCGAACTCCTGGGTCCCTTGGGGCACTCCTGGGTCCCTCTCCCGAACTCCTGGGTCCCTCCCGAACTCCTGGGTCCCCCGGGGCACTCCTGGGTCCCTCTCCCGAACTCCTGGGTCCCTCTCCCCAACTCCCGGGTCCCTCGGGGCACTCCTGGGTCCCTCTCCCGAACTCCTGGGTCCCTCTCCCCAACTCCTCTGTCCCTTGGGGCACTCCTGGGTCCCTCCCGAACTCCTGGGTCCCTCGGGGCACTCCTGGGTCCCTCTCCCCAACTGCCGCGTCCCTTGGGGCACTCCTGGGTCCCTCCCGAACTCCTGGGTCCCCCGGGGCACTCCTGGGTCCCTCTCCCCAACTCCCAGGTCCCTCGGGGCACTCCCGGGTCCCCTCTCCCGAACTCCTGGGTCCCTTTCCCGAACTCCTGGTCCCCTCTCCCGAACTCCTGGGTCCCACCCGAACTCCTGGGTCCCTTGGGGCACTCCTGGGTCCCTCTCCCGAACTCCTGGGTCCCTCTCCCGAACTCCTGGGTCCCTCCCGAACTCTTGGATCGCATGGGGCACTCCTGGGTCCCTCTCCCCAACTCCCGTGTCCCTCGGGGCACTCCTGGGTCCCCTCTCCCGAACTCCTGGGTCCCTCGGGGCACTCCTGGGTCCCCTCTCCCGAACTCCTGGGTCCCTCTCCCCAACTCCCAGGTCCCTTGGGGCACTCCTGGGTCCCTCCCGAACTCCTGGGTCCCCCGGGGCACTCCTGGGTCCCTCTCCCCAACTCCCAGGTCCCTCTCCCCAATTCCTGTGTCCCCTCTCCCGAACTCCTGGGTCCCTCTCCCGAACTCCTGGGTCCCTCCCGAACTCCTGGGTCCCTTTCCCGAAATCCTGGGTCCCATCTCCCGAATTCCTGGGTCCCTCTCCCCAACTCCCGCGTCCCTTGGGGCACTCCTGGGTCCCTCTCCCGAACTCCTGGGTCCCTCTCCCGAACTCCTGGGTCCCTCTCCCCAACTCCTGTGTCCCTTGGGGCACTCCTGGGTCCCTCTCCCCAACTCCTCTGTCCCTTGGGGCACTCCTGGGTCCCTCCCGAACTCCTGTGTCCCTTGGGGCACTCCTGGGTCCCTCCCGAACTCCTGGGTCCCCCGGGGCACTCCTGGGTCCCTCTCCCCAACTCCTGGGTCCCTCTCCCCAACTCCTGTGTCCCTTGGGGCACTCCTGGGTCCCTCTCCCCAACTCCTGTGTCCCTTGGGGCACTCCTGGGTCCCTCTCCCCAACTCCTGGGTCCCTTGGGGCACTCCTGGGTCCCCTCTCCCGAACTCCTGGGTCCCTCCCGAACTCCTGGGTCCCTCTCCCCAACTCCCGCGTCCCTTGGGGCACTCCTGGGTCCCTCTCCCGAACTCCTGGGTCCCTCTCCTGAACTCCTGGGTCCCTCTCCCCAACTCCTGTGTCCCTTGGGGCACTCCTGGGTCCCTCTCCCCAACTCCCAGGTCCCTTGGGACACTCCTGGGTCCCTCCCGAACTCCCGGGTCCCCCGGGGCACTCCTGGGTCCCTCTCCCGAACTCCTGGGTCCCTCTCCCGAACTCCTGGGTCCCTCTCCCCAACTCCTGGGTCCCTCCCCAACTCCTGTGTCCCTTGGGGCACTCCTGGGTCCCTCCCGAACTCCTGGGTCCCTTGGGGCACTCCTGGGTCCCTCTCCCCAACTCCTGTGTCCCTTGGGGCACTCCTGGGTCCCTCCCCAACTCCTGTGTCCCTTGGGGCACTCCTGGGTCCCTCTCCCCAACTGCCGCGTCCCTTGGGGCACTCCTGGGTCCCTCCCGAACTCCTGGGTCCCCCGGGGCACTCCTGGGTCCCTCTCCCCAACTCCCGGGTCCCTCGGGGCACTCCCGGGTCCCCTCTCCCGAACTCCTGGGTCCCTTTCCCGAACTCCTGGTCCCCTCTCCCGAACTCCTGGGTCCCACCCGAACTCCTGGGTCCCTTGGGGCACTCCTGGGTCCCTCTCCCGAACTCCTGGGTCCCTCTCCCGAACTCCTGGGTCCCTCCCGAACTCTTGGATCGCATGGGGCACTCCTGGGTCCCCTCTCCCCAACTCCCGTGTCCCTCGGGGCACTCCTGGGTCCCCTCTCCCGAACTCCTGGGTCCCTCTCCCCAACTCCTGTGTCCCTTGGGGCACTCCTGGGTCCCTCTCCCCAACTCCTGGGTCCCCCGGGGCACTCCTGGGTCCCTCTCCCGAACTCCTGGGTCCCTCTCCCCAACTCCTCTGTCCCTTGGGGCACTCCTGGGTCCCTCCCGAACTCCTGGGTCCCTCTCCCCAACTCCCGGGTCCCTCGGGGCACTCCTGGGTCCCCTCTCCCGAACTCCTGGGTCCCCTCTCCCGAACTCCTGGGTCCCTCTCCCCAACTCCCGCGTCCCTTGGGGCACTCCTGGGTCCCTCCCGGACTCCTGGGTCCCCCGGGGCACTCCTGGGTCCCTCACCCGCAGCCGTCCCAGGAGCCGCTGGCGGGCCGGCTGGCGCCCAGCAGCACGAGCAGCAGCAGCACCCGGTTCATGGCACCCAGCACCGGGGGACCCATCCGCTCCAGCACCAGCACCAGCACCCTTGGGTGCTCCCGGTTCCGCACCCGAGCTCACAGACAACGGGGTTCCGGGCGCTGGACCAATGGGGTGCTGGGGGGGGGGGGATGGGGGGTTCCATTGTGGGAATGGGGGGGGGGGGGACACCCCAACAGGATCAATGGCAGGGGTGGGAGGGAGCTCAAGGGTCTGGCCCGAACGCCTGGGTCCCTTTCTCGAACTCCTGGGTCCCTCTCCCGAACGCCTGGGTCCCTTTCCCAAACTCCTGGGTCCCATGGGGCACTCCCGGGTCCCCTCTCCTGAACGCCTGGGTCCCTCTCCCGAACTCCTGGGTCCCTCCCGAGCTCCTGGGTCCCCTCTCTCGAACTCCTGGGTCCCCTCTCCCGAACTCCTGGGTCCCTTTCCCGAACGCCTGGGTCCCTTTCCCGAACTCCTGGGTCCCTTTCCCGAACGCCTGGGTCCCTTTCCCGAACTCCTGGGTCCCCTTTCCCGAACTCCTGGGTCCCTCTCCCGAACTCCCGGGTCCCCTCTCCCGAACTCCTGGGTCCCTCCCGAACTCTTGGGTCCCTTGGGGCACTCCTGGGTCCCCTCTCCCGAACTCCTGGGTCCCCTCTCCCGAACTCCTGGGTCCCTCCCGAACTCCTGGGTCCCTCCCAAACTCCTGGGTCCCTTGGGGCACTCCTGGGTCCCTTGGGGCACTCCTGGGTCCCCTCTCCCGAACTCCTGGGTCCCTTTCCCGAACTCCTGGGTCCCTCTCCCGAACTCCTGGGTCCCTTTCCCGAACTCCTGGGTCCCCTCTCCCGAACTCCTGGGTCCCTCCCGAACTCCTGGGTCCCTTTCCCGAACGCCTGGGTCCCTTTCCCGAACTCCTGGGTCCCTTTCCCGAACGCCTGGGTCCCTTTCCCGAACTCCTGGGTCCCCTTTCCCGAACTCCTGGGTCCCTCTCCCGAACTCCCGGGTCCCCTCTCCCGAACTCCTGGGTCCCTCCCGAACTCTTGGGTCCCTTGGGGCACTCCTGGGTCCCCTCTCCCGAACTCCTGGGTCCCCTCTCCCGAACTCCTGGGTCCCTCCCGAACTCCTGGGTCCCTCCCAAACTCCTGGGTCCCTTGGGGCACTCCTGGGTCCCTTGGGGCACTCCTGGGTCCCCTCTCCCGAACTCCTGGGTCCCTTTCCCGAACTCCTGGGTCCCTCTCCCGAACTCCTGGGTCCCTTTCCCGAACTCCTGGGTCCCCTCTCCCGAACTCCTGGGTCCCTCCCGAACTCCTGGGTCCCCTCTCCCGAACTCCTGGGTCCCTCTCCCGAACTCCTGGGTCCCTCCCGAACTCCTGGGTCCCTTGGGGCACTCCTGGGTCCCCTCTCCCGAACTCCTGGGTCCCCCTCCCGAACTTCTGGGTCCCTCTCCCGAACTCCTGGGTCCCTCCCGAACTCCTGGGTCCCTCCCGAACTCTTGGGTCCCTTGGGGCACTCCCGGGTCCCCTCTCCCGAACTCCTGGGTCCCTCCCCCGAACTCCTGGGTCCCATCTCCCGAACGCCTGGATCCCCCTCCCGAACTCCTGGGTCCCCTCTCCCGAACTCCTGGGTCCCCTCTCCCGAACGCCTGGGTCCCTTTCCCGAACTCCTGGGTCCCCTCTCCCGAACTCCTGGGTCCCCTCTCCCGAACTCCTGGGTCCCTCCTGAACTCCTGGGTCCCTTGGGGCACTCCCGGGTCCCCTCTCCCGAACTCCTGGGTCCCCTCTCCCGAACTCCTGGGTCCCCTCTCCCGAACCCCTGGGTCCCCTCTCCCGAACTCCTGGGTCCCTCCCAAACTCCTGGGTCCCTTGGGGCACTCCCGGGTCCCCTCTCCCGAACTCCTGGGTCCCTCTCCCGAACTCCTGGGTCCCTTTCCCGAACTCCTGGGTCCCTCCCGAACGCCTGGGTCCGTTTTTGCGGGGGGGGGGGGAGGGGTTGGGGGGGGGGTGAGAAACCAGCCCCGAACTCCTGGGTTCCTTTTTTTAGGGGAAGGAGCCACCCGAACTCCTGGGTCCCTTTTTCCTGTGGGTGGGGTTTCCCCCCCTCCCTCCCCCACTTCCCCTTATCCCCGAGGGACCCAGGCGTCCGGGGGTGGGGGAGGGGATGGAGCCCGCGGGGCTGCTGGTGCTGCTGGGGGTGCTGAGCGGGGCCAACGGTACTGGGAGAACTGGGATGGACTGGGATGGACTGGGATGGACTGGGATGGACTGGGGGGGACTGGGAGGGACTGGGATGGACTGGGAGGGACTGGGAGGGACTGGGGGGGACTGGGAGGGACTGGGATGGACTGGGAGGGACTGGGAGGGACTGGGGGGGACTGGGAGGGACTGGGGGGGACTGGGAGGGACTGGGGGGGACTGGGAGGGACTGGGATGGACTGGGATGGACTGGGGGGGACTGGGAGGGACTGGGATGGACTGGGATGGACTGGGATGGACTGGGAGGGACTGGGAGGGACTGGGGGGGACTGGGGGGGACTGGGAGGGACTGGGGGGGACTGGGATGGACTGGGATGGACTGGGATGGACTGGGAGGGACTGGGATGGACTGGGATGGACTGGGATGGACTGGGACGGACTGGGATGGACTGGGATGGACTGGGATGGACTGGGGGGGACTGGGATGGACTGGGAGGGACTGGGGGGGACTGGGAGGGACTGGGGGGGACTGGGAGGGACTGGGATGGACTGGGGGGACTGGGATGGACTGGGGGGGACTGGGATGGACTGGGGGGGACTGGGATGGACTGGGATGGACTGGGATGGACTGGGGGGGACTGGGAGGGACTGGGGGGGACTGGGAGGGACTGGGGGGGACTGGGATGGACTGGGATGGACTGGGATGGACTGGGAGGGACTGGGATGGACTGGGATGGACTGGGATGGACTGGGGGGGACTGGGACGGACTGGGATGGACTGGGATGGACTGGGATGGACTGGGGGGGACTGGGAGGGACTGGGATGGACTGGGATGGACTGGGGGGGACTGGGATGGACTGGGGGGGACTGGGAGGGACTGGGGGGGACTGGGAGGGACTGGGGGGGACTGGGATGGACTGGGATGGACTGGGGGGGACTGGGGGGGACTGGGATGGACTGGGATGGACTGGGGGGGACTGGGAGGGACTGGGGGGGACTGGGAGGGACTGGGGGGGACTGGGATGGACTGGGATGGACTGGGATGGACTGGGAGGGACTGGGATGGACTGGGATGGACTGGGAGGGACTGGGATGGACTGGGATGGACTGGGATGGACTGGGGGGGACTGGGATGGACTGGGATGGACTGGGATGGACTGGGATGGACTGGGAGGGACTGGGATGGACTGGGATGGACTGGGATGGACTGGGGGGGACTGGGATGGACTGGGGGGGACTGGGAGGGACTGGGGGGGACTGGGGGGGACTGGGAGGGACTGGGGGGGACTGGGATGGACTGGGGGGGACTGGGATGGACTGGGATGGACTGGGATGGACTGGGGGGGACTGGGAGGGACTGGGGGGGACTGGGAGGGACTGGGATGGACTGGGGGGGACTGGGATGGACTGGGATGGACTGGGATGGACTGGGAGGGACTGGGAGGGACTGGGGGGGACTGGGATGGACTGGGATGGACTGGGGGGGACTGGGAGGGACTGGGGGGGACTGGGGGGGACTGGGATGGACTGGGATGGACTGGGATGGACTGGGGGGGACTGGGAGGGACTGGGAGGGACTGGGATGGACTGGGGGGGACTGGGAGGGACTGGGAGGGACTGGGGGGGACTGGGAGGGACTGGGATGGACTGGGGGGGACTGGGATGGACTGGGAGGGACTGGGAGGGACTGGGGGGGGACTGGGAGGGACTGGGATGGACTGGGGGGGACTGGGAGGGACTGGGATGGACTGGGAGGGACTGGGAGGGACTGGGAGGGACTGGGATGGACTGGGGGGGGACTGGGATGGACTGGGGGGGACTGGGAGGGACTGGGGGGGACTGGGATGGACTGGGATGGACTGGGATGGACTGGGGGGGACTGGGATGGACTGGGAGGGACTGGGATGGACTGGGATGGACTGGGGTGAACTGGGAGCACTGGGATGAACTGGGATCACTGTGTTGGCTCCACCCCCTGACCCCGCCCCCCTTGTTTTGACCCCACCCCCTTTCAGCCTCCCCACCCATCTGGTGCTTCACCCCATTGGCCGAACCCGGTGGGGGCGGAGCCTGCGCCGAATCCCTGGGAGACGAACGCGTCCCATTGGCTCATTGCTGCCTCAACCCCGCCTACGGATACAGGCTCCGCCCACTCGGCCTCTGCGTCCCCTGCCGGTCAGACCACGCCCCCTCCCCCAAAGCCACGCCCCCTCCTGAAAGCCACACCCCCCCGGAAAGCCACACCCCCACCACCACTATCCCACCCCAGAAGCCCCCCCCTTCCTCCCTGGAAGCCACGCCCCCTCCCCCGGTAAAGCCACGCCCCCTCCTATAAGCCCCCCGAAAAGCCACGCCCCCTTCCCCAGAAGCCACACCCCTTCCTGAAAGCCACGCCCCCGGAAGCCAGCCCCTCCTCGGGAAAGCCACGCCCCTCCTCGGGAAGCCACGCCCCCTCTCGGAAGCCACACCCACTCCCTCATAGGTGATCCCATGTGACCCCTGGTGACCTCAGGTGACCCCAGTGTCCCTGGCTGACCCCAAGTGACACCAGTGTCCCCATGTAACCCTGGGTGACCCCAAGTGACCGCGGGTGACCTCAGGTGACCCCAGTGTCCCTGGCTGACCCCAAGTGACACCAGTGTCCCCATGTAACCCTGGGTGACCCCAAGTGACCCCGGGTGACCTCAGGTGACCCCAGTGTCCCTGGGTGACCCCAAGTGACACCAGTGTCCCTATGTGACCCCATGTAACCCTGGGTGACCCCAAGTGACACCAGTGTCCCCATGTAACCCTGGGTGACCCCAAGTGACCCCGGGTGACCTCAGGTGACCCCAGTGTCCCTGGGTGACCCCAAGTGACACCAGTGTCCCTATGTGACCCCATGTAACCCTGGGTGACCCCAAGTGACACCAGTGTCCCCATGTAACCCTGGGTGACCCCAAGTGACCGCGGGTGACCTCAGGTGACCCCAGGTGACCCTGCTGTCCCTGTCCCAGGCAGGACACGTGGGGCCCGTGGGGTCCGTGGGGCGGCTGCTCCGTCACCTGTGGGGAGGGGACCCAGAGACGGGGCCGGAGACGCCGCCCCCGGGGGGACAACGGGGACAATGGGGACAATGGGGACAATGGGGACACCCGGGAGTGGCAGCTCAGAGCGTGTGAACTGACCCCTTGTACAGGTGGGACAGGGGAACATGGGGACATGGGGACAGGGGGACATGGGGACAGGGGGACATGGGGATATGGGGACAGGGGGACAGGGGGATATGGGGACAGGGGGACATGGGGATATGGGGACATGGGGATATGGGGACAGGGGGACATGGGGACAGGGGGACAGGGGGATATGGGGACAGGGGGACAAGGGGACAGGGGGACAGGGGGACATGGGGACATGGGGATATGGGACATGGGGACAGAGGGACATGGGGACATGGGGACATGGGGATATGGGGACAGGGGGACATGGGGACAGGGGGATATGGGGATGGGGGGACATGGGGACGGGGGGACATGGGGATATGGGACATGGGGACAGAGGGACATGGGGACAGGGGGACATGGGGACAGAGGGACAGGGGGACAGGGGGACAGGGGGATATGGGGACATGGGGACAGAGGGACATGGGGACAGGGGGACATGGGGACAGAGGGACAGGGGGACAGGGGGACAGGGGGATATGGGGACATGGGGAGATGGGGACATGGGGATATGGGGACATGGGGACAGGGGGACAGGGGGACAGGGGACAGACAGGGGGACATGGGGATATGGGGACATGGGGATATGGGGACAGGGGGACAGGGGGATATGGGGACATGGGGACATGGGGACAGGGGGATATGGGGATGGGGGGACATGGGGACGGGGGGGACATGGGGATATGGGGACATGGGGACATGGGGACATGGGGACAGGGGGATATGGGGACATGGGGACAGGGGGACATGGGGACAGAGGGACAGGGGGACATGGGGACATGGGGACATGGGGACATGGGGACAGGGGGACATGGGGACATGGGGATATGGGGACATGGGGACAGGGGGATATGGGGACATGGGGACAGGGGGACATGGGGACAGGGGGACAGGGGGACATGGGGACATGGGGACATGGGGACATGGGGACAGGGGGACATGGGGACAGGGGGATATGGGGACATGGGGACATGGGGACAGAGGGACAGGGGGACATGGGGACATGGGGACATGGGGATATGGGGACAGGGGGACAGGGGGACAGGGGGATATGGGGACAGGGGGATATGGGGACAGGGGGACAGAGGGACATGGGGACATGGGGACATGGGGACAGGGGGATATGGGGACATGGGGACAGGGGGATATGGGGACAGGGGGATATGGGGACATGGGGACATGGGGATATGGGGATATGGGGACATGGGGATATGGGGACAGGGGGACAGGGGGATATGGGGACATGGGGACATGGGGACATGGGGACAGGGGGATATGGGGACATGGGGACAGGGGGACATGGGGACAGGGGGACATGGGGACATGGGGATATGGGGACAGGGGGACAGGGGGACAGGGGGACATGGGGACAGGGGGACATGGGGACAGGGGGATATGGGGACAGGGGGACATGGGGACATGGGGACAGGGGGACATGGGGACAGGGGGACATGGGGATATGGGGACAGGGGGACAGGGGGATATGGGGACATGGGGACAGGGGGACATGGGGACAGGGGGATATGGGGACATGGGGACAGGGGGACAGGGGGACAGAGGGACAGGGGGACATGGGGACAGGGGGGACAGGGGGACATGGGGACAGGGGGACAGGGGGACATGGGGATATGGGGACAGGGGGATATGGGGACAGGGGGACATGGGGACATCGGGACAGAGGGACAGGGGGACAGAGGGACAGGGGGACATGGGGATATGGGGACATGGGGACAGGGGGATATGGGGACATGGGGACAGGGGGATATGGGGACAGGGGGATATGGGGACATGGGGACATGGGGATATGGGGACAGGGGGACAGGGGGATATGGGGACATGGGGACATGGGGACAGAGGGACAGGGGGACATGGGGACATGGGGACATGGGGATATGGGGACAGGGGGACAGGGGGACAGGGGGATATGGGGACAGGGGGATATGGGGACAGGGGGACAGAGGGACATGGGGACATGGGGACATGGGGACAGGGGGATATGGGGACATGGGGACAGGGGGATATGGGGACAGGGGGATATGGGGACATGGGGACATGGGGATATGGGGATATGGGGACATGGGGATATGGGGACAGGGGGACAGGGGGATATGGGGACATGGGGACATGGGGACATGGGGACAGGGGGATATGGGGACATGGGGACAGGGGGACATGGGGACAGGGGGACATGGGGACATGGGGATATGGGGACAGGGGGACAGGGGGACAGGGGGACATGGGGACAGGGGGACATGGGGACAGGGGGATATGGGGACAGGGGGACATGGGGACATGGGGACAGGGGGACATGGGGACAGGGGGACATGGGGATATGGGGACAGGGGGACAGGGGGATATGGGGACATGGGGACAGGGGGACATGGGGACAGGGGGATATGGGGACATGGGGACAGGGGGACAGGGGGACAGAGGGACAGGGGGACATGGGGACAGGGGGACAGGGGGACATGGGGACAGGGGGACAGGGGGACATGGGGATATGGGGACAGGGGGATATGGGGACAGGGGGACATGGGGACATCGGGACAGAGGGACAGGGGGACAGAGGGACAGGGGGACATGGGGATATGGGGACATGGGGACAGGGGGATATGGGGACATGGGGACAGGGGGATATGGGGACAGGGGGATATGGGGACATGGGGACATGGGGATATGGGGACAGGGGGACAGGGGGATATGGGGACATGGGGACAGGGGGACATGGGGACAGGGGGATATGGGGACAGGGGGACAGGGGGACAGAGGGACAGGGGGACATGGGGACATGGGGACAGGGGGACAGGGGGACATGGGGACAGGGGGACAGGGGGACATGGGGATATGGGGACAGGGGGACATGGGGATATGGGGACAGGGGGACAGAGGGACAGGGGGACATGGGGACAGGGGGACATGGGGATATGGGGACAGGGGGACAGGGGGATATGGGGACATGGGGACAGGGGGACATGGGGACAGGGGGATATGGGGACAGGGGGACAGGGGGACAGAGGGACAGGGGGACATGGGGACATGGGGACAGGGGGAGCAGGGGGACATGGGGACAGGGGGACAGGGGGACATGGGGACAGGGGGATATGGGGACAGGGGGATATGGGGACAGGGGGACATGGGGACAGGGGGATATGGGGACATGGGGGACATCGGGACAGAGGGACAGGGGGACAGAGGGACAGGGGGGACATGGGGACATGGGGACATGGGGACAGGGGGGACAGGGGGACATGAGGGACAAGAGGGAGTCAGTTCAGGGGGAACCCAGGAGTTCGGGGGTGGACCCAGGAGTTCGGGGCCAAACTCGGGGATGCGTGAGGGAGGATGGGGAGGCGGGGCCAATCTCAGCCCCTCCCCCTTTTCCTCCAGTGGGCGGGGTTTGGAGCACGTGGGGCCCCTGGGGGCCATGTGCGGCCACGTGCCAGGGGGAGGGGCCAAGGCCGGGGCGGAGCCGAAGCCGGCGCTGTGATTGGCCGGAACCGGAGCCGTCGGGACCCGAATGCGAAGGGAACGCGACCCAGAGCGAAACTTGCACGGAGCTGCCGCCCTGTCCCCCGTGAGGACCCAGGAGTGCCCCAAGGGACCCAGGAGTGCCCCAAGGGACCCAGGAGTGCGGGGGACCCAGGACTGGGGGGGGGGCGACCCAGGAGTTTGGAAGGGACCCAGGAGTTCAGAGACACAGGAGTGTGGGGGGACCCAGGAGTGCGGGAGGGACCCAGGAGTTCGGGAGGAGAGAGGGTGGGGGGGGACCCAGGAGTTCGGGAGGGACCCAGGAGTTCGGGAGGACACAGGATGGGGGGGACCCAGGAGTGCGGGGGGGGACCCAGGAGTTCGAGGGGACCCAGGGTGGGGGGGGACCCAGGAGTTCGGGGGGGACCCAGGAGTTCGGGAGGGACCCAGGAGTTCGGGAGGACAGAGGGTGGGGGGGACCCAGGAGTTCGGGGGGGGACCCAGGAGTTCGGGAGGGACTCAGGATGGGGGGGACCCAGGAGTGCGGGGGGGGACCCAGGAGTTCGGGAGGGACTCAGGATGGGGGGGACCCAGGAGTTCGGGAGGACCCAGGAGTTCGAGGGGACCCAGGATGGGGGGGACCCAGGAGTTCGGGAGGACAGAGGGTGGGGGGGACCCAGGAGTTCGGGAGGGACCCAGGAGTTCGGGAGGACACAGGATGGGGGGGACCCAGGAGTGCGGGGGGGGGACCCAGGAGTTCGGAAGGGACCCAGGAGTTCAGAGACACAGGAGTGTGGGGGGACCCAGGAGTGCGGGAGGGACCCAGGAGTGCGGAGACACAGGATGGGGGGGGACCCAAGTGTGCGGGGACCCAGGAGTTCGGGCAAGGGGACCCAGGCATCCTGGAGGGTGTGTCCCGCTCTGACCCCCGCCCACCCGCAGAGGACGGCGCCTGGGGGGCGTGGTCGGAGGCGGTGCCGTGCGCGGTGACGTGTGGGCTGGGCGTGGCCACGTTCCGCCGCGCTTGCGACGCCCCGCCCCCCGAGATACGGCGGTCGCGGTTGCCCCGGCAACGACACCCCGGAAGTCGACGTTGTGGACCCCTGGGGGGCGTGTCCAAGTGAGGGGCGGGGCTTGTGGGGGCGGGGCCGCGGGTTGGGCTTGGGGTCTATGGGGGGTCAATGAAGGATCTATGGGGTCAATAGGGATCTATGGGGTCAATGGGGTGTCTATGGGGTCAGTGGGGGGTCTGTGGGGACAGTGGGTGTCTATGGGGTCAATGGGGGACCCCTGGGGGCGTGTCCAAGTGAGGGGCGGGGCTTGCGGGGGCGGGGCCGCGGGTTGGGCTTGGGGTCTATGGGGGGTCAATGAAGGATCTATGGGGTCAATAGGGATCTATGGGGTCAATGGGGGGTCTATGGGGTCAATGGTGGGTCTATGGAGTCAATGGGGGGTCTATGGGGTCTATGAGGGGTCAATGGGGGGTCTATGGAGTCAATGGGAGATTTATGGGGCCAATGGGGGGTCTATGGGGGTCAATGGGGGGTCTATGGGGTCAATGGGGTGTCTATGGGGTCAATGGGGGGTCTATGGGGGTAAGTGGGGGTTCTATGGGGTCAATGGGGTCAATGGTGTGTCTATGGCATCAATGGGGGGTCTATGAGGTCTGTGGGGTCTATGGGGTCAATGGGGTCAATGGGGGGTCTGTGGGGTCAATGGTGGGTCTGTCGGGGTCAATGGGAGATTTATGGGGCCAATGGGAGGTCAATGGGGTGTCTATGGGCTCAATGGGGGGTCAATGGGGTCAATGGGAGATTTATGGGGCCAATGGGGGATCTTGTGGAGTCAGTGGGGGTCTGTGGGGTCAATGGGCATCTATGGGGTCTATGGGGGGTCAATGGGGGGTCTATGGGGTCAATAGGGATCTATGGGGTCAATGGGGGGTCTATGGGGTCAATGGGGGGTCTATGGGGTCAGTGGGGGGTCTGTCGGGGTCAATGGGGGGTCTATGGGGTCAATGGGGTGTCTGTGGGGTCAATGGTGGGTCTATGGAGTCAATGGGGGGTCTTGTGGAGTCAGTGGGGGTCTGTGGGTCAATGGGCATCTATGGGGTCTATGGGGGCGGTCAATGGGGGTTCTATGGGGTCAATAGGGATCTATGGGGT